>CM062292.1:354706479-355906479 GCA_031216915.1 Pictodentalium vernedei | reverse complement strand
GCTATTGAAAAAGGGCGACATTATCAACCGCCGAAGCCTGTTATCGACAGGATATGTACTCACTGTGAAGCAAACCCCGGGAAAATAGAAAACGAATACCATTTTCTTATGGAATGTACACATTATTCAGAGCTTCGATCAGAACTATTTGTTCTGATGAACAGTGAGATTGACGGTTTTATTGATCTGAGTATATTTGAGAAATTCAAATTAATATTTGAAAATAGAACCCCCAGTTTATGCCATAAAATCTGCAGCGTGATCCGGGATTTTTTCGCCAGACGATTATGATATGTTTAGTGATGTGTATTGGAAATTCTAGTTCACGTCTCCACGATCCTTTTCGTATCAAATTAATAAAAATATAGTACTTTGATCATGGAAAATTGGTGGATGAAATTGTAATATTTTGAGTACTACTTTTGTTCATGTTACTTGTAGATTATCGCATACTGTCCTGTATAGGATGTTTTATGCTAATAAATGCTATGTTATGTTATAGACGCTTTCGAAAGCGTAAGTGTTAAATAATAACAGGATTGACCTGTTACCGTGACACGTTATGTTTGATGGGCAAACTTTTGGCCACTAAATAAGAGTTCACGATTTTTGTGTATAAAAATCGGCAACT
This sequence comes from Pictodentalium vernedei, assembly GCA_031216915.1. Lineage (NCBI taxonomy): Eukaryota > Metazoa > Mollusca > Scaphopoda > Dentaliida > Dentaliidae > Pictodentalium > Pictodentalium vernedei. Next base: position 355,905,848 of record CM062292.1, on the reverse strand, counting down.
ATTATGTAATTATTCTATATTCTGAATCTCAGTAAATGCAAAAAAAATGCATATCATAGCATTTATACCCAAACGCATTCTGGGGGCCTCAAGTGACAAGTGGCATCCAGCAACATCCTCCCTGTTCCCCCGCTTCTGAAATGTTTGCTTTATTCCACTTGTTGCCATGCCAATCCAAAAAATCCAACAACGCTACGGCCTTTGTGAAAGTGTAGGAAACCCACCATGTTACTATTTGAAATCTCATCCGAACTTTTTGTTATTTTTCAGAGCTTACGAGCGCCTTTTATGCGTGTTGTCGAAGAGACGCTTGACAATCGATGGAATGACAAGACCAGTGATAACTTTAACTTGTTATACGACTTTATACTACAAGAAATGAAGACGTGATATTAGGAAAATAAGTGCGGAAGTACAAACAAGTATATAATAAATGTTATTTTTTAACGAAACACTCTGATAATTCGTTCCGTTGTATTCCACTGCGATCGCGCCATGTTGAAAAAATGGGAGATATTTCGCACCATCCTTACGGTGGAAGAAAACAGATATGTCTATGAAGAAAGAGAACTATTTTTATTGTGTATGTGTTGCATTTACTCATTCCAAAAGAATGCAACTTGGTATATGTTTATCAAAACTTCCAGGATATCAGTGTTTCTCCATAGTACCCGTAAACAGAAACCGTGTATATTCAGTATCCGAGTTTTGGACCGACTTGAGGGAGGACGTCGTGTATATCACAAAGAAGCTGTTGTTTTTCAAGCGAAATGGGTTCGCTCCATTGTTTCATTCTGAATATGCGAATCTGTTTTAATCAGTGGCGTAGCCATGGGTAGGCACCTTGCACCCTCCCAAAACTCCCGACCACCGCCTAAAAATCCTGAATTCTATGATCTGCATGGGGGGTGGGGGGAGGGGGGGTCAACTAATGAAAGTACAGATGATATACAACATTTGACATTATTTGGAGCCTCAAAATAACGCCACTGGGGTATATTTTTCAAAATTTCGGAAATTTTTTTAAAAATAAGTTTCCACTGGCCCCACTAACGAGAGAGGGACACCACTCTGATACATTTCCTCAACTCAAGACTTCGATCTTCCCTTACGACATAGCAATACTTGCCCCCCCCCCCCCCCACCCCCACAAAAAAAATAAAATAAATAAAAATAAATTAAAAAATGCCTTAGCAACCGCATCCAATATGGATACCTGACTACGCGCCAGTTTTAACACTCCCAAAAATAACGCTGTGGGTATTCCATTAATTCTAACTTGAGCATTGCGACACCGAGGTTATTCTTCCGTCACAGAGAGAATCTGCAATTTCGATCAATCGTTCAAGAGAATATTTATCACATAATTATCGCCCAAACTGCCGTGTTGGAAAGATATTTATAAAACAATATTTGTAAAAATGTGAGTGTAATTTTTTTTCTTTTCCAAAACTCCGTTTCACATCTCGATATTTTTTAACAGTGCGTTTTTGTAATAAGAATTAATCTCAAATTCGTCACGGGTTTAAACGAAATTTGTGAACTACGTCCTCTGGATTCGATTCTAATTCACAAACCTCGTTCCCGAAATTCGATTCGAGTCGAGGTTAACTAGTTCTCGAAATTCGATTCGAGTCGAGGTTAACCTCGGCTCGAATCGAATTTCGAGAACTAGGTTAATAAACTCCCTGTACAGTCACTGCTCATTATATTTCCTTCATTTCTGTACTCTTTTCGCTTGAATGCACTGTTGAATGTTGAAATTTTTCACCAAAAATTTCGTTGCGTGTTTTTCCATCAGTTTCCCAAAAACAATCATTCTAATTTTATGCTGACTTGGAAGTTCGCACACTTGAGCTGTAATGACGAACGAGCTCGTCAGATATCTTCAATACACAGTCGAACGTGGGAGACGAAAAGTACCCGATAACGTTATCGCAAATAGAGTCTTCAGAAAAGCCACACCCATGCAGAGAATAACGGATAAGGGTTTAGATAGATCACCAACTTTAACCGCTCTAGTCCATGCATTATTCTACGAAAGCAATAATATCTTTTTGTGAACTTTAGTTCCTTGCTCATGCAGTGTCATTATGGTATGCATTGTTTTTGAAAAGCATTTAGAAACATGTCCAACAGTTTATCCTAATAACTCAACCTCTGAACAATTTCTGTCCAAAACACCAATAAGGATTGATTGGTAGCGAACAGAACAATCAGGATGAATTCATACACGAGTTGTGTGTCTAAATTAATGCCTTACCTTCTACACATTCCTGAGAATTGTATTCGATTGAAGACCTCATGTGTACGTTCTTTGTGTACCATAAAAAGTTATTTGAAATAATCTATGCACTGATCAGTTCCAGTGGTCTCCCTTTTCCTGCAATTAAACGAATGCTGGTTAGACCCAAAAAGTTAAAAATATGTTTCTCAGGCCCCCTCGCATGGTCCTTTTGGCTGCCGCATGCTCTCTTTTTATAACCAATGCAAACTTTAAAAAACAAATTGAATAGTTTATGTCTGATATTTTACCCAAGTTAATAAAATTTATAAATTTGTCCCTTGAGTACAACAAGGCTTTGTAATGCTTTAGCATTGCAAAGCCTTCTTGTACTCAATGGACGAAATATACCACCACCCATGCTACTCTGTAGATTATGAAGCCTAAAACGAAACAAACCAGGAACGTGAACTTTTTTGATTGCAAAGAAATAATTACAAAAAAAAAATAATAAACCGTCCGCCCACGTGCAATTTTACTAAAAAATGGCCTGAGAAACAGAAGATCTCCTTTGTGGGACCTCTGTAACATCTTTTGGCATGTACGCCGTCAGTAAACTTCACACCGCGCATACCATAGTGGATGGCTGATAACCTTCACAACGAATAAAACACAACTTTCTGGTATTCTTTTCCCTGATGGTAATATTAGAATATAGAGTTATCTCTCTTGGATCGTCTTAGAAAAAATATGAAAAATTATTTCGAGATTTACTTCTTGTTGATTCCCAGTATAAAAATATTTCAAAGTCAGAGTTGGAGGAAATGCACTCCAATGTGTCCAATAAATATGTGAACTCTATCATTCTTACGCAGGCAATTCAAGACCATGTGGCGGACTTAGAAGCGAGCACAACCCCGGGTAAAAAAATCGCCCGAGAAAAAGTTAAAGGACAATTGTAACCGGAATTAGCGAGATGGAGATCAAAGCACAGAGGTGGTTGGGTCGCCTGCATTATAAAGATAAGCCAAGTTTTGAAGGCGACCTTGATGGCAGCTTTTTTTTGGGGGGGGGGGGGGGGGGGTCCTGCTGTTCAAGTTGAGGTCGCGGTCACTGGAGCGTAGAGAAAAAAATGGGAAGGGCAGTGGAAAGGAGTGCCTAATGTGCAATTTAAGCATAGTGGAGACCATGGAACGCTTTCTATGAACAAAAAACTAGGCCAACAGAATAAGATTCACTTGGAGTGTAATTGGGAAGTTGGATGAGAGAATGGAGGATATGTGGTTAGTGGGGGACACAAAGGAGAGGGTTAGCACGCTTATCGGAGAGATTGGGAAGAATTAGGTAGGGATGTCATCAAGCAGTTCGTTTCCTGGTGTTGAGAAAGGGGCGAAGAGGAGATAGGGAAGCATTTAGAAGCAGAGTTAATCAAAGCCTTCTCACCCGAGAACCGCGACAGATTAGAGGCCGGCCAAAGTATTATTATTATTATTATTATTAGGTTTTTCATTAAATCAAACCATTCTCACTATAATTACTCGTATATACTGTTTAAAAGGTTACTAATATTCGACACGGAAAGCTGGGGTGAATCCGTTTATCAATATGTAACAACGCTTATATCGTACCATGAGTTACCCTCTGTTTTCATACTGTGACACAACATTGCAGGTCCAACAGTGTGTGGTACCAGCAAAAAACTTGAAGGCCGGAACCCCACAAACTGGAAGCTGGGAGTTAGAACCAAATAATCGGGTTCTCAAGTCACTACTCAAATTCTTAAAGCAGCCTGACGGTATTAGTCTGGACATAATTATTCCATCGCCTATTTTTAGATTCAAAAGGGTGAAATATTTCAGTTGGTCAGAAAAGCGAACTTGAAAGGTTCGCTTTTCCGACCAACTGAAATACTCCATCCGATTGAATTTAAAAATACCATAATCATTCATTTCCTTTGAATCAACGCTAGACATTTTACTAAATCACCGTTTGATTTGAGCGAATCTTTGCACACATAACAATTACCATTAGTCACGTGTGTTTACTAAACTGAAGACTCACCACAGCTTTAGGTTTACGGTTACGCTGTGTAGTTCCACCAATTGTATTAATATCTTGTTGTTTACACATAAATTAAATACTTATTGATTGGAATATCTATAACTGGAATATGGAGAGCTATCGATATATCTTTGTAAGTAAATGAACATCACATTACATCAATGGTAGTCAGCGCGCAAACTCCACGACAAGTTGGCAAACAAACAGCCATTAATAGTGTCGAATTCCTTACAGAATCTGACTTGTACCTGGAGAGCTTGTCTAATCATGTGACCCCGTTCTGCTATTTATGTGTACCCTTTCCAGTTCTTAAAACTGAAAAGAATGTGAAACAGTTACATAATTATTCGTGATTACTTTGGTTCTGAGCAAGTCATTTTCCGCAGGTTCTTTACACGTCATGTCCACACGAAAATCCAATACTCGGATACTTCAAAGCCTCAACCTTCCTTCCAATAGTAAAATTGTAGAAATACATTCGGAAACATAGTTCTTTGTTAAACCGGTTCAATGTCGTCATTTGTTAATGACCAATCAAAATAGTTATTTGTAGTAGAAATTGTTCACATCATTCCCTCGATTATGTAGAGTGTTTGTTTTTATTTTGTATTTTTCGATGCAAGGTTCACGATAATTCAAACAGAGAAAAAACTAAATTCCGCTGTTTCACGCAACCTTGTTCCCAATTTCGAATACTATTTACATTTTTACGGTTTATGTGAATTTGCAATCTCAAAAACTCATCAAAATCAAAGCTATGCAAAAACAAACCAACGCGCTTGGCCTTTGTGGTGAGGCAAACAATGCTGTAATTGAATGCTAAGATAGAATCCAGATTCTAAATCATTTCTGGAAAAGCCCTGAAAGGTATCTGTTTTGGGAACAGCGAAGCCTCTAAATTCGATTCGAATCGAAATCGCCGCGATGATTCGCTTCCATTCGATTCGAGTCGTGCTGATTCAGAAAGTTTCGAATCGCCCTAATATTCTCAAAACTCTATCAAAATTTAGTGTTTCCTTTGAACTCGTCTTCGGCCATCAGATCTCCTGTACAGGAGATCTGATGACAGAAGAAGAGTTCAAAGTGTTCCACTTTTGAAACTATTTTGAAACCGTTTCTGGAATATTTCATTTTTGTAATAACCAGCCCAAACAGCCGTGTCGGCGTTGAAAAGAATATTTCAGTGGGGACGGGCAGTATCTGCTATGTGCCACGGTTGTTAGAAGGTACAATATCTGAAACTCAAAAAGCTGTGCGATTCGATTCGATTAGAAATCTCCAGTCTGATTCGATTCGACCGAAAATTGGATATTCGTAGAGCTCTATATCTGTTCTCGGTCGATGGAAGCATTAACTTTTGTCTTGAGTATGATGTTTATTTTTCCCTGTTTTAAAATGTCATATTCAGCCATTTTGCTTTTCGATTTGTCGTATTCTAAGTACTAACGAAATATTATATGTATTTTTCGATGTTAAATTAATGCATCGTTTTCATCCTTCATATTGATTGTTCAGCCCTTTGTCTAACGTAACGGTCAGATCCGGCAAGCGCTGCTAACTTCGCCTCAAATAGGCTCATGCACACTGATGTCGTAATATCTCAATACCAGGCAGCGATTTTTTCCTATAATGTAATTAGAAATTTAACCAATTCAATCTTGTTTGACAGAGCTCAATGAGCTCTATCAAACAAGTTTAAATTGGTTAAATTCTTAGTTGCATTATGCGAAAATGTTTGTTTGATATTTTGACGCCCGTGTACAGGTGGTTAAGCGCTCTGTTATATTTTCAGTTTTGCCACTAAAGCTTTAGTTTATGACCCACATTGGGACAAACGCTTTTTAACGAGGGGAGACAGGTTATATTTTTAGGCAAAACATTAACCATTCAGTTAATCAAGAATTGTTTTGTGTGAAAATCTCGTCTACTTGACATGTTATTTTAGGGATTATTTGATACTTAGAAAGATAAAAGTGTTCAATAAAACAGTCCCTCGAGTTATAACCAGTCAAATTTGGATATTCAGTGACTTACAAAACAGGAGAATCGGGGAGTGAAGGGACGAAGCCTCTAGACAATTCCAGACTGCCGTTTCAGCGTACTGGGGCGGTATTCACAGATAGACGATTTATTTATTTATATTTATTTATTTATTGGGGTTTAGCGACACTTTCGCCAGCCATGGCCACCTCGTGTCGGGCAGCTTTACGGGTGGAGGAAACCAGGATACCCGGGCAGAACCACCGAGCAACGGCGAGCAACTGTCAGACACACCAACGTACTAACTCCACACAGAGTTAGCATTGGCTGAAGACAGATGCACCATCGACGTGCAGTACGTCTTAGCAGACAGCGCCACCGTGCCCTCAAGCGAGCAAACGAGATTAAGTACCTTGCCCAAGGACCCAGCCCAGTTGCCCCGAGCGGGGATCGTACCGTGGACCTTTCGGTTTGAAGTCCAATTCCGTAACCACTGATCCACCGCGCTCCCTAGCGATAGACGATAAGAACAAGCCTGGTATGAATCTCTCGCGATGAAACTGCCCTCTATCGCGTTTTGCTGGTAGAGTATATTGCCCAAGTCGTTAGTGAACTTTACCTAACCAGAGAGCACTACAGTCCCCGAGACGTGGGGATGTTTATGATGGTTTTTAGGGCATCTCATCCGTTAATTAGGGATTCTTTTGAACAAATGGAGAATAAATTTGTGACAAAATGTGGACAATTCGGCTTTACCGAGTTTTATCATCCATCTCAGTTGAGGGAAATAACCGTTACTCAATTGTTTTCGGGTGTAGCCAAACCCCTCCCCAACGGCATTAAAGCTCGGTGGTTTTGATTTTTCAGATTCGGTTTCGCTTTTGACTCGGTTTCAGGTAAAAAATCTCGGTTTCGGTTCAGTTTTTTTTATATGTTAAGAAGACGTAGTAAACAGCTCTCCAGACTGTAATTCGGAAAAAAAAATCATCAATGGTTTATGACACCACTCACCACAAAAATCTCTGTCTGTATCTCCATTGGGTTCAGCCTAACTTCCCTTTGGTCATTCTTGGGGGTTCTATGGAGTCAGTTGTTATGTCTATTGAGTCAGAAAAAAGACATGAATGAGGGTAAAAAATGAATAAAGTCCATCTATTCTCTGTTGTGTTCTCAGTGTCACATTTTCTCCTTTTTTGGTTTAGAGAGTTCTCGCATAACAGCTTGGACATTATAAATTACCAGATAACGGTGTTGGAGAACAGTTCCTCCTGAAGAGGTCAATATTAGAATAAATGTTCCATTGTAATATATAATGTTCAAGACCCGAGGGATACTACACTGAAAAGGAGGTTTCTTCTTTACTAATCAGTTTCATATAATTCAACACTTGATGTTCAGAATGACTTTGAAATTCGGTGCAGTGCATACCACATACAGCAGCGTTCAAACTCCGGCGACAACGAACGATTTGAGGATAAAAGTGGTGGAACAATTCATGAATCGCTCCCACGACGAATTTTTTATTTTTATATAATTTGTTTTTCTCTTTTGTTGTTGTTGTACTTCCAGGTACTTCGACGTTTGAAGTTCAATGCCGTAACCACCAACAGACTCATGGACATGCCATGAAAACTTTCCGCGCGTTATCGATGACCTGCTCTTCCATCCCTGAATTATCTCGTCATGAACATCGACTTTCGATAAAGTTATCTCCCTTGAAATTATTAGATATGCGACTTTCCCCTTGCTACTTCTAATAAACGAAAACAACAGGTAGCTCTCTGAGCTGTCTGTTGATTTCGTTTATTAAAAGTAACAAAGGGAAACTTGTTTTCTATCTCAAATCATTTAGAATCAACTAGTTCACAGATAATCCTCCATTAAGAATACCTATCAGTATCATAGCTACCTACACAGACGTTAACTGTGACTGTTTGTTTAGCGAATGTGTTTTTACTCTAATTTGCAAGTTTTTATTCTTCCCAAATCTCACCTCCTAGACTTTTATATTGATTGTAGAGTCAGTGTCTGTATTATATGTCACGATACGCACACTGCTGATATAATGAACAGATAAAAAGTCACAAAACATCAAAAGATGGTGAAAACGCCGTTTTCTTCTTTTTGACTGGTAAAGTGCTGGAAGCCCATATTTGGGCTTTATTCTGAAGTGCATGTACTGAAACTTAAAGGCTTCAAATTCAGTGGCTGTGCTTTGTATTATCTTTGAAGTGATATTATTTAGTCTGTTAAGATTTACTTTGTTACAATTTATAGGAGAGTGCCCAAAGGAACTCTCCTATAAATTGTAACAAGGCAAAGACATGTGAACAAAATTTGTTGGCCAAATAAAATTTAGCACTCTACCAGTTAAATGGGTTTCAACAGAGGATAAAAGTCAAACGTTCAAACGGATTGGGAAAAAATTGTAAAAATGCCGACTTCTGTACTTTTATACTACTCTCCAGAAAAATGCCAGAAGTTTGTGACATGATGCGCATATCGAGGATGCAAATTCGCTAACATATCGATAATTCAATTTTTATATAAAATTCCCATACCCTTAGTGTCAAATTTATTGACAGCTTTAGGAAATTAAAGGGGGCGAATTTTCCCGTAAATCTCTTTCAATGACGAAAATAGCCAGCCATGCGTTCAACCTCAAAGCGTTTATCGCGGAAGAAATTCACAAACTTTCAATGAGAAAAATTGATAAACAATATTATTTGGCATGTTTTGAGTAACGGCAGAAAAACGTTTTATAAAAACACCGGTAGGAGACTCAACTGGACGTGTGAAATACTTCTCAGAGGCGTAAACAGCATTCTCTGACAGGGACCGGGGTCAAAGAATTTCTCACCGAAGCGAGCAATATAAAGCAACCCCGCCTGCCACTAGTGGCGTGCGGGATGCTTTGCATTGTTCGTTTCTATCGTTGTTTTTGGGTGTGTCCCCTCCACTCCATGATTTTAAGAGGTAGGCGTCTTCTCTCTCTTGGGTATTTTCTAAAACTGAGGTTTGAAATACGGGTTCTTAGCACCAGACCAGATAAACCGCCTAAACTCCTCGATGATGTCGGGGCAGTTATGGAGTTAATGGAGATAATGAGGTTATTTCTCAGTTGAAAAACGCAACAGTTATCAAGTTCATTATAATTTACGTAAGCTGGGTTCGAGTTTAAAGTTATTTTAAACTGGATGTGTCGCGCATACCCCCGCGAACAAAAAAAGTCATGAAAACCGATTCTCTGAGTTTTCACATCATAAATTAAGTTCAAGGTCAATTCCACGAAAAATCATCCGACCGGAATCAAACTCGATTTGTTGGTACCCATGACAAAGCCACATACCAGAAATCAGTCAATTATCTCAATGTATGATGAAATAAAGTTCGGAAAACTGATTCGCCGAGTTTTCACATCATAAACTAAGTTCAAGGTCAACAACTCTACGAAAAATCATCCGACCGGGACCAGACTCGAACTCGATTGTAGGTAACCACGACAAACCCGCATACTAGAAATCAGCCAACTACCTTAATTTTTGGTAAAGAAAAGCCTTTGAAACTGTTATTTTTGAATGACGGAAAGACACAATGGCAGGAAGACGCGCGGACAAGAGTAACACTGATGCTAAGGCCAAACACAGAATGGAAAAGAAATTTCCTTCGAAGTACGGGGAATTAAGACACCTAGCATTTCAGCGCGTTCTTCATCCATCTCATTTCCGCATACTTGAAACGATATCCTCCTGTTTACGATTTAAACAAAGGAGACCTTCCTGTCAACATCTCAAATAAAGCTGCTTCCGAAGTGATTTGTCGTCATTTTAAGACCTGTGTTTTTGCTGGACTTCCTGCTTGTAAATTTTATTGGACCCATTTACCATTAAACTAATTATAAAAATCCTAACAATTCAGCCCGGGCTTCAAAAATATTTACAGGAGGAAAAACGGTTCACTGTCATTTAATAGCTCCAATGAAATGAATCCGTGTTTCAGTTGCCCCTTTTACTTCCACGGACAATGAAAAGGTTATAAAAGTTGTCCTGAAAAAGAGACCTGATGAGAGAAGGAGAGCTCAGAAGGGGACATTTGGTAGGATTTCGCGAACATCTCGACGATTGGTAAATTTCCTAAACAGCGTCACTCAAATCGAATCATGGGAACGATTTCAAATTGAATCGACATTCGAATCTTCACATTGTCCTAATGACAGTCAAGATTTATTTAACTTCCAGAAATATCCATGTAGTTCAGTAAAGTAATACTAAAAATCACCAGTTAGTCTCATATTTAATATTTTCGTCATGAGACTAACTGGTGATTTTTCGGTCAGCGTCGTCCCGATAGAATTTCGTCTCAATTTCCTAATTGTAGTGTCACCCCAGCGATTCATTGCGTCTAGTTTTCACGGCTTCCTTGTTTTCATGTTCTTGTAAGTTCTGGAATTTGGAAAGGTTTTCTCTATGCAAGCTGTATCGACCTGGATCAAATTCAGTTTATCAAGACTTTCTACAATAAACGACACGATCTTGTAGAGTTACGTAATTCTCATTCATAGTCGACCATTATCAGAATACATCACTGATTTCTATACAACTGGATTGCTGTAAGCTTCATTTGTCACATATAGAAAAATGTCTCCACGCCGCCATGTTTGGCAAGCGCAAGTTACTATAAATAAACATTGCTCAACGACAACAAACAATTCCCGCAACTTTTCATGTTCTCAAGGCTTCACAATCGCCGATCATTTTTTAAAGAATACACTTTGATGTCTGCGAAAATTAATGTGTTGAGGATGTGCACATTTTTCGTGGAAATTTAAATTGGATATTAACAACATGGATAGATAGATACTTTATTCATCAGCAGGTGCAAAAAGCAACATATTTTATTATTATTAAAAAAAAACTGCCGAGAAAGGGTTGTTAATACCGTGTTATTAATTTTCGAAGGAGGTAAATGCCATGACGTTTGATGACGGAAAGCTGTTACTTTACAGCGTAACGGCTTGCACATCATCAATCGTCATGGATTGGGAGGAGTTATCGCGTTGTTTGGCTTGGGTCGGTGAGGGCAGTTTGAGTGGAGGATTTTTTTCGCTAATGTTCCAGCAGTCCAGTTGTTTTGAGGTCAGTGGAACAGTAACACATACAATGGAAGTTTCACTAACCAATATGAACAAATGTTTGCGCAAGTAACTTTGGAAAACCCTAGTTCGGAGCGCTCCTGTTTTTGTATCCTGGCATATTAGTGACGACAATGTTGTACACGTTTTCGTTTGCCCTTTTAAAACAATATCTTGTGTACGAATAATAATGAACTGATGGGTACGTGGCGTGGTGCTGTTTGCCAGAAAACAACTACACCATACCAAGTCAATGTCATTTTCACAAATGGCTGACAGAGCTTGTAATCATAAAATTTACAATAATGCAGGATTATTTGTGATCTGAAGCAATATACATAGTAACATTCCGGAGACTAACAAACATTTCCAAAGTCGCTGAAACGTTTGATAGGTATGGGCAGTGATGGAATTTTGAGTTCGGTATCGATTTCGGTATTTTTAGGAGGGTTTACCACGGTATCGGTTCGGTAGTCGGTATCTGACTTGATTGAGATTTGCTGATAGTACCAAAGGGGAATTCGCACCAGGAAAATACAGAATGAGTTGTTCTTGTATCACTCTACCACAGGGCTACAAATGCAACTGCCAATGAGCTCAACATTGGCATTCTTTTGCCGACATAAATCATATCTACAGTAATTTTATGACTTGTTCCAAACACACCTTTACCTTCAAAGGCCTTATTTTAGGCTTTTACGACCTCAGAACATGTGTCATTAACATGCCTCATTAAGAGGTCCCGCCAACGATAGGTTAGTCACCCGAGCAGTGATTTCTGGTCACGTCTTGGCTGCCTATGCAGGCAGCCAAGACTTGACTAGAAATCACCAAGCAACTAAACATGTATAGGTTGTAGTCCAGTGTGAATTCAGGACAATTTTTCAAGCCACCACGGGTTGACAAAACTGAAAAGAAAATCAGTCACTTCAATCTTGAAAGTGAACCCTTTAACTGCTATCAAGACACAACAAGGTGTTATAAGTAGAGAACGTAGGAAAATATGAAAAATTCAGACAGTTTCCATATTCAATGATTGATTCGTTCGGTTTGTCGATATCCCCATGATATCGGCATCGGATCGGTTTTTCGTTATATTGCCCATCTCTGACGCTTTATACGGTATATGTGTTCCTTTGCATCATGCACCGACTTTCTATGCCTGTGCTGCTTTTGAACGTCGAGCTAATGTATAGTTGATCAAAAGGGCTGTATTGGTCACAGTGTTGACACGGTTTCATTGTGTGTCACGACTGGAATTTAGTTATGTATACATGTATTTATTAAAATAGATTTTTTCAATGTACACAGTGTAGTTATTGCATTTTCGAAACCCCTGAGCATGTTATTTATTTATTTATTTATTTATTTATTTATTTATTTATTTATTTATTTATTTATTTATTTATTTATCATAACTACAACACACTTATCATGTCAAGTTTAGCCAATCATTTCTATCTATCCCGACTACTTTAGTGGACTTGTACCTCAAGCCCAGTCAATACTATAAAACTTTTACAAATCGTATTTTCTAGAATTGTATTTTCTAGTTATGGCTTTAAATGGGTTAGTCAGTTATATTAATAGGTAGAATATACAATTCTAGAAAATACAATTGTAAAAGTTTTATAGTATTGACTCCAGGCTACTGGTTACCAGATACTCCTTTGCCTGTAAAATAACTTATTTACAACTTAAAACAAACGCATCCCTGGCTAATATGGTCACGAAAATCGACTTTCGATAAAGTTATCCCCCTTGAAATTATTGGACGCGGGAGGAAAGTCAAATTTAGAAGCAGATAATTGTTGGGAAAACACCTATGTCCTATGAAATCTGTAGAAAATAAAGCCAAGTTTCATTTTGTTACTTTTAATAAACGAAAACAACAGACAGCCCCCGGAGTTAACCCTTTACCCAACGTAACGGCCAAAACCGGCCAGCTATTCTCAAAAATCGCCAATTAATTTTCAAAATATTTTCATTTTTTGTCTCAAAAACATAGGTTATGACCCTTCGTTCCCGGAAAAAAATAGCAAAGTTCACCGCACAGACTTTTATATTAATGGAATGGACAGTGTCTTTATTATATGTCATGATGCGCACACTGCTGATATAATAAACAGAAAAAAGGTTACAGAACATCAAAAAAGGTGGTGAAAACGCAGTCTTTCTATTATCCAAATTATTGGACGCGTGAGGAAAGTCAAATTTAGAAGCAGATAATTGTTGGGAAAACACCTATGTCCTATGAAATCTGTAGAAAATAAAGCCAAGTTTCATTTTGTTACTTTTAATAAACGAAAACAACAGACAGCCCCCGGAGTTAACCCTTTACCCAACGTAACGGCCAAAACCGGCCAGCTATTCTCAAAAATCGCCAATTAATTTTCAAAATATTTTCATTTTTTGTCTCAAAAACATAGGTTATGACCCCTCGTTGGAACGAGCTCGTCGAGCTCGTTCCAACGAGGGGTCATAACCTATGTTTTTGAGACAAAAAATGAAAAAAGTTAGTTATTCAAGAATTTTTTTTGCAAGTGTCGTCTGCTTTTCATGTTAGGTAAAGGGTTAATTAGAAGCAACTAGTTCACAGATAATCCATCATTATGAGAATCAGTATCACGCCTCCCAACAGGGAAGAGTCCACTTTGGCTCTTTGTCCAGGGAATGTGTTTTTACAAATAATTATTTTCTTCCCGGAAAAAAATAGCAAAGTTCACCGCACAGACTTTTATATTAATGGAATGGACAGTGTCTTTATTATATGTCATGATGCGCACACTGCTGATATAATAAACAGAAAAAGGTTACAGAACATCAAAAAAGGTGGTGAAAACGCAGTCTTTCTATTATTAAAAGGGGATTCAACAGACAGTAATAGTTAAACCTTCAAATTCATTTGGAAAAAAATGTAAAAAGAAAGCTTTTGAATACTTATACTACTCTACAGGACAATACCTGAAGCTTGTGAAATGACGTGCACGTCGATGACACAAGTTCGCTGCATTTCAAGGTTGCAGTCTTTATATGAAATTCATTTACGCTGAGTGAAACTCAAACTCACGGCTTCAGAAAATTAAGGGGAGCTAACTTTCCCGTAAATCGCTTTCAATCACGAAAATTGTCGGCCCTGGCTTATCCACTTCCCGGGGTGTTCTCTATTGGGCGTTGACTCGGTTCAGTTTAATCCATCATTTACGTCTTTTTCCATATAGGTGCTCGACGCCGACTACTTTCGTGGCAGGTTACGAAAACTGAAGCCAAGTAGTGAATTTATCAAAATGAGATCTGTTCTGGCAACAAACTCCCTGCACTCTTTGATGGTGACCCGCTGTTACTGAAAAAACATCATTGCACTCAGACGATACAGTAAATACAGTAGTCTTGTCAGTTAAAAACAAAGAAAACCAATCCAAAACCATCGAAACCTGAAATTACAAACGCGATGTGTGTTTCGCGATATTTATCGATTGTAAATTTAATCAAACGGATTCACTGTTTTTCTATGTACATTCACTCAGACCGAAGAGTAGAAGAAAATTAGAATTTACACACTATGCGAAAGCAGTGAAGAGAGAAATTTACTTATTGACTTCAACGTCAACCCTTTATCCGACTAGAGCCCGAAGACATGAAGTTTGAAATTCGCAGCTACCTCGGATATATGGTAGCTGGCAACTGGCTAAATCCACACTTTAGTGGCTAGTTAGCCATCATATATTCGTGTCGATGTCGGCTCGTTCAGCTTGAAGTTTTGTGCAATTCGTTTCCATCACAATGATAGCGTATATTGTATACTAGCAGGGTGGGAGCGCTATAGAGGGTGACATCCCCCTCATAATTTTCCAGTCGGGACATTTTCGTCTGAATTAGAATTTTAGATAACGATTCCTCTTGCTTGCAATCGTGTAATTTATTGCAAGACTAGACTTTGATGCTAGGGCTAATGTCACACAAGCGTACAAAAGAGGTTTGCAGTTCCCGATTTGGGCTGTTGGGACCCAGCATGTCTTATTTTAAAGTTGGGAAGTCCATGCAAATAAATTATCATGAACTCTTAGTTTTAAAATTTATTTATTTATTCATTGTATTTATTTTACTGGGGTTTAACGACACTTTCGACAGCCAGGGTAACCTCGAGTCGGACAGTTTTACGGGTGGAGGACGCCGGAGTATCCTGCGAGAACCACAGAGCACCGGCGAGCAACTGTCAACTCCCCAACGTTCTAACTCCACACAAGCAAGGTTAGCATTGGTTGAAGACATGTGCATCATCGACGTGTAGTACGCATTAGTATACAGCTCCATCGTGTCCCCAAGTGAGTCATCGGGATTAAGTGCCTTTATCCCGATTACCAACGTGGGGGCATGGTGGCGCTGTGTACTAAGACATACTACACGTCGATGGTGCACTTGTCTTCAACCAATGCTAACCCTGCTTTAAACTAATCCCGACCAACAAATATTCCTATTACATCATAGAGGCATGCCTTCGAATATGGAATGCCTTCATGATGCAATTGGAATATTTTAACAGTCGGGGCAGGAGTCTCTGCATACGATGAGGGTATGCTCTATGAATTTGTGGCATAAATTATGCCGAAAGTGAGACTCGCATTCAATTGCTTTTTTGTTGAAAATATTCTCGCAGCTAGCCGGCTGGATAACTTAATGACAGCTAGTTGAAAGAAATCAGCGGTTGGGTATGGCTTGGTGTGTTCGCGGCTGGCGGCGACGGCTTCGGGATGTACATTCGACACATTTACAAAATCCGATAATGATTTTAAAATACCTCCCAACAGTTTAGCCAGAAACTGATTTTTCACCTGCGATCAAAACGTGAGGAGCTCAAAAACAACTAGTGTTTATTTTGCTGTTCGTCCATCCATCCGTTTGTGATTATCACTTTCGCATGTTTTTAGCTGCAACCTAAAGATTAACAGCTCACGAAACATCTGTGTGATTTTGTCCGTTCTTTTGTCCGTTCGTTTGTCCGTTCGTTTGTCCGTTCACCTGTTCGTGATCAAACACCTGTTCTTGATCAAATATTTTTCACAGTCGCAATTCCTTTCAACAAAAAACATTAAAAGTTGTACCTCTGAAAAAGGCGTAATACTTTACTCTGACAGCTTGCCGTTCTCTTTAACCAATTTACTAACTAGGGCTAACTAAACCCGGCCAGCACTGTTCACAAAATTCCCATTCGTATTCTCTTTTCGACGTTTTCCCCTCAAAAACATAGCTTTTGGCACCTCACTGGAACGAGTTCGTTCAGATCGTTCCAATAAGGGGGTCATATATCATGATTTTGAGATAAAAAAAAATGTTCCAGAAGTTTATTTACAAGTGCTGCTCCCTGATCTTGTTAGGCAAAGTGTTAACCCTTTAATTAACGAATTGATAACATCCGTCCGCGTAATTTACAATATCAGCAGTTGAGATAAAATATTTTTTTAAAAAAGAAATCCACAAAAGCATATAACATGACCCCTCATTAATTGCCAGAAACAGTAATATAGAAAAAACATGTCCATGAATAGAGAGAATATGTTAGTCAGGATAGACAGAGGTTGTGGATTCTGAAAGAAACCGAGCCAGCAAAGATACTCCAGTTTAATCGAACACGCCCTTTAGGGGCCTATACCACTATGTACTACTCTTAGAAAGAGGATTTGGGGGTGGGGGGATCCGGACCACTTTAAGTCCAGTTCTGCGATTTTTGTCGTTTTCCGTGATTAATCAATCAGTGGTAGTTTTCGTATTGTTGTGGTTTTTAGATATACTTCAATACAACTGAACAGACCATCCGAACAATCTTATAAGATGCCTTCAAGATTCATAGCAACCACGTGCCACCGTATCAACCAAGAGGGCGGCATCCAGTATACAAAATGGAAGACGGAAACACGCGTCACTCTAACAACACGCGCTGCGCATACACATTGGCACGACGTATCACCATGCCAATGACGTCAAAACACGATCCCACACACAGGTTACCACGACAACCCCACATGACTAACTTGGTCACGTGACTATGAAGTCACTTGGGACCATCTAGAATTTGGTCGTCTGGACCCTGAAATACCACTAACTCATAAAATAACAACTACTATTCCGATACAACCACTATAACATCCACATTTCAGAACAGGTAAACCTTTATCTGATAAATCGGTTAAATCCGTGCAGGGTTATACGCAAAAATTGTCACTCAAAATTTGTTTATTCCTTCATTCTGTCATTCCCAGCAATTTTAATACATAACCCTTCATCAGAACGAGTTGTTCCCGATCGGAAGCCATGATCTGATCTATTTATTTAAGAAAACTAGAAATTGTCAAGTTATATAAGAGAATTCTGCGCTGCCCGAAATAAAAAGAGTATACGGTGTTGTTTCAACTGGGTAAATGGGGATATGTGGATGGTGAACCATTTTAATCTTTCTCTATCGAAATATTTGATTTTACCCCCATGTATGCACTTATTAGAATATTAGAAAAACTTTAGGCCGGTGCGCGGCCCCACCTAAATGAGCCAAGCTGTGTAATTAACAAGTAAAGAAAAACTGTTGTGTAGCATCTGAACACCAAGTTCAAAAAGACCAATGAATGGTCGGAAAACGATTGGCGGACAGATGTCGGTACAAGGAAAAGAAGATTGCATACACCGATCAAATTTACCTTATCTATCCAGAATTGAGAAATGTTTGTGCCAGGCAAAAACAATTGTTTCAGTGAAATCTGACTTGGACCTGTGACCAGGGGAGTAAAATAGTTAACCCGCCCCTTACCCTCACCAATTTTTTCAGTCGAGACATTTTGTCTGGAATGTATCTTAGATATCGATTTGCTCTTGCAGATAACCATATACGTTTTTGAGAGACTAGACTTAATACTTGGATTTATGTCACACACACGGGCACAGCCGGGCATATATAAACTATCTATTGGGGTTTAACGACAATTTCAACAGCCAGGGTCACCTCGAGTCGACTAGTTTTACCGGTGGGGAAAGCTGGAGTACCCAGAGGATAGAACCACCGACCACCGACGAGCAGCTCTCATACTCCCCAACGTACAACTCCACACAGGCAGGATTAGCATTGGTTGAGGTCAAGTGCACCACCGACGTGCATTAGGCCTTAGTACACAGCGTTGCCATGCCCACCCCCCCCCCCCCCCCTCACGTAGGCAATCGGGATTAACTGTCTTGCCCAAGGACACAACGCAATTACAGCTGGTAGACCAACCCGTTTTGAAGTTCAATACTCTAACCACTGAGCCACTGCGCTTTCAGTCGGCCATATAAAAGGTGCTCTGTGATGCCTTTATTCGGGCTGTTGGTTGTCCAGCAATCCATCTGGCGTACGGTACGTGTTAATTAAACCAAAAGCTGCATGGGAAAACCCCATTCGTCACGACTACATGTATTTATCCACAAATAAATAATAGATCAGCGTTTTGAACTGTAATTTCGACTAACTAATATTTTAACGACTTCGACGAAGGCATGCCTTGATGATGTAGTTGGAATATTTTGTCAGTTAGGACTTCAACCATCAGAGTCGAGACAAATCGGGTTTATAAGCCTCCCCCTCCAAAATCGGTCATCTTCGCGACGCCCCTGTCTGTGACAGTGGCCTTAAATGTATTTATTGGTGTTCAAGATCACATATTTCCAAACAAGCGAATCATGACCACAACGTGGTTTTAAAGTTAACTGCAGGCAATCGTTTATACCCATCTGCACATTTTAGAGGACTTCCACCCAGGCATTGTTTACTAGTAAAAGAGCTTGTTTACCACTGCAAACAAGGCCTGTTTCAAGTCCCAGGGTTCCCATGGGGAATGACCTTAAATGAAGGAGTGAGAGTGTACAGACTCCAATACAGTTACTTTCACCACATAACAAGTTTTGGTCGAACAGATACAGGTGGACGTAGAGGCGATAATAGGATTGTCAGTTCTGCGCAGCGCACCCCACCCCACCCCCCCCCCCCCCTCCTCCCCAAAAATGTATTCTGGAAAAGACGAGCGTGTAAGGATCGCATTTTTCGCGTTTCACCTCTACCCCGCAAAATGTTTTTAATGCCCTATCACTGGAATGAGGTTTTCATACTAATTCTTTTTCCATAAACACCCCTAAAGATCCAATGAGCCATTCATGAATGCGTCGAGCTTGTTCCAATTAGGGGACGAAGGCTATGTTTTTTTTAATTTTTTTTTTTTGTTTTTGGGGGGGGGGGGGATTGAGTAACTAAATGAGTAACGTGGCACATGCCAGACTTGGAAAATTTTGTTTTTTCAAATTTCGCGCTCGTTTGATCTGCCCCAGCGTATATAATCATCAGAAATTTCAATGTTCAGGATTTCCTCATGATCAGGTGCGAATTTGCCCGTTTTGCAGAGGGCAATTGTACGGTACTGTTTCGCCATATCCGCCCAAAATACCAAAACAGAATTCAGACTTTATTACTCAGTCTACCCTTTGAAACCCCCCCCCCCCCCCCCCCCCAAAAAAAAAAAATTAAATTTCTCTGCCGATAACCCCGCTATGTTTTAAAAGATATTGAGATTATCTCTATTTCAAATGCAGACAAATTTGAAAGCTATATTTAACCCCCTGCACACTGATGTCAGAATATCCAGATTTGAGCTCATTGAGCTCTGTCAAACAAGATTGAATTGGTTAAATTTCTAGTTGCATTAGGGGAAATATTTGCACCCTGAACTTTACATATTTCGACATCAGTGTGCAGGGGTTAAATACTGGTTTCTATGGAAAAATTAGGACTTTCTACCCTGTTTTTTTTTTCTTAAAGACATCGCCTCACATGATTCTCTCTACGATAAACAAATGAATGTTCTTGGTATTACAAGAGGGATTGGTAGTAATATAATCATACAGCCTTAACAGGCTGTAGGATTAAATTAGTACCAATCCCTCTTAAGAAGTTGTTGTTATTTTTTCATTTCATCCATCTTATCTGTTCACTGAAGGCCGGCCCGGGAAAAAGCCAACCAGACCTTCGCGAGATACGTATAGGTCTAACGTCTCTTCAATCCGTCCTTTTTCGCACTGTTTTTGATTTGGCCCAGTTTTACTCTACTCGTGATTGCACAGTGGAGCAACTGCTCTCAAGCCTCAAAATTTAGGAGTTGATGTGAAACCCAAGGGTTTATAACATTTTTCATATTTTCAGGAAAGCAGAGATAAAAGACTGAAGCTACCAACATTCCCCGTTTCTTCCAAGTAACAGCATTCGAACGACGCAAGATAATATAAGGGGGATAACTCTAAACAGTGTTGCGGTGAACGCGAGTTTGGGTTACAAAAAAGGTAAATTGTTCAACGTTCCACCCAGCTACTGGCTCAAAATAGTTTCTATATTTCTGTTTCTCCAGCAAAAAAAACTAAGCATTTATTGTTGAGAAACAGTTGTGTACTGTTGAACATGGATAATTTTTAACATCCCCACGTCACGATAACTTCTGGTCTTGACAACTCAATAAATACTACAACACTTGCGTAACTAGCAAAAGGCCGTGTGCTGCTGACAGACCGGCAGTTTATTGAAGCACTTCAAAAGCACAAAAACCCTTCACTGACGACTCAACCGACAGGTAAAAAAAAAACAGAGATAAAAATTGTTTGTTTAAACAATTCACTCTGGAAACCCTGTGCTCGGATTGCCTATGCAATCTGGTCGCCTCAGGGGTTGATACCGGACCTCATCAAAACAATGAAAATAGACAAAAATGACGCATGATTGTACAAATATGCACCCGATGGTTGAGAACATTATATCTAAGTGTAGTCGATGGAAATTGAATGTTGCACGGAAGCAGCAAAACGCCAGAATGATTGCCGTCCACTAAACGACCCAGTTACGATGAACCAAACATTCAAAATCCGTACTACCCGCTTGCAATGCATACCTTGCATCAGCGGCCGCCCGATTAACCTATACACCTGCGTGCGAATAAATGAGTCTCCAAGACAAAGGCAAATATTTTCCGCTACACTGTTCATGCCGTAGAAAACTTTGATTCCTCACCACACGAAATATGATTCTCCTCGATGCGGTACGCCACTACATGATGAATAAATTTCAAGGAATGTTTTTTTTTTTACTTTAAGCTGCTATATAAGTAAAAGAAATTTGTTTACTTTGATATCCCCACCTGGATATTCCATAAATTCAAATTAAAAATACACAAATTAAACACCAAAATGAAGGTTGTGATGAAAAGAATACGAAAAATACATGCAATCAACTCTTCGAGTTGACAGCAGGCACCAATGGTTCCTGGAGGTTTGATACCGTATTCGTACCAGAACTGATAATAAAATAAAATTTCACGAGAACTCGTGGCCAAGTGTGCTTCAGATATATAATATAAAAACAGTGATCAATCAAAGTGTAATATAACAAACAATTAATATTACTGAGTCGAAAAAAATAAGAAAAAAGCAGAATACCGAGGTCATGAATTGATTGTCAGGACACCTGAGGCCCCGTAAGGCCTGGGCTGACGTGGGGTTATTTAGTCCCGCTGATGAAATTGCGGGAAAGTTAGACCAATGTGGAGGGTCGGAATCCAAGTGTCGCGAACTCTGCGCTGGGAGCTGAGTTAGACCGACGCCATGATTCCTTCTCTGCCAAATTGGCCTGAAATAGGTTCGATTTCCGTTAGGTGTGATTCCTAATCACTTCAGGCTGTGTAATGGAAAGAATGATTTAAAGTAACAACGATTCTTTTATTTACACATAAAAATAAGGCCGTTTCAATATTTCAACAATCAACAATTCGATTATTGTTTTCACAGAAAATGGGTTGCTAGCGTTAAATAATTCTCAACAATCATATAGTCATTCTATAGCCCTGTACTGGCACTATAGTCTACACACTGGAAATGTTACTACCGTGAGCTTGCCATAAGAGCTTCACAAATCTGAAATGTTATTACCGTGAGCTCGCCATAAGAGCTTCACCCGCTTAGGCTCAAATGTCAACGTCTGCGCGTAACTGTACCTCTGGCTGTCGGAGGGTTCCGACCAGCAATGTTCGTCATCTATAAAGCCACCGTACTTCTGATTTGGGTTTATACACATTCGCCCATTTTGCAAACATTTCACTTGGCACTCACTCCGACGAGTAACACCGTCCGCGCCTTTGCGTCAGATGGGTTAATTCCAACGGAGTGTAACTTCACCTTCCGTTCCCCTATGTCTTGTGAAGGGGCAAACGACCCCTGCATTATGTTGAGCCTCACCCTCGCAAAGCTCAACCAGGGGATTAAAATTGTGCCTCACACACTCACACATTCAACACAGATTTCCCGACCGCGCCTTTGCGACAGACGGGGTTAGTGTGCCTCACACTCACAACAAACTCTCGTCAATAAAAACAAGCGCGGTTTCCCCGGGCCTTAACACCGGGTTTGTGCATCCCATACTTACAAAACTCGACACACAGGCTCCCCGCCCACGCACACGCGACGGCCGGGGCAGTGTATCTCACATTCGCACTCACAACCAACTCTAGTCAGCAGTCAGAGCAATAATAATACTAAAATAAGAAATTTCTTCTTCCGGGCCTTAACACTGGGTTTACGAAACTCATCACCTCATCCACAAAAATATTTGCGACTGGAGACCCCGTCCCGGACACCAGGCCCACAGCCACTCAACTATTGCTTTTTTTATAACCACCGACCATTGGTAGGGGCCCGGTTCACAGTATCCCCTTGGGTAACCCTTGACACACCCCTACGTCTCGCCCCGTTATTTCTACGGGTATTCCACCAGGGTCCCCATACCCTGTCATTGTCGCATTCCCAAGGGCTTCCCTTGGCGCTATATCCCCCAGACTCACTCGGCCTGGCTATTACCTTCATTCGAACGACACTGGCTTTCCTTGGCCCTTGTGCCGTCGACCCCCCGGTCCATTCCGACGACTTCTTGCGCACCTTAGGCGCTGTGCGCCCCCGGCACTCACTGCGTGGTCTCCGCCACCTAGGATGCATCTCCTTTGGTTTGTGGACCCTTTCCTCGGCCCCCTGGGCGCCCACCTTAGCGGTCCCATCCACTTTAACACCCTCAACTTGTGTTGACCCGTGCCCTCTTAATTCTGGGGAAGTTTGCCCAGCCATTTGCGTGGGTCTGGCCTCCCCTCTCCACACGGGTGACACCGACTTCTTGGGGCGCTCAACTCCCCCACATAAATTTGCTTGAGGGTCTTTTCCCAATGACCCCATTGGGTTCCCTCGCTGTTTGGCGTTTCGTCTGGACCGCCTGCGGCCCCCTCTCCCTAATTGGAAAGGAGTCGTCCCTCCTGAAACTTTCCGACATTTCGTCGTGTAGGGGCCATCTCCTGGACCATCGGGTTGGTTGGTTCCCCCTGGGAACCTTCCCTTCCTTACTCGGTACGTTACCGAGTGCAACGGCCGGGGGTCCTTGCCCACCGACTGGAACTTCCTTTGCCCTCGTTGGGCCCTCAATTGCCCCCCTACCCCTGGACCATAACTCATCAGGGCTTGCCCTCACCCCTGGAATATTACCTATGACCAGGTCATACACGGGTGATTCAATGCACATGGCTTCCACTTCGCCACAATAAAATGGGGTATCCACAGTTATCCTCGCGATGGGGAACCTTCTAACGGTCCCATCTATCAAAATACACAAATGGTCACGACCCAACAATTGCTTGTCGTCAACCAGTTGCCTTCTAACCGCTGCAGAGGAGCACCCAGAATCCCGGAGCAGACGGATCTCCCTTTGTCCCACACACCCTTGCGACGACTTCTTGCGCACATTGGGCGCTGTGCGCCCCCGGCACCCTCTACGTGGTCTCCGCCACCTAGGATGCTTCTCCTTTGATTTGTGGACCCTTTTCTCGGTCCCCTGGGCGCCCACCTTAGCGGTCCCATCCACTTTAACATACTCAACTTGTGTTGACTCGTGCCCTCTCAATTCTGGGGAAGTTTGCCCAGCCATTTGCGTGGGTCTGGCCTCCCCTCTCCACACGGGTGACACCGACTTCTTGGGGCGCTCAACTCCCCCACATAAATTTGCTTGAGGGTCTTTCCCCAATGATCCCATTGGGTTCCCTCGCTGTTTGGCGTTTCGCCTGGACCGCCTGCGGCCCCTTCTCCCTAATAGGACAGGAGTCGTCCCTCCTGAAACTTCCCGACATTTCGTCGTGTAGGGGCCATCCCCTGGACCATCGGATTGATTCCCGCTGGGAACCTTCCCTTCATTACTCGTTGGGCCCTCACTTGGCCCCCTATCCCTGGACCATAACTCATCAGGGCTTGCCCTCACCCCTGGGATATTACCTATGACCAGGTCATACACAGGTGATTCAGTGCACATGGCTTCCACTTCGCCACAATAAAATGGGGTATCCACAGTTATCCTCGCGATGGGAAACCTCCTAACGGTCCCATCTATCAAAATACACAAATGGTCACGACCCAACAATTGCTTGTCGTCAACGAGTTCTTCTAACCGCTGCAGAGGAGCACCCGGAATCCCGGAGCAGACGGATCCCCCTTTGTCCCACATACCCTGGGTACACTGGCATATTAACCTTCTCCTGCGAAGTTGTGAGCCTCTCACACATGCCACTTATTATCGGGCCAACCTTCCCGCCTTCCAGCCTTAATTCCCCCTCTTGTATACATTCCCGGAGGGGACTGTGTTCTGGACCGATAGTCTGACAGAACGCTGTCGTCTGTCTACTGGGCCCTGGATCTACGCGGTCACCTTGCTTCCAACCCCTTGGCGCTGCGTTCCCGACCCCCTGCTGAGGTCGTCTAATGTACCCAGTGGTCCTAACCTGCTTCTGCCAGCAATCCCTGGCAATATGACCCCGCTTGTTGCAGATAAAACAAGTGGAGTCCTTGGGAGTGCTCCCCTTCCGGCTGGTCTGCGATGCAGGCGGATTGGGGTGGTGTTGCCTTACGGGTGCCATTGCCAACCCGTTTGCCCCACCCCTAGCCGATTTGGGTGCGTTTACACTCCCACCGTGGGCCTCGATGTAGCGTTCTGTCACAGTTGCCATCTCATCATAGGTGGGCGGACCCCTTTCCTTGATGAACAGGCCCAACTCCTTGGAGCATGTAGTTAAAAACTGCTCCCGGAGAAATAGATCTCGCAGGGCTCCATATGACTCATTCACTTCCGCGAGATCAGTCCAGCGGTCAAAGTACCGTCTAGCTCGGGCAAAATACTGAGGTACTGTTTCTCCCTTCTCCTGCTTAACTTCTCGGAACTTGGTCCGGAATCCTTCTTCAGTGAGCTGGTATCTCCGAAGGATGGCATTCTTCAGCTCACTGTAGTCGTTAAGAAGTGCAGGAGGCATACTGGTATAAGCCTCGAGAGCTTTACCTGACAACATAGGGCTCAAGCACATAGCCCATGTGTCTTCTGGCCACATTTGACTGGAGGCAAAAAGCTCGAACCTCTCCAAGTACGAGTCCAAGTCATCTGTGTTTTCATTAAAGTGAGCGAGGTGGGGGCGTGGGACATGAATTGCTACCCCTGCACTCCCGTCCCCTGAGCGCCGACTTTCATTTTCCACATCGGCCCTTGCTCTGAGAAGCTCTAATTCTCTCTCGTGCCTCTGTTGTTCGAGCTCTCGTTCTGCCTCCCTTGCCTCCCTTGCTAATTGGGCTTCCCTCTCTCTCGCCTCATTTGATAACTGCATCTCTCTCTCTCTTTCGCCTCTCTTGCGTCTTTCTCACGCTCTCGTTCTAATTGGGCTTCTCTCTCCCTCGCCTCATTTGCTAATTGAATCTCTCTCTCTTTCGCCTCCTTTGCGTCTTTCTCACGCTCTCGTTCTAATTGGGCTTCTCTCTCCCTCGCCTCCCTTGCGTCTTTCTCACGCTCTCGTTCTAATTGGGCTTCTCTCTCCCTCGCCTCTCTTGTGCCTTTCTCACGCTCTCGTTCTAATTGGGCTTCTCTCTCCCTTGCGTCATTACGTAAGGCAATCTCCTTAGCCTCACGTTTCCGCTCATCTTTAACGAACTTCTGAAGTTCGGCTCCCTCAAGGCCCATTTCTTTGCCTAATGATACCAGTTGGGCGAGGGGTGTAACAACATCCATTTGGATTTTTTCTTTCTATCTTCAACACTCGTCAGAAAGAACGAAGAAGGAAAAGAAAGAAAGAAAAAAATATATGGCAATTAATCCTAATTTACCTCTTTAATTTAACGTAATTAAACGCCCCAATAGTCTGAAACCTACGGCAGTTATAGTGGCTATTAAGTATCCTCTTGGAGTCTACTGTATTGCGATATTAAACCCTAGAACGGCATCAGCTGACCGAACGCGTCAAAACATAAACAGAACCGCCGTTAAAATAAAACAAAATTTCCATATAGCCATTTTTTTACCTTTTAGAAATATCCTGGTTAGTGCTCGCCAATCAATGTCAGGGACACCTGAGGCCCCGTAAGGCCTGGGCTGACGTGGGGTTATTTAGTCCCGCTGATGAAGTTGCGGGAAAATTAGACCAACGTGGAGGGTCGGAATCCAAGTGTCGCGAACTCGGCGCTGGGAGCTGAGTTAGACCGACGCCGTGATTCCTTCTCTGCCAAATTGGCCTGAAATAGGTTCGATTTCCGTTAGGTGTGATTCCTAATCACTTCAGGCTGCGTAATGGAAAGAATGATTTAAAGTAACAACGATTCTTTTATTTACACAAAAAAATAAAGCCGTTTCAATATTTCAACAATCAACAATTCGATTCTTTTCACAGAAATTTGGTTGCTACGGTTAAATAATTCTAAACAATCTTATAGTCATTCTATAGCCCTGTACTGGCACTGTAGTCTACACACTGGAAATGTTACTACCGTGAGCTCGCCATAAGAGCTTCACAAATCTGAAATGTTATTACTGTGAGCTCTCCATAAGAGCTTCACCCGCTTAGACTCAAATGTCAACGTCTGCGCGTAACTGTACCTCTGGCTGTCGGAGGGTTCCGACCAGCAATGTTCGTCATCTATAAAGCCACAGTACTTCTGATTTGGGTCAGATATTGTCTACTCATACCTTATATGCCTTTTGAAAGTCCTCCGTGAAAGTCCTATTGAAATATTCACCGTTCCTGGTTGAATTCACGATTCACAAATGCCCCTTTTTGCGCTAGGGCGAAATTGTCACTCACACCGACCTCCAGACGCTTCGACAGCAAAACAAACTACCCAGAACGCAATCAGACTGACGCTTCAAAGGGTTAATACGCACAATACAATTAACCTACACTTCTGACAATTGCAGGCTGATACCTGCTACTCGACAATCTAAACTTTAACGTGTCACCTTGGGTGTTCTTTCTCAACGAATTTGGCACTCGTAGCCGCCTATCAACCTTAAGCTAAATCAATCGTGGGAATGCCCTCTCTGGCGATTCCAGCCGTTTCAGGGTCCTGTGAGCGAAGGTACCCCTATGCCAGGAAACAGAGTCCGCCTGTCCGGGACTTCACCAACGTGTGTGTGACCCCAAGTGTGTGTCTAATGCTCTGCTCTTCAAGGTATATATACTTTTTACCCTAAACTGTCAGGTGGACGGACGCTCATTTGTCCATCTGTCAAAACGGTGGGAGATGACGTATATCGAGACAGAATCAATACAAGTCATCTCGCGCGTGACTTAACGGTGATTTCACTTGTCGAGAAAACCGATTCGTTCCTGCCACGCATTGCTATTACTAATGATGACACGACATTTCTATCTTTTAGAATTTCGTTTCTCAATTGCCCGTGACGATATCCTGCCACCAACCGATTACGTCTCGTAAGACTTGCGAATACTATATAAATTAAATGAGATTAGACCTAACATACCGTTTCTCCCCTGGGTCCCTGCGCTAAAGCTGGATATACACCACGTGTGTTTTTTTTCATGTCCAGCTTCACAGAGAAGTGAAATTCACGTAGGGTTTTCGCCTTGATGCGGAATATCTTTCGAACTTACACCATCTTTATATATGAGGCCCCTTGCCCCTATATTTAGGCTGGCTTTCCCCTGACAACCCATTACCCAACACAGCTTTTTAATTTTTAAAACACAAAGTGAATTGGATATTTTTTTTTAAACAAATAAAAAATATTTACCAATAAAACCATATAAATATGGATGTCATTGGAACCGGCTCATTGAGCCGGTTCCAATGACTTCCATATTTGTACAATTTTATTGACAAAGTGTCAAGATATTTCAGGTCATGTATTGGTTAATTTGCTTCAGCTATGTTAGGTAAAGGGTTAAATTGACTCAATTCTTTCCATGCCAATCCTACCAGAGGCGCAGCATGATTCTACATGGATCCTCGCTGGTTTTGTTGCGCGAATCTTTGCGTGAATCGATTACCGATTCTAGGATTCTCGTCGAAATATAAGCCCTGGTTGATGGTACACTTGCCTTCACCCAGTGCTAACCCTGCTTATGCTCGGAGGGTCTCTCCGCCTAATTCGTCCGCCCGTAAACCTGGCGACGCGATATGACCATAGTTGTTGAAAGGGTTGTTAAAATCCACAATAAATAAATTAATTTTTAAAAAAATAAAAAACGTACTGTTGCAAATTAGATAACGTGATTTAAATCGGAAAGTTATGGAAAAGAGGAACCCGTTTCATTTTTGAAACTACATCACTGTGCATGGTCCTGTAACGTAGGTTGTTCATTTGCAAATGCGCCACATCGTATTGGGCAGTGCTTATGTGATCTCAAATAATGCCGATGCCACTGATCTCAATGCAAGTCGATTGCTGGAACGCTCATTGGCTACACAGCGAAAAGTGACTCAACCGACCCCATCCTGGGGGGGGGGGGGGGGGGGGGGGGCATGTTGCTATAAATAAATAGTGCTCCGAAAAAATTGAAAAATCTCGAAGGTTTTCAACTTGCAGATGCCTCGCAAGAGTTGATCGCTTTTTAATCCTTCACCTAACATGAAAAGCAGACCTCACTAACAAAAAATCGCCAGTTAATTTTCATTATTTTTTCATTTTTTGTCTCAAAAACATAGGTTATGACCCCTCATTGGAACGAGCTCGTTCCAAAGAGGGGTCATAACCTATGTTTTTGAGACAAAAAATGAAAAAATAATGAAAATTAATTGATTTTTGTGAATAGTGCTGGCTGGTTTTAGTTTAAACAGTATTTATTACAAAAAAGGCAAACGATAACAGAGATAAATTGCAAACAATGTGAATTCGGCAATAAGCTGAAAGCTTATACAAACAAGGCCCTTTCCACCAACACAAGATCACAAAGATTCGTCGATGACAATAGCAGGTATGAGTATTAAGTACAAACAGTGTTTAGCTGCATTAAACAAGCGTTTGAAAAGCGACAGTAACAGATAGAAACAGTCAGGGCTGGTTTTGGCCGTTACGTTGGGTAAAGGGATAAAGCATATACTTTGATGTTTGTGGAAAATGAATATGTTGATGATGTATGGCCTAACAGCCTTCACGCCATCAAACATAATCGATAGGAGGAGATACCATGTTGATTGACTTGACGATATCTGGGGCGGGGGCAGACTGAGTAGCGATGCCCAAGCAATGAAGTTGTATGGAGATAAGTGGTCTTTACAGTGAGTGAAGTGGTCTTCGATAAAATGGAACTGACGAAAATGACAGCGACACAAATGGCTAAAAAAAACAATGTGACAAAATGGCTGCTATCGTGTATATATGAAGTCACCTATAACAGAAAAATTGATAAATGAGAAGAATAAAACGAGCATGCACAGGCCTGTCATTTTCAAAACGGGAGTAAAGCAATGGTGGCCATTTTTGGAGAACCTTAATTTTACACAAGGGGAGCCACTGGGGTCTGTTCTTGAGATTGGTAAATTTACCATATCTTTGCATATTATTGTTTGGGTTGTGCATATAGTATCTAATGTAGGTTTGAAAAATGCAATAATTTCTTGCTGAACATGTTAGGATTTCTATCTGAATTATGTTTGTAGTCAGACAATTATAGTCAATATCCGACAAGTGAGCAAAATGGCTACAAGTTAGCCTTTGTAAGACCCTTAAACCTGGCCTTCGACTCAAGCCGAAGGCCAGGCGTAGGGCCTCACAGTGACTAGCTACGAGTGAGCTTTTCTGAAGTGCACGATCACATATTAAGAAGATACCGATCACCGCTACTGAACAAAATTCACATTCGTGGCCCTCCTTTTATGTGGCAAGGAGGGCGTTTACCGCCTTCGCAAAGTTTAGTTTAGGAGAGCCATTGAGAGCAAGAGCGGTCGCCCTCCTTAAAATGATAAGCCTGCATGCAGCTGAATACCAAGAAGAATATTTTTTGTTAAGGCATAATTATCTGTAGGTCCTTAGATTCCACCAAACTCACATCGGTAAACGGTGTCCCAAAATTACAGAAATGTTCCAACATTTAGGGCAAAACAAACAGTATGGTTTGTTTTTATGCTGTTTTTTCCATTTGTGTTAAATTAATTTAACCGAGAAAAGCCTAGAGATTTTATACATTTTGCTACTCAACGATGGCAGTCTACATCCCGTGTCTTTAGAAACAAGTGCAAAGGTTCTTATGATTTAACTTTGGGTTTACTGAGAGATAAACAAAGACCGCATGCTGAGGCACCTGTTCTGTTTCAGTATAAGTGATCAGAATTGTATTAAGGCCCATATAGTACTGGTAATAGATATTCTGAGAAACCAATACAGCCCAGAGAAACAGGAAATGGCATTTCAGACAGTCAGCATTGCAAAATAGTTTCTTCAGCGGGGCTAAATCACAGCTGGTCTGCGATGTCGACAAATAACTTGAATAAGACCAATCTAAAGGCCTATTATCTGGTAACATTAAACTCTGTGCGATTGAGGTTTTTTAAACTTGAGAGATTAATGGTTCTGCAGTTATTCCCAATCAAGCTTTGGTTAATCTCTGTGATGCAAGGATTTTGCGTCTTTTGGGGTTAAAACATCACAACGTCCCTCACCTGGCCATTCCTGGTCGGCTCGATGGATTCTAGCAAAATTTACGAAATGAGTCCAGGAAGATTGGGTCTATCTTTGAGCTGGGGGAGAATTAAACACTGAGCAGGTGCTTCTCTTTGCATAGGCAGACGACAATTGACTAGAAGCACCTGCTTCACTGTAAGGTTTTCGCGGTATGTCATGTTCGATAAATTCATTCTGATTCCCCGGCTTCTAAGAGTTAAACGCCCTGGTGTTTGCCTGGCACGATAACTTGTAACATGGTATAAATTTTCCAATTTCGGCACTTGTTTTTATTTTTATTCTTTTTTTGCCAATAATAACAAAAATGTATAAATGTACAATTTGCATGGCCGCGAAAAAATGCTCACATCATAACCATATTCATTCTTCGCTGACATCAAAGGATAGGCCTCTTCTGCAAAAGGCGACCGATTGTGAGGCGCCCGAAGCTTTAAAACGTTCGAGAAAAATTTGTTTGTTGAGCATTGTTTATTTACAGCAACACTTTCTCCCCGAAGATGGCTGCATGGGAAGCAATTTTCTTTTATCACTGTACTAAATATTTTGTTGAGAGTTATCTGCCCTGAAATGTTACACTCGGATATGATGTAATATTCGAAGATAAGTCTCCTAGAAAAAATTGTATTGCTTGAGAAAAATGTTAAAGCATTTTATTAAGTGTTTACATCTGTGCTGAATAATCCACAAGAAAGGGGGGAATGCTCTGAGTATTTTCTGGGCCTAAAAATGCAGTAAACTATTTGTGTACACACGTTGGAAATTCACAGAAAAAAAAATGGGTTCAAGATCGGTACTACACTTCTTGTGGAAAGTTTTCTCTTATTTGTTACATGACCACCCGTTTTTCGGTCAGAGAGATATTGTATCGATCTGTGCTTCGTGTAGGTATTTGAATATCCAATTTTATGTGATGTGATCATATTTCTGTCACATATTTGTTATAACGGTCGACAAAGGGAAAATATTTAGCACTGTGATACGTTCTATATGTGACCAACGAACGACCCACCAATCCAGTAGTATAGGGATCAGTGGCCTTGTCTGAACATTCTGAAGCATTCACATTTATTGCAATAACGACTCAGCGCTCATCAGATGGTACCAATGAATGTGTTTATTCGATTCTTCGGCGACCCTTCCCTGGTCACTGTCAAAAATTTTTATTTCGCGCAAGAATACAACTGTGTACAGTTCGGTCGACATCCGGAACTTTAGGGAGCGATCGTGCAACCACTTTTAAAGTTTGAGTTTAATGTTCGTAAAACGGGAAAAATATGTGATAAACGAAAAACATTCAGGCTAGATGAACTGAGTTGTAGGATACAAACAAGAAAATTTTAGACCATTTGTTCTGTTTATATTTCCAACACTTTACATAATGTCTTGAGAAGCCTACAATAATATAATAATAACACTTTGGCCGGCCGCTGATTTGTCGCGGTTCTCGGATGAGAAAGCCTTGGTTACCCCTGTACTCCGAACTGACTCCCTATTCCCACGCTTCTTCTCTCCTTCCAACACTCGGAGACGAACTGCTTGATGACATCCCTTGCCCCATTCTTCTCAATCTCTCCGATTAGCATATTAACCTTTTCATTTGAGTCTACCACTAACCACATGTCCTTCATTCTCCCATCCCACTTTCCCATTATACTCCCAGTGAATCTCATTCTTTTAGACTGGTATTTTGGGCATTCTAGAAGAAAGTGTTCCAGGGTCTCCACCACGTCCAAATTACACATCTGGCACTCCTTTTCACTGTTTTTCCCAATTTTTCCCCTCAGCTCCAGGGACCGCGACCTCAGCTTGAACAACATTGACCCCCCAAAGGTGCCATCAAGGTACTCTTCAAAACCAAGCTTCTCTTTATCACGCAGGCCACCCAAAGATCTCTTTGATTTGACCCCCTCTCGCCAATTACGGTTACCATCCTCCATGACCCTTTCTCTGACGATATTTTACCCTGGTTTGCCCCAACGTCTAGGTCCGAGATCTCCAATGAGTAGTTCTCTATTAGCTCCCTCACTTGGCCCATCCACCCTGTCTTGATATTTGAGATGAAAATTCTCAGGAATATTACTTTATGCCATCGGCTGTCGGGGAGATTTACAAAATAATTAAGATAACCGAGTTTCCTTCTAGTACTGCGGCATTACTCGACCCCATTATCCATCGGGCTGCATCGTTCTACAGGATTTCCAAGCTCTTTACAGCCGCCTGGTTTAGGGGTACCACTTCCGTACCGTGTGTTATACTAGGCAGACCCACCATTTCCCAAATGGTTTTCCCCACGAAAACCTTATTGAAACTGTTTTTCCCTCTAAGTTTCACTTGGTTAATGATTCGCTTCCCCTTCAGAATCAATTTATTTGTGTGGTTTCGGTAGATGTCTCTTCCTGTGATGTTTATATTTACCCCAGATACTCGTAGTCACCTGTCTCTCCTACACTAAGAAGTTCGCTGTTACCTTGCGGAATACAGAACTCCCCCACTCTCCACCTTCGAGTGGGGTCCACTTTGCGGCCCACAAGTATAACTTTGCTCTTGCTTTCATTAAGTTCGAGTCTCCATTTGCTCCCACATTTCCCAACAATGCCCAGCATTTTCGCTAGCCCCTCTTCGCTTTCTGACACTAGCACCATATCATCTGCAAAAAAAAAATATCTCTGGGATCTTCAAGTCCCCAACTGCTACCCCCTCGTCGCTATGCAGGAGTTCATCCCCTAAACCTTTGATGTACAATGCAAAAAGAATTGGCGAAAGGATACACCCCTGTTTTAGGCCTATCTCCATAGGCACACGTTCTGTTGTTATGTTTCCCAGGCTAAGTTCACTCTGTACATCTTTATATAATGCTTTTAATGCTTTCATAATTCCAACAAACTCGCCTCCCAGGCCCAGAGTCTTAAGCTTGCGCCACATACCCCCATCCATACTCTATCGTATGCCCTTTTAACATCCAAAAAGGCCATAAACATCTTTTCATTTTTTTGCTTTCGCGGATCCTTTCATTTGAGCCGGTTCCAATGACTTCCATATTTGTACAATTTTATTGACAAAGTGTCAAGATATTTCAGGTCATGTATTGGTTAATTTGCTTCAGCTATGTTAGGTAAAGGGTTAAATTGACTCAATTCTTTCCATGCCAATCCTACCAGAGGCGCAGCATGATTCTACATGGATCCTCGCTGGTTTTGTTGCGCGAATCTTTGCGTGAATCGATTACCGATTCTAGGATTCTCGTCGAAATATAAGCCCTGGTTGATGGTACACTTGCCTTCACCCAGTGCTAACCCTGCTTATGCTCGGAGGGTCTCTCCGCCTAATTCGTCCGCCCGTAAACCTGGCGACGCGATATGACCATAGTTGTTGAAAGGGTTGTTAAAATCCACAATAAATAAATTAATTTTTAAAAAAATAAAAAACGTACTGTTGCAAATTAGATAACGTGATTTAAATCGGAAAGTTATGGAAAAGAGGAACCCGTTTCATTTTTGAAACTACATCACTGTGCATGGTCCTGTAACGTAGGTTGTTCATTTGCAAATGCGCCACATCGTATTGGGCAGTGCTTATGTGATCTCAAATAATGCCGATGCCACTGATCTCAATGCAAGTCGATTGCTGGAACGCTCATTGGCTACACAGCGAAAAGTGACTCAACCGACCCCATCCTGGGGGGGGGGGGGGGGGGGGGGGGCATGTTGCTATAAATAAATAGTGCTCCGAAAAAATTGAAAAATCTCGAAGGTTTTCAACTTGCAGATGCCTCGCAAGAGTTGATCGCTTTTTAATCCTTCACCTAACATGAAAAGCAGACCTCACTAACAAAAAATCGCCAATTAATTTACATTATTTTTTCATTTTTTGTCTCAAAAACATAGGTTATGACCCCTCATTGGAACGAGCTCGTTCCAAAGAGGGGTCATAACCTATGTTTTTGAGACAAAAAATGAAAAAATAATGAAAATTAATTGATTTTTGTGAATAGTGCTGGCTGGTTTTAGTTTAAACAGTATTTATTACAAAAAAGGCAAACGATAACAGAGATAAATTGCAAACAATGTGAATTCGGCAATAAGCTGAAAGCTTATACAAACAAGGCCCTTTCCACCAACACAAGATCACAAAGATTCGTCGATGACAATAGCAGGTATGAGTATTAAGTACAAACAGTGTTTAGCTGCATTAAACAAGCGTTTGAAAAGCGACAGTAACAGATAGAAACAGTCAGGGCTGGTTTTGGCCGTTACGTTGGGTAAAGGGATAAAGCATATACTTTGATGTTTGTGGAAAATGAATATGTTGATGATGTATGGCCTAACAGCCTTCACGCCATCAAACATAATCGATAGGAGGAGATACCATGTTGATTGACTTGACGATATCTGGGGCGGGGGCAGACTGAGTAGCGATGCCCAAGCAATGAAGTTGTATGGAGATAAGTGGTCTTTACAGTGAGTGAAGTGGTCTTCGATAAAATGGAACTGACGAAAATGACAGCGACACAAATGGCTAAAAAAAACAATGTGACAAAATGGCTGCTATCGTGTATATATGAAGTCACCTATAACAGAAAAATTGATAAATGAGAAGAATAAAACGAGCATGCACAGGCCTGTCATTTTCAAAACGGGAGTAAAGCAATGGTGGCCATTTTTGGAGAACCTTAATTTTACACAAGGGGAGCCACTGGGGTCTGTTCTTGAGATTGGTAAATTTACCATATCTTTGCATATTATTGTTTGGGTTGTGCATATAGTATCTAATGTAGGTTTGAAAAATGCAATAATTTCTTGCTGAACATGTTAGGATTTCTATCTGAATTATGTTTGTAGTCAGACAATTATAGTCAATATCCGACAAGTGAGCAAAATGGCTACAAGTTAGCCTTTGTAAGACCCTTAAACCTGGCCTTCGACTCAAGCCGAAGGCCAGGCGTAGGGCCTCACAGTGACTAGCTACGAGTGAGCTTTTCTGAAGTGCACGATCACATATTAAGAAGACACCGATCACCGCTACTGAACAAAATTCACATTCGTGGCCCTCCTTTTATGTGGCAAGGAGGGCGTTTACCGCCTTCGCAAAGTTTAGTTTAGGAGAGCCATTGAGAGCAAGAGCGGTCGCCCTCCTTAAAATGATAAGCCTGCATGCAGCTGAATACCAAGAAGAATATTTTTTGTTAAGGCATAATTATCTGTAGGTCCTTAGATTCCACCAAACTCACATCGGTAAACGGTGTCCCAAAATTACAGAAATGTTCCAACATTTAGGGCAAAACAAACAGTATGGTTTGTTTTTATGCTGTTTTTTCCATTTGTGTTAAATTAATTTAACCGAGAAAAGCCTAGAGATTTTATACATTTTGCTACTCAACGATGGCAGTCTACATCCCGTGTCTTTAGAAACAAGTGCAAAGGTTCTTATGATTTAACTTTGGGTTTACTGAGAGATAAACAAAGACCGCATGCTGAGGCACCTGTTCTGTTTCAGTATAAGTGATCAGAATTGTATTAAGGCCCATATAGTACTGGTAATAGATATTCTGAGAAACCAATACAGCCCAGAGAAACAGGAAATGGCATTTCAGACAGTCAGCATTGCAAAATAGTTTCTTCAGCGGGGCTAAATCACAGCTGGTCTGCGATGTCGACAAATAACTTGAATAAGACCAATCTAAAGGCCTATTATCTGGTAACATTAAACTCTGTGCGATTGAGGTTTTTTAAACTTGAGAGATTAATGGTTCTGCAGTTATTCCCAATCAAGCTTTGGTTAATCTCTGTGATGCAAGGATTTTGCGTCTTTTGGGGTTAAAACATCACAACGTCCCTCACCTGGCCATTCCTGGTCGGCTCGATGGATTCTAGCAAAATTTACGAAATGAGTCCAGGAAGATTGGGTCTATCTTTGAGCTGGGGGAGAATTAAACACTGAGCAGGTGCTTCTCTTTGCATAGGCAGACGACAATTGACTAGAAGCACCTGCTTCACTGTAAGGTTTTCGCGGTATGTCATGTTCGATAAATTCATTCTGATTCCCCGGCTTCTAAGAGTTAAACGCCCTGGTGTTTGCCTGGCACGATAACTTGTAACATGGTATAAATTTTCCAATTTCGGCACTTGTTTTTATTTTTATTCTTTTTTTGCCAATAATAACAAAAATGTATAAATGTACAATTTGCATGGCCGCGAAAAAATGCTCACATCATAACCATATTCATTCTTCGCTGACATCAAAGGATAGGCCTCTTCTGCAAAAGGCGACCGATTGTGAGGCGCCCGAAGCTTTAAAACGTTCGAGAAAAATTTGTTTGTTGAGCATTGTTTATTTACAGCAACACTTTCTCCCCGAAGATGGCTGCATGGGAAGCAATTTTCTTTTATCACTGTACTAAATATTTTGTTGAGAGTTATCTGCCCTGAAATGTTACACTCGGATATGATGTAATATTCGAAGATAAGTCTCCTAGAAAAAATTGTATTGCTTGAGAAAAATGTTAAAGCATTTTATTAAGTGTTTACATCTGTGCTGAATAATCCACAAGAAAGGGGGGAATGCTCTGAGTATTTTCTGGGCCTAAAAATGCAGTAAACTATTTGTGTACACACGTTGGAAATTCACAGAAAAAAAAATGGGTTCAAGATCGGTACTACACTTCTTGTGGAAAGTTTTCTCTTATTTGTTACATGACCACCCGTTTTTCGGTCAGAGAGATATTGTATCGATCTGTGCTTCGTGTAGGTATTTGAATATCCAATTTTATGTGATGTGATCATATTTCTGTCACATATTTGTTATAACGGTCGACAAAGGGAAAATATTTAGCACTGTGATACGTTCTATATGTGACCAACGAACGACCCACCAATCCAGTAGTATAGGGATCAGTGGCCTTGTCTGAACATTCTGAAGCATTCACATTTATTGCAATAACGACTCAGCGCTCATCAGATGGTACCAATGAATGTGTTTATTCGATTCTTCGGCGACCCTTCCCTGGTCACTGTCAAAAATTTTTATTTCGCGCAAGAATACAACTGTGTACAGTTCGGTCGACATCCGGAACTTTAGGGAGCGATCGTGCAACCACTTTTAAAGTTTGAGTTTAATGTTCGTAAAACGGGAAAAATATGTGATAAACGAAAAACATTCAGGCTAGATGAACTGAGTTGTAGGATACAAACAAGAAAATTTTAGACCATTTGTTCTGTTTATATTTCCAACACTTTACATAATGTCTTGAGAAGCCTACAATAATATAATAATAACACTTTGGCCGGCCGCTGATTTGTCGCGGTTCTCGGATGAGAAAGCCTTGGTTACCCCTGTACTCCGAACTGACTCCCTATTCCCACGCTTCTTCTCTCCTTCCAACACTCGGAGACGAACTGCTTGATGACATCCCTTGCCCCATTCTTCTCAATCTCTCCGATTAGCATATTAACCTTTTCATTTGAGTCTACCACTAACCACATGTCCTTCATTCTCCCATCCCACTTTCCCATTATACTCCCAGTGAATCTCATTCTTTTAGACTGGTATTTTGGGCATTCTAGAAGAAAGTGTTCCAGGGTCTCCACCACGTCCAAATTACACATCTGGCACTCCTTTTCACTGTTTTTCCCAATTTTTCCCCTCAGCTCCAGGGACCGCGACCTCAGCTTGAACAACATTGACCCCCCAAAGGTGCCATCAAGGTACTCTTCAAAACCAAGCTTCTCTTTATCACGCAGGCCACCCAAAGATCTCTTTGATTTGACCCCCTCTCGCCAATTACGGTTACCATCCTCCATGACCCTTTCTCTGACGATATTTTACCCT
Organism: Pictodentalium vernedei; assembly: GCA_031216915.1. Classification (NCBI taxonomy): domain Eukaryota; kingdom Metazoa; phylum Mollusca; class Scaphopoda; order Dentaliida; family Dentaliidae; genus Pictodentalium; species Pictodentalium vernedei. The sequence goes on along the minus strand of CM062292.1, from coordinate 355,866,599 downwards.
GGTTTGCCCCAACGTCTAGGTCCGAGATCTCCAATGAGTAGTTCTCTATTAGCTCCCTCACTTGGCCCATCCACCCTGTCTTGATATTTGAGATGAAAATTCTCAGGAATATTACTTTATGCCATCGGCTGTCGGGGAGATTTACAAAATAATTAAGATAACCGAGTTTCCTTCTAGTACTGCGGCATTACTCGACCCCATTATCCATCGGGATGCATCGTTCTACAGGATTTCCAAGCTCTTTACAGCCGTCTGGTTTAGGGGTACCACTTCCGTACCGTGTGTTATACTAGGCAGACCCACCATTTCCCAAATGGTTTTCCCCACGAAAACCTTATTGAAACTGTTTTTCCCTCTAAGTTTCACTTGGTTAATGATTCGCTTCCCCTTCAGAATCAATTTATTTGTGTGGTTTCGGTAGATGTCTCTTCCTGTGATGTTTATATTTACCCCAGATACTCGTAGTCACCTGTCTCTCCTACACTAAGAAGTTCGCTGTTACCTTGCGGAATACAGAACTCCCCCACTCTCCACCTTCGAGTGGGGTCCACTTTGCGGCCCACAAGTATAACTTTGCTCTTGCTTTCATTAAGTTCGAGTCTCCATTTGCTCCCACATTTCCCAACAATGCCCAGCATTTTCGCTAGCCCCTCTTCGCTTTCTGACACTAGCACCATATCATCTGCAAAAAAAAAATATCTCTGGGATCTTCAAGTCCCCAACTGCTACCCCCTCGTCGCTATGCAGGAGTTCATCCCCTAAACCTTTGATGTACAATGCAAAAAGAATTGGCGAAAGGATACACCCCTGTTTTAGGCCTATCTCCATAGGCACACGTTCTGTTGTTATGTTTCCCAGGCTAAGTTCACTCTGTACATCTTTATATAATGCTTTTAATGCTTTCATAATTCCAACAAACTCGCCTCCCAGGCCCAGAGTCTTAAGCTTGCGCCACATACCCCCATCCATACTCTATCGTATGCCCTTTTAACATCCAAAAAGGCCATAAACATCTTTTCATTTTTTGCTTTCGCGGATCCTTTCATTTGGGGTAGCGTGAAAAGATTAAAGTGACTCTCCTTCCCTTCCTGAAGCCATTCTGGATCTCTCCCCCAAAAAACCTTCTCCTCAATCACCTCCTCTAATCTCCCATACAGGACATTACAGAAACCTTTTCCAATATTGCTACTGACAGAGATCCCTCGATAATTATCCAAAACGTCTTTTTCCCCTTTTTTGTGAATAAATGTCACTTTGCTTTCTCTCCACTCATTTGGGACCTCTTGTTTTTCTGTGGCTAAATTGAATAGGGTAGTTAGGATTTCATTAGGAATTTCGTCCACCCCTCCCGCTTTTTCATTCCTTAATTTTGAGATCACCTTTCGCACCTCCTCCATTTTAATTTCGCTGCACACGAAGTTCGGTAGATTTTCCTCGACCTGGTTCGGACACTCCGGTGGGTTCCCCATGCCCCATCGCTTATCGTTTACCTTTTCCCAGTGCTTAACTAGTTCTAATGCGATTTGATCTTGGTCGTCTGTAACTCTGCCATCTACTTTAATACTCTGTGGGTTACTTCCTTTGTTATGTTTATTCACCCATTTCCAAAATACGTTCGAACTGGACCCCCCCCCCCCCCCCTGTCATTATTATCGTCCTAATAAGACTGCTATTTCGCATTCTCCGATTATCGTCTTTAATCTTATTTACTTTATTTCGTGCTTATTGGTATTCTTCCTTTGCTACCGTGGCCTCGTTGCTTTCCGCCCCCTTAAGTTTTCTACTTCTCCTGTATGCAGCACATTTAGCTTTTCTTCCCTTTATGGCCCTTTTCAGTTCTTCGTTCACTCTGTACCCAAGTTCCCGTGTGGGCACCCTAATCTTTCTTACACTTTCCCTCCCTGCCTCCACTGGGCTTACAACTATGGCGTCGGCCTTCTTCTGGACACTGCTCTCCTTGTGTGCGGTTGCAAGGTTTGGTTTCAATTTTTCTTCGCACTTCGCCCAGTCAGCATTTTTTTTGAGTTCCCAAATCTCCTTGAAGCTTCCTTTGCTTTTTACTAGGTTTCTGGCCCTGATCGTCACTGCAATCAAGTTGTGATCACTATCCACCTCCATTTTACCCTCATTATCCACTTCCACCCCTATCACCTCCCTCCATAAATTAATATCTGTGAGAATATAGTCGATTATTGATTTTCTGTCGTTCCTCTCCCAGGTACATTTCCCCTTACACCTCGCGTCCCTGTTCAGAATCTTCAGACCGAGCTCATTTGTGAAGTCCAACAGCTTCCTTCCATTCCTGTTGACTTTTTTGTTCCCGCCCTCTATGCCTTCTTCCTTATCACCTATGTGTCCATTAAAGTCACCCATCAGAATTAAACCGAGCCCCCTGTTTTCTAGTTCTGTGATACACCACGAGCTTCCCCAAAACTTAAATATTATCTTCGATTTTTGCTTATGGAGAGAGGTCCGGTATAACATCCAACCCATGAATGCCTATCTATCCAACGGGGCGGGGATTTTTCAAGAAATTCTGAAGTCAGTGGTCGGTCGATGCTTATCGATGAAATTAGCAGAGATTACAAAATAACGTGAAGTAGGTATAATGTGAAGTGGGCTATGAAAACTGAAAAAGTGACTTTACAGCCCCACGCATAAACTGTACCAGGCCCACACAAAATTGGTAAAGGCTCGTTTCATAATCTATTGATCGCCTCAAAAAATAGGTCGATCTGGTTTTGTTTAGCCTACTTTACTAGATCCCAGAAATCAGGAAAGCTACCTCGAAATGCTCTTGTATTTAGTGTAATTCGCTTCCAGAATCATAATCTACCTTATAATGCTGAAAAAATATATTGATTAATTTTCTTGTCTTGTGATGTAATACTGTGATGCCACACGCTGTTAGAAAAAGACTCACGCATACTTTTTTCCGACAGTGTATTATACCACAGCCTATCATCCGCTTTATTAAAGAAATTTGTTCAACAACCTGCAACAATCCAAGCTTCCAGGCCATCGATCTAATTCTGTAACAAATCCGACGCTGTTATGGCCTGGAACCAGTCTAGCCATCAAATAGGCCATCGGATATGTCTAGATTCACCCGACTGGAATATTTCAGTTGGTATGAAAAGCAAACATACAGTATGTGGAGAGTGTATTATCACTAAATCACCCGCAGAGTGGAGATTCCATCCAAGCAATAATTGCAAATTTGTTGCAATGCATAACCAGCACAAGCAAAGTTTCAGCCAATGGACCTCCGGGTTAAACCCGGAGGTCCATTGGCTGAAGCATTGCTTGCTTTTTTGTCGATATGTACAAAATTTGAAAGTTATATATGGTGGCCGAGTGGATAAGTGCGCTGGTCTCTCATGCGAGAGGTCCCGGGATCGATCCCCAGTCGGGGAAAGTTCTCGAGGTGTCCGAACAATCTCTGTCGGCATCAATTGTGGGGTTGATGCTGTCACAGCGTACCGTCCCATCGGGTGGGGACGTAAAATGGCTGTCCTCTGTGCGGAGAGAGACACACTCCGTGCAAGCTAAAGATCCCTTTGTAGTATTCGAGAAGAGCTAGGCCACGAAGTTGCCGCTATGAAGGTCATCTCACACACCTACGCCATTGGGCCAAGGGGAGGCATTAATATAAGTTGCATAACTTGTTCGCCGATCCTTGTAAAACAAATAAGATTAAATAAGAAAGTTATATATTGGGCGATAAATCCACACCGGGGGTGATTTAGTCACAATCCACTCTCCTCGTACTGTATGGTTCGTTTTTCCACCCAACTGATATATTCCGGACGATTGAATCTGAAACATTTCATAAAGATTCATTTTGTGGAAGTCAAAGCCAGAGTGTTGTTCGATCAAAACTTGATTTGATCGACATTTTGATGACATTACAATCATAAATGAAGATTCACCACAGCCGTTGTGTTATGATTACGGCAGATAATTCCCAAATTATGTTAATACCTTGATGTTTTCAAGGGGAATTAAATACTTATTGATTAGAATATCTATAACTGGGTCAGGAACGATACCTGTATATCTTTGTAAGTAAAGACACATCACATTACTTCAACGGTCATCTGCCAGCAAATTTCTTCAAAAAGTTGGTAAACAAATGGCCTATAACAGTGTCGAATACGAACTGAATTAGACTGGTAGAGCTTGGCAGCAATCTAGTGTGCTCATATCAACCTTTGGTCAGAAACTGGTAAACATGTCTGTTTTATTTTGACTTTCTTTTGATTATAAAAATCAGTTTAAAGAGTTACTTGGAAAGGGAGAGTTCAAAAAATTTAAAGTATCCATTTTTTCAGGTTGACCACTTTTCTGATTGACATTGTGTCGTCGCCATTTTAATAACTTCGAGAAGTTTTACATCTTTGTCGAGCATTGTTTATTTGTAGAAACATCCCTTACCCCATCCAGATGGCGGCGGCTGTGACAATTTTTTTCTACATAAGATCAATTCAGGTATCGAGATCTCTGGTTGCAATTAGTATCCTGTATCTGTCACTGGGAATTTGTACTTGGTAAAACGTCACTACATTCGAGATTGTGGAGAGCAACATTATTTTGGCGAGTGTTACTTTTGTAAAAGATTTCATTAGACGCGTAAGAATATTTGAAAACAGCCGATAGTTACAAGGTCTTGGTGTTACGGTGAGAGTGTTTCGGAAAAGGTATTAAGTGTTGTACCCGGTGCTTCATTAATTAATTTTTTGATGATTATTCCTATTAGTGCTTGGAATATATAGTATTGCGTCCGTGGAAATATTGCCCATCCGTGGAAAATGACTAGTCCACGGCGGCCCAATTGTACACATGTGATATGTTGTGATGTGTTAATCTTTCCACAATACATCAAAGCATTTCAAGTTGATCATTTTCTGAAAGAGGTGACCCCCTGAACATTGATATAAAAATATCATTCAAAATTTCAACCCATAGATTACTCCGATAATTAAACTAGGACTTTACATCAGTTTAACCAGCCCATACTGTGTCAAACAATAATAAATTTACTACATTCCTATCAGTTCAATTTTGGGTAAATTTGGAGCTCGAGGTTTTAATATTTTGAAACTAAGTTAGTGTGTCGAGACAAAACACAAAAAAACACGAAAAATAGTTCGTTTATACTTGAGATAGGCGGTATTAGAATTTTGTGTTCGGTATCGGTTTCGGTATTTCTAGGGGGATGTACTGCGGTATCGGTTTCGGTATTTCTTGGGGGATGTACTGCGGTATCGGTTTCGGTATTTCTAGGGTGAGGTACTGTGATATCGGTTTTGGTATTTCTAGGGGGATGTACTGTGGTATCGGTTTCGGTATTTATAGGGGGGGTGTACTGTGGTATCGGTTTCGGTATTTCTAGGGGGTGTACTGCGGTATCGGTTTCGGTAATTCTAGGGGGGATGTACTGTGGTATCGGTTTCGGTATTTCTAGGGGGTGTACTGTGGTATCGGTTTCGGTATTTCTAGGGGGATGTACTGTGGTATCGGTTTCAGTATTTCCAGGTGGTGTACTGTGGTAACGGTTTCGGTATTTCTAGGGGGTGTACTGCGGTATCAGTTTCGGTATTTCTTGGGGGATGTACTGCGGTATCGGTTTGGGTATTTCTAGGGGGATGTACTGCGGTATCGGTTTCGGTATTTCTAGGGGGATGTACTGTGGTATCAGTTCGGTATTCGGTTTCTGACTTGAGAGAGATTTGTTGATAGTACTAAAGGAGAATTCACATCAGAAAAATACAGAATAAGTTGTTCTTGAACCATTGTATCACAGCGCCATAAATGCCAATGCCAATGGGCTTTCTTTGGCCAACACAAATATCTACAGCAATTTTATGACTTGTTCCAAACACACCTTAACCTTTAAAGGCCTATTTCAGGCTTTCGCGATCTGACAGAATGTGCCTTTAACTTGGCATCATTAGGAGGTCCTATGCAGTGATGTCTAGTCAAGTCTTGGCTGCATCAACAGACAGCCATGACTTGACTAGAAATCGCTGCTAAACAACTAGACATAAACATGTTGTTTAGTGGGAATTCGGAACGATTGCCCATGCCTTTATTGGTTAACAAAACTGAAGGAGAAAATCGGTCACTTCTTTCATAAAAATGAACACTTCAGCTGCAATCAGGCCACAACAAGGTCTTATAAATGGCAAATGCAAGAATTTTTTTTAAAATAGATGGCTTCGGTATTTAATGATTGATTCGGTTCGGTTTTTCGGTATCCCCATGATTTTGGTATCGGTTCGGTTTGTCGGTATATTGCCCATCTCTAGTTTAAACGTTTCTTGATATCTGTAGATGTTTATCGATGTAATATCTGTTGCGCGATATCTTTCTTGGCCAGGGAAAAATGAACGAAATAAACGTTCGCACAGTATCCACAGGCCTTGTATTCTGGATAATATTATTTAGCAAATAGGACCTGTTATGCACATAACGAATCTTGCGACCTAACTATGTCGTTCTTTTTTTTTCGTTTTGTCTCTTCCGCCTGAAGTCGAAACGTGCGAAACTTTAAATATATACAGTTTAAAATGGCCGATACCCCCCAAGAGGCGAAACGTAGAGATAAAAATGTTGTGAATTTCATATTACTCTGGTTGCTAAAAGACCATCCTCAAAACTATTTAAACGCGTTCGTCTCCAGATACGAATTTACACGGCCATTGGCTGGTGCTCCAGTGATGGAAGACGATGTTCTCGCATGTAGTGGTATCACGGAAAGAGGGTTTTTAGAATGGGCCGAAAGGCCTAATGTTGAAAAAAGCTAAAATAATTCTAGCCAATTGGCACTCCCAATAGTTACGTACAAGGAGTGGATATTACTGGAGTCTTATTGAAAAATCTATCCAAAAGGCAAGGAATGATATGTCGCTGAAATGTCTGATAGTTGGAGACTTCAATTTTGACTGTCTCAACAATACACACCCAAAGATCAGGCAGCTGGAAAACGATTACAGCTTATCTTAAATTGTCAAAGACCCCACACGAGTAACTGAACACTCCTGTAGCCTACTTGATCTAATTTTAGTATGTGTCCAATGCTAGCTGAAAATTGTTCTGTTATTCCTCCCTTCTGTAGTGACCACCATGCTACTGCTGTTACATTAAAATTCACAAAAAGTAAAACTGCCTGCTTTAAAAGACAAATTTTGGGATTATAGTGATAAGGATATAAACGGATTACGGGCACATTTTGCTCAAACTACGTGGAAAGATTTTTTTACTGAAAACTTAAATGATACCACAGAGACAGAGAACCTTACATCGTATATTATGGAATCAGCTAAAAACTACATACCAAACAAAACCATTGTAGTACGTCCGAAAGATAAATCATGGATGAACTCAACAATCCGAAGATGAGAGTACGTGATCGATCACACAAAAAGCCAAACAGACAAACAGGACAGAGGACTGGGCTAGATTTATGCATGACAGAAATGAAACTATATCACTCATACGGACAGCCAAAGCGGAATACGATATTAAAACTGAAACGTATGTATCATCTCGTAACTTTGGCACACTGGTGGGGGACCCTTAAATCTTTTTCTAAAGAGCACAATCTATCGAATGAACTTTTCTCGCCACTTGAAGAAAATGGGGAAATAATTAGTGATGCAAAGTCGATTGCAGACGTATTAAATACGTATTTTGCAAGTCAAGCTAACTCAGTTGGTGACAAAGAATTACCACCCATTCCACATTGTGAAATGAGTCTCGAATCCATAATAATTTCCGAAGAGGAAGTCATGTCAATTATTAGTAACTTAGACCCCCAGAAAGCTAGTGGGCCAGATTTAATTAATAACAGAATTATTAAGGCATGTGCCCAACAGTTAGGTCCCCCTCTAACTTATCTTTTTAATCTGTCCTTATCACGTAATGAGTTCCCAAACGTATGGAAGATGGCTAGTGTTGTGCCTATTCATAAGAAATTATCCGTTAATGACAAGGCAAACTATCGGCCAGTCTCTCTAACAAATTCTGTCAGTAAAATTCTAGAAAAAGTAATTTTCAGACGCATTTTTTCCTTCTTGGTTGAAAACGGATTGTTAACGCCCTTACAACCAGGCTTCATTCCGGGTGACAGTACAATTTACCAATTCATAGATATTGATAACTATATTGCCAGCAATATGGACGCTAACAAAGAAGTCAGAATGGTATTCTGTGATATAAGTAAGGCTTTCGATAGAGTATGGCATGAAGGATTAATTCATAAATTAGACTCTATTGGAATAAGAGGTAACCTACTCTCGTGGTTTAAAAGCTACCTTACAAATCGTTCCCGGCATGTAGTCGTAAATGGTGAGAAATCCAAAAAATCAAATCATTAAAGCTGGTGTGCCACAGGGATCCGTTTTAGGCCCTCTTCTGTTTAATATTTACATAAATGACATTGTTAAAAATATTCACTAAAGACCGAATCATTGGACTTTTCAAATAAAGTAAACCCTATGCTTCGTCCCCATCTTTACCTCCTATGACAGCAAATAGAAGAGACGGAAACTCATGAACATCTTGGGCTGATCTTTTTAAAAACGGGACAATGGGATTCACATATAGAGAGTACTATAAATAAAGTCAGCCCCATGATAAACTGCCTAAGAAGCCTAAAATACAGACTGTCTAGACACGCATTGGAAACTCTATATAAATATTTCATTCTCCCGCTTTTTGATTATGCCGATGTTATGTGGGATGGTTGCACGGAGACCAAATCGACACTCCTAGAAAATCTGCACTTGGATGCTCTATGAACTATAATAGGGCTAACTAGGGGAACAAGTCATCACCTTATTTATAGGGAATCGGGTTTCATCCCTCTCAAAGAGCGCAGACGACGTCACAAATTAGTAGCTCTATATAAAATCATGTTCACAAACGTGCCAAACTACATTAGGCTGCTCATTCCGCGACCTGTATCAGAACTGACCTATTACCCGCTAAGACCTTCAAACTCCCTAAGGGAAATTAAATGCAACACTAATAGGTTCTCTAACTCGTTTGACGGTTTCTGCCATCAGCGGTAAAACTTTGGAACGGCCTACGTGCAGATTTGCAGAACCGTACTTCCGTAGACCTATTTAAGAAGAAACTTGCAATTACCGATAATGTCGTTCCTGGGTTTTATTATGTGGGTGGCAGAAGGTAACAAATCTTTCACACGAAGCTTTGTTTAAATTGTAGTGATTTAAACGGACATAAATTTGATAGATTTATAAGTGATAATGCTTCTTGTAGCTGTGGCCATGTATATGAAGACACTGAACACTATTTATTATTGTGTCCTCTATATACAGAACAAAGAAATTCGCTTCTAACAAAATTGGGCCACATCACTAATATCACTCTAATGTTATGTGGTGATCCAGAGAAAACTGCTTTGGAAAATGCTAGTATGTTCAGTGCGGTTCAAGAATATATTAGGGAAACAATGAGATTCGAGTGAATAATTATTAGCCAGTGGAAATGAATACTTGCTTTTTGCCCTTGGAGACTGATTTTTGATAATGCACCTAAAAACGGACACGCGTACTGTTGGCCTATTATACCTTCATCTATATTCCAGAGTGCCTCCCTCCCCGATAGGTAATGGATATATAAGAAATGACGAGATATTTTGTGGTACTTTGTTTCTAATTCATGTGATCAGTTTCTGTTTTATGTACAGTTGCACTTGCACCATTGTAAATGTATGTTTTTGTAGGTTACGGTGTTAATATAGGCATTGCCTGTTCGCCAAACCCCATTTCAACGATGAAATAAAAATATTGTTTAAAAAAAAGGAGTGGATAACTGAACCATACACTCGGGAATGGAAGAATGATCGTACCACGTCAATAAAATTGAACCACTATGATCCCGTTAAAGAAGACTGCATATTGTGTTGTTCAAAGAAATGAGAGTAATTCGAACATGCGACCACCGACGGCGTCCCTTACTGATGCGGCGCTTATTATTTTTTTAGTAATACGGTTAAAGTACAGGGTGCTTTGCCACTAACTGTACAGTTTATGTTATTTATCGTGACCCGAAACCACAAATAATCAACAAATTACCACTTTGATAATTTTTCTTCAGCAAATGGTATAGATTTAACAATGCAGATTGCGTGAGGTTCTAATTGTAAAGCTGTGAATTGCACACCGGCTTGTACCAATTATAGCGGTAACAATGGGTGTCTTCAGTTCAAGCAGCGACGCGCACTTTGTGATTTATTTAAGCTGCTTTGCAAAATTCAGCAACAATGCACAAACAACTTGCAAACTCCTGTGAACAAATTACACTCAATTGGCTGTAATTACAAACATAATTAAGGAGTATTAGAATGTGTGTCACAAGTATAACTTAACGTTCCAGGCGCCGGAATGGTGTTCTGGCGCCAAATTATTGAGTCGAACGACCTCCCCTCTCATCGGAGATGAAGTACGTATATTTTTAATCGAAAAACGGTTATTTACCCAAACTATCAGAGCTTTTTTCTGATAAAACAAGGCGAGTGAAAATAGTGCGCCTAAAATTATTAAGATGCTATGTAGGGAGGACTAAAACTCTCTCTGCAAATGCTGAAGAAAAGTGGTTTTGATTAATGTATGTTATTTTCTTCATACGAATGAAATAATTATGTGGGAATGAAAAACTCCTTTCGGAATGAAGGCACCAATTGTACAGGCATTTTCGGGTAACATTACGACTCAGCTCAGATCTATACGTTCACGCGTTTCAAAAATATCACTAGTTGGATATATCTCATAATTTCTACGCCTGACACCAGGCCTAGCTGGGCTCTAAGCCCAGGTAGGCCCGAGGTGTGACGTAGAAACCATGAGATTATCATTTATTATTATTATTTATTGGTGGTTAACTGGTTGAGGGCTACATTATTTTGATGGTCTGAATTTGTTCATCAAAATTTGTTTCATTACAAATTTTTCAAGAGTGCCCAAAGGCACTCTTCAATAAATTGTGATAAAACAAATTTATATAAACGAAATAGTATTTGCGTTTGACTGAATATGAAACATGAGCAAAGAAAAAGTGGGCTTTTGCTCTGGTACCCTTATTTTTTGAAAGCCCTGATAGTGGCTTCTAGCACTCAACCAGTAAAGATCACATATTTCAGCACAATGATTAATCGTGACCCCAACATGGAGATAAAGTCAAGTTCAGTCAGTCATTTATACCCATGTCACCCCTTTTAGAGGACTTCCACACCAAGTATTGGTGATCGGATCCCATTTTACCGTTAAATGAGAGCTTGTTTGTCATAATAAACATGCATTGCTTTACTTCCCGGGGTTTACCACGAGGTCAAATGAGAGGCTGGCTATACACGTAATCATAATAAGCCGACAAAATAAAATTTGACCATATGTATAACCCTATACACCGCCAACAATAGACTGACCATGCGGGAAACCAGGCTGTACAAAACAGAAATTAAGGCCTCCCTAGAAAGGGTTACCGTAACCTTTTTCAGGCAGCCCATTTTGATAACCTCTTTTTCATATCCTGTAAGCAAGAGGAAGGCAAAGTGATACCGAGATGTATACCAGTGTTAGTACTAAGGCTGGCATGAACATTCTACAAAACTAGAGTTTATTATGGTGCTCTGTCAGTTATCAGATAATATGCTGTAATGCAATGCACTACTGGAAAGGGCTCAGCTTTCCAGCAGTGTATCATATCACAGCATTTCACTATCATTTTAAAATAATACTATGTTTTACCACCATTGTAAAGTACATCATGGTTCTGTGAGAGTCCACCGATGAATACAACCGCAAATCGACAAAGTTATTTGTCGAAACGAAGCTCTAGTAATATAGGCGAACGAAACATCGGTCTCCTCTCACTTTTAGGCGACCGGCGGGCGATCGACATGGTCGTTCGCCCAATTTGTACAGGCCTGGTGACTATATAAACCACCAATCCTTTGAGTGACTACACTTTAACCCTTGAGCTGATAAGTCTTACTGGGGCGCGGCGGCTTTGTAGGTAGAGGTGCAGGCTGCAAGCCGAGAGGACATCGGTTGGAATCACACCTGCGGCAACGACGTTGTGTCCTTGGACAAGACACTTCCCCCTCCCCATTGCCCACGTGGAGGCACAGTGGCGTAGTGTACTAAGGCGTCCTGGAAGTCGATGGTGCACTTGTCTTCAACCAATGCCAACCCTGCTTGTGTGGAGTTAGTATGATGGGGAGCCTGACATTTGCTCGGTGATTCTCTCCGGGTACTCCGGCTTCCTCCACCCGTAAAACTGTCCGTCTTACTTGTGATGCACACTAAAGATATGTGCTTTGCCCACATTTATTCTAATTGATGCTTGTTGTGCAATGTACTAAGGTGTCTGGTATATTGATGATGCGCATGCTCTCAACCGATGTGATTCTGAATGTGGCTATACTTGAGACTGATTGATAATTCGGGAGAGCCACTGCTCAGCACGTCACTTCAAATGCCTCGACTTGGCCTCGACATAACTACTGCTACAAAAGAGCTAGATAACAATTTCGATAGAGTTAATAATATTCAGATACGGAGATGTCATCATCATGTATAGGCAGTAAATACCCGGAGCAAGAAAGCCTGGAAATACTCTGCAAACGATCGTTTGGGTTACGCTGGGGTTACTTTAATTTTGCAATACGCGAACGAACTACAGGTTACGAAAAAATACTACAACACAAAAGTAAAATGGAGAAGGCGACAAAGAATTACAACACTTGTTTTCCTATATGTTGGCATCATGTTAGACAGCGAACACAGCGAAACCTGCCAACGGGATACGATGTAGGCCTTTTTTCGTGGCCCGAGCTCGTGCACTTCACGATCATAACTGCTGAATATAACCGTTGATGGAAACAGTGACCAAGTTACGTGGTACACCGGTAGTAAATTTATAGTTTATGGCAAACAGTGCTTTTCTTCCAAAGACTTCACAACGACTTTCAGTGAACGGTAGCTGCCTCAAAAAAATAGCACAAGGGCTGGCCGCTTGAGTACGTAGCTATAATCACAACGCCTTTATGCCACACTAATATCTTAGAGTAGCAAAAAGAAAACGAGAATGAAGCTAAACCTGACAGAATATAAAGTCAGATGAATTACATAAACTTAGATATTATGGACAAACTCTCTTCCACTCCCATTTCACTCAGCTAAAAAAACGTTTGCACGACAGAAAAGAAAGAAACTCTGGGATAAAACATCAAAAAGTTTTACACAAGTATTTGAAGCAGCGATACAGAGTGTTTTTAACACGAAGGAATAATTAAAAAAAATTATAAAAATACAGATTTTCGTGGTAAAACGCCTCACAGCACCTTGTCACATGTTCAGGTAAGTATCTAATATTACCCTTGTGCCATAGATTTTGATCTTTAGATTCACTGGCAATTCTACATATTGTGAACAAGTTACGCGTCATATACAAAGAAATGTGAAGAATTTAGTGCAAATCTTATATCATCAATCAGTGTTCAACGTTCCCAGTGTCCAATGTTCAGACTTAATGTTTTATGAGCCAAGAGGACGTGGTAATGCGTTGTTTATGTCTGTGTTGTCTGAAGGAATTCTGGAAGGAAAATGAACTAAAATTATCCTTTTTAGGAAAACAACATATTTACACTCGCCTACGCTATTAGCTGATAACATTCCTCTGCCGAATAAGGCATAACAAAAATGCCATTGTGTTAAATTATTGCCCACAATATCGTGCTGGGTCGGCTCTCACAAGGTACGTGAAGCATGTAGTTTTGGGGGAATTGAAGTCACGGACCCTTTCGATACAAAGAAAAAAATGATAATGAGTGTTGAAATACGGATCCGACACTCTAAGTCGGTTGGGTTAAAAATCAACCCAGATCAACAGGGTTGAGTAAATATGAACCCATTTTGGTTCATATTCACTCAACACAGTTGCTTTAGGTTGATTTTTAACCAAACTGATTTTAGCATGTATAATTCAATAGCTCGGTGCAGTAGAACCATGAATATGAACAACTGGATTGCAGGAACGCCCATTTGTCACTTAGAAATGTGTCTCAATCACTGTCATTTTAGGCGTGGGGGCTGAGGCTACTATAAATCAACAGTGCCCAACAAACAAACAAATTCTCAAGGTTTTCAAATTCTCGACGCCTCGCAATCGCCGATCACTTTTTAACCCTTTACCTAATATGAAAAGCAGACGACACTTGCAAAAACAATTCTTGAATAACTAATTTTTTTTCATTTTTTTGTCTCAAAAACATAGGTTATGACCCCTCATTGGAAAATGAATAGGCGATTTTTGAGAATAGCGCTGGCCGGTTTTGGAGGTTGCGTTGGGCAAAGCGTTAAAGAGTATATTTTGATGTTTGTAAAAAATGAATATTTTGATGATGTGCACGTTTTTCATGGAAGTGGAAATTGAATATTTACAACATATATTAGGTATTATTGCAAAAAAAAAACAAGTTCCGAAATTGGAAAGTTGATACAGTGTTATTAGTTTTCGTGATAGGTAAACATCATGACGTTCGATAAAGTGAAAGTTGTTAAGCTGTGACTACAGTCACAGCGTAATAGATTTCACGTCATCAAACATCATAGATAGGGAGGAGTTAGCGAGGTAATAATTGCCTAGTCACCATTTTACGCGAGCAGTTTGAAATGTGACGTTTTCCGCCGAAGTTCCAGGAATCCAATTGTATGGAGACCAGTGAGTGGAACATTAACGAGCCCAACAAAGCTAGTATAATTTGCCCTAATTTGTTCGGGAACTTACATTCGTTACATATTTCAGTCAGAATCAATAACCAAGCGAAAATTAACCGGAAAATGTTTTAATTTAAACTCCAAACACTGAAGCGGCGTAACAGCTTTTACGTCATCAAACGTAACGGATTGAGATGAGTTATCGCTTTGTTTGACTTGCTTTCATCTTAGAGGGGAGGGGTTAGTTTGAGTGGAAACATTTTTCGCTCGTTCCAACAATCCAGTTGAAGAGAGATGAGTGATCTGCCTCCGCCCCAAGATATCAACGCGTTAGCTCCTCCCATTGGCGACATTTTTATTGACGTGAAAGGTGTTATGCTTTACAGTCGGTGGAATGATCCGTTGAACAACGCAGGTTTAGATACAGTAACGTAATGTTTTGGGTTTGATGTATGAATGCACACGTCAGAAGAGACTTCATGTTCGAACTTTTACGCTGCCTCTCTAACGTTATGTAAGTGAGATCTTGGGAACAGAGCTGAGGTCACTGCCACGTTGTTGCAAACATATTCACCACAAGGTTATGTAATGGGCAGAAATTGTCTGCAGAGGGTTTTAAGTAAAGGATATATGGCCAGATAATGGTCTAGGGCTTGTGAAGAATTTTTAATCACGGTGTTTTCACAAACAGCAAGCACAGTTTCTGTTCCTTTATTATTGAAATAAAATTAATCTTTATTAACTACTGCCTCTTTTGTATTAGTATGTGGCCCTGGTGGGGAAATGTCCGGTGGAGAATTATCCGCGGTGGGAAATATGCGTTTTTCTAATTATTTGCCGTTGGAGAAATGTCCGGGATTCTATTGTTCAATGTGTCGTCTTCTCTTCCACATTCAATTTTTTCTTCATACGAAAATTTATGCATTTCGGTTGACGGCGGTTAAGGATGACATTCAATGTTCAATGTTTACTCGTTTATGTTTCACAGGTGTTCACTGTGCGTACGTGTAACTCATACAAGTCCCCTCATTATCCCCGCCTTCTAAACATGCCATCCACATAAATGTAACAAATTGAACAATAAGCCCAATTATGCTCTCGATTACACAGCCACGAGACATATCACACCTTATCAAATATATTCCATAGAATGTCTCTATTTAATCTGAAAACGTATATTAAACGAAGGTAAAGATTCGCATGGGATTTATTATGATCGGCGAGATTCACATTGTCAGGAAAGGTCTATAATGTTTCGAAGCATTACAGTAAATCTCGTCCTGAGTACCACCATTTTGCAAACGGCGTTCTTGGCAGTAACTTCCTTGGCAGTTTTTTTCCGAGAATGTCGTGTTTTCGGGGAAAACAGAGGCCAGGTGTCGACAGACTTGGGCTCTGACGCCCACGCATGATGAGAACTGATATCTATGAGGGTTATCTCTCGCGCAATTGTACATGTCAAGTTGCGATGGTTGTTTACTTATCAGAAATCAACACCCAATCCGGCATGTGTACATATTCACAGGTGCGAAGTTTGCTCAAACGTGGAACAATACACTATAGCCAAATATATGCCGCTTTCAAACCCAAATGAATGGTCATTTAGAGTGTTTTATAATACTTTTTTGCCGTCGATCGCGAACACCTGAGCTATACAATTGAAAGAAATTGTCGATGAAATTTCTTGAGACGTGCAGGTGTATGACCAAGAATATTCAATGGACTAAAATCCTTAAAAAGATGCAAATGACTGTAGTGTTATTAGGGAGGCGTTTAATGTCAATTTAATGTGTCCAATTAATATATAGTGACTTTAACCCTCTATGTAAAATGACTTTAGACGACACCTGTATTGATATTTTTCTCAAATGCTTAGAAAAATTATTTTCATTTGCCTCCATAAAACAAGAACTCTTAGTGGAACGCGCTCGACATGTTGTTTTGAATGTAGTGGTGAGAGGTTTCGCTTGAAATAAAAATCGTGACACTGTAATTATGAAATTCGAGGGGTGGGGGTGACAGGAAGACAGCCAAATCTGGCTATGATATCTCCAAGGGAGTATACACACGAACGGAGGGAGGGGTTATATACCTGATTTATCCCGACCGTGATGGCTCCAGTCCCGACTGATAAGATAATCCAACTACATCATCATGGCATGCCTTCGTTGAAGGCATGCCTTGAGGATGAAGTTGGAATATTAGTCGGGTTATAGTTCAAGAATACAAGAGCTCTTGGAAATTTATTTGAGGATATTTTCACGTCTTGACGATTGAGCTTCCCAATATCTTATTAACTTAGCAGACACTTTACTCCCAGTTGGGCACCAAACAGCTCAAATCGGGCACTACCAGTCGGAGTGTGAAATCTAGTATCATAACAGTATCCTTAATGATTAATAGCATGAGTGAATCGATATCTATATATAAAATTCCAATCCAGACGAAAATGTACCGATTGGAAAGAAAACTATGGGGTACACACATACCACCCTAAGTTACACCCCTCCCTATCACCTACAGTATATGTGTCTGTTATATTTGTGAAATAACAACCATCTGTAGCAGATTGTTTTGTATACTAAATGTGAATAATCAATCTAAGGCTGATTTTGAATCACGGTTCCTGTTATTTTTTTCTTCATAATTTGAAGTCAACAACAGTTTTTGAAAGTGTGTGTGTGTGACAATGGGAGTGAGGGAGTGTGAAAAGTGGAGGTGAATGTAAGAAAATTAAAAAACAAATTTTAGTGAAAAAAAAATATACTGACATCCAAAAGGAAGCCTATGAAGCCTTAGAGGTGACATGGTAATTTTTTTTTGTAATCCGTGAGCACGGGTTACAAAAAAATGACCCTGTCACCTCTCGGGCTCCAAATAAGCCAACTATAGATATCGTGGCCGCAATACGTCGATAGTTAGGTTTTGTTGTTCCTGTTGAAACTCAGAGTTCAGTATAATTATGTTTATTCGACGAAGCTGAAGAGGAATTTTGAAATCGTAAGTCTTTTTTTTCCCGTGTGGTGTTTAGGGAACTTGCCTTTGAAATGCGCTCATGAAATTTAGTATGTGTCTCTACAGCATCCCAACTAAGAAAATGTCTTTAGATTCCAGATTTTCGACTTTTATCCAAAATAACGCTAAATGTACGCTATTTTTTAACGTTTATAATTTCCAGTGACTCCTTGAAGCTATCGCTTTCAAATTTTGGAATCTGCAGAACAACAATTTCTACAACGAGATGCTACCTGGAAAGTTCTAACAGTTATGGTCGAATTTCGGGAGATGTTATTCGCATCAACGCCAAAAAATTAAACTTCGTCAGATTTTTATAAATTTTAGTATTTTGTAGAGATCATGAAATTAGAAACTCAATATTATTTACCTTTTTAATTTAACGTCATTTTCGACGTCTTTATATCGTACTATAATTTCACGCCTAGCCTACCGTTTTGTGACCAACCTAAGATAACAAACTGCAACAGATAAATAAATAAATAAATAAATAAATAAATAAATAAATAAATAAATAAATAAATAAATAATTTCGTCGCATTTTTATTCAAATTGTCCGAAAAAATATTTAACGATATATGACGTTACTGGTTACCGATCGAGGAATATTTCAAAATTAAATTTCCCTCTATGGGAACGATATCACGTGACATTTTATAACTCGTCGTCATAAATACAAAACTGAAAAAAACCTTTTTAAATATCTGACTTCAAATAACGAGGATCTGGTGTGTGCAACGTCAGGGGTACCCCATCCGATTCTGTGATCAATTCTACGCACCGAACCGCAACAGATACTGCTATAATATTTCACACACAGGTAAATTAATATCTGAAGTGATGCAGCGTCACATTTTATTCAGATTGTTGGAAAATATTTAAAGCTATGAAGCTATATAAAATTGAAAAAAAAAGTAAATCACATTTCAAAAACCCGAGATATTATTATTAATAACCTCAGTGCCCCCTCCCTTTGTGTCAGCAGCCCTAAACCACACACTACAACAGATCCCCGATAAAATGCATTACATTCACCTAAATAAATAATTGAACTGGTGCAAAATCCCATTTCTCTTGACAGTATCGAAAAGAGTTTAATGATGATATGAGGTCAATACAATGTATATCGCGGGCGCGTCCACATGATCCAGACACCTTCAGTTTGGAGTGGGTCAAATTAACGTTGGCCGTACTCAGTTGAATGACAACTGGAGGTTCGCTTTGCGATCTCACATCCAACTATTAATCTGCTTGATTTTCTGTCATTTTGGAAAACTTTATACCCGTGACCAGACATGATTTTACATTTTACGTCTGCTGTCCCTTGAAACAAAACGTTTGCGGAAATTTCCCAAGCTCTCTGGCCGCCAGTCTAATCGGATAAGCAATTCCACGCTATTATGTGCTGTTTGTTTGCCCACTTTTGGTGGAAATTTGCGTGCAGACGACCGTCGATGTGATGAGATGTTCCTTCACTCAAAGAGGTATACATATATTATTTCGGCTTCAGTTGAAAATATTCCAATTAATAAACATTTAATTCACTTTGAAACCATCAAGATATTTACACAATTAGTGGAATTACGTGATGTAATTATAAAACTGTGACCTTTGTTAAGTCCTCATTCCAAAAAGTAATGTCATGAAAAACTGGGTCAAACCAATTCTCGATTGTGCAACATTCCGTGCACTGGTTCAAAGAAAATGAAATTTATGGTATTTTTTATGTTCAATCCTCTGATATATATCGACTGAAATATTCCAGATGAGTGAATCAAAACATAGGCGATGGACAATTTAAGAGTTAGACTGGTTCTAGGCCATAACAGCGACCAATTACTTACAGAATTAGACTGGGACCTGAGAGCATGTGGATTTCCCATATGCAGACATTTTTGCAAAACCCAAAATTTAAACGTGAACGAGCAGACGACACAATAAATAATAACTCGGTAGTAAGGGTCTGTAATTATTCAATCCTACAGCTCTATAGAGCTGTAGAATTAAATTATTGCTGAGCCTCCCTATAAATGTAAAATTGATTCGCCCACTTCCCCATAGGCAGTATTGTATGAGACTATACCCGTATATGTAGTTATAGTTTCGTATCCAAATGAACTAAAGTTATTACACGGAAACCGAAACTCTATTATAGTAAGTGACCTTGACCTTCGACACGTTGGTCCCAAGCACAACCCCAGTCATTAACACATTAGATGCAACCTGGGTATGAAGTTATAGTTTTAGATGCAAAGGAAACTAAATTTATTACACGGAAATCAAAACTCTATTTATAGTAACAGTGATCTTGACTACTCACCTCAAATGCAATGCCAATCATCGACACCTAATAAGCAAGTGGCGTGTTGAATTATACTTTCGTACGGTCAAGGTATCTAAAGTTTTGTATGGAAACCCAAACTTTATTTATAGTAATGGTTACTGTGACCTTTGACCCACCGACCGCAAACACATTCTCAATCGCCCTCACATTATAAGCAATTTCTATATGTAGTTATTGTTTTGTGCACAAACGGAACCTAAAAATATTGCACGATACCCAAAATATAGTAACAGTGAACTTAACCTTTGACTAATTGACACTAAACACAATGCCAAGTACTGACACCTTACAGACAAAATGTGTGTGTTATGACAATCACAGGATCATGACAACGTATAACGTAATTATCTAAATCATGTGGGTTTCCGAGAAGTCGAGAGCTCGTCTGTACCTATGTCGTCGAGCCTACCAAGACGAGTTGATATACGACCCGAGCCAGTGGCGCATTCGAGAATTCAATACACAAAGAAACTAACATGGTGGTAATAACCAATTTATCTGACCATATTCCCCCTTTCTTGACTTGTTTACATAATGCAGTACAAGCGTCTTTGAATTGATTTTTTATGCATGAAGATCATGGCGTCATGGTATTGTGTTCTTGTGCTGTACATGACATAATCTCCATTCATTGTTATACTTGTGCTATAACCACTGAAGTTGTAGCAGTGTATCAGCTGTGTGTTTCTTTGTTTTATTATTTTTTTTTTGCCTATATAGAAATATTGTCATGGTAAAAAATGATATAGTCTAATGTATTTCGTTGAGCTGGTGATGCATTTAAGTACTGTTATCAAAAAGTGGCTTCGACATGTTTAATAACTCGATGCAGGTAAAAAAATTCTCTTTCTGAATCGAAAGTTCGCACGTGCGGTTGTCACCCTCTATACAGATATGTATCTTGTCTAGACGTTTTTACTTGTATTGGAGAAAATATGTTATTGTAAGATAAATCTGTACATTCATTTGTCAACCATACTTTTTTCGATAATTCAATGTGTTCAAGTTCAAGTTGCAAACGGTTATTGGATGTACATCACCGAGAATGGCCGACACTCTTTTTCTTTCACCAGCGAGTTCTGTTCTTTGCCGTCTCGGCTGATGATTTTTTATCATCAACTATTTGGGGTTGAATATATCGGTACTGAATGAGAATTACTGCCAACCACAGGTAACAGGGGCCATTGTCTAACAAAGGACAACAATAATTCATGGACTTCCTGCCATTATCAAAAACCTTTCAGACATTTTAAAACTAATCTAAACTATTTGCACTGTGTAAGACTTATGAATAAAAATGCAGAAAATCATAAGCCTAAAGCGGAGTCTGCCTGCCTATGTTTGTTTGTTGGGGTTTAACGACGCTTTCAACAGCCCTGGTCGTGTCTGATGCTCGCCTATGATATTGTAAGTAGGGATTCAGTTTGACTAATAGTGAAAATGAAAAGTAATATAACATGAGCAGTTGTTTTAAGCCAATTGCCGTCTGCCTACTAAATTTTAGTACAGAAATTTCATATGAAATCGTGACTCATTGGAGATGCTATATTTGTAATTAATCATCGTCTGCTTACATGGTAATTTGAATTAATATTGCATCTTGTGAGTTCATTTACATACCAGATGGAGACACGTGTTATGCAATGTTTCCATGTAGAAAACAATTTTGAGGTCGATGGTGAAAAACTGGAGGTGTTTTTCGTATAGGTCTGAAACAGCACATTCTGGAACCTGGAACAACGGCCTCTTACATTTTGGTTAGAGTAGGTAGCTAACAGTTTTGGACATACAATGCCAGCAAACTGCCCTACCTTACACCGTGTACCTCTTTTAAATTCCTCGATATCGGGAACTTGAGATGGGCATTGAAAACAAAAAGGTGTCAAACGTGATCACACAAAGCATTGCCCGACCAATAAACTTAATGTTTTACGCTGACCGAATGCAATAATTTATGTGGTGGCGGCTCAACTTGAGTAATTTGTTACACCACGGAGACGAGCTACATCCAAGTGGATGGAGACTGTGAGTTACACTATACTGGTCCTTGTATGTCGGTCGATGTTATTGTTGGGCATATCTTGTTGGATGAAAAGTTGGCAAGGCAAATGGAGCCGTTGAGGGAAACGACTCCTCCCCAGCAGAAAGCCCAATTAACATCAAGGTTTCTGCACCAGTGGAAAGTTCTCCTCTGCCTCCATAGTTTCACATTTCTCATCCGATTACTTATCAATTTCTCCGATCGTCCGAATACAGCAGCAGCTCGTATGTCAAACAAGATATAATGAATTGAAAACTCCATTCTATTAATTACAGTTGAGTCGTCGTGGACTGGTCATAATCCACACGTGGGCAGTGATATCCACACATGCGTTTATCGTATAATAAAAATCATCATCAGTAGCAAAATTTTAATTACTGAAGCACCGGGTTGTACCCGTTGCTTCATTAATTAATTTTTTGATGATTATCCCTATAATTGGTATTTGGAATCTAATGTTATTGCGTCCGTGGAAAGTGACCAGTCCACGGCCGCCGTACTGTACATGTCAACTTTTTGTTTTTGTTTTCGAAACATGGAAAATCTAATAACGGCTGTACAAACTTTCAGAAAATTATTTTTTTAGAGGGACGTCAATTCTCGGGGATATCGCGTCACACCCGCTCCCAATCTAAACCTCAGAAAAAAGTGTATTTGCCTCGTCGTGACGTAGTTCTATTTCCCGATTGTATTCTTTCAAAACGGTATAAGCTTATATTCATTAGAATAGTGGGTTACAAACCTTATCTCAGGAAATAATGTTTTTCATCGGTTACTTGTGCCTGGACACGAAAGCAGAATACATCTACCACCATTGAAACAATCTAAACTGGTTTACATAAAGTACTTACTGGTTTATATAAAGTTAGCATGTCTGTTTTATTTGCTTGAATTATCTTTTGGGCTCACTAAGTGACAAGCTGCTTTCAGCACCACAGCAGGTCAGAGAATTTCAACGTAACGATTGTTCTGTTTTCAGGTCGCTTTGGTGGTCTCTGAACTAGCGGCTAAAAATTCCAAGATCCGTCTTTTTTGACAAGCATACATATAGTAAACAATATTAACCCTTTACCTTAAACGAATAGAAGACGACATTCGCAAAAAATATAATTTTTGAATAACTTACCAAGTTTTTGACTTAAAACATAGCCCATCACTCCCACATTTCGTCGAGCTCGTTCTAATGGGGGGGGGGGGGGAGGGGGGGGGAGGGGGGAGGGGGCGGCGGCGGTGATCCTAAGCTATGTTTTCGAGACAGTACATGGAAAAAATACTAAAATTTGAATGACGCTTTTTGTGAATTGCGCTGTGTAGTTTATATCTGGCAATTTTTGTCGTTGGAAGAGATTTGCCGGAAAGTTAGCTCCCCTTAATTTCATAAAGCTATCAGTAAATTTAACACTAAGAGTATGGGATTTTCATTTAAGAATTGAAATTTCGATAATGTTGGCGGAGTTGTGTCATCGATATGCTCATCATTTCACAAACTTAGGGCATTTTTCTGTAGAGAAGTATAAAAATACAGCAGCTGCTTTTTTACAATTTTTTCCCGATCAGTATGAACGTTTCACTATTATGCTCTGTTGAAACCCATTTAAAAGTTTTAAAAAGGGCGTTTTCACCATCGTTTGATATTTCGTAATTTTTTGCTATTCATTATATACTATTCAAAAAAAGTAGGGGATATCCAAATTGATGTTGATATTTTCGGAAAATGGTAGTGGATACGCATGATTGGACACATCAGTATGTTACCAAGTTTAGTGTGGATCATGAATGTCACCGGCCCACGAAAACTTTGTGCAAGATTTTCGCACGAGCGCCGTGTTAATGTCTGTGGGGTACGTTTTGAAATTTTCATTTCTACTGGACGGGCTTTTTCGGAGGACTCCTCGTTCTTTTCTTGGTATAAACTCGTTCATCAATAGATTCTGGTCGAAATGTAACTTTTGACGTATGCGAAGACTGACACGTGACGAACGTTTACGTGCCGTTGGTTTGTTGTAAGCTGGCAACAGACAGACTGCAGTGGCTCAAATTCTCAACTTTACTCAATCGGTGATTAGCAGGTTGTGGTCACGCTACCGCCAGACAAGCAATGTGGATGACAGACGTCGGCCAGGTCGTCCAAGGGCGACAACTGCTTACCATGATCGTTTCATCAAAACCACAGCATTACGTAACCGCCATCAAAGTGCCTCAAATTGGAGGCACCGAGCGACAGATGTGCGAGTCAGTGTTCAGACTATCCGAAATCGCCAACACAGCTGGAATTTGTAAGCTCAACGACCTCGAATAAGTCTACGTTTGACTGAACGTCACATAGCAGCAAGGCGGAATTGGTGTGGAGCACGACAATCGTCGGCTGATCACCGTCATGTTTTCCGATGAATCGAGGTTCACTCTCGACTTCCACGACAGGCGAAACAGAGTGTGGCGGCGGCGGCGGAACGTACGATACCATGACGTAACCGCTAGGCAGCACGATCATTTTGGTGGTGGATCGGTTATGGTGTGGGGAGACATAACCACCATAAGCAGAACAACATTACATGTCAGCCAAGGGCATGTCACAGGGGCTGTGTGTCTGTGTCCGTGCGACCGCGTGTGTGTGTGTACTTGGAGTAATAAATCTATCTATCTATCTATCTATCTATCTATCTATCTATCTATCTATCTATCTATCTATCTATCTATCTATCTATGTGTCTGTCTGTCTGTCTGTCTGTCTGTCTGTCTGTCTGTCTGTCTGTCTGTCTTGTCTGTCTGTCTTGTCTGTCTGTCTGTCTGTCTGTCTGTCTGTCTGTCTGTCTGTCTGTCTGTCTGTCTGTCCAAAAAAAAAAAGAATACGAGAGATAAATGATTTATCGAAACTATTCTCAGTATGAAAATAGTAAAGAATTTTTCCAGCCGTACTAGGAATTGAAATTACGTATTGCAACATTTCGTGATAATACTTAAATTACTCTACAATTAATTTTTCTGTATTATTACATCAATAGTCGTTATTAATTCAGAAGAAAAATGCTGTTGGAAAATATATATTATTTTTAAATCACGAAGGAAAATGTGAAGAGAGCGGGCATTAATGTCTGAGGCACAAGGGGTGGGGTGGCCAGAACTTGTACGTGATTGTGGAACACTTAAAGCACCTGTCGATTATGGTTTAGCGTGAGAAAATTTTGAAAATTGGTGTCAAAAGAAGCAAAAACCTTAACCCTTTACCCAACGTAACGCCAAAACCGGCCAGCGCTATTCTCAAAAATCGCAAAATTTCATGTTAGGTAAAGGGTTAACAGAAGCAAAATCCTTTACACTAGAAGTCCAACGAAAGAAATGTGTATCGCCACTTCAGTGCAACAAGACGCCAAGCATTGTCGATAGCGCCTTGTTGCACTAAAGTGACGACATTACTACACCGAATACCGCATATTTTCCTTTCGATAAATGGCGTTGCATCACTCGCCTATATATTTACGGCAAATAGGAAGTTAATTGGCGGACGGAGTGATAACTGAACACGCAAACAATTCATAATTATTTATTGACGGACATATATGCACGGCGAGTCAATCGGACCCCATTCCCAGTGGGCCCGCCTGGGGACGAGGGCCTCTGGTTTCTGGCTACCCCGGCCCATAGTACGAGCCGCCTCTGACAGTAGGGCGACGCGCCGCCACTGACAGTAGGGCTTAAAGTCTTTTCAATAAAACGTTCTCCGTTTAAAAATTGCCGACAAGCTATGAATATTTATCGACTAAAGTGTATGTCACGTGATCCATATCACACACGGATTACTCTGCACATTAGTTGAGACACTGAATTAACAAGAAAACATTACTGGCATGGATAAGTGTGTAACGACTGGCTGTCTTGAAATGTTATCGAACCACCGAAAACGGATTTAACTTGGGACGCTCTCCGACGGGCTTTTTAAATGGAAATTTTTCAACAACTGAGCTGCAATGTTTCGGCTGTATAATGAGAGTTTGTGATCTCTTTTATAACCGGTGCTCGCTCATGTACAGACTATATGCGCTTTATTCATGACTTTACTTGGCTGTTGGACACCCAGTGATTATATTACTGCCTCGACTGTGAGCTGATATGACTGAGTTCAAGTGGATTTTTATTCTATTCATCAACATTTTGATTGTCAAATTAGCCTACCCGAATTCCCTGTTGACGTCGGAGGAAACTCAGAGGGTAAGTTTTTTATTTTCATTTATATGGTATTAAATAAGGGGTATAGTGGCTCATGGGTTAAAATAATAACGCCGCGGATATAACGTATCAACTGAAGAGAGCAATGAATTCAACCAATTGCCGTAAACGTGGCCTCGATTGATGGAAAGTCAATCCGACAAACAAACAGGTCAGTTCCATTTAACAGACCTTTTAATAACACACATAATGTTGAGTAACGGCAAAACCCACTTAAAATGACCCAAAGAATTGAACAACCCTCCTTGAATATGCCTGTGCGTTCAATACTTTTAAATGTTTGTTTGTCTGTTTGTTTGTGTTTCAACAACCAGAGTCTTATCGCGTCCGACTGTTTTACGGGTGAAAGAAGCAGGAGTACCCCGAGAGAACCACCTAGTAGCAGCGAACTACTGTCAGACCCTCCAACTTACTTACCCGACACAGGTTAGCGACTGGCGGTAAGTGTAACATTGACGTACAGTACGCCTTAGTATACACCTCTGCCGTGCCACCACGTGGGCAATCGGGATTAAGTGTCTTGCCCAAGTACACAGCATACACAGTGCACATGGCGCGTATCGATCCGTCGACCTTTCGGTTTAAAGTCCAATGCTCTAGCCAATGAACAACCGCGCCCCCTTTACACATTTTAATAGTCTATTAGCGGCAAATGGGTACGTTTATGAATGGAATCTACCAATTTTGCTATAACGGTTGTTTATTTATTTATTTAATTTATTTATTTATTTATTGGGGTTTAACGACACTTTCGACAGCCTGGGTCACCTGGTGTCGGACAGTTCTACGGGTGGAGAAGATGGAGTACCCGGAGAGAACCACCGAGCAACGGTCATACTCCTCAACGTACTACCTTCAAACAAGCAGGTTTAGCATTGATTGAAGACAAGTGCACCATCGACGCGCAGTTCGCCTTAGTACACAACGCCACCGTGCCCCCACATGGGCAATTTGGATTAAGTGACCAATGACACAACGCGGTTACCGCAGGTGGGATTCGAACCGAGGACGTCTCGGCTTGCAACCTGCATCTCTACCTACTGAGCTACCGCGATCCCATAACGGTTGTTAAAATTAATATTTTAAAATATTCTAGGATATAACTGTTAACAGATTTTATTTAGAAAACCTTCACAATCAGCTCTATGACTAGAAGACATTTACAAGAAAAAGACTTGGAATAATTTTTCATTTTGTTTCCCCAAAACTTAATTTATGAGCCATCTTTGGAATGAGCTCAGCGAGCTCATTCCAAAGATGGGTTATAAATTAAGTTTTGGAGGTCAAAATTTGGAGATAAAAAACAAATTTGTATGGCGATTTTTGTGAAAAGAGCTGGCAGGAGGTGAACGTTACATTAGGCAAAGGGCCAAAATGCTTGTTTTGTCAGTGCCTATGTATATGCTAGTATTTCATTCGATTTTGAGTTCAACAGTACGTGGATGGTCGGTGACCATGGAAACATTCCCAGAGTGGAGATTCTGCTTGAATAATGACTGCGAAAACGTTCAAGTTGTGAAATCAATGCTTCGGTAAAAGGACCCCCGGCGTTAACACGGTGGTCCTCTAACTGAAACTTTATTTGTGTCCCTTATGCTTTTTTCACAGAATATGATTCCTTGTCTTTAGATAGAAACTGCACCCTGCGAAAGTTTTCTTTTGTATATTCAGGGTTACCATCATTTTGTAATGATAGAAATCAAGCAGCCTTTCAGGCCGGTACTGGGGTCCCCTATAAGGAATCGTGGAGAACGAACACAAAGCGGAAAATGTAATCCGGTGAAAGATAATCCAATAACAGGTCAAATATTTCGTTAACCATTTACCTACCATAGCGGTCAAAAACTGCCAGGAAATTTACCAAAATGAGCCTACCGCAGCCTAAAATATGTTACAAATGCCTCGATAAAACCATACAAACATATCATTAGAACCGGTTCGTCGAGACGGTTTTAAAGATATCCATACTTGTATGGTTTTATTAAAAAAAATGTGAGAATTATTTTCGAAAAATGTGAAATTTAATTAATTTTTTTTTAAAAAGCTGTGTTATGTAAAGGGTAAACTTTCTCGGACACTTTTGATATTTTGCAAACCTTTTCTTCTTTTCAATATATCATCAATAAATACATAAATCCCAGTCGCGGTTAACCCTTTACCTATCACACGCGATATGAATTTTTTTTTTCTTGAGCATTATTTTTTTCAAGTTTTCAAACAATTTCAACAAAATCGAGCTCGTTCCAATGAGGGGACACATGATATGGTTTTGTTGAATTTAAAAAAAAAATTCTACTGCCCAATTTGTAAATTTCACGGATGGATGCAGTAGATTCGTTGTTTAAATGGTTAATTGTTACGATAATTCACGATAAACTTCGACCAAGTAACACGACATATGACTTTTCGTAACGTTTTAGTAATTGAGAATGATTAATCCTTTACCCAACACAGACGATACCAAAATTTATTATTTTAAATATCATTTTTTTAAAATTTTTCAAAAAATTTCAACAAAACCATATCATGTGTCCCCTCGTTGGAACGAGCTCGACGAACTCGTTCCAACGAGGGGTCACGTGATATGGTTTTGTTGAATTTTTTTGAAAAATAATATTTTTTCAACTGCTGAATTTGGATATTACGCGAGCGGATGCGGGCGATTCGTTGGGTAAAGGGTTAAACTCAAACCACTTGATACCGCATACCACACATTTCATAAATGAAAAGTATATCTGATTTTTTAAAAGTTATTTGTAAAAAATAGGCTTTAACTCTTCCCCGAAACAGCTGCTTGTTCTCTAATTCCAAGGAGGGATCGTAAATAGGATTTCCAAGTAGAATTCAAGTAGAATTTCGCAGCTTCAACCTAATATCTTGAAATATTAGTTTGAAACTTGGAAATCCTATTTGATTTTTATGCCCCTGCGATGAATAGGGGGGTATGGTTTTTTTCCTGTCCGTCCGCCCATCCGTCTGTCGTCCGCTGTCCGTCCGTATCTAGAGTACATTGTTTGTCAGGCTATAAATCCTCTCACAGTTTTCAAGTTAGGACTTTTTTTTCCATTTCACAGGATGTTTGTACATATACCACGCATAGGTGTGCATATTGTCAGGATTTTGATTTGTTTCAGTATTTCACAAAGGTTGTTGAACCTGGTCAATTCTTTGTACAATTTCACACTTTGCGGTGGCATCATATGTGTCTTACAGACACAGCTCATGTACGAGTAATAAATCACAGTTTGCTCTTTAACCTCCTGTGTCCATGTGCTGTGTGGGGGCATGCTTCAGTCTATTTTTTTATTATTTTTAATAGATAACGCGTTGCTCAGTGGTTACGCCATTGAACTTCAAACCGAAAGATCTACAGTTCGGCCCCCAGGGGTTACTGCACTGTGTCCTTGGGCATGGCACTTTATCCCAATTGCTCATATGGGGGCATGGAGGCGCTGTATACTAAGGCGTACTGCACGTCGATAGTGCACTTGTCTTCATCCAATGCTAACCCTGCTTGTGTGGAGTTAGTACGTTGAGGGAGTCTGACAGTTCCCTGCCGCTGCACGGTGGTTCTCTCCGAGTACTCCGGCTTCATCCACCCGTAAACCACGAGGTGATCTTGGCTGTCGAAAGTGTCGTTAAACCCCAATAAATAAATAAATATTATTTTTAATAAAATAATAGCTTGAACTCCCACTTCGAAAGAGATACTTCTTTGGGTTTTTTCGTCTCGGTGAAGTCATACGCTGTGTACTAACAGAAAACTCTAAGGCCATTTTGAAGTATTATATCGCCTCAGAGAAACAAGGAAACAACGTTTATGAGGTCTAATAATAGTTGGCCCGAAGCTTTT
Source organism: Pictodentalium vernedei (assembly GCA_031216915.1). Lineage (NCBI taxonomy): Eukaryota > Metazoa > Mollusca > Scaphopoda > Dentaliida > Dentaliidae > Pictodentalium > Pictodentalium vernedei. The sequence continues at coordinate 355,836,372 of CM062292.1, read as the reverse complement.
ATTCTCCAACAATTTATTTATACTGTATTCTGAATTCTGGTCACGGCTTCTAGAGGTGGGCAATATACTGAAAAACCGACCCGATACCGATGTCGTGGGATACCGAAAACCCGAACCGAACCCATCAGTGAATACCGACATTTTCAAATTTTCCCGCATGTGCTACTTATAGGGCCTTATTGAGACTGGACAGTTCATTTTCATGAAAGACGATACTGTTTTTTATTTCAGTTTTGTTAACCCTTAAGGGCCTGGTCAGTTGTTCTGAATTTCCACTAGACTTCAACCTGTACATGTCCAGTTACTTAGCAATGATTTCTAGTCAAGTCAGGCAGTCAGACTTGACTGGAAAATCACTGCTCACGTGAAGTGTGTGTTGTCAGGAGGGCCACCTATAATGATGGAATGTTAAGGGCACATGTTCTCAGACCACAAAACCTGAAATAAGCCTTTGAAGGTTATAGTGTGTTTACTACAAGTCTCAAAATTACTGAAGATTTCATTTGTGTAGGCAAAAAATACAAATTTTGAATTCATTGGCAGTGAAATTTGTGGTGTTGTGGTAGAATGATGCAAGAACAAATTATTCAGTATTTTCTAGATGCGAATTACCATTTGGTATTATCAGTAAATCTCTGTTTTATACCCCCCCCCCCCCCCCCCCCCCACTAAAAATACAAAAACCGATACCGAACTAAAATTCCAAATGCCGCCCATCTCTAATGGCTTCCCGCGCAGTCCGTGCATAAAATGTGTACGTATCACGATAGATTTCCGAAAAATCTAACGAAAAAATTACCTTCTCCTTCTCTATTCTCCCTGTACTGAAAAAATAGTTTGTCATCTGCTCAGTACCAGTAATCACCTGACTACTGAAAGTTGATCAACTCATGACTGCAGGGTTGTCACTGAGGAACATAGACTGTTTCAGTGCTTAGCAGAAGTGAACGGGACCTCATTATCCTCTGCCACGCAGATGAGGTGGGGGGGGGGGGGGGTTATAGGAATGGGTTCCGTCCTTCCTTCTGTCCGTCCCTTATTCTCAAAATATTTTTCTCAAATTCAATAATAGCTTTTTGATACTGATATCATGAATGGGGTTGCGAACCAGCTGTGTCCAAGTATTTCTTCAAGAGTTATTGCCTTTGCTGAATGTGGACTTTCTTGTCATCACATAACCATTTATTGTAAGCAACTGTCAAAGAAAACCGTTTAATGATATTTTTTCTTCAAATTTAATATTTAGCTGTTTGGGGATAATATCATGAATGGGATTATAAACCAGCTGTGTCCAGATATTTTTTCGAGAATTTTTATTGGACTTGGAATTTCTTGTCATTGAATTACCATAGAAAACCGTTCCGGACTTCCTTTTTTTTAAATTTAATGTATATAGTTTTTTGGTGATAATATCATGAAGAGTATTGCGAATCACATATTTCTTTGGGAGTTATTGCCCTTGTTGGACCTAGGTGGGGTATTGAAAAAGGTTGCCTGAAAAAAATAATGTATAACATCTTTTCATGTTGCATAATTTCTAATTTGACAGCCCACATATAAAAGTTTCGTTGTTGTTAGGATACACTGATTTTTTTTAACAAGGAACAATTTTATGGGTGAATGAATCTGGAGTTGGGGAAGTCATCATCCGTGTTCCATGACTTAACAACATTCGGATCGAAAAATGAGGGGACTTTTTTTAAGAATTCGGAAGATGATCACATTGAGGGTCTCAATGATTGACAATGTATCCTATGGAGATGGATTGCTTAATGTAGACTTATTCTTGGACTCTGTTTATATTGTGTTCTGTTCAAGATGAGCGCTTCAGGCCCCGTGGGGCCTCTTGTTTTTATCCATCCTGCCTGAATATTATAGTTCTATCCATGGCTAAACGTCGTTTTACACCAGCTGCTGTTTGGGATGTTTACCATGTAATTTAGGTAGTATAATTTTCCCATGTCTATTCTATCGTTAACCGGCATCCACCCGAGTTCCCCTCTGACCGCTTCACAAAACAGCCTTCTTGTGTCCCAGGCTGGTGCACAAAGAAGCTGGATCAGTTTGAATTCGCAAAGTGAATTTCCAGATAACACGATGCACGACAATAACTGAGTTGACCCTTACCAAGAGGGGTGTGTCTTTCGTCGTTACATGTTATAAAAGCTTTGGTGGCCCTTCCTGGGATGAATGGTAACGTTGTGCACAGATGGTATTTACAACCCATCTCAGGTTTTCGGAGTCTAAGTTTCAAACCTTTCCAGCACCTTTTGTGGGACCTCAAAATTAAAGTCAAATGTATCAGACCCCTTAATTTGAGCTCCGTGCGATATTCTTTCCATGTTGACGTTTTCTCACAATGTTCTGCACACTTTCGCACCCAATTTTTAACTTCCTGCAATTAAATCTATTTTTGACGATTTTTATACTTTCGGGGGTTTATGACGTTACAGCGTGAACGTTTCGTTACTTCTTTTAATCAAAATAAGAGGTGCACTTATCCAGACATAACTGCAACTGTGTGCGAAATTTAATAATTTTGTGTGAAATGCGTATTACAAATGGGACGTCAATAATGTCATATCTCAGGATGTTGAGATCGGATTTTAAAAATGCTTTCAACTCCTTATTTGGGACCATACGGTACGGCCGCCGTGGACTGGTCACTTTCCACGGGCAGGGCAATATTTTCAACGACGCAATAATATTAGATTCCAAACACTAATTACAGGAATAATCATCAAAAATTGAATTAATGAAGCACCGGTGCAAGCCGGTGCTTCCCTAATTAAAATTTTGCTGTTGATTATTTTTATTCCCTGGTAAATGCATGCGTGATATCACTGTCCACATATGGATTACGACCAATCCACGGCGGCTGTTCTGTAAATGCTGTCAGGCTTTCAAACTTCTAGATTTGCAGACGTCATACCTCCGGAAGTTGTGGATGGATTTTAAAAGTTAGGCTGTCTATTTGTAATTTCGTATATTGAAATTTAATTTTTACGTTTTTGCACTTTTTGTTTATGACGTCATAGCGTCAACGTTTCGTTACATAATATTATTCCAATGAAAATGGTAGGTGATAATTTTAGGTGAAATGCTTATCAAAGGGGTGAGGGTGGCGCCTTGACGTCAATAACGGCATATCTCCGGAAGTTGTCGTCGGATTTTGATTATGCTTTGAATTACTTGTTTGAGACCATAAATTCTGTCAGCTTACAAAAAATTGTAGTTTCGTAAGCTAAAATTTAATTTTGATGTTTTCTGAATCTTAATGGTTTATGACGTTGTAGCGTGAACGTTCCGTTACGTATTTAAATTAAAATAGGCTGTGCACACGTTTTAACACTACAAGTGCCTGTGAAATGTTGGCCTTGAATAATTAATAGTTTTACTGGAATGTGTATCACCAACAGATACGGGTAGCTAATTGCCTTGTAATTTTCGAACGTTTCGCGTCACCGGCGACCGATCAGAGTTAAGGAATCCGCGGGACAAATGTAAACTGCATTTTGCGATATTGGTGGCATTGCAATGAACAATTGTTGTGTAAAAAGTGAAAGAGCTAAGATGGCAAAGTGTATTTTTGATATGTCAGAAAATTGGCGTGAATGTCAAAGTTTGCGAGAGTGTACAGCAGCCAATGCAACGTAACTGGGGCTGTCTTAGAATTTTTGAAAGGAAATCGTTTAACAGTTTCTGAAGCCTCAAACCATTAACAGGGGGGGGGGGGGGGGTATGTATATTGGGGAGTTCGAAATATGGTAATAATTCGGTTGATTTTCATTTTGACGTCATCACGTCGGAAAATACGTGTCTGATTGAAAAAAGAAACAAAACAGTTAGTTCCCAAACTTTGTGTACTGTACCATATTAAAATTTCAAGAAGATCGGCGTTACTTGATATTGCGTCCGTTGGTCCCAAACGTAATGATTTTAGATATGTTTGGGGGCGGGGGGGGTATCATAAAATGGATTTGCAAAGTTTAAAAAGCATACTATTCATGAGTGAGGAGATATGGTCGTTTTTAAAAATGACGTAATTGAGCCTCTATTTGACGCTGGTAGCCGGTTTCGATGAAATGAGTATGGAATAATCTAGAAGAGAGTGGATGTACATAGTAAAGTCGTGATCGAGAAGGGAGTAGAAGTGTATGAAATGGAGTGGAGAAGAAAGAAAAATGAACACAATTCCAATATGTCATATCAACTGTTGAATGACATAAAAACTATCAAGATTATTAACATAAACAATTATCAAACACACGTTGCTTTTTCGGTCCGTTTTGTGAGAGTTAATTAAAAATACAGTACGTGGAGAGTGGATTGTAACTAAATCACCCGCAGAGTGGAGTTATCACCCAAGCTATTACTTTCAAATTTTGTACATATCGACAAAAAAAAAAACACAAGCAATGTTTCAGCCAATGGACCTCCGGGTTTAACCTGGAGGTCCATTGGCTGTAACTTTGCTGGTGCTGGTTATGCTTTGCAACAAATTTGCAATTATTGCTCGGGGTGGAATCTCCACTCTGTGGGTGATTTAGTGATAATGCACTCTCCACGTACTGTATATCAAATGCACTCATTCATCGATATAGAAAGAACCTGTTTCATGTCATGGGTGCGCACTTGTTTTTGTTTTTTTGTGTGTGCCAAGAACACCCACTCAGGATAAAGGTTCACTGAATCAGAGCAGAAATAGCAAAAATTATTTATCTTCACTGAATTATCTGAAGTTATTTTTATTTTTGTATCGCAATAATCTATGCATTTGGTGTCTCCACAAATAGAGTGGTGTGTGTGCACCGACATTATTATTGCATTTGAACGTAAATACACAGAACGACACACGCGTGTGAATGGGTTAATCGATATGGCACGAGTGCCAGCGCGGAAGGATAGAACGAGAGGCCGGAGACCTCGAGTTTTATCCTTTCGCGATGGCACAGGTGCCATATCGAGTAACCCATTCACACGCGCGTGTCGTTCTGTGTTTATTACACGCCTTCGCGTCTATAAAAGCAATTATAAGAAGGACACTCAGCAATTCATTTGACAACTATCAACAAAAAGAACACATTTTATCGCCAACAAAATTTGCGAGAGGAACCCGTGTAACTATTTCGTCTCCTGAGTTGCAATGTGTTCTATGTGCCTACTGGCACACGGAACACATTGGAACCTTAGGGAACGATTTTCTGCTATCGCTAGCGATTCAGATTGTAATTACGTTGCACGATTTCTAGAAAATTTCAGAGAAATTTCGCTTCTATTTAAAAATAATCCGTCAACGATTTCAGTATGAGCGGAACAGATGTTTATTTCCCGCATGGTTTAGTGTTACTGTAGATTGGGATGTCATAGAATAGGCGTGTAATAAAAGTGAAATCATGCACAGTGAAAGATGGTGTTCGAGACTAGGGCCCCGTTAATCACATATTGTCGATTCGAATCGAATCTCGAATGGAATCGAGTCTATTACTCGAAATGAATCAAACCTCGAATCGAAGACAGGTATCTTCTCGTTCCGACTGATAAAATATTCCAACAACATCATCAAGGCCTGTCTTCGTCGAAGGCATGCCTTAATGATGTAGTTGGAATATTACCTAGTAAGGATTTTTGTTCAAAAACGGAAACGGGTACGAGAATTCTGCACTGGGCTCTGCACGGGGCTAGCCGATAGCAACCGTGAGATCATCGTCGATATTGCTTGTGAACTTTAAATTTGCTTTCAGCAGTGGTAGTGACTAGTGAACCTGGAATTAGCATGGATTTTGGCATGGGTACAAATGCTTTTTATGTCAATATAGCAGAAATTACACTCAATCTTTATTTTCAACATCATTTATGCACAATTCTATCTCAGCTAACGCATGTGTGGACATCACTGCCCACGTGTGGATTACAACCACTCCATGGCGGATGAACTGGAAAGTTAACATTTTAACGACGTAACTGCTTCTGATTTGTAACAAGATCTTCATAATCTTTGTGATGAAATGAAAGTGGCACGCACCCCTTCTAGCAGTCTAGCACCCATTCCTAACAGTTGTCGTAAAAAAGGGAGTAACTCGAAATATGATCTGATCGGCTTTGGCAGTGAGACAAATACGTTTATTTATTAGATATAATTTTCTTTCCCAGAATTCCCCATTATCAAGCTTGGCAGATATAACATCAAACTCGTGTAATATGATACCCAACTCGGTCGATATGAACCAAGCCAGAGTTGTACTCCTTGATGCGCAACTTGGAGCAACCAATTTGTTTACATCGAAATTGTTTGTCGTTATTCGCAGTGGGAAGGTCGAGACGTTAGGATACCCGAACTGGGTGAAGAAGAAACCCATTTTTTTAAAGTTTCAAAAAATGTCAACAAAACCATATCATGTGACCCCTCGTTGGAACGAGCTCGTCGAGCTCGTTCCAACGAGTTCACATGATATGGTTTTGTTGAAATTTTTTGAAATTTTCAACTGCTGAATTTGCATATTGCGCGGGCGGATGCGGCCGATTCGTTGGTTAAAGGGTTAACTTCACATCAACCTCCGGCTTTCAGTCTCAGACTGATATGAAGTTACTTCGGGCTGATATCTCGGCCCATATGAAGCTAACCATGTAATAACCTCTAAATATGAATTCATATTATTGAATCGGTTATATTCATTGAGGTATGAGCATATAGCTGAACGAAGATGCTCAATAACTTCTCAAGCGAGATTTTCGGGAGCGCGGTCGATCAGTGGTTATGGCGCTGGACTTCAAACTGAAGGTCTGCGAGTCGGTCCCCACCAGGGTAACTGAGTTGTGTCCTTGGGCAAGTTACTGCCCACGTGTAGACACGGTGGCCCCGTGCACTAAGGCGTACTGCACGTCGATAGTGCACATGTCTTCAACCACTTCCTGTGAGGAGTTAGTACTTCGGGACGTCTGACAATTGCTCGCCGTTGCTCGGTGGCGCTCCGGCTTCATCAACCTGTAAAACTGTCTGACACGAAGTGAACCTGGTTGTAGAAAGTGCGGCTAAACCCCCCAAAAATAAAAAAAAAAGATTCGTGGAAGCAAGTCCTTCAACGCAACTACAGGTCCAACTGGATTTTCGTTACATGCATACTTTGGAATCTATAAGGCTTACCTTGATGGATTAGACGAGTCTTACCTTGGAGTACTTGTTCACATGTATTCTGATAAGAGGATAATCCTTAACCCCGATTCATGAACAACATTTTAATGTGTACTCCTTTTTTGAAATTCAAACTTAAAGTCCATCCAAAGTTATAACTCTATGAATGACTTCCGCGGGTGCGTTCTAAAATTGCAAGACATTAAGGAATTTCAGCACGGTGATTCGTGTGATCCAAACAGACACTTTGATCTAAACTTTACCTCGCATTAAAACAGTCAAACTGATTATTACGAAATAACGAAGACATAAAGAGGAATAATGCACTTGAGGAGATATCTTCAAGGTACTCCTTGACAAATAAAGTGGAGATACCCACATGTAATTGAATTCTTGCAATAAAGCTGATATAGAAATTAATAACCCCTTTACTTTTCGCCATTGGACTTTTTTGCACATGTTAGCGCGCAATTTTATGTCAGTGATGAAAATGGAATCAAATTGAGGAGCACATGACCAGGGCCGCCGGAAGCTTTTTAAGGCATGGGATCAGACCCCGGAAAGGGGGCATTCACTAGCACTAGCAGCCCCGCTATGATATGCCGAAGCATGCATGCCTCGAAGCCCGAAGGACCGATATGGGAGAGTTTGAGAGGAGGTGTGGGGACCTCCTCCCCAACTCTCCCACTGAATTTTGAAAGCTTCTAGAACGGAATGGGGGAAGGGGATATTTTAGCTTTACTTCGAGAATAAATCATTGAAAAAAAATTGAGTGACGAACCTGGGAAGTTCATTGTCTGCCCCCTCTCGCCCCCGTGGTCCGAATGCAGGGAGGGCAGCTGCCCCCTCTGCTCCCGTGGTCTAAGCGTCCCTGTACATGATCAGTTATGAGATAACAAAATGTGTGCACTCTAAAATCAGTTGGGTTAAAAATCAACACAAATCAACTGGGCTGAGCGAATGTGAACACAACTGAGTTCATATTCACTCAACCCATTTGATTTGGGTTGATTTTTAACCCAACTTATCTTAGAGTGCATAGTGGTGCTGGCGTAGGTGGACGGTGGAGTGTGAAATGACGAGGGAGAAACACACCCCCTCATCACCACCACCACCGCTCACGGATCGGGTGAACTTTTCTTTTGCGCAAGTATTGAGTACATGAGTCTATGAGCGTCTACAAACAATACTGCGCTTTGAGGACGCTACCTGGGCAGTATTACCTCAGACGCAGACACGCTTCTCTCTCTCTCTCTCTCTCTCTCTCTCTCTCTCTCTCTCTCTCTCTCTCTCTCTCTTGTACTGATACCAACTAAAACCTGGCACCAATAGAATAAAAAATATGCGCCTCTATGTAGCCCTAAGAGAAGTTTCAATAGTGCATAAAAAGTGTGGGATGGGCAAAGAACCTTTTAGCTGCTCTGTATGAAATTGAAAACGCTTCACTGGAGCGAGCTCGATAAACTCGTTCCAATGAGGGGGTCAAAAGCTATATTTTGGAGGCAAAAATTGAAGCAATAGTTTTTTTTTATTGGTGTTTCAGATCATTTCAGCTTCTTTGGATATATCATAACGGTACATAGGTATGAAGTCAGGTTTAGCCAATCGTTTATCCCTTTACCTAACACGAAAGGCAGACGACACTTGCAAATAAAATTCTTGAATAAGTAATTTTGTTTCCATTGTTTGCGTCAAGCATAAGCTTATGACCCCTCATTAGAACGAGCTCAACGAGCTCGTTCCAACGAGGGGTCATAAGCTATGTTTTTGAGACAATTTTTTTTTTTTTTAAATAATGAAAATTGAATGGTGATTTTGTGAATAGTGCTGGCCGGTTTTGGCCGTTACGTTGGGTAAAGAGATACCTGTACTGCCCACATGAGATGACTTCCACCCCAGGCGTTGGTTCCTGGTCCTGTTTTACCAGTAATGCTGAATTTGTATACCACAGTAAACAAACACTGCTCCACGTCCCGGGGCTTCCGTGTTGGATAAAAATAATCAGAACTGAACGGCGTTTGTTGTGAATAACTCTGTCCGTATACCATTCCTTGAATGTAACAATGCGCCATCTACAATGCTTTAGTTGAGTTAACTGATTTTCGAATGCTAAAAGTTCTATTGCATTTCTCGGATTTGTTAAGAAAACCCCCCGAAGCTATTTGTCCGAATTATGTCTCATTGTTGGAAGAACTTTCAGTGTGGTATGCTTCAGCATTGCAGATGGCACTTGCTGCATCCAGGGACGATATGACAATTGCCTTTCGCACAGGGTTAAAACATTTTGAAGGTGGTCATTTCAAATGAGACAGGAGCTGTATTTTTCGTCACAGTACTGGCTGTGCGCTTACGAAACACAAATTGTGACGTACAACAGGAAAGAAACTCAAGCGTTCTGTTCATTCGGGACAAGACAAGAAAGGTGATGGCGGACTATTTTATCTTCAAAATTCTAAGGTTAATCGCCCCTCCGGTCGCACTGAAACTCCGTTTTTTCTTTCACCTCAGTGCAGTTAATAGCTTACGGTACCCAACGATTTAAAGAAGGGTTACCCGTAATTTATCTTGCCCGGGTGGTATTTGAAGTTCGGCGTGGGTGAAATACCAGACTTTCTCGCGGTGTTAAATTATTGTAAATATTATAAATCGAGATAATCCCGTCCTGGCGAAACTGATATGTTGAAAGTAATCCCTCGACTAATAATATCCCATTAATAGGCGATCATATTTATTATAACTATGTACTTAAAATTCATTGTGAGAAAAGGTGTTTATTAAAGAGACTACTTAGCCCTGAGGCGTTCGCAATGACATGCACGAACATACCGCCCTGCAAATTCTTCCAACTGTGAGACATAATTCGGACAAATAGCTTCACGTGTTTTTAAACAAATCCGAGAAATGCAATAAGACTATTAGCATTCGAAAGTCAGTTAACTCTGCTCTTGACGCTGTATATCAATATCTCCAATAAACTAAGGCTAACATTCAAGACCAACGAACCAGGGCCGCCGAGAGCGAAGACGGGTCCCAGGGCAATGTGCAGAACGGGTCCCGCGAGCACCGAAGGCGCGACGCGATAAGCGGGGGAGGGGGGACTGGGTGTCCTCCCCCAGAAACCTTTGTTGAATTGGTGCCAGGAGAAGCATTCTCCTGCATTTTCTTGACAATATCTACTCAATTAATTTATTACCTGTATTTCTGTGTGTATGGTGCATTTTTTTCTCCAAAGATAATCGTGACCACCACGATGCAGGAAAGACCGCTGGAAAACCAACAAACTGGAACAAGCGGGGTTTTTTTTATATGAATGGAACCTGGCCTGGCCTGTAATGCAACTACGTCAAACTACTTTAACCTACATTTTTTTAAAACACAAAAAATCCGGGACCCCAGGGCAATTGCTGCTCCCTTAAACCCCCCGACGCTAGTGCAACGAACTGCATTATGCCTTGACCCGAGCCATCAAGCCACCTGTCCAGTTCTGTGAGGAATTCGACTCGGTTATGGCCCGGAGCTTGTCTAGACCAGCCTTTAAATAGTCCAACACCTATGTTTAGATTTACTAGTCTGGAAAATTTCATTTGGTCAGAAAAGCGAACCTATACTTCGCTTTTCCGGCCAACTGATATATTCCAGACGACTGAATCTAAAAAAAAAAACCACCAACATTTATTTTCTTTGAATCAACGCTAGAAAAGTTGATGAAGCGAGACTTGATTTGACCGAATTTTTTTGTGACACTATCACTAAAAATGAAGACTCACCACAGCCGTATTGTAGCGATTACGCCGCGTTGTTCTACTAATTCTCTCAACTGGTTGAGTGTCTGAAGCCACTATAAGAGCTTTCAAAAAATAAGGGTACCAGCGCAAAAGCCAACATTTTCCTTGCTCGTGTTTCATATTCAGTCTAACGCAAATAACATTTTTTTTATATGAATTTGTTTTATCACAAATTATTCAAGAGTGCCTGTAGGCACTCTTCATTTGTAATAAAACACATTTTGATGAACAAATTCAGACCACCAAAAATAATGTAGCCCTCAACCAATTAATATATTGATGGTATACAGGTGAATTAAATACCTATTGACTGGAATATCTATAACAGTAACAGGGAAGAATATTTGTATATATATATGCGAGTAAAACTATATCACATTACGTCAACGATAGTCTGTGCGAAAACTCAACAACAGCGTCGGATTCCTTACTGAATTAATACAGTGGTCTGAGGTCTTCGCCTTGACCCTTATAATCCGATATACGCATAAATGTTTACGTAAAGATATACTGGCAATGGATGAGAATATGACACAAGTCACAACGAACTTTACATTAATAGTGAGTATCAGTAATAAGACAGAACTCAACGAAGGTGGAGTACGGGGATGGGCAGGAATCAAAAACCCAATTTTCCAAGTGTTTCACCGGCGCCGTGGGATCGCTGATTCATATTATCCGTTTTATAGCACGATTAAACGTGAAATGAATGAAGCCTAATTTTTAAAAGAAATGCCACCTTCTGCCGTCTGGTTTACTTTCTTGGCTGACTCTGTTTTGTGTCAATCAGAATCGTAGTTACTACCAATCAGATGCGTTTTTACATGACGTTCTTACACATAGGATGGATTCCAAGCGTGGTTTGTCTAGCACATTTCTCAATGTATTATATCGGGTAAGGATGGATATAAACAACAATCGTGGAATGATTTAATCCTACAGCTCTTCAGAGCAGTAGGATTAAATTATTATTAATCTCCCTCAGATACAGAATGGACTCTCCGGTTTCGCCACAGACACCAACTGAGGGGTGCGTGTCCCGGGTGGGATAGATTTGTCTAACCCATCCCACGTACAAACCTCGCTTGAATATTTAATAATCGCAGCATTTTAAAAAAATGACGTCCCCTTTCGCTTCATTTGAAACGGATACACATCCCATCTCCATCCAACTTAAGGATGAGTTTTTCCCCCCACACACTCCATATGTTATCACTGAAATTAATAATGTTAAAAGTGACGTCAATGAAATGTTAGCGGTTTCAACTCGCGTGAATATGCTACCCCAATGCTGCGTTGAGCTGAGGGTGGATTTCGTAGTAATATACCTTTCGTACTGAAGGAACTTTTCGACGTCCTTTTCCAAGATGTTATTCATCTTTCTCTCTAAAGAAATAAAGTGGAATCCCGTTAATTGAATATTTGCAAGTACGAAGCATTTAGTTAACAGGGGTATTCAATTAACAGGAACCTGGCCGCTTACCTGTATTCTCGAGATGAGATAAACTTAGCATTTATTCTATTATATCTTGTTTGACAGAACACATGGAGTTCTTTCAAACAATTAAGATATAATAAGAGTTAAGGTCCGCGGTGGAGAAACTCAGACCAACTTGGTTTTTGAACAAGGGAAATTTGACTCGTCCACAGTTTATATGGAGAATTACGAAGATCGTTCGGCAAATTAGGTCTGGCCCGAGCCTAGGCTCTGTCCACACCTAATTTGCAGGTTACGTTTCGAAAATGTTACAGGGTACTGAGGACTTATTTGAGAATCCCCCAAAATAGTGGAAATAAATATATTTGATCGGAGCGCGGTGGCTCAGTAGGTTGAGATGCAGGCTGCAAGCCGAGAGGTCATCGGTTCGAATCCCACCTTTGGCAACCGCGTTGTGTCCTTGGGCAAGATACTTAATCCCGATCACGGTGGCGTTGTGTACTAAGGCGTTCTGCACGTCGATGGTGCACTTGTCTTCAACCAACGCTAACCCTGCTTGTGTGACCCCGGCTGTCGAAAGTGTTGTTAAACCCCAATGAATAAATAAATATATCTATTTGACCATTTGAACCCTGGTGGTATCGTCCATGGCAGTTAAATGCCAGCAACAGGAAGAGTCACATTCATTATTTGGGGGGAAGACCAATGAATATTTTCAATGTGCAGTCTTGGGGCGGCACGTTGAAAATATTGATTGGTTCACCACATTCTTTTATTTAGCTTCCATCCTACATAAGGAAATTGGGAAGTATCAAGCTCCTGGGCCGGAAAAATGGCCTCTCGGGTTCAAAGTGTTAAGATTAAAATTGGGTTTCGTGTAGACAAAGGGTTACTGTTATAGCATATCATTTCTGTAGGCTTATTCTTCACATATCTCATCTCATCGTTTATTTTCGTTGAGATGTGATAGACTTGTTGAATGCACACAATATGGCACTGATGCTTGGGGAAGTAATTACAAGCAGAAATCATTTGAGCCAACTCCAGATGTTAGAAGTACGGCAAACGAGTGGTTCCAATCAAGCCACTCAGTCAATTTCCCAACGTTTGATGTGAGGAATTTCCTTGTAGCGAATATCTTTATTTCTGTGTTTTCCCACTCTCTTTTTATTAAAATTAGTTAACAAAACTGAGGGAAAGATTAATAAATAACACCACTCGCGATTGAAAGACATTTATCGCAGCAAGCCCTTTAATAAATTGATATAGTCAAATTCCAAAAGAACGTGTTGCAATGTGTGCCAATATGTTACACACGTTGAACATTTTGAAGTGTTTCTTCTAAGGTCGTTGCTCTTCGGTTGCTTTTCCCGTATTTAACCCTGTTCAACTTAGTTCAATGACACTAAACCGCAAATTTCGCCAAACTAATTTAAATTAGGATATTTATGATATTTGGCGAATATGCGGTTTTGTCTTATTTGTATTTTCCATTTCCAAAGTTGAGAGAGAGGCTCTCTCTCAACTCAATGTACGACTTAAAGTCATTTTATGTTACCTGTCTGGCACTGATAAAAGACGGTTATTTAAAACATATAACTTTTCAAAATAAATGGTTTTCTTCATAAAATAATCCGTTGTATCAAAATATCACAGCTTTTTAGGAAATAGTGAGCGAGAACATAATAAATAGGTCATATTCGACCTCGTAAAAGGTTGAAACGAATTAACAGAATCGGAGAAGTTCCGGACAACAATGATGCAATGAACTTAATTTTAAAAACACTCTAATTCTGTTTGAGATAATTATATATATATATAAATAATATACCACAATTCGCAAATGAACCTTTGAATGCTTTTTGTGGAGGCAGAATTTCGTTACGTAAACGGGTCCGAATCTTATTTTCGTGTTCAGCAACTTTCGATTTTCGAGACGTCATACATATTTCGGATTCAGATCAGGTTTGAGGTTTCTGCTTCACTTTCGAAGATGTTGCTTATAAAGTTGGAAATTTCACATTTTTTTCACTTCTTCGATTGAGACGGTGTAACCATTTCACTTTAGAATGTGGAAGATATATAATATAGACTGAAAACAGTACTTATACGTAAGATTTACGAGTGTAAAGCGAACCCAACCCTCGCGAAGTCTGTTACAAATTTTTTTGCTAATAAAGATTTGAAAGATAATGTTAAAATCCGACGGTGCCAAACATCTATAAAAAAACACAATTATGAATTATTTTGGCAAAGTCGGAGTTTAATGTTATGGAACTATCTTCAATTCTGATTATCAAAGAATGGTACATTGGGTCCCATTTAACTGGATATTTAGAAATTATTACTTGGTTAGTTTCATATTGGCCGAGATATCAGCCTAAGGTAACTTCATATCAGCCGGAGACCAAAGATTTTCGGCTGATAGAAGCTACCGTGGGCTGATATAACTAACCAAGTTATAACCTCTTCAACTATTAAACCGAAACTATTTACAAAATGTTATCAGATCAATTTTCTGACATTGTTATTGTTTCTCATTCTTTTCAGAAAGTACGTTTATCATCTATCCAAACGTCCAACTATCCAACTAGTTTATCTATCCAAACGTCGGCTGCTCACCGTTCGGACAGCTGAACTGCCTGTTCTCCCACTTCGACGAATCTCCACTTACGACTCTGAACTAAAGTTTGCGTTCGATTTTCTGACAACTCTCTTCTTTTTTCTCTTCTCCCACACAATCCCCACCCATATCGCAATTAATTCCCCGCTATTCAGAACTCCCCTTAAAACTAATTACATTATATAACACCAGTGTTTTTAGTTGCCTTCGACGACTAACGGTTTCTACATATTATAATAATTCTTTATCTAAATAAATCGACAGCGCCTAGTAACGACGCATCACGACGGACAACTGTGGCCTGGTACGTATCGGGCGAGATTGGTGTCACATCAGCCGAGTTTCAAGTCATATCAGACAAGCTTGATAAGGACCAATTCGGGGAAATAAATCATATCTAAAAAATGTTTCATAGAACAATTCAACTGACAGAATATATACTACTCAAAAAACGTGGGGGATATCCAAACTGATGTTGATATTTTCGGAACATGGTAGTGGATTCGCGCGATTGGACACATCAATATGTTACCAAGTTTAGTGTGGATCATGAATGTCACCGGCTCACGAAACTTCGTGCAGGTTTTTCACACGAGCGCTGCGTTACTGTCTGTGGGGTACGTTTTGAAATTTTCATTTGCACACGGGCTTTTTCGGAGGTCTCATCGTTCTTTTCTTGGTATAAACTCGTTCATCAATAGTTTCTGTTCGAAACGTAACTTTTGAGGTATGCGAAGACTGACACGTGACGAACGTTTACGTGCCGTTGGCATGTTGGAAGCTGGCAACAGACAGACTGCAGAGGCTCAGATTCTCAGTGTTACTCAATCGGTGATTAGCAGATTGTGGTCACGCTACCGTTAGAACAGGCAATGTGGATGCTAGACGTCGGTCAGGTCGTCCAAGGGCGACAACTGCTAACCAGGATCGTTTTATCCGAACCACAGCATTACGTAACCGCCATCAAAGTGCCTTAGAAATTGCACAGCAGCTGCACTGAGCGACAGATGTGCGAGTCAGTTGTAAGACAATCCGAAATCGCCCACACAGCTGGAATTTGTACGCTCGACGATCTCGAATAATTCCACGTTTGACTGAACGTCACATCGCAGCAAGGCGTAATTGGTGTGGAGCACGACAGCACTGGGACAATCGTTGGTGGAGCAACGAACGATACCATGAGGTAACCGTTAGACAGCACTATCGTTTTGGTGATGGATCGGTTATGGTGTGGGGAGGCATAACCATGACGAAGCAGAACAGCATTACGTGTCATCCAAGGGCAGTACTACAGTGACAACATGTTAGCAGCTCATGTTGTGCCATTTGCGCGACGTCACGGCCGTCGATTAATTTTCCAAGATGACAATGCAAGAGCACAAAGAACCCGTGCCGCTACAGCGTTCCTCCAGTAGCAGAATATCACTACACTGCCTTGGCCTGCACTAAGACTAAATTTTTCACCAATCAAGCACGTCCTACGACAGCGCCAACAGCTCCCCCCCCCCCCCCCCCCCACCAATGTCCAGGAACTCGCCGCTGCACTGCAGGAAGAATGGAATTACATCAGTCAAGCTGATATTGGACGTTTGGTGAGGAGTATGCCACGTCGGATCCGCGCTAGTCTCGCGAACCGAGGAGGTACAAGGTATTGAGGTCTTGGTCTGAATGTGATAAATTCTCTGACTGACCGTCCATGTCTTCTTCAGCACAGTGCGTGGAATATGTGCTTGTCAGACACTCAACTATCGCTGAAATCATTCATCACATGTCACAGTACAATGTCTCAACTTCCTTTTTGATGAAAATACAAATATATTTCCTCATATATCTCACTTTTATCAAATATCCCCTAATTTTTTTTTAATAGTATAGCTTTCAAACACCAACACATTTACCGTTTCTTCCTACCATTGGTACGCATTTTTTTCTACTTAGTTACAGGTTATCAAGTAAATCGCTGTTTACCGAGTGAGAAAAAATTGTAATCTGCGATTGAAAGAATTCGCGCTGTCGAATTTCGTGCAGAGATGATTCTTAAGGTGCTATATAAGTAATGAAAAATTTAGCTTGAAAATGGGTGCCATGTTATTTTGGATGGCGTCAGATATCTACAGAATGTTGTAATTTTTCATTTTGGGGGCTCAAAACTGCGAAGCACGGTCATAAATACGGATGAACACCCAAAAAGGGATAAATTATTATTTTCCTTAGATTTTTGATGACATCGAAAATAATCCATCGCCTATTTTCAAGCAAACTTCCCATTACTTATAAAGCACCTTAAGCCTTATCCAACCACGCCCACACTGCTCATCATATGTTGAAGGCCTATATTTATTTATTTATTTATTTATTTATTTATTTAGGTTTACCGGCACTTTAGACAGCCAGGGTCACCTCGTGTCGGACAGTTTTACGGATGGAGGAAGCCGGAGTACCCGGAGAGAACCACCGACAACTGTCAGACTCCCCAACGTACTAACTCCACACAAGCAGGGTTAGCATTGGTTGAAGACGAGCGCACCATCGACGTGCAGTATGCCTTAGCACATAACGCCACCGTGCCCCCACGTGGGCACTTGGGATTAAGTGTCTTGCCTGAGGACACAACGGGGTTGCAGCAGGTGGGATTCGAACAGAGGGCCTCTACCTCTGAGCCACCGAGCTCCCATTGAGGACCTATAATATATATGCATGCGCGTGGGGAAGTTTTAACAAAATTTATAACGCAATGTTAATTCTAGCATTTGATAAACTGTTGGAGAGATCATGCCAGAACGTTCAAAACATCACATTGAAACCCTCTGCCGACAACCCCTTTGTTTCTCCTTCGCTGTTATCGGAAAGAATAACTGTCACGAACAGTAAGTGTGCATAAATATTAAGATTTGTCGGCATTCTTGTAGGTAATAAACAGTCATTGTTCTGATAAAAACATTCAACCCTGCCGGACCTAGTTTTTGTTGAAACATCAGTATCTAGGGTGCTGTTGTCTTCAATAACTATAACTCTTCCCACTTCCCTGAAGAGAAGTGGAAGGAGGGTGGAGACCGGGGGTCCTAGTTAGAACTAGAGGAGGCCTCCGACCCACAACGGCTTTCCGAATATCATGTTTGACAATCCCCCCCCCCCCTAAAAAAAACAAAACAAAACAAACAAACTGGCTCTTATAAAATCCTGGCTACGCGCCTGGGTTTGCCTCGTGTGTGTCAGTGAGTTGGGGGTCTACCTTATTGTTATTAATGTAGAAGGGGGAAAGGCAGTTGTCTTATTCCATCAAGTGTGTAAAATCATGGGTTTTTCCACATCGCTCAGATCATGTCTAGTCTCACTCGTAGAAAGAGGAAAGGGTGTCTTGGACACGAACAATGAAGAGAGCAAATACAGCGATACGTAAGGTAAACCAGATTGTGTTTGAGTCGAAAGGGGCTGTGTGTGTGGGAAACATCGGTGAGTGAGTTTGTGTACGTACTTGTATCGGGTAAGTTATGGGGTGTATTACTTCCGATAAAAAGAGAAGCTTTGCAAGGCATCTTTTCGATTACTCTTTTGGACCCCATTTATTCAACTGCATTTCATTGTAAAGCAATATTCAGGATGTAACCATAAGGACCAATCAATCAAATTTGTCCTGTAATAAGAGGGGTACCCCGTCGTCCGATTCCTCAGATATAAAGCTGTATGCATTGGTACGTTTATTTATTGTGACAGTTTACTAATCTTATACCGACTTCCCTTTACAGCTCTCCACAATAGTAAACTTCAACTCAATTAGCCTGTAGAGAGAACGTGTTCAATGAAGGTATTCACCAATCTGGCTTACTATTCAAGAAGGTGCTTAGCGTAATTAGTCTATACAAATGCTTAGCATTGATATCATTAACATTGTTAACCATTTGAGCAAGGAATCGTTCAAATCAGCGGCGTAGTTAGTGATTCCAGAGGGGTAGCCTCCCTCATCCAAAAGATTTGCGGGAAAATTTGCAAGCGTGTTGAAATTATTTTAGGCCATTAATCTCTCATACCACCAGTCTAATTCTGTAAGGAATTCGACGCTGCCATTTTTTGCGTACAGAGTACCGTTGATGTAATGTGATGTGCCTTTACTTAGAAAGATATATAGGTATTCTTTCCTGCCCCAGTTTAAGATATTCCAATCAATAAGTATTCAATTTCCTTTGAAATCATCAAGATATTAACATAATGTGTGGAACTACCCGGCGTAATCGTTGGCTGTGGTGAGTCTTCTTTCTTTTTTGCAATGTCATTAAAATGTCGATCAAATAAAGTCTCGACTGACCAACATTCCTAGATTTGATTCAGAGAAAACGAATTTTTTTGAAATGTTTCCAGATTAAACAATATCCCGGATTGTATATGTAGTGTGTGAAGAGTAGATTTTGCGGTGGGCACGAATGAACAAGGACTGTAGTTCCCGGAGTAATCATCAGCCGGGACCAGGAGAGATGCAATTTTGGCACAAGTCGATCAATTAAGGATTGTTCAGTTACTCCGAAAATACTTTTGATTTCTCATTCATTTGCGAGGAATTGAATACCCAGGTGGGAATCCTGCCAAGAAGCATAGATAAAACTAAACAATTAAAGTACAGCTCCAAATAAAATCAATAGCACATTGGGTTTTTTTTTTAATTTATGGCACATTTTATTTTGATAAAAAATGAAAAACAAAAGCCTGAAAATATTTTGGTCCCACATTTTGTTTTCAAAATAGACGTGTATATACAGATTATCATGATAATGTGTATGTCCTGTGATTTGTATCAGATTCGAGGTGGTGTCCAGAATGGGATCTCAACAAGCCGGCTTTGCCGGCGAGTTGTGACCCCATTCTGGACACCACCGAGAATCTGATGTAAATCACAGGACATACACATTATCTCGATAATTCATTTATCAAACAATCCTGTCACATAAACAGATTAAATTTTAAATTATTACTAGAAATTTGGGACATAATGTTGGGGGAGAAAAAGTAAAAAACCCATATTTTATGGAACAATATTGTTGTGCACTTTAACAAATAATGAGTAACGCGGTCACGTCAAATTGTCAAAGTTGTATGCTCTGTAAAATTATTCACTCTCAATGTCACTTCCTATGATGATACGCTTGAATTTACAATTGTGTAATATCTGATTCTGCAGTTTCTATTTATTGTGGTTGTTTGGGGGCGGGGGGGGGGGGGGGGTAATTTGCTATTAATAGTTCTGTCGCTAATTGTAAGGAATTTTGTTTTGTTTTGTAAGCGATCAGCTGAGTCGATTGCTGAAACGATCATAGAATGTATTCATGCTCCTGTTACGATAGTCCATTGCGTTCCCGGAAATGAGTCGTCTATATGATACGGAATCAGAATGAGTCGTCCATATGATACGGAATCGGAACATATTATGTTATACGTACCGTTTCTTGTGGTTTTCAAGCCAAAATGCATATGATTGTTAGATAAAAACATATATTAAACACCGGTTGCTCCAATATTTATTGGACCCTCGTTTACGTCTAGGGAGAGGCGATGGTCATCCGGACACATTTTGAAAAGGGCTCTTTTACTTCGTCCCGGAGATTTTTGGTTTCCATCTTTTACTTCTCAAATCACGAAATCTTCCTTTCTTTCGCACCTCTTCCAACTGTTCATATATATATAGCTGCGTATTTGGAAATATTATAATGTTCTTCCATTTACTGTTCTGTGCTTTTCCATGTTGTTTCAGATATATAAAAGCACATTTTGAAGGGAAAATGTTAGTCTTCCACTTGGTAAAACAGATTTAAATTTAACTAGAGGTGTGGATGCCCCAGATGGGCCTGTCGATACCCGCCGTCGCCCCACTATGATTATTCTAAGACAAAGAGGGGCACAACTCTGGTAAAAAAGTCTGATCAAAACTATAATCGCAGGTGCACAGGTTCCCATGGTAGTGAACATCCATACCAAGTTTCAAAGAAATCGACCAATAAACATCTGAGAAAATCTCCGGACAAAATTCAGGCATCCATAGATGAAGAGGGGCATAACTCTGGCAAAAAAGTCTGATCAAAATTATAATCGCTGGTGCACAGATTCCTATGATAGTGAACAACCATACCAAGTTTCAAAGAAAATGACCCATAAGCAACCGAGAAAATCTCCGGACAAAATTAATTATTCTAAGACAAAAAGGAGCATAACTCTGGCAAAAAAGTCCAATTAAAACTACACTCGCGGGTGCACAGGTTCTCATGGTAGTGAACATCCATACCAAGTTTCAAGGGAATTGATCAATACACATCCGAGAAAATCTCCGGTCAAAATTCAGGCATTCTAAGACGAAAAGGGTCGTAACTCTGACAAAACAAAAAAATTCCGAACAAAACTATAATCGCTGGTGCACAGGTTCCCATGGTAGTGAACATCCATACCAAGTTTCAACAGAATCGAACAATAAACATCCGAGAAAATCTCCGGACAAAATTCAGGAATTCTAAGACGAAAAGGGGCATAACTCTGGCAAACAATTCTGATCAAAACTATAATCGCTGGTGCTCAGGTTCCCATGGTAGTGAATATCCATACCAAGTTTCAAAGGAATCGACCCATAAACATCTGAGAAAATCTCCTGACAAAATTAATTATTTTGAGACGAAAAGGGGCATATCTCCGGCAAAAAACCCCGATCAAAACTATAATCGCTGGTGCACAGGTTCCCATGGTAGTGAATACCCATACCAAGTTTCAAAGGAATCGACCCATAAACATATGAGAAAAATCTCCGGACAAAATTCTAGCATCCTAAGACATGTAAGGAAGGGGCATAACTTTGGCAAAAATAGTCCGATCGGAACTATAATCACAGGTGCACAGGTTCCAATGGTGGTGAACATTCATACCAAATTCTGATGACAATGGTCCATAAAGGTCTGAGAAAAATTATGTCTTCGGGCGGACGGACGGACAAGGTGATTGCAGTATACCCCCCCCCCCTCCCTCCACAACTCGTTGCGGGGGGTATAATTATTTTTTTCGGAACCCGCGAACTGCTGACTTTCTGGCATCCGAAAATATACCACATATATATATCTTAAACCCAGAGTTAACTGAAAATTAGGAAAATACAGCAACTATTTCAGCCAATCAAACAATCGTTTGAATGATATGATGAACGGTAGAGTAGTTCCATTTTGGAATGAAGCTTAAAGGCGAGAAGTGATTTCCAGCACATGCAGTTGTGTTGTACTTGTTTCAAGATTTCAAACATATTTGGTATTATTTAAAAAAAAACAGAAATTTTCAAGTGATTAAGAAGTTCTTAATCATATTTATTAGCAGAATGACTCAATCTGGCGTACCATTTTAGTGTGTAGTGCAGAGCTTATATTTCGAGGAGACTCCGAGAATCGATTCGAGCAACAAAACCAGCGAGAATCCATGTAGATTCTCGCTGCTCCTCTGCTAGGATTCGCGTGAAAAGAATCGAGTCAATTTTAATCTTTTGCCTAACATAGCGGCAGCAAATTAACCAATACAAGACTAACATGATCTGAAATATTTTGACACTGTCAATAAAATTGTACAATATGGCTGTAATTGGAACCGGCTCAATAAGCAGGTTCTAATGACATCCATATTTGAAAGGTTTTATTGTTATGTATTGTTTTTTTTTTAAATTATCAAATTCAGTTTATGTTTTAAAAATAAAAAGCTGCGTTGGGTGAAGGGTTAACACGTGTTATCAGTATACAACAGGGGTTCAACATGGTGGCCTCATGGGATCCGAGGACATTCATAGCAGGCATGGATTGCCGCAATCATTTTTGATTCTCCCAAATTTAGATGGAATATTTGCCCTAATCGTGAGTTTTTATTTCCTTGTCTAACATCCATTGCGCACGTTTGTAAAAGGTCTTTAATACTTGAACATTTTTGTGAAAATAATTTTCCGAACATGTGTAATTTATTTTGGAAAAAAACAACGTGCTATTAATATTGCGATGGAGCTGTACCATCAGTGTTTGGACCTTAAAAGATATTGCTTTCAGTCTATGAGTAAGTTTCGTGGACTACTGAAGATAATATTGTCAGCTCAGGCATAATTATCAACACAAAAATTATTACATTTTCATAATCAGCGTCCAGATGGAAGAGCACTATCTGGTAGGAAAATATCTTTCTCTGAAAGCATATAGTGTTTGCCATCTGAAGTGCGTGAGCATTGCAGTTGGCAATTCTATGTATTCAGGGGACGATATATTTTACATTACGAGGGGATGTCAAACAAGTTTTGAGCCTAACATAAATAAAGCTGGAATATCGGTACAGAACATATTTATTTTTCAACATAGTCTCCTTGTAATTCAATTCACTTGTCCCACCTGGTCCGCCAGTCGTTGATTCCGCGTCTGTAGAAGTCCATATCTTGGTCCTGTAGTAAGCCTCCACAGCAGCAGTAATTTCCTCATCATCTTGAAATCCTTGACCACGTAAGGGTTTCTTCAAATTTGGAAAGAGATGGTAGTCACTTTGACCAAATCAGTGTTTCTTCAAATTTGGAAAGAGATGGTAGTCACTTGGCGACTACCATCTCTTTCCAAATTTGAAGAAACACTTACGTGGACAAAGATTTCAAGATGACGAGGAACTTACTACTGCTGTGGAGGCTTGGCTGCAGGACCAAGATATGGACTTCTACAGACACGACATCAACGACTGGCAGACCAGGTGGAACAAGTGTATTGATTTACAAGGGGACTATGTTGAAAAATAAATATGTTCTTTACCGATATCCCAGCTTTATTTGTGTTAGGCTCAAAACTTTTTGACATCCCCTCGTATATTACCGTTATTCAATTATTTATTTATATTTATTTATTGGGGTTTAACGGCACTTTCGACAGCCAGGGCAACTCGTGTAGGACAGATTTACGGGTGTAGGAAGCCGAAGTACCAGGAGAGAACCATCGAGCAGCGGCGAGCAACTGTGAGACTCCACAACGTACTAACTCAGCCCAAGCAAGGTTAACATTGGCTGAAGACGAGTGTACCATCGAGGTGCATTTCGCCGTGCACCTACGTGGGAAATCGGGATTAAGTGCCTTGCCCAAGGATACAGCGCAGTTACCCCTAGTGGGGATCGAACGGTGGGCATTTCGGTTTGAAGTCCAATGCCGTAACCACTGAGCCACCGCGCCCCCTTATATTACCGCTGTTTCCGTTTTGTAATTAAGCATTTCGCCGTGCACCTACGTGGGAAATCGGGATTAAGTGCCTTGCCCAAGGATACAACGCAGTTACCCCTAGTGGGGATCGAACGGTGGGCATTTCGGTTTGAAGTCCAATGCCGTAACCACTGAGCCACCGCGCCCCCTTATATTACCGCTGTTTCCGTTTTGTAAGTAAACAGAGGTCAAAACGTACTAATAAATACTAAGTTGAAAATGACTACATCAATTGTTCTGTTAGTAGTTACGTATTATGTAATGAGAACAGGTGTTGCTCGAAACATTCTTACGTTATCGAAAATATTTATCTTCTTCGTATCCTTTATTCCGCAAACATGTTTCTGTCCAAGGAGATTGCTCGCTTCTTGATTAGCATCATTTTCAGCGACAAAAATGTTTCGATGCAAATCATGAAGGGCATCGAGTACAACGAAAGAAAAAGTATCAGAACAACTTGCGTCACTGCAAACGAACGTCCTTCAATTGTAGACGACTAGTACTAGTCGGTGTCCGGAAAAAGACTCGGTGGACTTGAATGCAAATGGTTTGAGATTTAACCATCTGAGTACACTGGTCTTTTTCATAACCATGCAAGCCAGAAAATAAGCAGACTGTCATCTACAAAATGAGGTCCCCAGAGGGTGAATTTGGTGATGCTACCCTGCACATCAGGGTGGCATCACTAAATTTACCCTCTGTGAACCTCAATCTGAATACAGGTCTCAAAAATAAACAGAAAGAGGTACCCAGAGGGTAAATTGGTCCACTGCATGGGATAGCATCGGCAAATTCACCCCTGGTGACCTCTTTCTGCAAATGACAGATTGCTTATTTTCAGGCTTGTAATTGTGGATGACAATTTTCGCCATTGGAAGAGATTTACTTGAAAGTTAGCTCCCCTTATTTCTTACAGTTGTCTGTCAATTTAACACCAGTGGTATGGGAATTTCATATAAAAATGATATTTCGAAATGTTAGAGAATTTATAACATCGATGTACAAATCATTTCACAAACTTCGGGCATTTCCCGGACAGTAGTATAAAGTACAGAAGCTGTTTTTTACACTGTTTTACCAGTCTGTTGGAACGTTTGACTATTTTTCTCTTTGGAAACGCATTGAAAAATTAGAAAACAGCGTTTTCACGATCTTTTGATGTTTTGTAATTTTTTATTTTTTTGTTCATTATATCGTGACATATAAAACAGACGCTGTCCTTTACATTAATGTATAAGTCTGGGTGGTGAGATTTGCAAATTGTTTAAAAGTCCCCAAACTTGCAAATTACTGTAAATACACATTCCCTGAACGAAGAGCCAAAGTGGACATTTACGTAGCGTTGGAAGGTGTTATACTGATAGATATTCTTAATGACGGATTATCTGTAGCTTGCGATAAAAAGCCAGGTTTCATTTTGTAACTTTAAATAAACGAAAACAACAGTCTGCTGTTTTCGTTTTATAAAAGCAATAAACGAAACCTTGGCTTTATTTTGTACTGATGACAAGGTTTTTCTCAACAATTGCGTCCTTTTTAACTGGACCTTCCTCGCTCGTCTGATAATTTCAAGGGAGATAACTTTATCGAAAGTAAGTAAATTTCCATGACGATATAAGTCAGGGATGTAATAGCAGTGTCTGATCCGGGAATGGGGCGGCAGGACTCTATATTCACTGTGTCTAAAAGCACTGGGTCCAAAAAACGAAAAAGGGTCCAAATTAAGAGACCAATGAAGCAAATTGTTCTCCTTAAGGTGTTATTTGTATTGAGAATTCGCCCAAATTAAGAGGCATATATCCTTGCACATGTTCTCTAAAGTTGTGTGTGGACAATAGCACAGCTCCGGCGAACTGTTTTAGGCGGTTCCGGTATGGTATAAGGGACACGGATACGTCAACCGAGGTTATTTATTTATTTATTTATTTATTTATTTATTTATTTATTTATTTATTTATTGTTATTTAAGTCACAAATGTATGCGCAATTGCTAATCGTGACCGCAACACGGAGATAAAGTCGAGTTTCATCAATCGTTTATATCCATGTTGCCCATTTTAGAGGACTTCCACCCCCAAGCATTGGTGACTAGTTCCTATTTTACCAATAAAACTGAGCTTGTTTACTACAGTAAACGATCACTGCTTCACTTCCCGGGGTTGCCACAGAGAAACCGAGGTCACACCTTCGTCGTAAATAATAAAGAGAAGTCTTTGATAGAGTAACTATTGATGCTTCACTGATACTCCAAAAGGGAAAGTCACCTGGCAACTGTCAGAATCAGAAGCTTCCATGAGAACAATAAAGAACCTGACATTGTTAACCCTTAAAGACCTCGGCAAATGTCCCGAATTCCCACTAGACTACAGCCTACACCTGTCCAGTTGCTCAGTAGTGATTTCTAGTCAAGTATTGGCTGCCAATTATGGCAGCCAAACCATGCCTAGAAAGCACTGTCCAGGTTATTTGTCTATTATGAACAGAACCTTGTAATGATGGCATATTAATGGGCACATGCTCTAAGATCGCAAAAACCTGAAATAGACCTTTAAAGGTTATAGGGTGTTTGGAACAAGTCACAAAATTACTGTCGATATGATTTGTGTTGGCAAACGAATGACAATGTAGAGCTCATTGGCAATGGCATTTGTGGCTCCGTGGAAGAATGATACAAGAACATTTTATTATGTATTTTCCTGTTGCGAATTCCTCTCTGGTGCTATCAGCAAATCTCAGTCAAGTCAGACCCGAACCGATGCCGCGGATGCACCCTAAAATATCGATACTGAACTCAAAACTCCAGTACCGCCCATCTCTTTCATAAGTTATTATCTATTAGCAAATATTGAAAAATAGTCATCTGAGGTATGAGGAGTGCTCCTGCCTATGCAATAGCCACAAAGGAAATGGCGAGCTTGATGTATAATGCAGCGATGAATTATAGTTTTGAAACTGTCAATAGATCATCATTCTCTTGTCGACATGCATTATCATATGGGGCTCATAACAACTGGTCTTGAATGAATTGAGTTATGGCGACTTTTATTTTTTTTTCTACTCCATTTAAAAAAAAACAACTAAAATGGCTGCCTAATTTGCATGATGGAATTCACTGCTTCGGAGTACTTGCTTTATAGAGGATAACTGCTATTTTTGAAACAAAATGACCACCGGTAGCCATTTTCCATAACTGCCAAACTCTAAAATGTAATGTCCCCTTCCTCTTGTCAATAAACACCACTGAATTAAGTTTGATGCCAACTGGCTTTGAATTAATTGCTTTTAAGTCATTTGGGTGAATTGTTTATTCTAGTCTACAGGCGGAGAGTTTTAAAAATTAAGATGACTGGCTGATTTGCATAATTTATGCACGAGAGTAAAAACCCGTATACTATGTTATGTATTTTGGGATAGTTGTTTCCCATACCAAAAATAATCCGAATCCATGTGTGACTGTGACTATAATATCTACACTCCACTGATAGTGGTTTCATATTGACCCTGGCAAAAAGCAAATTTTGTTGTTGCCACCTTGCTCGGTTACATTTGATTGGATAGTGCCTCTTGGCACTATCCAATCAAATGTAACCCAGCAATGTATGGTTAAAGGAAATCTTTGGTCAACAAAAATGTAACACTCCACCATTTAAAAAAGTATAATTATTTTTGGAACAAAATTACCACAAGGAGCCATTTTACGTGACTGTCGGAATCCAAAATGTGATATTACCATCCTCCTGTCAATAAGAAGCATTGAATTTCGGTTCTTAACAAGTGGCATTGAATTAATAAAGATTTGGAGACTTAGGTTATTTTTTTTTTCTTTTTATCACTACGGACGGAGCATTTTAAGTACTGAGATGGTTGAAAAATTTATATAATTTATGTGCGAAAGAAAAACCGGTTCACTATGTCACTAATCTTATGGTTGTTTTTTTTTCACACCAAAAATAATTAAAATCCAATGTCAGTAATCAGTGCTGGAAATGACCAAAATTGAGGGGTGCAGTTTTAAGTTCCCGCAAAATCAGGGACGAGAGTAAATTGCACCCGTAAAATGTTAGTATATGAATTTTCGAGGGAATACTGTCACCAAACACCAGAAACCTCAACCCTTTGATCCTGACCAGCTGCCTTTCCAGCTAGGGGCATGATACGTCATAACGTCATTAAATAGGATGGCTGTTCAGTAAATGTGTGGGGTAGACAAATCAGTATTTTCAACGTTCAGCACTGAGGCTGCACGTTGAAAATATTGATTGGTCTACCCCAAATAATGAATATGGACTCTTCTAATTGCTGCCATTGAGCTCGCATGGCAGATACCACTAGTGTTCAAGAGGTTAAATGTATAAGGAATTGCTGAATTATAACAGTAACTTGCCACTGGCCACGTGTGCTAAGTTCTCAAAACAACACACATTCACACATTTATATGTACTCATAGTATATTAGTCCTCCACAATATTTTTCAACGAGTGCATCTTTTTTTAGCTCCCGTAAAATAGAAATCACGGGAGCAATTGCACTCGCACCCGTCTCATTTCCAGGACTGAGTAAAGTCAGATTCCACAACGTACTAACATCGCGCATGCAGAGTTAGCAGCGGTTGAAGGCAAGTGTACCATCGACGTGTAGTATGCCTCAGAACACAGTAGGGCCCCCAGCCAAGGGCAATCGGGATTAAGTGTCTTGCCCACGAACACAACGTAGTTACCGCTGGTGGGATAGAATCGTGGACCTTTCGGTTTGAAGTCCCATGCTCTAACTACGAAGACACCGCGCTCCCGACATACCGTTTAGTGGTGAGGAAGTTTTATCACAATATATACGCAGAACGACACACGCGTGTGAATGGGTTAATCGATATGGCACGAGTGCCAGTGGGGAAGGATGAAACAAGAGGCCCCAGGTCTCGAGTTTTATCTTTCCGCCACGGTACAAGTGTCATATCGATTAACCCATTCACACGCGTGTGTCATTCTGTGTTTATTACACGCTTTCACGTCTATCAAAGCAGTTATTAGAAGGACTCTCAGCAATTCATTTGACAACTCGTCCCCTGAGTTCGAATATGTTCTATGTGCCAGTGGGCACATATAATAAGACATTGGAACTCAGAGGACGAACTGTCAATAAAAAGAACACATTTGGAAAAAGAACACACCAAAATTTGCGAGGGGAATCCGTGCTACTATTTTTCGCTGTCGTTACGATTGAAATTGTAATTGCGGTGCACGATTTGTAGAAAAATTTGTGAAATTACGCTTCTATTTAAAAATAATCCGTGAACGATTTCCGTTCGGCACATAGTAGTATTGCTGTAGATGGGGGATTTCATAGAACATGCGTGTAAAAAATCTTCTTTGGTTATAAAACTACGAAACGGACCCAAACATTTCACGGATTAAGCTGTGGGGTCTCTCGCAAAAAAACCCCGTTATGTTCTTTATTTACCAACGCTCTTTATTTAAAAAAATGCGTATAAAACCTCAGTAGGAAGCTGCGAGTTCACACCTGTGACATTCTTACGCCATACATGCCGAGTTAGCATTGGTTGAAGACAAGTGCACCATCGACGTGCAGAATGTCTTAGTACACAGCACTACCGCGCCCCACGTGGGCAATCGGGATTAAGTTTCTTACCCAAGAACACAACGCTGTTACCCCTTGTCAGGATCGAACCGTTGACCTCTCGGTTTGATGTCCGATACGCTAACCACTGAGCTACCGTGTTCCCAGTGACACGTGTTAGTTTTTTTCATTAGAGTTTTGTGTCAGGTCCAGCACCTGTGGTTATAACGGGACCATAAGACGCATTTTAAGTTAAATTTAGCAATCGTTTATAATTATGGTGCTGCTACTGTAGAGGAATCTCACCCACACGTAATATAAACTAATTGTTTGATAAACTCTCTTCAATCTACATCATTTACACTGTCCATTTAAATTATCTGCCACAAGTTATGAGCAATGCAGCTGAATGCAGTGCCAATTCTCTGAACATCTACGATGTACCGAATGACACGTTCATATGCTCTTGAGAATATCTTAAGATGTTTTGTCAAGTAGATAAGGCTGTGCCAAATACATCTATTTGCAGGTGTGCTGCAAACAGTAGACTCTTTAGAATTTCAAAAATGTTAACAAAAACTGTCGTTTTTACATACGTCTCGTGAGATACATACGCATCGATTCTTCAGTTTGTGTACACATTTGCACGTTCATCTGGGTGTGTTTTCGGGAGGGGACTACTCGCGAGTAGGCCACCCGTGTCTTGAGCTCGCGTATGAATCCCTCCCCCATGTGTTCTGTGTGACTTGTCATTCTTGCCATAGATGGTAAAGTGTACATGTATAAGGTCCTGCGAAGCTTCACAATTCGATTCCAGTCGAAATCGTTTCGATGATTCAATTCGACTCACTTTGATTCGGAAACTTTCGAATCATCGAAATGTTCTCAAAATCCAACCAAGTGTCTCCCCATGAACTCTTCTATCATCAGGTGTCCCGTACAGGAGACCTGATGATAGAAGAAAAATTCTAGGAGTTTCCACTTCCGAAACTACGCTGATTCCGTTCTGGAAAATTTCGCTTTTTTATTTGACTTGCCTAAACTGGCGAGTCGCCGTTGAATTACAATACTCGAGTTGAGCCTGGCAATATTTACGGCTGGAAGAAGATGCAATATTTAAAATCTGATGAGCTGTACGATTCGATTCGAAATATTCTGCCGGATTCGATTCGGGACTCAATTAGACTGAAATCAGAGATTCGCAGGGTGCGAGACGTGTAGCACTTTAGGCAGAGCGATTTACGCATATAAGAATCTTTCTTTCTTTGAGAAATCTGCCACAATTTAGAGTATACAAAAATGTCATGTTGACTGTGATCTCAAACTTATTCTGTCAAACAAAACATTGTGGGCGGTAACACGTGTTTGACAACTCCATGGGAAAGCCGGGAATTGAGGATAATGAAGCTCTGTTTTACTGGCGAAAAAAGGACCCAGTCACTAATGCTTGGGATGGAAATCCTCTAAAAAGGACAATATGGGTGTAAACGATATACTAAACTTCGATTTATATCCATATTGCGTTCACGATTTGCCATTCTGCAGAAATCTGTGACCTTAAACACCAATGAATACACGTGTTTGGCAAAGAGTGAGTATGTAATATCGTGAATTCGGAGGAGTGAGAAAAAAAGGTTCCCAAAGTAAATGAATGGTGCAGTGGTTTGTATAAATTTCCGATGTTCGGAACAGGAAATTTTCCTCCATTAGCAAGGACTTTCTCCACGACCTATGCTAGATTTCTGCTGAAGCTTGGGTACATAGTTTGATGTTCGAGAATTTTTATTAATCAATAGGTTTTTCCACACCGTGCAATGTGTACACTAATACACACTAAGAGTTCATATACTGTAAGTTACCAGAGGGGAAAAGGGTCTGAACTGAATTTTAAGAAATCTGTTCGTTCTCGAGAATATTTTTTTAAAAAATCATGACAGTTTTCATTCTTACTACACACTTATATCCTTTCACTCAGGGGCGTGGCCAGGCCAAATGAAGTGGGCGGATAAACTATTTTTCTGCTGCCAATAATTGGAAAAAATATTTTACACCACCCACACCTCCTCCCCCCGCCCCCTCAATTTCACCTTGTGCTGTGTGAAGGTTGTGTATTATCAATAGGTGACGGCCCAGGGATTGGCAGGGGGTAACAATTAACTTCTCGTGACAATTGGAGCACCCTGGTTACTTTTTGAAGATTTAAGTACCCAGAACGTGGAGGAATAATCATAGCAAAATGACCCAAGAAATATTAGGGTGAGAGTTCACGAACCAGTTTTAAGGACTGCAGGTATGAATGTATAAAAGGTTGACATCCCCCGCCCTCCACAGTCACCCGTGACAACACCCCAGCTTACACTAATCCATCCATCCATACATATAAACACTCGCTCTCGGTCTTAATGTTCGTTCCAACAGAAAGCTAACACGAATATTTATTTATTTACTGTGTTCAGGGTCACATATCTGTGCACAATGGCTAAAACTAATACGAATATTCGTATAATTTTCGAATACTGGAATAATTAGAGAGAACTGATAAAATGTCTTGGATTGTACTTATTACAATCATAAAGTCACTTTTAACCACCTGTTATTTATATACTGCCCACCACAGATGACCCTAACAGCGAGGATTCTTACCGATTCCGGTTATGCAAGCGAAACAAGACTTGTCGGCCTCAGTAATTGATCACTAGTCCACTGCCGGCGATTCCGCGAGGGCGCCTCGTTAGTCAAACCAGTTATCAACACGCCTTAAGATTGGTCTAATTTGTGAACATCGAGAACCTCAGGTCAGTTGCTGCTCAGCCCTAATGACGATTTGTTGTTGTTTTACTACTTACCGTCAAAATGTCATGGGGGGGGGGGGGGGGGGGGGTATTTATTATTATTTATGGCTTTATTTGTGCCTCAATATATATATTAACACTATGGGCCAACTTTGATCACTTTTACTGCAAATAAAACTTGTGTCCCAACATGTCTCTGGGTAAACTCGAAGTACCATTATAAATACACTGGCAGTTGTTTTCTTTGGAAGTCTTGGCAGTTGTTTCTTGGTAAGTCTTGACTGTCTTTACTGCCAGCCAAGAATAGGCGAAAAGAACTGCAAAGCCATAGGATGCAGACCGTCACTGCATAGCAAAAATAGTTTAATAACCTCTTAAATAAAGTCTTACTAGTATGACAGTGGACAAAAAGGAATAAAAAACAAATCAAACTGGCAGTTAACTTTTAACTATCTGTTAACTGTTAATTATACTCTCTAATTTGGGACAATTTCTGTGACTCCTGGGGCATTTATTTATGAGCTCATCTTGACAAAGTCAAGCTGAGCTTATCTAATCGCTCTCCGTTCGTCTCCCGTCGTCCGTCCGTCGTACGCCCGTCGTCCGTCAACACCATGTTTTGGTGTTCTCTTCCAAAACCACTGGGCCAATTTAAGTGAAAGTTTGTGTGAGTGATGGTCCCGAAGGGGCATTGAATTTTTGTTCAACTCAACATGCCCAGCCCCATAGGGAGGGGGTGGGGGGAAATGCTCCAAAATATTTTTAATATCTTCTCATGAACCAGTGGGTACAGTGACCTGATAGTTATGGAGCTTAGTAGTTGGGGGGATCTGATGGCGGACCCCGCAGGGGACCGATGAAAGGAGAGTAGGAGAGCGATGGATCGACCCCCATTGGGGGATCTCATGGATGGGGGACCCCGAAGGGGACCGATGAAGGGAGTAGTAGGAGATGAGGTAACCGTCCCACATTGGCAGGATCTCATGTGACGTCATAGTCACGTGACCCAGTGGCGCCATGTTTGGTTGTCATGGTAACCCGCGTGAGCAGCCTTCTTGCGATGTCATCCCCATAGTGATACGTGGTCTTAGTGCGCATGCGCAGCGCGTGTTGTTAGGTTGATACGTGTTTCCGTGAGCCATTTTGTATATTGGAGGTCGCCTTCTTGGTTTCTATGGTAGCTCGTGGTTGCTATGTTACCCAATGTCTTATAATAGGGCAGGGGTATGTTCGTGGGGTATGTTCCTTTGTACAAGAGTAATTTCCCGATTCGAAGAATTACCCAAATAAACCCGACAACACCTCCAAATCACCAAAAACGACTTTATTTACTACGTATTCCCCATTTTATCGGCTTAGCGTCTAGTGCTACAGTACCGAGGGGCACAGGGGGTAAGTTCGATTGAATATGGGTATTTTTTAGGCTTGGATACTTCGTAGAATTACCACAAACAACCCGACAATCCCTCCAATTCACCAAAATCCACCCCAAACTACCGAAATCGACTTTATTTGGATTTTCCCCAGATTCCTTGTCAGGACCGCCATACCATGGTACCGAGCGGACCTCAGGTACCGAGAAGGCCCCCAGGGGTAAGATCGAATGAACTAGAGTATTTTTTTTCTGGTTCAGAATTCCCCAGAATTCAGTTTTTTCTGCCTATTACAGATGCTACTCTAATCCTAGAAGTTCATATAGTCCACACTATGTCTGGTTCCCCCGTCCAAGTCTTTTAATCATCAGTGCTTGATATTCCATAACCTGTATGCATACTTTTCTCCCTTGTGTATAATGAAAGCCTATGTGATTCCTAAAACCAAGAATCTATCGAACAGCTACTGATAAGTCATTGCACTAACGACTCGAACCCCATCGAGCAAATAAGCTATCGAGCAATTGCTCGTTCGAGTGACTCGCACATACGACTCTTAGTCTCATTTCATTTCGGTATTTGAGGATAACTATGACCTGTTATTGTATTATTTGGGGATACCTATTGAGGATACCTTCTGGAGAATCCCTTTTTTGTCGTATGAGGCCATGAGGCCCATGAGAAAAGCCCTCAATGAGGTCTAATTTACTATCCCTCTTAGCCTCATTCCGTTTGAGGCCATGAGGGCCATGAAAAAATCCGTCAATGAGGCCTAATTTACTATCCCTCTTTGCCTCATTTCGGTATTTGAGGATACCTATGACCTGGTATTGTATTATTTGAGGACACCTATCGAGGATACCTTCTGGAGAATCCCTTTTTTGTCGTATGAGGTCATGCGGGCCATGAGAAAAACCCTCAGTGAGGTTTAATTTACCATCCCTCTTAGCCTCATTTCGTTTGAGGCCATGAGGGCCATGAAAAAATCCCTCAATGAGGTCTAATTTATTATCCCTCTTAGCCTCATTTCGGTATTTAACAGCCATATCCCGTGGCACCCCAATTTCAGCACCCGTTTTTGGAAAACGTCTGGCCTTCGGCACTCCTGTTTTGTCGTATGAGGTCATGAGGGCTATGAGAAAAGCCCTCAATGAGGTCTAATGTACTACCCCTCTTAGCCTCAATTCGTTTGAGACCATGGGGGCCATGAAAAAATCCCTCAATGAGGTCTAATCTACTATCCCTCTTAGCCTCATTTCGGTATTTAAGGATACCTATGACCCAGGTCCTATACAGGTAGTCTTACCAACGGCTTCCATCTTATCTCCAAAGCTCCAAGGCCACTACTTGTCTATGGTCTATCTGTGCTATCATTAGCTTCTACAGCAATCTTGTACCAGTACTACTGGCTACTGTTATTCTGTCCCATGTCTCAACCATTAATATTGACTTGTAACACTACTTCCTAGCTATACCGTCGCTCAGGCCTTCAAAATATTCAATCTGATTGCTTCATTTCCTCTGTATGACACGTATACGTATAGGCAGGCTATAGAAGGATCCCGTAATTGGTACTCCTAGCCGATTCCGTAAAGTTGGATTCCGTGTTTTAACATTTTAACACTCGTGGGTATCGAAAGGGGTTGGTAACACTCAATTATTATTGCAAGAAACTGAACTGATAAAACAGGATAACAATATACAACCAACCACTGCAAAACAACAAAGGTACAAAAGTGAACGAAGAGCCAACACAACCAAGATCGAAGTGAACAGAACATAACAAAGTGAAAGAGATCGAACTGATCTGATAGAACACAACCAAGCTCGAAGTGAAGAGATCATAACAAAGTGAACAACGTTACGAACTATAACCCCTAAATATAACCCACTGTTAACCCTCTTGAACTGAACAAAAGTTTAAGTGATTGAACCCAACAAAGTTGTTTTGAACTATACTACTCAAGGTTTGCTAAACACCAAATATTTGACACATTATTGTGAAATTTGTTTGTGACATATTTGCGATATTTTTGGTGGATATGATTGAGGAATGTATTGAGATGGTCCCCAGTGTTTACATTAGCTCTCTTGACAGGCAGACGTTTCGTGACAGTCATGGAGAGCATGTACCCCTTGATTTTCATGATGTTTTCGTGTACTGTCTACATGTACATGACATGTGTAGGGTATTCAATCTTCATTTCAACACAAACCCTTGTGATTTAATGACTGAATATGGCAAATGCAAATGTAAGAAGACATTTGTCTGAATCAGAAATGTGGCAGAAATGTTGGGATGGCGGAGCAAGGGGCTACCCATCGTCAGGTTGGTGTGCACCATATGGTGATCACCAGAGCCTGGGCAAGATTTCAGCAGTATGGCACACCAGTAGGACAGCATGGTGGTGGCAGAGACAGGGCAGCATCTGCAGCTGAAGACAGGTTTTTGATCATTCAGGCCCGTAGGAACCGCTTTGCCACAGCAACCCAGCTTCGCAGTGACCTTCAGAATGCATCTGGGGTAAATGTTTCGACGCAGACTATCCGGGCAAGGTTGCACAGAGGTGGTCTCCGATCGAGAAGACCATGTATTCGCATTTCGCTGTCCCAGAACCACCGCCAGGCACGAAATGAATGAGCCATGGACCACGTTGGATGGACCAGAGAAGATTGGAAACCTGTCCTTTTTACAGATGAGTCAATGTGCTGCCCAGACCACACAGATAGGCGTTCTAGGGTATGGAGAAGACCAGGAGAGCGATTCCATGCAGCCAACATTGCTGAGCATGACCGCTGTGGTGGAGGGTCAATCATGGCCTGGGGCGGCATCAGCTGGGATGGACGTACAGAGCTCTGTGTCCTTGAACGTGATACATTGACTGCACAACGGTATATTGATGTGATCCTGGATGTCCACGTCAGATTGTATTGTTATCGTATTCAAAAGCTAAAAAATAATGTCAAACACAAATAAAATCTTCATTTCTGTTCTTAAATCATTACAGATATAATTAAATAAAAAATATATACACGTTTCATTACAATATTTCAACTAAAATGTAAAACAGGTAGTTGAATGTACTTGGTGCTTAGCAAACTTTGAGTAGTTTTTGTCACGATGCTCACCCTGTTGACATGATGAACAGAAACTGAAAAAACAATTACAGAACATCAACAGACAGCGAAAGCGTCGTTTTCTAATTTTTATATAGGTTTCAAGAGAAATTAATAGCGGACTGACTGGGAAATTTTTTTTGAAAAACAGCCTCTATTTTTTTAGACTACTCCACAGGAAAATGCCTTAACCCTTCGAACCCTTGTTTCCTGGAATGGTATCGTCTTTGTGTACACTTACAGTGAGATGGGTCAGTCCAATATCTATATACAGGGGGGATAAATTAATAACTAGTTATTATTTTATCATCGGTGTCCCGTGTATAGACCTCCTGTAATGAAACAAAAATGGGACGAAATTATGCCTTGGGACGAAAAATCGGGCTTAGAGGGACAAAGGGTTAAGTTTGTGAAATGATGTGCATATCGATGATACAAATTCGCTAACATTTCGAAATCTCATTTTTTTCATGAAATTCCTATACCATTATTACTGTTAAATTTACTGACAGCTTTGGGAGATTACAGGGAGCTAACTTTCCCGTAAATCTCTCCCAATTATGAAAATTGTCAGCTATGAGTACATTGGCAGCTGTTTCTAGGCAAATATTGGCGAGGTATCTTGGCACTTGTTTCTGGGCGAGTCCAGGCAGCCAAGTCTCGTCCCAAAACAACTTCAACGACAGAGGATGTGAACTGTCAATCAGTCACAAAATGTATTAAAATCCCCAGGGTAAATTCACATCTTAAGACACTGGACAAAAAAGAATAAAAAATAAACCAAACTAGGTGCTTATAACTTCTAATGTGGGCCCATTCCCGTAATTTTGGGGATATCGGCTACAGCTGTGACTGAGTTTGGTGAAATTAGAAGGCCCGGTTATTATCTCACCTGCGACTTGGAGGTCAGATAACAAGAAAGTTATGTCTGTAGTGCAGTCGAGTGCATTCTCGTGTCTCATAACAAAACACTCGGTTATACGTCAGATATACGACCGTCAAATAGTTTGGATATCGGATTACAGTTATAAAACACCTTCAGTAATTATTGTGCACCTATTTATACCGGTTTATATCGATACTCAGACTTGTGATAACATTAAATGTTTGAAGGAGGATAATTATGCAATGCCATTGCTCATTTTTTACCCGATGCTCGTTTCGCCCAATAAATCCTGTATGAGGTCTGAAGGTCGTGATGACTGCATAACTTGTAACAAAATCGCCCACTTTAAGCTCAACAATCTGGATGATTATGTAACTCATTCACAGCTTTCCAGTTCTATCCCCATCCAAATTAAAAATCCTTTAAAAAATGCATTTGAAAGAAAAAAGTTGTTCGCCGAACAAACCGCACTCCCCCATCTAATACCTATCCCGCCTCCCAGGGGGCATTTTTTTTAAACATGATCTGCCTTCTCTTTCAGTGAGGTAGAATGGCAAATATGGATCCCATATGTCATACATAGAAGGAGTTATTAACGAGACATCTACAATCATGGAATTTCAAGCCAACAGTGCAATAACTCCTAAAAGAAAGGTCGGAGCCGTGCAAAATTTGAATTTGATCTTCATTTTCTTCATTTACTCTAGATAATGCCACATACTGAATATGGATGGACTGTATTAAGTTTGGCTTCATTTATCATCCAGAAACCTAAAATCTTCGAAATTCCAAGGAAAAAAAGGACAATAACTCCACTATAAAATATCGCATAAAATATCGCATAAAATATCGCACAAACGTTCAAACTGAACTTGCTCTGCTCTTTATTGGAGTTAAGATTGTATGCCAAAAATGGATAAGCTATGAGGAATATAATTGGAGTTACCATTCGGAAATCATAAATCATGACGTAAAATCATGGAAATTCTAAGAAAACAAGGGCTACGCAAAGTGTGGGCCACTTCCCCCTACCCATAGGCATGTTCCAAGTAGCCTTAAAGGTATTGTGGGACAGAAAAAATTATAAGTCGAAATAGTGAAAATAGAAAAATTTTCTAAGTCGAAAGAGTGAAAAAGGGCGATGACTTTTTCTGGAAAAAAAATGTTGGACGGAACCCGTTCCTTGTGCGTACCTGTTCCCCCTTGCGGGTCTATCAGCATACCAAAGGAAATCCAAATTCGACCTATGGCTTTGAAATTACAATCCAAAACGTCGTTTGTACGGACGGACGGACGGACAGACACACAGACAAACGAACTGACGGACGGAGGTCTTCACTAGATACCCCCGAATCCTCAGTCGGAGGTCGAGGCATAATAAAGGGCAACAACCTCTCTAAGGAATACTACTCAAAAGTTAAACTCGAACTTGATCTGCATTAATCTTTACTTGAGTAAGGGGTTGGCTTTAACGAATAAAAGTGAAGTTATCATCCGAACACTACAAGTTATGACGATTCAAAACTTTAATAAAGAGCAACGACTGGTCACTGGGTAATATTTCCACGGACGGAATAATATTAGATTCAAAACACTAATTATAGGAATAATCATCAAAAATTTAACTAATGAAGCAACAGTTTCAACCCGGCGCTTCATTCATTAAAATTTTGCTGATGATGATTTTTATTACCTGGTAAACGAATACATGGACATCACTGCCCACGCGTGGATTACGACCAGCTCACGGTGATTGTACTATAAACCCACCACCTGAACGATATCGCCGAATGGGGATCACTCTCTATTATTTAAACGAATATGGGAATGTTTCAATTATTTGAGAAAACATAATGATGTTACCTTCAACTAGTATTTCGGAATGGTTAAATCCTTGTAAACGTTTATGACCTGCTCTCCGATGAGGGCCGATGGCTCTAAGTGGCATGATCTGTCGTAAAATAATTCCGAAGGGTTCCATCAGCCGAGCCCACCTAGTAAATTCTAATGGCGGATCAGTAAGTATTTTTCTTCGATAGCATGGAATTCGGTATCCGATTACTGTGGGTATGTGTTTCTGAAAATTTATTGTCACTCTTATGGGCTATTTGTTTACCCACTCGTAGACAACCGTTGATGTAATGTGACACAACATATTCTTTCCTGCACCCGTTATAGATATTCCAATCAAAAAGTATTTAATTCACCTTCAAAATATTAACATAATTAGTGGAACATGTGACGTAATCATAAACTATAGCTGTGGTGAGGCTCCACCACATTTAGTGAACAAACATGTCTAGTAGTAATGGCAAATGTCATCAACGATTCGTCAAATTCAAGTGGATGGAATTTTTCAGTTGGTCGGAAAAGTGAACTGTTCAAATTTATTGCACTTACCAATGCACATTTGCCCCAGGACTAAACGTAACCAACTTTGTTAGCTTCCGCGAAGTGTCCTTAAAACTTTCGCTGTTGAAGGCGACTATTGTCATTTATCTTATGGTGGTTATCTGTACGTTCTGACATGCGCAGCTCAAACCTACCATCTGATTAATTGTTGGAAAGGGCTCAACAATTAATCAGATGACAGAGTTTCAAGTATGTCATAAATTTTATTAAACTTCCTGGTGTACAGGCGAACATAGAGGTCCTCCATATATGGATAAAGTGGTCGTGGCAGTAAAAGGGTTAAACATGCCAGGATGTTAACAGAATAAAACAAAAACTGTCCGTTCAATGAAAATCAAAGATGGCTGCTGAAATGGCTATCGAAAATGGACTTTCCTTTTCAAAAGGAGCCATATTTCAAAGATTTATGCTTATAAAACAAAATATTTAAACAACCTCTTGAGCGGTTTGATATAGTTGATACAGTAAGATATTTCTTAATGCCAGATCTGAAATCTGAGCAATAATTACTATTTTGTCACATGTAAAGGCCATATCAGTAGCCATTTTTGTGTGAATTTGGAGAGAACTTTTCTCAGTTGCACCCATTCTTCCCGAGGTTAATAAACCACCATATAATAACTTTTGTCAAAAAAAATTACCAAAGATTCCCGAGGGGCCTCGTGTGAATTAAAAGCGCATTCAAAATTGTTCGAAAAGCCAGGAAAATATTATTCGTACACCTTTGGACTTTTTTTTAAAATAAAATCACTATATTTTCAACTTACGACCGCCAAATAGGTAGCCATTTTAAATTTTGTAGACACAATAAAACATGACAATGCCAGAACCCAGTGTCATATATCCAGATATACATAACTGTCTGTTTAAATAATTGTTTACAAGCATAAGGCATTAATACACGAGGCTCCTATGAAGGCGCTTCAGCTTTCGGTAGCCATTTTGGCAGCCATCTTGGATTTTCACGGAGGGGTCACCTTTTTATTCTGTAAACATCCTAGATGTATTCAATGATATTCCACTACACAGTTGATTTTGCTCGCTCTTGGAAGAAGGGCATATAGAGTAATGTAGGTGCCATTAGCTCCCCGATTAAATGTAATTTGAGTTCGTTTGTGATTACTACTACTTTTACTGAAGAGTTTCAGTCACCAGATGCATTATACCCGTTTTCGCACACTGAAGAAGGTATCACTGGCCACGAATTGGATTGTCCCACATATACACAGAACGACACACGCGTGTGTCGTTCTGTGTTTATTACACGCCTCCACGTCTATGAAAACAACTATTAGAAGGACACTCAGCAATTCATCAACAAAAAGAACACATTTTATCGCCAACCAAATTTGTGTTACTACTTCGTCCCATGAGTTCCAATGTTTTCTATGTGCCTACTGGCACATAGAACACAGGGGACGATTTTCAGCTATCGCTAGCGATTCAAATTGCAATTGCGATTTGTAGAAAATTTCAGTGGAATTTTGTTTCTATTTAAAAATAGTCCATGAACGATTGCCGTTCCGCACATATGAGCGGAACAGATTTTCATTTTCCGCATGGTTTTGTGTTGCTGTAGATGCGGATTACATAGAACAGGCGTGTAATAAACTGCTGACTACAAGGATAATGGCTACTGGGGTGTAATTTAAGTCTGCAGCCCTCTAGGGCTGTACTAGCCACTGTAGGTAAAATTGTTCCTGGTCCTCCTTACGATTTGATTATCATTATGTCAGCTGCTGCATTGCGGCCCTACGAATATAAAGTTCCGAGTCGAATCGAATCCTGAATCGAAATGGGCAGAATATTTCGAATCGAATCGAATCTCACGGCTCTTCAAAATGTAAATATTGCACCTTCTTACGACATAAATATTGATGGTCCACACTCAAGTGTTGATTGTCTGTTTGAGTAAGTCAAGCAAAAAGAATATTCCAAAACGGAACCGAAGTAGTTTCGAAAGCGGAACCTCCTTGAATTCTTCTATCATCGGGTCTCCTGTAGGAGACCTGATGATAGAAGAAGCGTTCGGGAGGAGAATCTTGGTAGAATTTTGACAACATTTCAACGATTCGAAAACCTCCGAATCAACGCGACTCGGATCGAATCGAATCATCGAGACAATTTCGATTCAAAGCGAACTGCGAAGCTTCTCAGAACCCAACTTTGCATTACCCTCAAAATTATTCACACATGATTGACAAGACTTTGCCTCTCGTTCTCAACGTTAAATGCTAACGACTGTCTGTTTAGGAATTTGACACCCTTCAAATGCACGCGACTGAGAGTCGATATGTATCGCTTCTTGTTAATGTATGTATCGGAACGCACCTACTGTGGCACTGGTCGACTTAATCACTCGGGTCTTTTCTTTACTGCACGTATGTATTATCGTGTTGAAGT
This sequence comes from Pictodentalium vernedei, assembly GCA_031216915.1. Lineage (NCBI taxonomy): Eukaryota > Metazoa > Mollusca > Scaphopoda > Dentaliida > Dentaliidae > Pictodentalium > Pictodentalium vernedei. The sequence continues at coordinate 355,793,616 of CM062292.1, read as the reverse complement.
CTCGCGTTACATTGCCGGTATGTCATCTCTTCAACAGCGCAGCGACTGTGAATAGTAAACAATAATCACCTGTTGTTTGTGTATGAAATAAGAATTAGGGAGGGGATGTTTTCTAACAAGAAATGAAAATATATTGTTACATTGCAAAATTTGGTATTCTGTACTCTAACTACGATACAGTTACGTGTGATAAGGTAACTCCTTACCTAACGCGAACAGAAGACGACAAAAGATGTTAACTAGTCGAATGCTAAATTATTTTTGGTCATTAAAATTTGTTTGCATGTCTTTACCTAGGAGCGCGGTGGTTCAGTTGTTACGGCTTGGACTTCAAACCGAAAGGTTCACGGTTCGATTCCCGCCATGGAGTACTGCGTTGTGTCCTTGGGCAAGGCACTTCATCCCGATTGCCCATGTTGGGGCACGATAACGCTGTGCACTAAGGTGTACTGTACGTCGATGTTGCACTTGTCTTCAATCCGTGCTAACCCTGCTTGTGTGGAGCTAGTACGATGGGGAGTCTGGCAGTTGTTCGCCGTTGCTCGGTTGTTCTCTCCGGGCACCCCGGCTTCCTCAACCCGTAAAACTGGCTGACACAGGGTAACCCTGAGTGCCAAAAGTGTCGTTAAACCCCATTAAATCAGTGAATAAATAATATGTCTTTACCTCGTTACAATTTATGGGAGAGTGCCTGCACTCTCCCATAACTTGTAACAAGGCAACTTCCTGAAAACTGAATACTTTCGGTTTAAGGATAATATGAATCACATCCACCGAAAATGAATCCTTCAACTTGGGGCACCTGCACCTCGGAATAAAGCACTCTACCTCACTGGGAGAATAATGGGGAAGTGAGGTGGGAGAAAGGAGGATATGGAGGTATTGGGTGTCACATAGGAGAGGGTTAGCATGTTTGACAGAGAGATTGAGAAGAATTGGGTACGGGATGTTAACAGTTCGTTTCCGAGTGTTAAGAGGAGTGGAGATGAATGGGGATAGGGAGGCATTTGGGAGCACAGAGTTAATCAAGACCTTCTTCTCACAGAAGAATCGCGAGAAATCAGCGGCCGGCCAAAGTGTTATTATTATTATTTTCTACCGGTTAAAAAGAAATCTTCAACAACTAAAACAATCTATGCCTTCCGTGTCCATTTCCAACTTCAAATATTCCAGCCAAACCCAAAGAAAACATTCTGAACAAAAGAAAAACCCAAACTTGCGGTACTGTCCCGTGATTACAAAACCTATATTTTGGGGATCTGATCTCGATTTGATCTCGACACACTTACTCAAGTGGGTCGAGATTTGCTGCGTGTAAACAAATATATCATCTCAGATTTGATGTTCTTGCATTTCTCTTTCCACAGGGAGTGCGTAGTGAGGAGGAGAGCAGAGAATTTCGACCTGATCACGAATGACCCAGTCACGATCCGGTCAAAATTCTCTTTGCTCTTTTGTACATAGTACTGTATATTATTACACAAGGCATCCAAACGCAGCGAATGTGCGACCAGACATGGCAGGTTCACATGGGTGGAGGAAGCCGGAATATCCGGAACGAACCACCGAGCAACGGTGGGTAACTGTCTGACTCCCCAACTTGCTGACTCATCACCAGTAGGGTTTTCAGCTGTTGAAGACATGTGTAACCTTCCCGACCATACAGCTTGGTACACAGTAGCACAGTGCCCCCACTTGGGCAATTGGGATTAAATGACTTGCCCAACGATACAACGCAGGTGGCGCGGGTCAAAATCGAACTGTCGACCTTTCGAAGCCATCGCGCTACCGCAAGAAACAGTACATTCGTGGAAAAAATCATATAACTGTAGACAATATAGGGACGTCAGATGAGCGTTTCAGCGAGCAGCGGACAAAGTTAGCAATGTGCTGAGCGCGTCATTGCTCACAGCTTTCCGTGTGTTACCAAAAACGCTGAGGTTGCCTATGTGTTGAAAGTAGGCTCCGTCTGTCCAGTCCTACAACTCTGGACGACGTGGGGGTATCAAAAGAATCTTTTATTATTTTTGTTTTAGGTGGCTTGGAATCCCATTTCCGTCATTTCCAGACGGGGCTTTAAAAATAAAATGCTCCCTAGCAAGTGATACATTTGCAAAATACATCGATCGCGGAACACTATTTAATGAAGGGAGTTTGGAGAATTTTTCGCACATGATCGGTATTTTGGCAAACTGTGTAGCGTAAAATAATTCGCTGCACTCTTCAAGACCCGGGAATCAAGGAAATACTATTTTTTGTTGATATATGTGTTGAATTTCTTCCCATCGAGTCGGACCAGGGTAAGCCCAATGCGTCTTGAGTGTTTCTGTCCGTCACAGGGAAGGGTCCATGGTGGGTCTATGCACCTCCTATTTTTTTTACTCATTTTCTGTACAAGCACCGAGACAGAGGACACAGTACTATCTGCGGCAACAAATGGGCATCAACTACTTGGGGTAGTGGATGTCCATATGTTATCGAAAATAATACATGCATAAAATCCTAACCCTGTGCTGCTTTCCTGTTGTATGGGCCGTTATAAATCGGTGTCCGAAGACGAGGGGGCACCTAAATAGCAGCCACACATGATTGAAATATGGCGCCCTTAAACCCCACCTATGATTGAAATATGGCGCCCTTAAACCCCAAGTCCAGTGCCCGCCACTGCTCTCCTCCGCACACACCCACATTGTAAGGGAGTTTTTGTATCTCCTGTATCTTCTATGTCAGTTTGTGCTTCATATGTTTTCTCCCTGGAGCGCTAACGACAAGGTACAACATTCTGACTTACTTCATCCAGAGTTCAAAGTTATCTTTCTTCTTCTGTCGTGTTTTTTTTTTAAGTTAGTGCACTAAGGTTCCATGAATCTAGGGAATTTGTTGTACTGAAACCTGACATACCAAGTGACACACTCCAATAGGTCATGTGCTATTTTTCGCCAAACATGGGATTATATTTTTCCCGTAATTATGGAAACAACAAAAATTTCAGGATTCTCCGGAACTCCGCGATATAATTTGTTTATTTCTAAATTTTCGGGTGAAACTTCTAACAGGGGTAGACAATGTTCAGGCTGTCGGGTGTCAATGATGCCAACTGTACAAAAGAAATTCGTTTATCGCCGGAAATACAGTATTTGACATCACAATGTGGTACCAAAAGTATGTTTTTGGAAGGTCTTAAAGCCTTTGTGGTTTATTATCACAGTGCGTTGTTTTTCGATAAAGCTGTCGGACAGAATTCAGTGCCTGTCAAGTAATCAAAAGGTAACAGCTATAATCACAGCTCTTTGTTAATGGTCAACTGAATTAATAGTTTGGCCATTTAACTGGATTCATATCAAAACATTTTTTTGTTATTTAATCTCTTAGCTTAATCTTTTTTATAACCCTGCTGGAAGATAATAAATTATTTGCTACTACTTCATTTGGTGTGAATAAACAGTGAGTAAATATTTATTTATTTATTTATTTATTTATTTATTTATTTATTTATTTATTTATTTATTTATTTATTTATTAGTTTGTTTTAGGTTTTTATTATCTATATTTGTATCCTTTGTGATTTTTTACAACCAAATATTTAATAGAACCGGGTAATACTAAATTAAAATATCAGACTTTGAGTGCAACAAGGTGCCACCTTCAATGCTTTAGCATTGCAAGTGGCATCTTGCTGCACCCAAGGACTACACATGGTTAGCTTGTTTTCATTTACAGTTAGATTCCCCCATTTGGCATTAAAATATTTAATTTGGCACCGAAAAATTCATTTGGTATCGAAAAAATTCCATTTAGCAACAAAAACAAAAATCGGGCCCGCGTGAACAGTGGTGGTAGATAAGTCTCATCTATACACTAATGGGGACACTCCAACTGCCCCAACAAATGCCCCCACCCACTCCTTCAAAATATAATATCCATAAATAAAAAATCGCGACATCGACGCCGTAGCTGCGACGGGTGGTGCAATTTCACAAAATTCTAAGTTCATCAAGGGTCATAACTCCAAGAAAAATATTTGGAACAACACATGGATTGAACAGTGGCTAGGCATCAATAAGATACACTTACATGCCGTACATAAAGTCATTCCATCAAGTATTTCAAAAGTTATTGAGTTTTGAAACTCGTTGGTCACAGACAGACCGACCGACATTCTAAGTTCATCAAGGGCCATAACTCCAAGAAAAATATTTGGAACAACACATGCATTGAACAGTGGCTAGACATCAATAAGATACACTTACATGCCAAATATAAAGTCATTCCATCAAGTATTTCAAAAGTTATTGAGTTTTGAAACTCGTTGGTCACAGGCAGACAGACAGACAGACAGACAGACAGACAGACATTGCCACTTATAGAGCTGCTAGTCGCAGCTAAAAATTCGTACCACATCTTTCAAATATAAAATGGGCCGCAAATAATCAGAACAATTTGGAATCACAGCAGCTCCCCTCTGTACAGTTTCAAATTCAGTATATCCTTCGCTAACCATTTTTAATTCTGTGCTGAAATGAACCAGTGTACACGTTATATGACCTGCTGCCCATAACATTCCATCAGGTAACTTCATATCAGCCTAAAACCGAATTATAAACCATAATACTGTCAGAAAACCAGGCATGGTCTTTTGAGAGGAGTTATAGCTCCCGCCCCATGGCTCCTGCAAAATCAGTTTAAGGAGATCCATAATTGCCCCCCTTAAGAGCTGTAATAGCTCTCCGTAAACCTTCAATTCCTTTATTAATAACTGACTTAAGCATAGAATAGCTCTCATGGGACAGGTTTAGAGGAGCCGTAGTAGCTGCCCTAGATTGTTTAAAACTCCAGGCCTGGAAAACTGTAACAGATCTGAGAATATTGTAATTATTTGTTTTGGTTTAATAAATAAAGATGTCCTTACTTGGTCAGTTTCATATCGGCCGAGATATCAGCCTTCGGTAACTTTACATCAGACTGCGCCCTTCGGTCTTAGGCCGATATGTAGTTACCTCAGGCTGATATCTCAGCCGAAATGAAACTAATCAAGTAATGAAATGACATCTTAGTATCTGGAAATATTGGGAGAGTTTTTCCATTTAACTGTGCTTTGGTTCTCAGTATTGTGTCAGACCTACACGAGGTGACCCTGGTTGTAGAAAGTGTCCTTATACCTCAGTTAAAACATTCAGACTGCATAAAGGCGCATTTTCAAACAGACCATGCATGGAGAGTAGAGATGAGCAATATACCGAAAAACCAAACCGAACCCATCATTGAATACCGAAATCGTCTGAATTTTAAAATTTCTCTACATTCACTATATATAAGGCCTCTTCGAGGCTTGATATCAGTTGAAGTGTTCATTTTCATGAAAGAAGTGACAAAATTTCTTTTCAGTTTTGTTAACTATTAAGGGCCTGGACAATTGTCCTGAATTCCCACCAGACTACGACCTGAATATGGCCAGTTGCTCAGAAAGTGATTTCTAGTCAATAGGTAGCCGAGACGTGACTATAAATCACTGCCCTGGTGTTTTGTCTGTTGTCAGCAGGACTTCCTGAAAATGGCATGGTCAGGAGGGTACATGCGCTCTGAGATTGCAAATGCCTGAAATAGGCCTTAAAAGGTTAAGGTGTATTTAGAACAAGTCACAAAATTACTGTAGATATGATTTTCTTAAAAGAATGCCGATGTTGAGGTCACTGGTAGTGGCATTTACAACGCTACACTCGAATGGTACAAGAACAACTCATTCTGTATTTTCCTGATGTGAATTCCTCTTTGGTACTATCAGGAAATCTCAGTTGAGTCCGATACCGAATAGGAATATGACTAAAAACATGAGAGCCTTAAAATGTCGGATTACGATGACCTCGATCCTGACACATCGGTGGATTTTTTCAATAATTTATACTGCAATGACGGTCACGAAAATGAGGCACGTATATTGGGAAATGACAAGGCATCAACAATAAAATATGGTATCAATGATAGTGACATGACACCAGACGAAGTTCTTTATGCATTAAAAGAGATGAAAAATAATAAGTCTCCGGGCAAAGATATTATAAGAAACGAACTTCTTAAGGCAGTTGTACCGTTTGTAGTCGAGGAAGTAACACGAGCTTTTAATATTGTATATAAGTCATCACATTATCCTACGGTATAGAGTGAGTCAGTCTTTAAGTCCATCCACAAAAAGGAGGATCGTCATGATCCAAATAACTACAGGGCTATTGCACTGAGCAGCTCTTTTATAAAACTATTCAATACTCAATAAAAGACTTATATGTTTCTTAGAAGAAAATGGGATAATAAGTGATAATCAATTTGGGTTTTCAAAAAATCGTAGTACCATTGATAGTGTTTTCATCATTAAAACATTGGTTAACAGATACAGGCTCCAGAATAAACACCTGTATGTGGCATTTGTTGACTTTCGTAAGGCATTTGATTCGGTGAATCGATGTTTGCTGTTCCAGAAACTAAAGAGAGTGGGGGTAAGTGGGTCTATTTTGAAAACAATTCAATCACTGTATGAAAAGGGTTCTTATGCTACACAAACGAAGGAGGGAATTGGACTCCCATCCGTATCAAAATTTGGTGTCGGGCAAGGCTATGTGATATCCCCTACTCTATTCAAATTTTTTATTGATGACATAAAAGAAGAATTCGATCGAAAGTGCACACCGGTATCCATTGATAATAAGCTAGTAAATCATCTTCTGTTTGGAGATGATTTGGTCATGGTATCTCAAACAAAAGAAGGGTTACAAAACTGCTTACATGCATTACACATGTATTCGCAGAAAAATAAAACAAACTGGCTATAAATACAGATAAGACTAAATTCATGGTTTCCCGCAAAGGATGTCCCAAAGCAAAACCACCATTCACAATAGGCGGTACTGGTGTTGGTGTCGTCAATGAATATCCTTACTTGGGTATAAAGCTTTCCGTGAATGGGTAGTTGAAGAAGACCCAAACGGAATTGGCCAGTAAAGGCATTGAAAGCATTATCTTCCTTGGTAAAATTTTTACGGGAACATTACATATCATCGATTGAAACGTGGATAAAATTATTTGATAAACTAATCAAACCTATCGTGTTGTATGGTAGCGAAATATGGACTTCGTCGATGAACATAAACAGAATTGATAGCGTGCCATGTGAAACGGTACACCTTAAATTTTGTAAATATGCATTAGGTATAAACAGAAGATCGTCGAAGCATGCAGTGCGCGCGGAACTCGGTAGATATTCAGTTGCAATTGAATCATTGACTCGCGCTGTTAAATACACTTCAAAGCTTCATGCAACTGATAAAGAATCGCAAACATTCAAGGCTGCGGCATTGTGCAGTGATTTTACCATCCCGGAGTAATTGTCAAATAAATTCGATATACCAATTATAAGCGAGATAATGAATAACTATAACACACATTATTTTATGGTAGATAACATCATCATTAAACTGGAGAACAACAATATTTCTAATTTCATGGCAGCCATATTTGATGACGATAGGCCAAGTGGAAAGAACAAACTAAGAACGTACAGAGAATTTAAATCTGATCATGAATTAGAATCATATTTGAAAGATGTTACAGATATTGACTTGAGAAAACTCTTCTGTGAAATACGAATTAGTAGCCATTTATTGGAAATTGAGAAAGGGCGACACAAGCAACCCAACGTACCTCTTAATGAAAGGATTTGCAAAAAAAATGTAATTCGGAAATCGAAACAGAAGAGCATTTCATCATGAGATGTCCAATATATGCTGAACACAGAAAACAATATTTCGCCGAAATAGGAAAACTAAATCTAAATTTTACAAACATGAGCGACAAACAAAAGTTCATATGTATAATAATGAGTAACAAGAGAAGTGATACATGCAACGTCATCTGCAACATGGTAAGATCATTTCTTCGAAAAAGAAATGATTTACCTAATAAATGTTGATTATGTACTAGTATATACTGAAATGTATGGTTATATTTATATTGTTATTATATATTATATACTGGCATCTGTCTCATGTGGACGTTATTGTCATTAAACTATCTATCTATCTGAATGCCGAACCGATACCGTGGTATACACATTAAAAATACCGAAACCGAAGCCGACACCGAACTAAAAATTTCAATACCGCCCATCTATAATGGAGAGTAAATTCTTTGTCTTCTTCGTGGAAACATCGGTTTAAGTTTCAGTATTTTCCCGGAACCCGTGAATTATTGATTTTCTTGCATCCAAACAATAGAAATACCATATGTATATATTACACTCTGTGGATATTGAAAATTTTGAATATGCAGCAACCGTTTCAGCCAATCCAACAATCTTTTAAACCCTCTGGTGAAAGGTAGAGCGGTTCATATTGGTATGAAACTGTAAATGATTCCTTCGTCGGGGTGACCACCGATTCCCTGCACATACTGTTGTGTTTACGTTTGTTTTTCATGAATTCAAACATTTCCTGTATTGTTTCAAAAATATGTTGCAAAAATGCCAGAGGCGAAACTTTCCGGTGGGCCCCCAAAATTGATGCAGCCCAACACTCTTGGTACACGAGAATTCGTGAAAATGACCAAAAAGCGAAAGGGATCTGATTGAGTAGACTGCGGGTAAAACGAAATGCTTTCTATATTGGCAGTCCACATACAGAACATCTCGATGTACCAGCAGTTTAGTCTGCCATTGATCGCTCAGATGCAAGTAAACAGCATTCCTCCTGCAATTTGAAAAAATCAGAATTTTCTTCCATTGGACCAAACTGTGGTCTGCTCGATCAGTCTGTGTCGTTTTTGATGCAACCATTTTAGCCGAATGAGCGATGAAGTTTATACAAAAATGTCATCGATATGTCCTCCAAGTGAAATGCCATTGATTGCACAGATTCTAAGAAGCAGCGTTCTCTCAGTTTGAAAAAACAAAAAAATTTTCCGAGTTCGGGTTCCCCCTTGGTGCATTTCCCGGTGACTTTTCTCGGTCCAGTCTGCCAAGAAATTTTAGTGTATCGTGATTGTTTTTATTTACTTGTCTAAGACCTATTGCGCGTAGTTGCCAAAATTCTTTTATACATTAGAGTTTGTGAAAATAATCTTCAAAAACTATTGTCGTTTCAAACAGTTATCGTTTGCAACCAGAGATGGGCAATATACCGAAAATCCGAACCGATAGCATGGACACAACGAAAATGGAACCGAACCAATCATTGAAAATCGAAACTGTCTGAATTTTTAATTTTTCCTACATTCACTATTTACAAGGCCACGTTGAGGCTTGGTAGCAGCTGAAGGGTTCATTTCCTGAAAGAAGTGGCAGATTTTTTTTTCAGTTTTGTTAACCCTTTACCCAACGTAACGGCCAAAACCGGCCAGCGCGATTCTCAAAAATCGCCAATGAATCTTTATTATTTTTTCATTTTTTGTCTCAAAAACATAGGTTATGACCCCTCGTTGGAACGAGCTCGTCGAGCTCGTTCCAACGAGGGGTCATAACCTATGTTTTTGAGACAAAAAATGAAAAAAAATAGTTATTCAAGAATTTTTTTTGCAAGTGTCGTCTGCTTTTCATGTTGGGTAAAGGGTTAAACCTCAGGGGCCAGGGCATTTGTCCAGAATTCTCACTAGACTACAACCTGTTCATGTCCAGCTGCTAAGCCAAAACTTGTCTAGAAATCACTGTACATGAGCTTTGTCTACTGTCAGCAGGACCTCTTGAAGATGGCATGGTCAGGACACATACTTTGAGACTGCATATGTCTGAAATAGGGCTTTAACGGGGAAGGTGTGTTTAGAACAAATTACAAAATTACTGTAGATATGATCTGTTTTTGTAAAAGAATGGAACCCTTGAACTCATTGACAGTTGCATTTGTGGCACTGTGGTAGAATGTTACAAGAACAACTTATTCTGTATTTTCTTGATGTGAATCTCCGTTTGGTACCATCAGCAAATCTCAGTCAAGTCAGATACCGAATATTGTACCGATAACGAGGTATGCCCCCTTAAAAATACTGAAACCGATACCAAACTCAAAATTCCAATACCACTCATCTCTATTTGCAACATTTTGAATGGTCAGTGAACAAAGGAGAGATCACTCTTGACTGTCAGCTATATATAGATTTTGGGTGAACATTTTTGTTTAGCGAATGTGTTTTGCAGTACTTTGCAAGAGGAACAAAATAGCAAATCTCATCTCCTACACGTTCATATAAATGGACAGTGTCTGTATTATATATCATGATACTCACACTGCTGATATAATGAACTAGAAAAGATTACAGAACATCAAATGATGGTGAAAAAGTCATTTTCTTATTTTTAAAAGGGGTTTCAAGTTACTTTCAACTTGAGAAAATAGACAAACGTTCAAACTGATTGGGGAAAATATTGTAAAAAGCCGGCTTCTGTATTTTTATACTACTCTACAAGAAAATGCATGAAGTTTGAGAAATAATAGAATCAAATTCGGTAACATTTCGAAATTACAGTCTTTATTTGAAACTCCCACATTCTTAGTGTTAAATACACTGACAGCTTCAGTTCATTGAAGGGAGTTAACTTTCCTATAAATCTCTTTCAATGACGAAAATTGTCAGGCACGAATAAAGACAACTCAAGGTTACTCTATCTCACCTTCATTTAAAAGAAGCCCAAGATCTACTGATATGTTTACACTACAGATTTGAATAAATTCATAAACATAAATAATTTCTTCGAAGAAGATAAGATTGATGGTAACTGATACAGGATATAGCTGATCTCAAATGAGTTCTATTTTATATGGAATTTTTAACCGAGTTAATTAAATTCGACCTGATCCCAGATATACCGTTTCTCAAATATAATTCTGTTACAAAATTCATAAATTCTGCATTTGAAAAAAAAACAGCATTAACATATTACCTGGCGTAACGGCCAAAACCGACCAGCGCTATTCTCCAAAATGACTCAAAAAATACCATCCTAACTAACAAACAAATGTTCTGGTAGAAAAAGATACCTGCAGATCACTGCAATGGCCTATAACCGGTCAGCGCTATTCATAAAAAAATGCCATTCAAATTTCAATATTTTTTAAATATTTGTCTCGAAAACATAGTTGATGGCACCTCATTTGGAGGTACCCTGACTTATCTCATCATGAAAATCGACTTTCCCATGAAATTATTGGACGGGCGAGGAAAGTCCAATTAAAAAGTATGTAATTGTTGAGAAAACTCCTCTGGCGTCAGTAGAAAATAAAGCACAGTTTCTTTTTGTAATTTTTAATAAACGAAAACAACAGACAGCTCTCGGATATGTCTGTTGTTTTCGTTTATTAAAAGTTACAAAAGGAAACTTCTCTTTGCTATGGCAAGTTAGTTAGAATCAACTAAGAAACTGGCCACTTCGGCTCTTTGTCTAGTGAATGTGTTCTACAGTAATCTGTTTCTTCCCATGAAAAAATTAGCAAATTTTAGACTTTTATATTCATGGAAATGATAGTGTCTGTATTATATGTCACGATGCGCACACTATTGATATAATGAACAGAAAAAAAGTTACAAAACCTCAAAAGATGGTGAAAGCGCCGTTTTCTTATTTGTAAAGGACTTTAAACAGAGAATAACAGTCAAACGTTCAAACTGACTGGGAAAAATGTGAAAAGCCAGCTTGTGTTTTTTTATACTACACTCCAGGAAAATGCTTGAAGTTTGTGAAACGATGCGCACATCGATGATACAACTCAAGCTAATATTTCGAAATTTCTATTTCTATAGGAAATTCTCACACCATGAGCGTTAAATTTACGGCCAGTTTTAAAAAAAATTAAGGGGGTGGGGGCTAACTTTCCTGTAAATCTCTTTCAACGACGAAAATTGTCGGTTATGACTTCGTGGAGCTCGTTCTGAACAAGAGTCATGAACTATGTTTTTGAGGCTAAAAATGAAATATTTTTGTTATCTTTCTATTCGCGTTAGGTAAAGGATTAGGCTAAACACGTTATCAAACTTAAATATTATACAGAATTCCGTTAAATTTTAAGGGAATAGCCGAAAACCCGGCGTTGTAGGGGATGTCGTTTGTACCGCATATCCCGTAACCTTATTTATTTAATTTATTTATTAAGGTTTAACGATACTTTAACAGCCAAGGTCATATCGTGTCGGTGGCAGTTTTACGGGTGGAGGAATCCGGAGTACCCGGAGAGAACCACCGAACAACGACGAGCAGCTGCCAGCTTCCCAACATCATAATTCCGCACTGCAGCACAGGCAGGGTTAGATTGGTTAAAGACATGCGCACAATCGACGTGCAGTACGCCTTAGTACACGGCGTCATCGTGCCCTCATGTGGACAATCGAGGTTAAGTGCCTTGCCCAAGGGCACAACGCGGGAGTCCGAATCGATCGCTCAGACAGTCACCATCCAAGGACTAACCGGGCTCGACGTTGCTTAACTTCGGTGATCTGACGAGAACCGGAACCGCAACGCCACACTCCCTCCCCAAACCTTATTCAGGTGATATAAGCGACTATTGGCTGGGAAAGATGTTCCACTTAAAATCGATGAAAGTTTTACAGTTTTAAATAAGAAATCGGAATGAAAATATCAGTTGGAAAATATTATGACAGAACACAACGAGGGTGGAGTATGCGGGACTGGCATCAACGATCTGAGTTGAAACTTTTCCTGTATTTCACGAGCTTCGAGCTGTGCTCTCTATTTATACCACAGTTGCTCTAGAATTAAGTGAATGTGACTGATCTATATGAAGAAAAATATAATTTTCGGCAGTCTGCTTACTTTCTCAAAAATTGTGCTCACAAGTATTCTACGAATAAGTCAGGGTTATTTTCCCTTCCTTTTCCTCAAATGATTTTTCCAGAGGTAATACAGTTTGTGTCCATGGAATAAACGTTTTCGAAAAAAACTTGTTTTCTCTCACTCAAACTTATTTTGATTTCAAATGATCAAGTTTTAAATCGAATGATTATTTCAAACCACATCATATATAAAGCCTCGTATAATGAGTAAGCGAACAATTCACCATTTAATATCTCAGTATATTTTTTTTTTAATTTTACCATATTAAAGGGGATATGTCAACCATGGAAGTCTAACAGTACAGTCCGCGAGGGCTGGTCGTAATCCACGCGTGGGCAGTGATGTCCACGCATGCGTTTACCAGGTAATAAAAATCATTATCATCAAAAGTTGTTCCCGGTGCTCCATTAATTAAATTGTTGATGATAATTCCTATAATAAGTGTTTGGAATTTAATATTATTCCACCTGTGGAAAGTGACCATTTCACGGTGGCCTCATGATACAATTTCGTTAAGATTTCGAAAATTTCAATTTGTATATGGAATTCCTATACCCTTGGTGGTAAATTTAATGACAGCTTTAGGAACTTAAGGGGAGTTAACTTTCTCGTAAATCTCTTCCACTGATGACAATTGTCAGCCATGTCTGTTGATATCCAGTTAGACATAAACTTTCGACTGATGAACAGCATTTTTCCAACATTACGGAGAAAACGTTTTTAGCTTAACTTGACAAAGTCAAGATAAGCTACTGCCATCACGCGTGCGCACGTTTGTGAGTCTGTCGGTCTGTCAGTCTGTTCACATTTTCTTTAGCACAGGCTACACCGCGTAGTTCTTGTCCGATCATCACGAAATTTCATATGCAGGTTCGAGGTCATGTCTAAATGAAAACGTTCCCTTTTGGTCGCGATCGGTCAACCGTGACGGCTACGCGAGCCCGAAACCCAAAAAACTTTTAGCACAGTGTACAGGTCGTATTTATGAAAGGATTTCAATATAACTTGGTAGGATGACTCCGTATAATGTCTGGATGAGAACATCCCCCTTTAATCGCGATCGGTCAACCGCGACAGCTACGCGAGCCTGAAATCCGAAAACCTTTAGCACAATCTACAGGTCGTATTTATGAAGGGAACTGATTGTAACGTGGCAGGATGACTCGGTATAATTTTTAAATGACAACGTCCTATTTTGGCCGTTATCGGCTAACCGTGATGGCACCTAGATTTGTTTAGCATCGTCTACAGTTCATATTTATGTGAAGCGATTTCATTATAACTTGGAAGGCTAACTCGGTATGATGTCTAGACGAGACTGTCCTATTTTGGTCACGATCGGTCATCCATTACCTCCGCATGGTCACGTGAATTAGATTCCTTTAGCACTGTCTACAGGTTGTATTTATGAAATGATTTCATTGTAACTTGGCAGGATAACTTGGTATGATATCTAGATGAGACTGTTCTATTTTGGTCATGATTGGTTAACCATGATGGCCGAACCATCACATGACCTCGATTCCTTTTATCTTGGTAGGATGACTCGTTTTGGAATAATTTTACTGTAACTTGGTAACTTTGACATTAACTGTGAGGGTCACATTAACCCAGGCCTCAATTCTTTAGTACAGTCAACACCTCAAATTATTCTTATTGCAAACATAGCATGTAGGGAACAGAAATTAACATATTCTCAATTATCACAATTCTTGTCTTATTTCGTAACCTTTTCATAAACACTGAACATTATCCTTTTCATCCAACACTACACACAGTCAAGTTAAGCCACAGTGTCATTGACACTTTCATTTATACCATGCTTACATACGTTACTACCCGTGAAAAGCCCGTATGTTAATTTTTAGCTTTTAACCCCACTACCGATGTAAAACTTCTACTGCGGTTAAAACGGTTTCAATGGGAATTGCCGACTTCGATACATGCACACTTCGCGATGTTTCATTCAAACATACGACGTTTTGTGGTAGGATATATTACGCGCAATGGCTTACTAAGTTTAAAATACCTACAATTAAATTTAAGATTGTTAATAATAATAATTTGACTGAAAAAGCAAGGTAAATTCAAACAACTTTGAAGATGCGTCTAGCTGTCAATCGAGCATTCGCGTGCAGCCGGAAGTACTGCCCACCAGCGCAAATGTAAACAAAACAAAACCATGTGTTTGCGACAGAAGATATTTTTTTTCTCCATTTTAAGTGACAACGTCGGTTATCTATTAAGAGCATAGTATAAATAAAACAAATAGGTACTAGGGCCGGTAATTCTATTTAAACCACTCTTAGAATAAGGGTTTTAACCACTCATGGTTAAAACCCCTATCCTATACTGTTCATTGCTGTTAAGGGAACCTTCATATTTCGCTCTATGTGATCAGATTTATTACCAAGACACAGTTTGCAAAACTGCGGAGTACATGACCTTGAACTTCAAAGTGCTCTTTCCCCTGAATATGGCCATGTACAAACGGTATGGCACGGTTATGGGTCTTTGTTTCACATTTGTGAAAAAAGTGATCTATCAGTGTCCGAGTCACTGAAGCTAACGAGCGTGTTCCCAATTCACAGCTCTGGATAACAAAATATATACAAAAGGGTCAGTCAGCATGGTGATTTTCTCGTTGTAGGCATTATTCCGTGCATTGAAAACATCAGAATGTAAATTGGATTGCTCGACACAGAAACGACGGCCTGTTTGTGGAACGGATGGTAAAACATACGAATCACGGTGTCTCGTCAAACGTGCTAAACGCTGTGAAGGAAGAGACGTTGACATTGACAGAAAAGGACCTTGCACAGGTAACATATCCAACCTGAACTCACTTTGTTCAGAATGCCGTTTTTAGTGATTAGGAGAAGATGTCAGGATTCATACCAAAATTTTAAAAAAATGCATTTTGAAACTTTTAGGAATTTTCTAATTGAAGTGAAGAATCCTTACACCGACACCTACATTTCCCAGTACTCTTCCCGCCCAAACTTAATTTAATCATCTCTGATGTTTTTCATTTCTGACTAATAGCGTCATGAAAATCGACTTTTCGATACAGTTATCTCCCTTGAAATTATTAGACGAGTAGGGAAGTGCCAATTGTGAAGCAAATAATTGTTGAGAAAACACCTATGACATCAAAAGAAAATAAAGCCAAAATTCCCTGTTGTAACTTTTAGTAAACGAAAACAGCAGACAGCCCTCTGTGCTGTCTGTTGTTTTCGTCTATTAAAATAACAAAGGAAGCCGGGCTTGCTATGGCAAGCCAATTAGAAGCAACTAGTTCACAGATAATCCGTCATTAAGAATATCTATCAGTTTCAATCCTGACAGCACTATGCGTCCACTCTGGCTCTTTAGCGGATGTATTTTTGCAGTAATTTGCAATTTGTTATTCTTCTCGGAAAAAATTAGCAAATCTCATCTCCAAGACTTTTATATTAATGGACAGAAAAATGTCTGTATTACATGTCATGATGCACACATTGTTGATATAATGAACAGAAGAAAAGTTACAGAATATCAAAAGATGGTGAAAACGCCGGGTTTTTTTTTTTATTTTTAAATGGGTTTCAACAGAAAATAATATTGAAACTTTCAAATTTGTAAAAGGTCAGTTTCTGTATTTTTATACTACTCTACAGGCAAATGCCCAAAGTTTGTGAAATGATGCGCACGTCGATGCTACAAATTCGCCAACATTTCAAAATTTCAATTCTTATATGAAATTCTCATACCCTTGGTGTTATATTTTTTACTGGCTGCTTTATGGAATTAAGGGGAGCCAATTTTCCCGTAAATCTCTTTCAATGACGAAAATTGTCAGCCAAGCTTTCACCCCAGCTAACAACACTTTTACTCCATATTTACAAAGAAAAACTGGTGGAAAATATCCGGGCGCCATTTTTTACTTGATACATTACTCCATGTCCGGCCAATGCCTCAGATCATTAATACATTATAAGTAATTCCAAACTCATCCAAGGTTTATTCCACGCCGTTTGAGGGTCCGAATTAGTGCCTCATTCCGAGTGTAAAATAAGCAGTAAAATTCCAGTGTAACTATTTATGCCGTCACAAATAAGCACACAAGTGGGTTAAAAGTTATATTTTATTATGGCTTGAACGGAGCGAGTTACCAGGGCTGATTTGAGTACCAAAGTTCCAGGGAAGATTTCAGTACCAACGTTCGGGGATATCATTAGATCTGTGGTAACTGACTAATTGTCAGACACCGCTGATCTTTTGTGGCGAAAGAAGTACAATGTAGTTTGGTTCCACTTGACAGATTTTGGTCGCTCCAGTGGATTCTCAGCCCTGAAAGCGGCCTCTTCTCAATTTCCATCGATTAACCATGCTCTGTGATGTCACAGGGGGCGCCATCTGACAACAGCCATTAATAGTTTTTGACAGTCAATTCCTTTTTCTAAATGCTGACCCAATTTGAAAATGATTCAGGGAAACCGCCAGAGAAATCCCCTCTTATTGTTTTTCTTAATAGATAATACCTGTACCAGGCCAGGAAATAACACTCGGAGTTTCATTTAGGTAACGTAGGTGTAACTTCAGGTGTAAAATACGCGAACGAACTGCAGGTTACGACAAAGTAATAAAACATAAATAGAATTCCTAATCCCGCATGATTTCGCAGAAAGACTTGACAATATGATTTGCTTGAACGACTTAACAATATTTCGGGACTAATTCCACTCAAAAGTTGGGAATTGCATTCAGACATGAATAGAATAGTATTTTGTTTGCATCCTTACGTTCCGCTCCATAGTTTTTCAGGCATTTCCAAAAATGACATGCCATACACTCTCTTCAAATGTGAATATTCCTCAACTTAGTTAACTAACTCATAACATGTATTACATTTTCCAAATCCACTAAAAACACATGACACTATCTGACTAAGTGGAAATAAACAATCTCAATGAGGGTGAAATAATTTAGTGTCAAATGCAAGGCTTCAACCTGCAAAATTGCATGAAGAAATGCCGATACCAGTCATTTTCAGCCACCCAGCAGCCTCAAAAGCAGAATTTTCCACTTCCACCACTTACCTAACCCTGGAGCATATAGCCCCCTGTTTTTAAAATGGGAAAAAAATCCAAGTTTCCGTCTCATTTTTTAGTTACGTGTCTGGCAACAACTCCGTGTGTAAATGACATTTTTAAAAATAGTCAATTTTTCGAAGCCACTGTTTCCCATAGTTCCTCTGGTAATTTACCCCTATACATCAGACTCTAACCCTTGTGACCAAAACTTCAATTTCTCTTGTCCAATAAATGGCCTAATGCAAGCAAATATCCGATACTAAAAATATATCTCCAATTTACATGGTATTAGTTTCAATATATGCCCTCTTTTTAGAATTTCATCCCTGTGCAATAGTGCGAAACTGAAGAGCGGAACTTTAAAGAATTTCTCCAACATCAATATCAACAACTAACGCGCGAAATCGCTTTGGCGACATCGCGCGTTTTGTTGTTGCTATTTATCTTGATGGAAATTCTGTAAAGATGTAAAGCAGTACGACTGACGTAGTAAAACATTTCCTATAATGCAGAAAAGGCGGAGAAGCGCCACAACACCCTTTTCTTATGGCTTACCGCCATGTTAAATAGCGTAACCTGCTAACGGGTTACGATATAAACACTTCATTCCCTGGCCAGCTGTACCAGATGATCAGTATTACTACGCTGAATAAAAAACGAATTTCAGTCGCGTAAATCCACGCGTGCGATGTTTTGCGCTCCTACAGCTCGCACAATGTTAATCCCACGCAAGCATTTTTTCCACGAACATATTTTCTGTCGTTTGCGACATCGCCTGTATCTCGGATTCTCCGATATCTCCTCGGCATGGGCAATAGAGTGTAATTCCGCTTTTCATGACCAACGAAATCTGATCAGGCGTTTTCTTTCATTTGGAATGTAGCGTTTCTTACATGCACCGATTCAGAGAGGGGTGGGGGCCTTTTTGCCTTTGCGATGACACTTTTCCCATCGTCTGTGGAGCTTTTTTATCACTTGTTTTAATTCCATTTAAAAACTTTCCAGAAATATCTGCCCTGGCCGCGAATCAGCACAACGGAGTAAAAAGTAGTAATACGTCCATCTTGTACTGACTTTAAGTCGTAACTCTTCTGCATCTCACGGAAGCAACGCGTGAATTAGTGCGTACAAATCTATTTTTTAAATACTTTTTACTAATCTGCAGTTGGATGGGTTTCGATTGGAGAACTGAATGAGAAAACGAGGCGATATTTGAAATAAATGAATCAATATTGTTTAATCAACTTTCGTACTTTTTATTCATCAAGAAACACTATGAAAGGGAAGGCAGATTGTTAAAATGATGAGTTTAAGTCACCTATTTTCGTTCCCACACTCGTAAATTCGACCTCGACGATTGGATTGTAATGCATGAAAAACTGACGAAAACGGAACAAAATATGTAATCACATTTTTGTGTTTTATTAGTTATAATCCTCGACCTGTGAGGCGATGACAGTGGATGTCTCAAAATAGGAAGAAAATATTGAGATTGTTATTTCCGGGACATTTGGCCTAAACTGATTCCTTCTGAGAAGTGGTGGTTTAACCTCGCAATGGACACACCCTAAAAGAACATGTAGCCCCACCCCCACCAAAACAAAAAGAGCATTGTCCCAATGCAAGTTTCACATAACATAGAGCCCAAAATGGTCTTCAATATAGGCATACACATGCTACTGAGTACTAATTAGTTTGAACATTATTTATTCAAGAAGATTTATCATATTTATACAGTACATAATAGCATAACAGGACAGTAACAGTTAATATAGTTGTACATAATATAACAATAATGGTAATAATAAATGACTAAGGAGGACTAATTAACCCTCTGTACACTGATGTCAGAATGGCAAAGTTTTCAGCAGCAAATATTTCCCATAATGCAGTTTGATATTTAACCAAACATACCTTGGATATAAGTGGTTAAATTTAAAGTTAAACTAAAGAAAAAGAAAAAACAGAAAAAGTTTCAGTCTCACAAACCAGTGTCCTAGGGGTTAAGATTCGCTTTTGGTGCCCTAAAGTTTACAAAATGTTCGGTCCCCCAAAGGTCATTTGCATACCATGTTCCTCCACCCCTCACCCCCGCCCCACCCACCCCCACCCCCGCCTTGTAAGTAGAATTCTGATTGCGCTACCACAGGGAGCCTGATCGCTGCACTGCATTCAATGATTCTCCCTTGCATTCCAGGAAAGTTAACATGTCTGAAGTCGGTGCATACTTGGATAGAGGGGGGTTAGTTAAAAACGAACACTGGTTCAACATTATGTTGTCATTTGTTAGCTGGAATGCATTCTATGGAGGACACACACCATTTACTTGGCTTTCTTTTAGTAGATGATGTTTGTGATGCAAAATAATGCAACTTAGTTCGGGAGAGCAATTTGCTAGTCTAAACAGGTCCCAGGCGAGCGAGTGTTTTACCATACCCTCCCCCCCCCCCCTCCCACCCCACCCCCTGGTCTTTTCAAAAATCCAAGATTGGAATTTATGTGACAAAGTCAGCTTCTAGATATACAAAGCGCCTAGGACTGACCTACCATTACCTAAAGATATTTATATTTGAAGAACTGTCCATAACAGTTTCCAAGAATGTTCAATTTACTTGCATGCACCAAACAAAAGGATCTGGAATATCGGTTTTAAAATTCAAGCACTCGAAAGTATTTAATAATTTAATAATTCTTTGGTTAATATCAACAAATAAAGCTTGGATGTTCAAACATCCAGACGATAATATAAAAGTCTCACCGCTCTCGGGGTGCATCTGACCTTTATCTTCTGGTGCATACCGGAAATAACCGAGAACTTTCGATTGTCGCCTGTTGTATTTGCATTTGAATGACTTTTCTTGATCTGCACTGTCATGGGACACTGCATTGCCAGGCGTGAACGCGTCTGGGTTGTTTGGATATTCCCAACTCGTAACATTATGCGTCGCTTATGCATGTCTGTTCAATGCAGTTAATCGAGCGAGGTGAATTTGTTTGCGATTTTCTGCTCGATTTCGCACAGTATCGTTTAAAAGTTTTCAAACTGGGTTTGGTCAACAAAACATGAAGATCGTTATCCGCCGCATTCAATCCATTTTACAAGTAATTATCTTCCTTTGACATGCAAAGATGATCTGAATATTTTTGTATCAACCCATCTCATGTATACCAAACTTTAAAGGAGAGGACTCGTCGCATAAGACAGGTGATGAGCATTAACAAATATCCTATTGGATTCTCTATCGTTTGACAAATTGCATCACGCGCGTTGCAAATATCAAATATCTCGTGATTGGTTGACTTTTGGCAAGCCACGAGCAACACCCTTTTTCTCAATTTCCGAGAATCCCTTGAGCTGTGTTTCACAAAACATTTCTCTATGGATACAGTTATAAACATTCATGTGCAGGTGTTATACTGTTCGGCTATCCATGTTCTCAGCGCTTCAAAATGTACTGGAACTTCTGTCCAACTGTATCAGAAGAGGAGTATTCATTTAACTTCGAACATTGATTTAACTTTTATTACACGCCTGTTCTGTGAAATCCCTAACTACAGCAGCACGAAACCACGCGGAAAATGAAAATCCGTTCCGCACACATGTGTCGAACGGAAATCGTTGAAGGGCTATTATCAAGTAGAAGCAAAATTTGTTTTTTGAATTTTCTGCAAATCGCAATTACAATTTGAATCGCTAGGGATAGCTAAAAATAGTAATACGGGTTCCTCTCGAAAATTTGGTTGGCGATAAAATGTGTTGATGTCAAATGAATTGCTGAGTGTCTTTCAAATAACTACTTTTATAGACGCGAAGGCGTGTCATAAGCACGGAACGACACGCGCATGTGAATGGGTTAATCGTTATGGCACTTGTGCCATCGCGGGAGGATAAAACTAGAGGCCACATATCTTTCCGCGCCGGCACTCGTTCCATATCGATAAACCCATGCACATGTCGTTCTGTGTATTTACCTAACAGCACTGCGCGTCAAAAGTAGAAAACAATTCTGCAATAACTAAAAATCTTTTGTGCCTCAAAGACATAGCTTGTAATATCTCATTGGAACGAGCTCGATGACCTTGTTCCACTCAGGGACCATAAGCTATGCCTTGGAGGCAAAAATTTAAATGAAAGTGTCAATGGCACTGTAGCTCAACTTGACAAACTTGAACTTGGTAAGTTATAGGGGAAATGGCAAAAAATGAAGGTCATTGGTTCCAATGTTATTTGGTGAAACTTCATAACAGCATTGTGCGTGCACAACGTCAAAGCAATCCTTGCATTTTTAATGTAAACTGTAGGGCTGGCTAAAGGAAGAATGTTGATGCACAAATGCAGTAAGTTTAAAGGTTATCGTAAACGACAGAGTGTTTCACCGAAATGAATGCTAATCGATAGCTCTTCTTTAGAGGTCTCGCTCAATGAGCACACCAAGTTTAAAACAATCCTATGATGAATGTGCCATGTTGGCCATGTCAAAAAGAATGGCTGATGCGCAAATGCACTAAATTCAAAGGTCGTTGCTTACAGCAACAGTTTTTGACGGACATGTAAAGAACATTGATAGCTCATATCAAGGTCACTCTGAATAAGCATACCAAGTTTCAAAACAACCCGATAATGAATGTAAAGGAAAATGCACTAAGGTCCTTGCTAGTGGCAAAGTTTTTTGTTGTTTTGTTGATTTTGTTTTTTGATGGAAATTCATAAATATGCTCTGTAGGGAGTCCAAAGGGATAAGCTGCTACACAAATGCACACAGTTCAAAGGGTGGTGCCGAAAACAACATTTTTCGATTGAAATGAAAGGAAATGAATAGCTCCCATCTAGAGGTCACCCCGAACACCCATACCAAGTTTCAAAGCAATATATCCATAAATGGGCCCTATAGAGCAT
Source organism: Pictodentalium vernedei (assembly GCA_031216915.1). Taxonomy (NCBI): domain Eukaryota; kingdom Metazoa; phylum Mollusca; class Scaphopoda; order Dentaliida; family Dentaliidae; genus Pictodentalium; species Pictodentalium vernedei. Next base: position 355,770,824 of record CM062292.1, on the reverse strand, counting down.
GCCAAATGAATACGCTGATGCACAAATGAACAAAGTTCAAAGGCTGTTGCTACGGCAATGTCGAACTTGAACCAAGGTTCACAGCAATCTATTCATAAATGTGCCCTGTAGGACATGTCAAAGGAATATGTTGATGAATGCACTAATTTTAAAGGTCAACGGTTTTTTCACGGAAATGGAAGAAAACCGATTGCTCACATCTAAAGGTTATCCCAAACATGCATACCAAGTTTCAAACTGATCCATAAATACTGCCTACAGGGCTTGCCAAAGTAAAATGTTGATGCACAAATTCAATGAGTCCAAAGGTCATTGCTAACGGTAACATTCTTCAAGAGAAATGAAAAAATCAAAAGCCCCCATCTAGAGGTCGCTCCAAACAAGCACATGTTTCAAAGCGATCGAATTGTAAGTGTGAACTGCGCGGTGTTCCAAAGGAAACTGTCGGCAAACAAAACGGCAAAGTTGAAGGTTGTTGCTAACGGCAACGTTTTTTGACGGAAATGGAAGAAAATCTACAACTCTCATCTAGAAGTCTCCCAAAATAAGTTTTCCAGGTTTCAAATCGATCCATTCATAAATGCACTCTGCAGAACGTGCCAAAGAAAAATGTTGATGCAAAAACGGCAAAGTTCAAAGATCATTGTTAACAGCTACGTTTCTCGGCGGAAATGAAAGAAAACAAATAGCACAGAGCTAAAGATTGCTCCAAACCAGCACACTAAGTTTCAAAGCAAGCGTATTATAAATGTGACCTGTGCGGCGTGCTAAAGGAAATTGTCAATGTGGAAAAGGACAAAGTTGAAGGCCGTTGCCAACGGCAACTTTTTTGACGGAAATGAAAGAAGTTCACATCTGGAGGTCAACCCCCAAAACATACCAAGTACCAAGTTTCAAAGCAACCCATTCATGAATGTACCTTGTAGGGCGTGCCAAAGGAAAATGCAGATGCACAAATGCACTAAGTTTGAAGGTCGTTGCTAACGTCAACATTTTTTTACCGAAATGGAAGAAAATGGATAGCTCCCGTCAAGAGGTCATTCCAAATAAGCATACCACGTTTCAAGTGATTCGATGATAAATGAGACCTGTGCGGTGCGTCATTGGAAATTGTCGACATCCAAGCAGATAAGTTGAATGTCGTTGTTAACGGCAACGTTTCTCGGCGGAAATGGCAGAAAATCGATAGCTCCCATATAGAAGTCATCCCAAATAAGCACACCAAGTTTCAAAGTGATCTGATCATAAATGTGCACCGTGCGGTGGGCCAAAAGAATTCAAAACGTTCAAAAATTGTTGCTAACGGCAACTTTTTTTGACGGAAATGGAAGAAAATCGTTTGCTCCCATTGAGAGGTCACCCCAAACGACCATACCAAGTTTCAAAACGATCCGATCATAAATGTGCCCTGTAGGGCGTGCCAAAGGAATATATTGGTGCATAACTAAACTAAGTTCAAAGGTCCTTGCCAACGGCAACGTTTTTTGTCGGAAATGGAAGCTAACCGATAACTCCCATCTAGAGGTCACCCCAAACAAACATACCAGGTTTTAAAGCGATCCGATGATCATAAATAAATGTGCCCTGTAGGGTATGCCAAAGGGAATATTGATACACAACTGCACTAAGATCAAAGGTTGTTGCCAACGGCAAAGTGTTTTGACGGAAATGGAAGAAAATCGATAGCTCCCATCTTTAGGTCACCCCAAACAAACAAACCCAGTATCATGGCGATTCGATCATGAATGCGACCTGTGTGGTGCGCCAAAGGAAATTGTGTAAGTACGCCAACGGACTGGAAGTGACGGCAATAGCCCATCTTGACTGCGTCAAGTTGAGCTAACAATAATAAAAAATGTACGGTAATCTTTGTGAATAGCGCATGCCGGAAATGACCTTTACACTAGGTAGTAGGTGGACACTCAATCAATCCAAGATTACTACATAGTTAGTTACAGCGGATGGAGAGTGGATCCGGAAACAACTAAGATACCCATGCAGTGGAGTTTCCATAGATAGTGGATCTCTTATGAATCGCAAGTGCATGTCAGATCGTGACAAATGTGAGACCCTTTTTATCACATAATGTGTATATTAAGCTTTTACCTAACATAGCGACTTCAGTGCCATCGAATTTTGAGTATTTTTGTTTAAATTTTTCCCTCAAAAAACATAGTGTATGACCTCTCATTGCAAAAAATGAAGAAAATTAGTTATTCTGGAAATGTTTCTACAAATTTCGTCTTCTATTTATATTGAGGATAGTTAATGAAATGTATAGAGGATGTCTACGCTATTTTAGTGAATATCGGGAATTATTTCACAAGTGTGGACCTGAAAGTTTCATTTTTTAATAATATCTTCAGGTCCACACGAATTAGGTAATTCCCGTTATTCACTAAATAGCGTACATTTTGTTCAACTCACAGTTGAAATTTAATAATTATAATCCTACAAATGAGAATATTCTCATATTCTTCATTGATGTTAATTTTAAATGTCCATTTACAACAAGAAATTTGGAATTGAGCGCGCCGACTCATCCAAGAAAAAACTTCCTGGGCAAATCGATCAACATGGTTTTTCGGAAAAGTTATCCAGCTCTATTTTTCGGGTGGAGTGGAAGCCAGAGTACCCGGTGAAAACCGCCGAGTAGCTATATTTGAGAACCACCAAGCAGCTATTTATTTATTTTTTTTATTTTTTTTACCACTGAAAATCGGTGAGTAACTGTCTGACTCTCCAACTTACTAACTCCACACACGCACAGTTTGCATCGGTTGAAGACATGTAATACAGTCGCCTTGGATCTGGGGCAGTGATGTCCTCGCATGCGTTTATCAGGTAATAAAATAGTCAGCAGCAAAATTTTAATTAATGAAGCACCGAGTTGTACCCGGTACTTCATTAATTAAATGTTTGATGATCATTTCTATAATTTGTGTTTGGAATCTAATACAAGAGGCCCCAGGGGGCCTGAGGGCGTTCACCTGACATGGTAGCCTAAATATCAACCCAGGGAATTGATTTGAACTAGTTACATCTGCCCCTCCTAAGAAAACAAATATCCAAAGATTCTGACCAGTAGATCTAAAAAAGAAGATTTTTAAAGAATATTCCTCATACTGAACTAAGCAATAATTCGGGCTCCCACAGGGAGCCCAAATATGAACCCCGGGACTTGGCTTGAACAAACTTGAATCTCCCCCCCCCCCCCCCCCCCCCCCCCCAGGATGCTGCATACCAAATATCAAAACATTCCGACTGCTATATCTGAAGAAGAAGATTTTTCAAGAAAATTCTTCATTTTGAACTAAGTTATAATTCGGGCTCCCACATTGAGCCCACATATGAACAAACTTGACTCTCAAAGCCCCCACCCCTAAGCATGCTGCATACCAAATATCAAAAGATTCTGATTGGTGGATCTGAAAAAGAAGATTTTTAAAGAATATTCCTCATACTGCGCTAATTTAAACATTTGGGCTCATATAGAGAGCCCAAATATGGACTCAGGAATCTGATTTCAATAAACGTATGAAACAATCTTCCAAAGATGTCATATGTGAAATTTGAAAGCTTTTGGAGCAGTGGTTTGGGGGAAGAGTTGTCTTAAATGTTTTTCCCATTATCCACAGTGTTAAAAAATGTTGACTCGGCACTTTTTCAAAGTCCCGAAAAGTACCCTATGATAAAACCGATAGAATTTTTTTTTACCATTCCATTTTGTTGGTCTTACGGAAGCTTCACACCAAATAAGAATTCTCAGTACCGTGTAGTTTTGAAGATATGGGCATTTTAAAAGAAAATTCTATTTTTAGCATCCGCGGTTCCCATGGGGCGACGGAAATTTTTTATTTTTTTTTTTGCATAAATTAATTACTTATGACTCAGTAAGTCCTCATTTCAAATTTGGTTCAAATCAGCCTCTCGGTTTGGAAAATATAAACTTTGGGCGGGGCGAAAATTCTTGTCCCCCCCCCCCCCCCCCCCCGCCATAACGACGGCATATATAGCTCCCCGAACTTCTCTTGAACAAATCTGAGTCTACATCTCAAAAGGAAGCTGCACACCAAATATCAAGTCTCTGCTACTGCTGTTTTTTTAAGATTTAAGCACACTTTTTGGGCGTGGTCCTACCGAGGGGCGAGGCAACTTGATTTGAACAAAATCAAAATGCGATGTCATAACAAACTATTATCTCAAATATCACTTAAATTGGTTCAGCGGTTTTGGAGAAGACGCAAACATCATGTTCACAGACGACTGACGACGGACGGTAAGTGATCACTATAACTCCCCTGACTGCAAGTCAGGCAAGCTAATTATTGCGTCCGTGAAAATATTGCCCACCCGCGGAATGTGATCAGTCCACGGCGGCCGTACTGTATCTACCACCGACATGCAGTACACCTTAGCACACTCTGCTACCATGCTTCTCTTTGGGCAGCTTGTATTAAATATCCTCCCCAAGGACACACGCTGATGACTTGGGCCAGGATCGACCTTTCGATCCAATATCCAATGCTCTAACCAATAAGCCAGCGAATCCTTCGCGTTTTGCTCACATAACACAGCTAGAAACAACTGTGCTATGTAGAAATGCGTTGTTTTTGTTGGACACCTGATATCTGCAGATCGTTTCTGCGGCCCTGAATGAGTTAAGGTGGATTGAGAGTCGATGAAGTATTTTTTATTTATTTCATGCGTGATGAGTTTACGAAAGTGAAGCGTCAGTTGTTTATTACGCTTTTGCGTGCTTATACACCAACAGGTTTGTAATTAAAACGTATTGTCATCGAACACCTGCGCATTCAGTTATTCGTAATAAATCAATTGAACAGTCGCACTAAGCCGTTAACTTATTATCAACTAAACGCATTTTTCTTTAACCACTTGACAGCGGATTTCAAAATATAAAATATTCTGAATGCACAAACTCTACACGAATCAGAAATGGAACGATTTACCATAAAAGGCTAGTTAAATGTCCCGACCAGTCAAGTCTGGTAGGCCCCAATATTCTTACACAAATAGGTACTTGAAATGAAATTATTTTTGGGATTTCAAACCGAAAAGGTCGACAGTTCGATCCCCACCAGGAGTAACTGCGTGGTGTCCTTGGGCACGACACTACACCCCGATCGCCCACGTGCAGGCACGCTGTGTACTAAGGCGTACTTCACGTCGATGATGCACTCGCCTTCAACCAATGTTAACCCTATTTGTGCGGATTTAGTGCGTTGAGGAGTCTGACAGTTGCTCGCCACTGCTCAGTGGTTCTCTTCAGCTAAACCGGCTTTTCTACTCGTAAAACTGCCCGAAAGGAGGTGATCCTGGTTGTCGAAAGTGTCGATAATACCGAATAAAAGTATTTAAAAATGAAATTATTCTGTCTGTGTGTATTTACCTTGTTACAATCTATGGGAGGTGCCTGAGGGGCACCCCTCGCATAAATTGTAACAAGGCAGACATGTGAACTAATTTTGTGTTCCTTCCCTTATTAAGTGAAGCCCTTTGATAAATACCTAACAGGTTACGGCTATTCCATTTTGTAGTCCTTCGCTTATTCGGTGAAGCCATATGATAAATTCATAACACGTGACAGGTATTCCATTTTGTGTTCCTTCATTGATTAAGTGAAACCATATGATAAATACATAACATGTTACGGGTATTCAATTTTGTGTTCCTTCTCTTATTAAGTGAAACCATATGATAAATATCTTAACATGTTACGGGTATACCATTTTGTGTTCCTTCCCTTATTAAGCGAAACCTTTTGATAAACACCTAACAGGTCACGAGTATTCCATTTTGTGTCCCTTCACTTATTCAGTGAACCCATATGATAAATATCAAACATGTTACGGGTACACTATTTTGTGTTTTTTCCCTAATTAAGTGAACCCAAATGATAAATACGTAACATGTTATAGGTTTTCCGTTTTGTGTTCCTTCCCTTATTAAGCGTGGCCCTGTGATATATACTTAATTGGTTACAGGTATTCCATTTTGTGTTTCTTCACTTATTCAGTGAAGCCATATGATAGGTACCTAACGTGTTCCATTTTGTGTTTATTCACTTATTTAGTGAACCCATATGATAGATACACAACACCTGATGAATATACCATTTTGTGTTCCTTCACTTAAGTTAAGCCCTATGATAAATACATAACACGTTATGGTCTTCCATTTGTGTTAATTCACTTTTTAAGTGAATCCAGTAATTGTACACAATAAATCAATCATTTGCTTAGTCGAAGCATTGTCAGTAGTAGGAGAGGGATGAAACGGGATCGATTGGCAGGATCTCGTCATAGTCACGTGGCCCAGTGGCGCCATGTTTGGTTGTCATGGTAACCCGCGTGGGCGGCCATCTTGTGACGTCATCCCCATAGTGATACCTGGTGTTAGTGCGCATGCGCAACGCGTGTTAGGGTGATGCGTGTTTCCGTCGGCCATTTTATATACTGGAGGCTGCCATCTTGGTTTCTATGGTAGCACGTGGTTGTTATGTTACCCAAAGGCTTACAGTAGGACGGGGGTATGTTCGGAGAGTATGTTCCTTTGTACAAAAGGAATTTCCCGATTCGTAGAATTACCACAAACAACCCGACAAGTTGTACTATTTCGAATTCTTTCAGAATCCTTTTTAGGACCGCCATACCGTAGATTTTAATAGTAGCACGTAATGCCATAGTACCGAGGGGGCCCCGAAGGTAAGTTTGCTTGAACTAGAGTAAATTTCTGTCTAGGATTTTCCCCATACTCCCGGATACTTCATAGAATTACCACAAACAACCCGATCATTGTTTATCTGGCTCAGATTCCCCCCACGAAGCCTACATGTTTTCAATAATTAGAGCGCCCCTTTGTATTGTTATTACACAGAATCCCCTGGTTTTCAGTATTGCTATAGGGCGTGTTCGATTGAATCAAAGTATACGCCAGACGACTACAAGAGCGTATCCACTGGAACAGCTTTGCTTGTTGTTACTATATTTAGAGTTTCTGGTCTGTTCAGGCTAGTTCTAAACCCATCCAAAGTACTCTCGTTCTTGTTTCCCACATAATCCAATAAGTTCATTTTACTGCGGGTAACTAATCAATCAGAATGCTTGATTTCCCTTAAGCGGTATGCAGTTATCTCCCTTGATTATAACAAAAGCCTATATCATTTCTAAAGCCAATAAGCTGTCGAGCAGTTACTGAAGTCACTGCTCGAAACGACTCGAAGCCCATCGAGCAAATGAGCTTTAGAGCAATTGCTCAATCGAGTGACTCGACATATTGCTCGAACGACTCGAATCCTATCGATCAAATGAGCTCTAGAGCAATTGCTTGTTCGAGTGACTCGCATAAACGAATCTTAGCCTCATTTCGGTATTTGAGAATAGCTACGGCCTGGTATTGTATTATTTGAGGATACTTTTTATAGGATACTTATCTAAGGATACTATTACCTATTTGGCCCAGCCTTTTAGGCCACCCCAGGACATACCTATCCCCTTAAAAGCTATCAAGCAGTTACTGAAAAGTCACTGCTCGGACGACTCGAAGCCCATCGAGCAAAATGAGCTTTAGATCAATTGCTCAATCGAGTGACTCGACATATTGCTCGAACGACTCGAATCCTATCGAGCAAATGAGCTATAGAGCAAGTGCACATTCGAGTGACTCGCATATACGACTCTTAGCCTCATTTCGATATTTGAGGATACCTATGGCCTGGTATTGTATTATTTGAGGATACTTTTTATAGGATACTTATGTAAAGATACTATTACATATTTGGCCCAGCTTTCTAGGCGACCCCAGGACATACCTATCCCAAATTCTTCTTAAAAGCTATCAAGCAGTTACTGAAAAGTCACTGTTCGAACGACTCGAAGCCCATCGAGCAAAATGAGCTTTAGAGCAATTGCTCGATCGAGTGACTCGACATATTGCTCGAGCGACTCGAATCCCATCGAGCAAATGAGCTATAGAGCAATTGCTCGTTCGAGTGACTCGCATAAACGACTCTTAGCCTCATTTCGGTATTTGAGAATACCTATGGCCTGGTATTGTATTATTTGAGGATAACTTTCTAGGAAAATTTTATAGGATACTTATCAAAGAATACTATTACTTGTTTGGCCCAACCTTCTAGGCGACCCCAGGACATACCTATCTCAAATTCCCCTTAAAAGCTATCAAGCAGTTACTGAAAAGTCACTGCTCGAACGACTCGAAGCCCACCGAGCAAAATGAGCTATAGAGCAATTGCTCGATGGGCTTCGAATGATATAGGCTTTTGTTATAAACAAGGGAGATAACTCTGCATACAGATTATGAGAAATCGAGCATTTTGATTGATTAGTTACCTGTAGTAAAATGAACTGATTGGATTATCTAGGAAACAAGAACAAGAGTACTTTGGATGGGTTTAGAACTAGCCTGAACAGACCAGAAAATGTAAATATAGTAACAATAAGCAAAGCTGTTCCAATGGATAGGTTCTTGTAGTCTTCTGGAGTATACTTTGATTCAAATAGCAATATTGAAAACCAGGGTACTCTGGGTATTAAAAATACAAAGGGGCGCTCTAATTATTGAAAACATTTAGGCTTCGTGGGGTAATCTGAGCCAAATAAACAATTATCGGGTTGTTTATGGTAAATCTACGAAGTAACCGGGGGTATGGGGGGGGGGGGGAAATCCAAGCCAGAAAATTACTCTAGTTCAATCAAACTTACCCCCGGGGCCCCCTCGGTACTATAGCACTACGTGCTACTATTAAATTCTACGGTATGGCGGTCCTAAAAAGGATTCTGAAAGAATTCGAAATAGTACAACTTGTCGGGTTGTTTGTGGTAATTCTACGAATCGGGAAATTCCTATTGTACAAAGGAACATACCCTCCGAACATACCCCCGTCCTATTGTAAGCCTTTGGGTAACATAGCAACCACGTGCTACCATAGAAACCAAGATGGCAGCCTCCAGTATACAAAATGGCCGGCGGAAACACGCATCGCACTAACACCACGTATCCCTTTGGGGATAACGTCACACGATGGCCGCTCGCGCGGGTTACCATGACAACCAAACATGGCGCCACTGGGTCACGTGACTATGACGTCACATGCGATCCTGCATGAGATCCTGCCAATCGGCCCCGTTTCATCCCTCTCCTACTACTATTGTCATTTAACAACAGTATTGTGGTAGTGTCTGCCCGGGATTAATTAGCAAGCTTTACCAAAAACACACAAGCACACGAAGCTATGTAGACGGAATTACCACAAAGACATTTAGCAATATGTAATCACGCAAATGCTGGTGGTAGGTTTTTGATCACAATATCGTGGAAAACAGGTCAAAAACTCACAACGGTGTCATGATATCACGGTAAGATCTTGTAGATTGTATAGTATCTGGACATAAAAGTTTTTTGACAATGGGTGTCTTGTTTGGGACATATAATATTAGCCCTGTCAAAGTTTCTTTTGTTAAAAGTTCAAATAATCTTCATCTTGTCACTTTCTCTATTTACGCATGTTTATCACCAACACTTCCCGAAGAAGAGAACTGTATGTGCATATTACAGTGAATATTGATAGAACTGACGGCGATATTCACTGCAATACCCTTTTCGACTAGTACGGGTGACACTTGATGACGGTAGCGTAAATACTATGGGTCGGAGCTTGGCGACCGCTCTCCCACGAAAGCTTCTGTCGGAAAAGTTGGGTTACTAATTTACAAACACGATAGCCGAAGTACACCAATTCGGCTTGTGCCATTCTCGAAACTCACCAGTCATTTTTATGTGTACCCATACTATGTATGGTACACATAATGCCGGCATCCGGGGTGACCATCCGTCGTTCGTCCATCCTTTGTCCGTCCGTCTGTCCGTCCGTCCGTCCGTCTGTCCGTCCGGCGTCCGTATCCATTTCTTTGGCATTCGATAACTTGAAAAATATTGCTTGGATTGTCACGTTACTTTATATTTGTGTTCAAGTTACTGATGTGCCGAGCTGTATAGTTTTTGGTGTAAATCGGATAATTTGATCCTGAGATATTAACCCTTTATCCTTCAAATTGAAAATTCCTCCAATCCCTTTGGCATTTGACAACTTGAAAAATATTGCTTGGATTGTCTAGTTACTTTATATGTGTGTTCAGGTTACTGATGTGCCGAGCTGTATAGTTTTTGGTGTAAATCTGATGATTTGATCCCGAGATATTAACCCTTTATCCTTCAAATTGAAAATTCCTCTAATCCCTTTGGCATTCGATAACTTGAAAAATATTGCTTGGATTGTCAAGTTACTTTATATTTGTGCTCAGGTTACTGATGTGCCGAGCTGTATAGTTTTTGGTGTAAATCTGATAATTTAATCCTGAGATATTAACCCTTTATCCTTCAAATTGAAAATTCCTCCAATTCCTTTGGCATTCGATAACTTGAAAAATATTGCTTGGATTGTCAAGTTACTTTATATTTGTGTTCAGGTTACTGATATGCCGAGCTGTATAGTTTTTGGTGTAAATCGGATAATTTGATCCTGAGATATTAACCCTTTATCCTTCAAATTGAAAATTCCTCCAATCCCTTTGGCATTCGATAACTTGAAAATATTGCTTGGATTGTCTAGTTACTTTATATTTGTGTTCAGGTTACTGATGTGCCGAGCTGTATAGTTTTTGGTGTAAATCTGATGATTTGATTCCGAGATATTAACCCTTTATCCTTCAAATTGAAAATTCCTCCAATCCGTTTGGCATTCGATAACTTGAAAAATATTATTTGGATTGTCAAGTTACTTTATATTTGTGTTCAGGTTACTGATGTACCGAGCTGTATAGTTTTTGGTGTAAATCTGTTATTTTGATCCTGAGATATTAACCCTTTATCCTTCAAATTGAAAATTCCTCCAATCCCTTTGGCATTTGATAACTTGAAAAATATTGCTTGGATTGTCAAGTTACTTTATATTTGTGTTCAGGTTACTGATGTGCTGAGCTGTATAGTTTTTGGTGTAAATCTGATAATTTGATCCGGAGATATTAACCCCCTTTATCCTTCAAATTGAAAATTCCTCCAATGCCTTTGGCATGAGATAACTAAAAAATATCACTCCGATTGTCATGTTACTTTAAATATTTATTCAGGTTACTGATGTGTTGTGCTGTATAGTTTTTTATGTAAATCTGATAATTTGCTCCGGAGATATTAACCCTTTATAAATCAAATTAGACTCTCCTCCAATTCATTTCTATATGTACCCATACCTTGTATGGTGTACATAATGTCGGCATCCGTGGTGGCCCTCCGCCATACAGATTTCTACTAGTTGCGCGTATGGGTACACATCTGACGATTTCATCGGCCTATTTTTTTTTATCTCAACTTTGACATAGTCAAATTTGAGGTTTTATCATGGCCCGTCGTCCGTCTGTCTGTCTGTCAACAATTCAATACGGCTCGAGCTTGAGGCCGTATTTATGAACCGATCTTTACGAAACTTCTTGGGTACCTTTGTTATCACCGAGGGACGAGAACAAGTGTTTTCAGATACGGTCCGAAATTCAAGATGGCCGTCGGCAGACATTTTGTAATGAAATTAGTGCAGTCAGTTTTTTGTACAGAACATCTGTATGAAAGTTTTGATTTGAGTAAATTTTTGTATGAATGTTTAGTAACATGGAATACATCGCATATAATACAGGCTTTTTTCTCGTGCAGAAATTATGCAAATTAGATTAACTTTGATTTATTCAGTGCTACTTATTCACAGCAAGAACACATGTCAATACGGCTCGGGCTAGGGGCTGTATTTATGAACCGATCTTCACGAAACTTCTTGGGTACCTTTGTTATCACCTTGGGACGAGAACCAGTGTTTTGGAGTGCGGTCCGAAATTCAAGATGGCTGCTGGCGGCCATTTTATACCGAAATTAGGTGCAATCTGTTTTTTGTACAGAACTTCTATATGAAAGTTTTGATTTGAATAAATTTTTGTGTCAATGTTTAGTAACAAGGAATACATCACATATAATACGTGCTTTTTTGTCGTCCAGAAATTATACAAATTAGATGAACTTTGATTTGTTCAGTGCTACTTACACACAGTTAGTACACGTGTCAATACGACTCGGGCTGGAGGTTGTAGTTATGAACCGATCTTCACGAAACTTCTTGGGTACCTTTGCTATCACCTTGGGATGAGAAGGAGTGTTTTGCGGTGCGGTCCGAAATTTCAAGATGGCCGCCGGCGACCAATTAGACAAACTTTGATTTCTTCAGTGCTACTTATACACAGTAAGTACACATTTCAATACGGCTCGGGCTAGAGGCATCTGACTGTCACCCACCTTTACAATACTTTACCTGTACATTCGTTACAGACTACGGTCAGTATTTATGTACAGACCTTTACAATACTTTACATGTCCCTTTGTTATCAGGTCATTACCTAGATGTGCGTCATCATTGCTGTGTCACATACTATACATGTACATGTCTTACACAAGTTGAGCTACAGTGTCATTGACACTTTCATTTAAAAATTTTGCCGCAAAAAAATGGATTATAACCCTCATTGAAACGAGCTCATTGAGATCGTTCCGATGAGAGGTGATAAGCTATGATTTTGAGGCAGAAACTGAAAATGATTTTGCTAGTGTCATCTTATGTTCGTGTTACTGAGATTAAAAAGTGTCATGTAACGAGATTATGTCCTTCAGACAGACATTTGTTTTCACCCACTCTCAAATTTAAAATGGGTACAGCAGATTCAAGACGATTGGGGCCGAAGATGAATTGTTCCACAGAAATGAGTCATGGCAATCACCGCAGTGTGCCGTTTGTGGCCACAGAATGACACTTTAATTTAATTATTAATTTATGTTGGAAACCCAGTTGTCTCGAACCACCCAAACTCACCACGCATAGTCCTACACTCCAGAAGACAATGTCCGTGCTATTGCAATCTGAAGAGGGTCCAGTGTGTTCTTCTTGGCAGTGTGTCACAAACAGCCTTTCGTCAGCTTAATAACTAGAACACCAGAAATGAGTTTAGAGATTTTAGGTCGATTAAATCGTTCATCGTTGTGACAGACTAAACAATTAAATTGAGACTGCCCTCTTTATCCAAAGAGCCATCGATGGGTGCATTTATAAAACACGCGATTAAAATTCAGGTGGAAAAAAATCAGAAGTCCTCCCCACCCTCAGCCGGCGGATAGCTTGTATGACTGACAGCACATCCTTGTCCAACGGTGATACTTACACTTTGATTTTGAAGTTTGACTCATGCGACCTGTACATATTAGACATTAAGGCCGCCCAGAGAGGTGGCCTTAGCGCTTTCGGGCAACTATTTCTTCGGATAATCCCTTTCAGAGTTCTAGTACAAAGTAAAGATAAGAAACCCAGAATATTGCTGCACCTATATATATATATATTAAGAATTCCGTTATTAAGCCGGTGTGACAGGAATGGAAGTCCGTGGGAAAATTAGTCCCTCTAGACTATTATTCCGCGGAATTATAGTCCTAGGTCTAACATTTCTAGGAACAGTAGTCCGCCGGACTACTGTTCCTAGAAATGTTAGACCTAGGACTATAATTCCGCGGAATAATAGTCCAGAGGGACTAACGTTCCTACGGACTTCCATTCCTGTCACACCGGCATGTTTTTGTTACAATACACTTCCCAACAGCCTACTGCATCACGGCAGTTCTTCGCCAAAGTTTATATCGACATCATAATCACAGTTCTTGGAAGTTTACTGAATACCACAGGCAATTTTATCAAAGTGTCTCGCTATTTGTATGGGGCGAACGGCAGGCTAATGGAATGACCATACGCGCAGTTTGTGCAGGTTTGTTCTCATGTATGTGCAGGTTTGCTCTTCATTTCTCAGAATGGTCACCTTGCTTCTGTCTTTCAATTCAGATTAACATATTTTAACATGTCTGTATTGACGTTTATTGACAAAAGGTATTTCTCAATGAATCTCAGTTTCATTAAGATGTACTTTTTTAAGTTCGTTTTCACTTGGCGCTACTTTCCAAACTAAGATAAATGTCACCTGGCCACGTTGCTCTTCGTAATTTAGTTTAAACAATATTTATTGAAAAAAAAAGTTAACTTATACATGAGAACAAATGTAAACGGATTGAATGTTATGTACATAACTTTCAGTGAATAACTTTCATAACAATTAACACACAATGTATCAAACTAAATTGTTGTAGTAGGGGATTCGGAAGAAAGCTGAAAGCTTATGTGGACCGTCTCCCAAGTCTGTAAGATTACACAGTTTCAATTAGACAGATAGAATGGGTGGGTTGGTTGAATATTGTTTAAACTCTCAAAAAACATGAAGAAAGTAGAACGAGAGGAAGAGTGAAACAGAAGGAAGACATTTGGAAAAGGCCAACTTGAATACACAAGACATCAACATTGATCAACAACAGTTTGGGAACAGACTCACTTGGAGATCGCAGCCTAACACTAGTATGACAGGAGAATATTCTAAATTTTATAAAACAGAACAGGAAAACATCTCGTTTCAATTCGGTTTTCTATGTGTTAAGAACGTATAGTAAATAACAATTCAGGCACCTTAACTTGGAAAAAAATCTGCAAGTTATAATTCGGGCTCCCACATTGAGCCCACATATGAAAAAACTTGGTTCTCAAAGCCCCCCCCCCCCCCCCCCCCCCCCCTCTCTAAGCGTGCTGCATACCAAATATCAAAAGATTCTGACTGATGGATCTGAAAAAGAAGATTTTTAAAGAATATTCCTCATACTGCACTAATTTAAACATTTGGACTCACATAGAGAGCCCAAATATGGACCCAGGAATTTGATTTCAATAAACATATGAAACAATCTTCCAAAGATGTCATATGTGAAATTTGAAAGCTTTTGGAGCAGTGGTTTGGGAGAAGAGTAGTCTTAAATATTTTTCCCATTACCCACAGTGTTAAAAAATGCTGACTCGGCACTTTTTCAAAGTCCCGAAAAAGTACCCTATGATACAAACGATAGAATTTTTTTTTACCATTCCGTTCTGTTGGTCTTACGGAAGCTTCACACCAAATAAGAATTCTCAGTACCGTGTAGTTTTGAAGATATGGGCATTTTAAAAGAAAATTCTATTTTTAGCTTCCGCGGTTCCTATGGGGCGACGGGAATTTTTTTTTTTTTTTTTTGCATAAATTAATTACTTATGACCCAGTAAGTCCTCATTTCAAATTTGGTTCAAATCAGCCTCTCGGTTTGGAAAATATAAATTTTGGGCGAGGCGAAAATTCTTGCCCCCCCCCCCCCCCCCCCATAACGACGGCAAATATAGCTCCCCGAACTTCTCTTGAACAGATGTGAGTCTACATCTCAAACTGAAGCTGCACACCAAATATCAGGTCTCTGCTACTGCTGGCTGTTTAAGTTTTAAGCACACTTTTTGGGCGTGGTCCTACCGAGGGGCGAGGCAACTTGATTTGAACAAAATCAAAATGCGATGTCATAACAAACTATTATCTCAAATTTCACTTAAATTGGTTCAGCGGTTTTTGGTTTTCTGCAATAGTTTGTACGTCACCATTCACCACAAAAAGCTCGGTCTGTAAGTATCTCCCTTGCGTTGAACCGTTCAGCCTAAATTGTTTTGATCATTCTCAGTGATTGTAGGTATTACTAAGCCTTCTGGGTCAGAAAAGAAACATAAATTAGGGTAATAAATGAATAAGGTTCATCTAATCTATGTTGTATTCCCATTGTCATATCCCCCCCCCCCCCCCCTCACCCCCACCTCTCAATGATACGTCCGGTGGACGAGTCAATAAGGGAGAAGATGTGATAATGAGAACACGACGTATTCGCCGATTTGCCATATAGACTAGGCGACGAGAGTCTACAGTGGCCACGAGTTCAGTTCCCTTCCAGATAGTTTGATCTGGGCGACCAATGGCAGTTCACATAGAGGACATTTCGATGGCATTTTTATGTCATCGGGGGAGGGGAGGACCCATCGAGAAGACCATAGTTTGGCCCAATGGGAGAAAAAATTTATTTTTGTATTTGATGTAACGCTGTTTCCTTTCATCTGAGCGATGACTAGACTAGACTGCTGGTTTATCGAAATGTTCTCTGTGTGGACTGCCAATGGCAATCCACACAGAGAACATTTCGATATACCGACAGTCTATGCAATCAGATCCATTTCGTCTTTTGGTCATTTTCACGCACCACCAGTTGTTGGGGTGCATCAGTTTTGAGGGCCCCAGGGGAACCCAATAGTGGGCTCACCGGGAATTTTCCCGATGGACCACACGGCCAGTCCGCACAGTAAAACCGTTCGGCTAGTTTTTGCTGGGACTTGCGGTAAGCCGCAAAAAACTGGAACCGAGCCGGACAACCAAAAGACCGCCCAGCTCTAGATTTGATCTACAGGCCGCACTTGATGGTGCCATCGAATAGAAATGATAGTGGCAAACGTGCTGTAAAAACATTTAGAGATTGTACCCTGATCAAATCAATGTAGATTTTGAGGAAGTTGTCACTATGATATATCCATCATGTTTTCCAGATCAAGTCCGGTCTCGTTCTGCAAGATAGAACAAATCCATATAGAATTTGAAAACAGCACACTAATTTCGACACATCACTGGAATCAGCTCACTGAGCCGATTCCGGCGATATATTGCAACTGATGTGATTTAAAGCAAAGAAAAAGAAAATATCATGATATATCTCACTTTACATTCCCTTCCTTAAATTGGATTTGAGGTATCGTAGTATGTCCAATAGTTTCTACCTACCGAGAGTTCTGAAAATAACCTCGCACACAATTCCCGAGCAACACACACTTTCTGAACGTAGCCGCGAAATATATAAGACCATATTCGACCGAGGGAACACACGCGCCCTTTTAAGACATTTCTTCCGGAAATCTATTTTGTTATTTCTAAGTTGAAGAATGGAAATACCTTGTCTTGGGCAACAATTCTTTAACAATAAGCCGTGTACTTAGGATTAGAATTCTAATGAACAGCAAGATTCTGCCTCGGTTTGTTCTATATAATATAATACCTCTTGGGCGGCATATCATTGGCTATTACAAAATAGTGGTCTTCGAGCACGAATAGTCCACCCGCCTCCGGCCCGTGGACAATTCTTCCCCAAGGACAACTATTTTGTCAGACTCAACTACCATAATAATGCATAAAATAATGCTGGATACTTTGCAGTTCAGAAAAAAATAACCGTCGTTGCAATTTTCTAAACTGTATTTGCATAATATTGGCGAAATTCACGTCACCCCAGAAGCCTGAAAACTAGCACCTCTGGTCCATGACAAGGCTGTAAGCCATGCAGCTGGACAGTAAATGATTTTTAATCTGACCGTGTCACGTGACACAGATGATTTGCACTGGATGACATTTTGTTTAACAGCATGCTACATGCCTGTTCAACAACAAAAAGAAGCATTCCTACACACTTCAATAACACCACGCCCAAACATGAGACCTTAACAAGCTGCTTCTACAGTTCTGGCATTTTCTTAAGTACATCATAAATTTAATCGCAGTTAATGTTATTTCGCTTCCTCTTATGTAAAAGGGAATGTAGTGTAATGTCACGTGGTGTGTAACATGTTGGAATGTGTGTTGGAATCACATAAAACAGACATGACACGGAGCGGGTCTTGTTCGTAACAGAGAAGGTATTATCCAGTTATTTGTCACGCACTTCACCAGCATAGTTATGTGTTTTAAATTACAAATTAAAGTTATGTTAACATCTCGCATTACATCATTATAGTATCAAATGGGGTGTCGTGTTTCAGCTGTACGAACCTTCATTCAGATAACGCTGACCCGCGTCAGACGTACTGCTATTTATGTAAAAATGATGTATTTTGTAACTTATTTATAATACGACATGGAAATCATCTTGTTCACGTGGATACATTCTGTATGTGAAAATTAGAGCTGTTACGAATTTTCGATTATTCTACCAGCGACTGTTCACAGCAATAGTCGATTAGAATTTTCCTTGGTCGCATAATCGGTAACTTCAAAGTCCTAAAAATGTACTAAATCCTCATTAGAAAATTTAGATGGACATAGATTTGATTAAAGCAAAAATTAATTTCCTTTGTTCTATAAACATATTTTGAATATTTTATAGTTTTAGTGGTTCCATTTAACTTTGAAAAGTGGTGTTTTTCTATCTTTGTGACCTTGCGACAGACAATACCGCCCACCCCCTAGTGTCAGTCAGCACGGTTAATTTCTAACGTCTGGGGAATAGAGTGTGATGCTTACATTTTGGATGTGTGTTTGGATCAATAGGATGATCAATAGGATGAAAAGAGAATGAAAATGTCCACTTCTGAGATTAGCTTTGGACACAACTTATAAAGTTGAAAGACTTTTGTCCAGAAAGGAGGGGGAAAACGTGAGTTACTTGCTAATTCAAATTCTTATTAATTTGTGTATTTAATCAGACATTTTTATTCATTTTGTTCCCACATAAAAGTATATATTATTACGTAGGAACAAAGTTGAGAAAAACATCTAATATGAAGGTGCAAAAGTTAACATGGAACTATTGTGGATGACGGTTTGGGTCTCTGACGCTGCGGCGACAATCACATGTACGTGCAAAATATGATCGGGTGCGCTTTGAAGCGTGAAAAATCACGGGAGATAACTCGAAATTCTGGCCCTTACTACAGTAGAAATAGTTCAATATACTCAAATTACGGGTTGAATTGAATCAGAGAATTTCGAATCGAACTGATTCTCATCACTCTTCAAGTAGTTGATACTGCACCTGCTTTAATATACAACCGCAAATATTGTCAATCTCCGCTCAAGTATATTATTTTGGCGAATCAATCAAAAAACCGAATTATTCCCAAGACGGAATTAAAGTATTTTCGCTGAAAGCGGCACCTCATAGAAGTCTTCTTCTATCATAAGGTCTCCTGTACAGGAGACCTGATGGTAGAAGAAGAGTTAAAGTGAAGACACCTAGTAGGATTTTGTGAACATCTCTCCCCGCGGGAACACCGGGAAGTGAAGCAGTGCCTGTTCACTGCGGTAAACAGGCTCTGTTTTACTGGTAAAATAAGACCCAGTCACCAATGCTTGGGAGGTGCAAACCTTCTCTAAAATGGGCAACATGGCTTATTAACACTCAACCCTGGTCTTGAGTTGATACTCATGTTGTGGTCATGATTGGGCATTGTGCAAAAAGATGTGACCTTAAACACCAATAAATAAATAAATAAATAAATAAATAAATAAATAAATAAATAAATAAATAAATAAATGTGAACATCTCGACGACTCTGAATTCCCTAATTAGTGCGACTCGAACCAATCCGAATCGAATCATATCGAATGATCGAGACAACTTCTAATCGACTTGAATTTCGAAACTTCGCAGGGCCCTAGTGGAAGAGGCCCTGATTTCCAAAATTCAAAGGACCTACCATGGCTGGTCGAACTGGGAGAAAATTCATAATTCCAAGAACCTCAAAAGATCAGTGCACCTAACAATTTATCGGGTACCACAGATCTACTGAGGAAGTTCAAGCCCCGTGAAAACATATTTCGTGGAAGTTCAGTACCTTTATGTCTGCATGCAATATGTCTAGGACTCGGACTTTCTTACTGATTGGCTTGGATTATTCTCTTAAGCGTTATAGATCAGTGAAAAGATGGTCAGTTTATCTGTGAATTTCACTGTCTATTTCGCATTGGGAATGGAGCAGAAATTCCTCCCCTCACTGGCTTGGATCAAAGTTTGGTTGAAGAAGGTACGATGTGCCACTTTTCACCCGGGAGGCAAAGTCATGGCTAACAATTTTCATCGTTGCAAGAGATTGAAGGGAAAGTTAGCTCCTCTTAATTTCCAAAAGCTGTCAGTAAATTTAACATTAAGGGTATGGGCATTTCATTTTAAAATTGAAATTTCGACGTGTTAGCGAATTTTTATCATCGATGAGCGCATCATTTCACAAACTTAAGGCATTTTCCTGAAGAGTAGTATAAAAATACAGAAGCTGACTTTTTAAAGTGTTTTCCCAATCAGTTTGAACGTTTCACTATTATTCTCTGTTGAAACCCATTTAAAAAAAAAAGAAAACAGCATTTTCACCATCTTTTGATGTTCTGTAATATTTTTTCGATTCATTATATCAACAGTGGGCGCATCGTGACATTTGACAAACACTGACTTTTCCATTAATATAAAAGTCTAGGAGGTGCTATTTTTTTCTTGGAAAGAATAAAAACTTGAAATTACTGTAAAAAACGCATTCGCAATCAAAAGAGCTGAAGTGGACACTTAGCTTTGGTTGGTGTGATACTGATAGATAGATATATATATATATGAGGAATTATCTGAGATCTAGTTGCTTCTAATTAGTTTGCCATAAAAAACGAGTTTCTTT
Organism: Pictodentalium vernedei; assembly: GCA_031216915.1. Classification (NCBI taxonomy): domain Eukaryota; kingdom Metazoa; phylum Mollusca; class Scaphopoda; order Dentaliida; family Dentaliidae; genus Pictodentalium; species Pictodentalium vernedei. The sequence continues at coordinate 355,750,345 of CM062292.1, read as the reverse complement.
TTGATACTTTTAATAAACTAAAATAACAGACAGCATCGAGGGCGGACTGTTGTTTTCGTTTATTAAAACAAAATGAAACTTGGCTTTATTTTCTATCGAAGTCATAGGTGTTTTCTCAACAATTACATGCTTGTTATTGGACCTTCCTCGCTCGTCTAATAATTTCAAGAAAGACAACATTATCGAAAGCCGATTTTCATGACGATATAAGCATGGATTGAGAGGCTTTCTGCTGTCTTTTTACACATATAATGTGTAAAAATTATACAAATAATATTAAAAATAAAATTGTTCTGCATCTTTAGTTATGCTTTGCAGATTTCAGTTTTGAGCCCCCCCCCCCCCCCCCCCTTGCAAATATTAAAGCCCAGTTTCTGAATCAAACCCACTTACTTTTAATATTGGAATGAAAACACTGCTTGGCAGTAAAAACATCCACGAGGGATGAGTATATATAAATAATTAAATAATATATATAAAAAAGGTCAAAATTCTGATAAAACAAATCTGTTTCAAGTGCGCTGGATCTGAGAGATGCAAGAGCCTAAAGGGAAAGAAATTCGTCTAAATAAAGCTCAAAAAGCACAGGAAAAAAACAATTTTCACCAAGCTTTCGATCTGATGAAGGCCTTCTTCATGGTACAGACACAACAAGACAAAATACACACAGACGACGGAAAAAATGAAATGTGGCGATAAAGGTTCTCGTAAGCCAAATTCTGAGTGAACGGGTGTGTAAAGCACCAAACTCTAAAATCTCCTCCTAGCGGGCTACTTGTTGCATTTTAAGGCGACGGACTGCAAACAAATTTGTTTAAATCATCCAGTTATCAGACTTTCATGTAATACATGCAAGTATCTTGACAGTTCTAAAATTCCAGTTCTTTTATTTTCCGAAGAGTACATAAAAATAGGGTTCTACCGGGAGTTTGGACTTTCTAGAATACTTTTCAGATTTGTCTGACAGTATTTTTTTTTTTTACCTTTTGCTTTCTATTTTCACCCCGGTTTCTTTTCTTTTCGGGTTGTATTACACACCCGTTCAGTCAGACTTTGGCTTACGAGAACTTTTCTAAAATTGAAGACGATTTCTTAAAACCGGTTTATATACAAAACCCACGGACACGCATCAATATCTGCACGCAAAGTCAGATCACCCAATCAACACTAAAAGAGCGATACCATATGGAATAGCTTCAAGAGTAAAAAGAATTTGTTCCGATAATGCTGAATATGAATGCCACAAAAATGATATAAAACAACACCTGCATGCAGAGGTTACGACGAAAAGTTTGTAAGCGAACAACTAAAAAAGGTCGACCAAATCGAGCGTAAACAGTTACTTGAAAAACGATCTAACAAATCAATCGGCGAAAGAGTCCCGTTTGTGATACCAACTCGCGGCGCCTCCACGACATCCGGAAAATAACACGGGAGCGGATGCCCATTTTACACCGCTCAAAACGCATGAAGTTGGCATTCGAAAAACCTCCCCGATTTCGTACAAAAGACTGAAAAATTTGGGAGATATTATAGTCCATAGCAAGCATAAAAAAATGTTCAACAATCAAGGGACGGGCTCTGATAGATGCGAAAGAAATTGTGCAATCTGTGGGTTTATGCTCGAAACAAAACAATTCGCAGACAAGAACGGAACGGCCTACTACATAGGCAGCAAAGTGTTGTTTTTTTTCTACATGCTCTTTGACAAACAAACAAAATCTGATAGATAATTATTTTTTTAAATTAGTTGCTTATTGTCCCTTTAAAATGGGAAAATTGCCAGCAGCTGTGGCATCGGCACGCAGAGAGTCGCACATTAAAAAGGAAAATCTCTTTGTATTGTGTTTATTTGGTGAAATGACATCGAGTTCGTTCGTCGTGTTGAAGGGAATGTGTATTGTGAGTCAAGGGTTCTTGTTATCCAATTGATCTGTTTATATTGATACCAATGCGACTTGTTGAGTGTCGAACTATTAAATCTCAACAGTGAGAGCGGCCATTTGATATAAATTGCACAGTGTGTTCACGGAAGCCGCCCGAGTTGGAGCTTATTTTCAGAACACGAGTGACAGATTGTACGTTTACCTTACAGATCAACTTTACAGGCGCGTAGCCATGAATTTTGTCGGGGACGTGGGCTGATTGGCAGTTGACGATCACCGGCTCCGCCGGAACGATCACGATTCCCACCGGCGGAAATGTTTTAAGAAATGAGTACCAAATGGAGCTCTGTGGTGTTATCTGAGGAAATATTATGTGAAATTGACGATATAAAATATAAGCACTTTTGCACTGATGTTTATGAAAAATAACACACAAAATAGATCAATAAAGTTGATAGATATATTTTATTTTCCAGATATATGTTACAGGGCTTATATTTCATCCATTTGGATTCTCGCGAAAAGTGTTGCAAGAATCCAAACCTGCTATGAGTGTCCCAGGATCCCATGAGCCCACCACTATGGTTGAACCCCTGTTATATACTGATAACACATGTTAATTCGTTATCCAACACAGCTTTTTAATTTTGAAAACACAAAGTGAATTAGACATTTTTTTTTTAAATAATCGTTATTTACCGATAAACCTTACAAATATGGATGTCATTGGAACCGGCTCATTGGGCCGGTTCCAATGACTGCCATATTTGTACACTTTTATTGACAGAGTGTCAGGATAGTTCAGGTCATATCAGCCTTGTATCGGTTAATTTGCTTCCGCTATGTTAGGTGAAGGGTTAAATTGATTCAATTCTTTTCATGAGAATCCTACCAGAGGTGCAGCAAGAATCTAAATGGATTCTCGCTGGTTTTGTTGAGCGAATGTTTGCGTGAATCGATTCTAGCATTCTCGTCAAAATATAAGCCCTGTGTTGTACCTACATATCTAACTGTGTTAACCCTTTATCTAACATAAAAAGCAGACGACACTTGCCAAAAAAATTCTTTAACTAATTTTGTTCATTTTTTGTCTCAAAAACATAGGTTATGACCCCCCCCACCCACCCCCACCCCCCATTGAACAGCTCGTTCCAATGAGAGGTCATAACCTATGTTTTTGAGACAAAAAAATGAAAAAATAATGAAAATTAATTGTCGATTTTTGAGAATAGCGCTGGCCGGTTTTGGTTGTTACGTTGGGTAAAGAGTTAATATGTGATTCATTCTGCAATTCTGTAAATTAAAAAACGATTAGCTGGATGTGACATCTAGGGCCTCTCACACCAGGACCATGAAACTATTTTCTGTGACACGCTTAGGCACTTTGATACTTCTTTACAGCCAACTTGAGCCAAGACTATATAAATAATTACCGGGAGCTCGGTGATTCAGTGGTTACGGTACTGGACTTCAAACTGAAAGGTCCACGGTTCGACCCCTGCCAGGGCAACTGCGTTGCGCCTTTGAGTAAGGCACTTGATCCCGATTGCCCACGTGGGGGCACGGCGGCGTTGTGTACTAAGGCATAATGCACGTCGATGGTCCACTTGTCTTCAACCAATGCTAACCCTGCTTATGTGGAGTTCGTACGTTGGGGAGTCTGACAGTTGCTCGCCGTTGCTCGGTGGTTCTCTCCGGGTACTCCGGGTTCCTCCATCCGTAAAACTGCCCGACACGAGGTGGGCCTGGCTGTCGAAAGTGTCGTTAAACCAGATATCAGACAATTTGTTGAGATGGTTACCCTTTGAAGTACTTCCTACACTGGCGAAAACAGACAGGGTCGTTGAATCAGAGCTTCATGGGGTTGAAGTTTCCAAAACAGCAATAGGTGGGAATCAGTAACGTGTGAGTGCAAACTGGCAACGCCTACGAAACCATATTGAAAACTCGTGTTCCAATGACGGAGTGCAGCGCTGAAGCAGAGCACATATGAAGCCATGATGTATTCACACCCGTTCAGTATTCGAATTTCTCAGTTCTGTACAGTTGGAGCAAAGTTACAAGTCGGCGCGGACATAGTTGGCACTGTATGGTGACTGGACAAAGTAGGATAAGTTAATCTCGCCGAACCGTTTTCAGTTTACCTCAATCAAATCGTCCCGATTAATATAAAGTATTTCCAAACTAAATGAAAATTAATCTCGTAAGTCTTGAGTTGGAAGTATGAGTTTCTACATGAAGATAATGATTTTGGTTTTCGACGTGTCCCATATACCTCAGCTGTTTCCCTGCTAGTCATCAAGAAAATTTCGACCGCCATTTTTACCAAAATAATTCTGAACTGTTTACTTCGCTTCTTATTTAAGCGATACTGTCTAGACTAATGTGAGGAGTAGTGTCAACTGTGCTGTTCCGACAATTTCCTCTCTCTTGAACTTCCCTACACGGAAGTGAAAAATGAGGCTAACAACGGTGAATTTGTATTTTCACTAAAATGTGCTGCTCTTATATACTGCTTTGAGAACCATCTTAAAGCTATTTTATAGAAAATGAGCTGCACTTTACTTTGGAGGCGACATACTTGCACTACGAAACTTTTAACAGATACCTACGCCATCCTTGCACCAAACTCCTTAGGAAATTCAGCCACCTATAATATCAACGACGTGAACTAAAATTATTTCACTGTAACCTCGAAGAGTGAGAAGGAAAGGAAATTGGCTTTGGCTCTCCCAAGTTTAAGTTGAGGAGAGTAACCCCTGAACTCCTAGGTGGCCACGCCTACAACATTCTAATGCAGTTTACATCCGCACTAACAAGAAAATTGCTGTGTGAACGAGAACGACCGTCATCAACATGTGGGAATGCAGGCGGTTGGGTTGTAATTGTGTGAGTCTTAGTTAGATGTATCCAGTTGCGAAGCAACACAATAACTAAAAATGTGAATGTATGAAAAGGCAACAATACATACAGGCATTCCTACATATATTATCTGTAAATGTAAACAAACTAGGGCACATGTGCCATATGAATTCCACCTTCAGTAGGTTTGGTCTATGTATTCCAGTTCACTGATCTTATGGCCTTCGGGTTGGAAGATGGTTGAAACAGAAGAAATACGCCTAACGATGGCCAGGTCATGGTATGCCGAAAAGACAGCGGATATTTGCATATTTTCTGATATGCGGTTATAACAGAAGGTTTCATAAAAAAGACGTACCGGCGTAACCAAGGCGAGACTCGTCTCACCATAATTTTCCTGGAAATGGCAACCTTATATATGCATAAAATCGGGGCGCGGTGGCGTCGCGGTAACCGGTTCTCGTCAGATCACCGAAGTTAAGCAACGTCGAGCGCGGTTAGTAGTTGGATGGGTGACCATTTCAGCGACTGATTCGCACTCCCGCGTTGTGTCCTTGGGCAAGGCACTTAACCCCGATTGCCTATATGGGGGCACGATGACGCTGTGTACTAAGGCGTATTGTACGTCGATCGTGCGCATGCCTTCAACCAATCTAACCCTGGCTGTACCGCGGTGCAGAGTTCAGAGTTACGATGTTGGAGAGCTGACAGCTGCTCGTCGTTGCTCGGTGGTTCTCTCCGTGTACTCCGGCTTCCTGTCATTTAAAGTGTCGTTAAACCCAAATAAATAAATAAATAAATAATAAATAAATAAATATGCATAAAATCCCCAGACTGGTGCATGTACTCTCAACGCTATACGTATTGTATGCATTAATTTTCTGGGTACTTAAGCCTTTAACAAAAAGTACTCAGGGCGTTCTCTTTGGCATGAAAAGTAATTTTTGACCCCAGGGAACACCCCGAACCTTCACTCACGGGGGATACATACTCTTGACCTAACAGAAGGTGAAGTTGTAGAAAGCATGTTTTTTGTTGCCTTTAAAATGAGGTGGAGGAAATATTGGCAGCAGAGAATTACACCACCCAACCCCCCCCCCCCCCCCCCACCCCACACACACACATTTAAACTGAAAGGACGTCATCAACCGAATCAAGGGTGTAGTATATTAATCAGTAGTCCTCCCCTCCGAATCAAGGATATAGCATATATATCGGTAGCCCTCCCCTCCAGAGACACACTTCCGTTGCATTCAACAAGACAGAAGAATCAAGGAAAGATTATTTGTTTGTATTTAAGGTCAGATATTTCTGCACAAAGGCTAAAAGTGACAGCAACATGGGTATAAAGTCAAGTTTCGCCAATCGTTTATACCCATGTTGCACATTTTAGAGGACTTCCACCCCAAGCATTGGTTACGAAGGGCTTGTTTACCACACGGGGAAATAAGGAAATAGCGTTTAGTCTGTGAATAAAGTTTTCACTGTTTCCCCATACGGCCAAATCATGGTCGGTCGCGGTGCGTCTTGGAAATTTGCACCCCTTCCCCATTTCGCCTTCATTAAATTTCCGCCTCTCAGTGCTTATTTGTGTCCTTACTATTCAATCCATGGGCATAGATAGAGCCTACCTAATCGTGAGCACAGCCCCTACCAAATTGAACTACGTTCATTCCATTGCGCATATGAACAAAGTTTTTGCAGTGGCGGGGTTATTTGTCGATCAAACACTAAAATTAGCGGCCCATTCTAGGAGAAGAAAAGCCGTTGTGAATAGAGTATAGTTGTGTGCGCTATCTGTCTGTGGTGATTCTTCGCACCTTCTCACAATCCGCTTTGTAAACAGTTTAAGCAGGCTTTGAATACGTTATCTCTCTTCATCGTTGTAGTTCATAATGTGCAACAATCAACCCTTTCCCACATATTCTTAATTAGATGTTACGGGAAATTGCCATTAAAATTCGATGATTGGCCGAGTTACCCCAACGATTTCTTCATCTTTGGAGTATATTTAAAAGTTTTACTAATCTTCTCAAGTGGATTACAATGACCGATGATGAATATAAAGTCTCTGTCACTTGAACAGAAGTCTGTTACTCCTCTTTGTATGGTTAAATCAGGCGTGATAAGAGACGGCACACCTGACCATACAACCAACACCTGTGCCGTACAGCCTAAACAAACATTTTCTATTACTTGAATAACTCAACTACTGTGTATTGAGGTTAACCACATCCTGCAGAAACATTCAATAATCTCAATCAGGGACGCTGAAAGCGCGGGGGCAGAGGGGACATCTGCACTCCTTACCTTCGGACCACGGGGGCGAGAGGGACAGACAATGCCCTTCCCAGATTCGTCACTCAATTTTGTTCAATGATTTATTCTCGAGGTAAAGCTAAAATACTTCCCCCCACCTCCCAATCCGTTTTGGGAGCTTTCAAACTTCAATGGGGACTTGGGGGAGGAGGTCCCCCCCCCCCTGATGGGAGGGGTACATCCTCTCAAACTCCCCTATCTTGGGCATTCGGGATATGCATGCATCGGCATCGGTAAATGCCCTTTTCCCGAAGTCTGCTCCCCCCTCCCCGCCCTGAAGTTCTTCCTGGCGCACCTGATCTCAGTTATATCACAAAAGATACAAACTAATCTAACTCCTCTTCAACTCGCGTCGTTTTTTTATTTTTTTTTTGGGGGGGGGGGTGGATCAGTGGTTACAGCGTTGAACTTCAAACCGAAAGGTCCACGGTTCAATCCCCACCGGGGGTTACTTGGTTTTGCACTTAATCCCGATGGCGCACGTGGGAGCACGGCTGCGCTGTGTTCCAAGGCGTACTGCACGTCGGCGGTGCACTTGTCTTCAACCAATGCTAACCCCGCGTGTGCGAACTTAGTACGTTGGGGAGTCAGACTGTTGTTCGTCGCTGCACAGTGGTTCTCTCCGGGTACTCCGGCTTCCTCCACCCGTAAATCTGTTGTTTACTGTTAACACATGTTAACCCTTTGCCCAACACAGCTTTTTAATTTTAATAAACTGAATTCGATAAAAAAAAAAAAAATAATCAATATTTACCAATAAAACCTCACAAATATGGATGTCGTTGGAACCGGCTCATTGAGTCGGTTCCAATGACAGCCATATTTGTACAATTTTGTTGATAAAGTGTCAGGATATTACAGGTTACGTTAGTCTTGTATTGGTTAAGTTGCTGTCGTTATGTTAGGTAAAGGGTTACAATTGACTCAATTCTTTTGATGCGAATCCTACCAGAGGTGCATCGAGAATCTACATGGATTTTCGCTGGCTTTGTTGCGCCGCAAATCTTTGCGTGAACAGATTTTCGGGTTCTCGTCGAAATATAAGCCCTGAAATTCAACATTGTTTGACGGAGCTCATTGATTCAATTCCAAGTTACATTATGGAGAAGATGGCTGTTTGTATGTAATTTCGTATGTTGACATCATGCAGTGTGTAGAGGGTTAAGACAAACAGATTTATTTATTTATTCAAAGCGTTTTTAACGGCGTCAAGTAAAACATTAACCCTTAGGGCCTAATCCCGACTCAAAATGTTCATTGACATTTGTACTGCAGTGAAACAGGTGTCCCAACATGCTTCCTCTGGAGAAACATACAAGTTACATCCTAACTGTCATGACAGTTCTTTCTAGACAAGGCTGGGCTGCCTATGTAGCCAAGCCTACATAGGCAGCCAATGTCAGTATGTTATATGTTGTACTGCTCCAAACAAAATAGGAGCTGTTTTTAGTTTTCAATTTCTCGGCATTATTCGTGTTTTTACGTCACTTCAAAGTTTAGGCTATTTTGTCAAATTTCATTTGTAACGAGCGAAAGCGTACGCTTTATCGAATTAACGGCTTAGTACGTTAAAAGGAGACAAACACTTTCTGCTCGTTGTTGGGAGCTTCAGAATTGGCCGTGCTTCGTTGAATGACTTTGCTATTTCAAAAACCATATAGTTAATATAAGAATTGATATCAAAAAAGTTAACTTTAACACAAATTGTTGAGTGCGTAATTACCAATATCGATTTAACTCTTTACCTAACATGAAAAGCAGGCGACACTTGCAAAAGACTTTCTTGAATAATTAGTATTTTCATTTTTTGTCTCAAAAACATAGGTTATGACCGCTCATTGGAACGAGTTCGACGAGCACGTTCCAATGAGGGATCATAACCTATGTTTTAGAGACAAAAAATGAAAAAAATAATGAAAATTAATTGGCGATTTTTTTAGAATAGCACTGGCCAGTTTTGGACGTTACGTTAGGTAAAGGGTTAACTTTTGAGTCGAGTTTGAATGCAACCATTTTCTGAAAAAGATTGATTGTACACTGCTAATGTTCTACGTGTGATTTGTTTTGGAAACAAAGGTCACGTGACGGGGGGGGGGGGGGGGGGGGGCACTTCATCAAGATAGAAAATGTTAATTTCATTTCAATGAAATTACAAAATCATTATGTCATGATTAGGCCAAACGATTGAGGGAGTGCGGTTTTTATTTTTATTTTTTACTCCTGATGGAATGGTCGCCGATGCCTAAAATCCAGTTGTGAGAGACTAAAATTAAATACTAGAGCTTCCATGTTGATTTCACTGATAGAGTTTTTTTTTGTAATAGTGACCATACAACACAAAATCAATATAGAACAAAGTGGTTCAAAGAAATATTTGGGGTCACATTCAGTTAGACATGGTTCATCAACACTACAAAGGAATGAAGTCATGAAAGGCAAATAATTTCATGGAAAAACACTAAGGAATGGATTTGAATAAACCTGAACCTAACATGCCCCCCCCCGCCCCCTCCCCCCCTCCCCCGCTCAAAGAGAGCCCAGATATTAAGCCAGGGACTCAAATTGAACAAACTTGAATCTGATCCCCCATGAGATGTTATTTATTAGGGTTTAACGGCACTTTAACAGCCAAGGTCATATCGTGTCGCTGACAGTTTTACGCGGGTGGAGGAAGCCGGAGTACCCGGAGAGAGCCACCAAGCATCGACGAGCAGCTGCCAGTTCCCCATCATCGTAACTCCGAATTGCAGCACAGGCAGGGTTAGATTGGTTGAAGACATGCGCACCATCGACGTAGAGTAAGCCTTAGTACACGGGGTCATTGTGCCCCATGCGGACAATCGGGGGATTAAGTGCCTTGCCCAAGGAAACAACGCGGGAGTCCGACCCTTGAGATGTTATATACCAGATATGAAAGAATTCTGCCCGGTGGATCTGAAGAAGGTTTTTAAAGAAATGTCCTCACATTGCACTAAGTTAAAATTCAGGCTCCCATAGGTTGCCCAAACTAATAATCCAGGGGCTCGATTTGAACAGATTGGAATCTGACCCTCCTAGAGATGTTGTATACCAACTATGAAAGGATTCTGACTGGTGGATCTGAAGAAGAAGATTCTTAAAGAAATTTCCTCATATTGCACTAAGTTAAAATTCAGGCTCCCATAGGTTGCCCAAACTAATAATCCAGGGGCTCAATTTGAACAGATTGGAATCTGACCCTCCTAGAGATGTTGTATACCAACTATGAAAGGAATCTGACTGGTGGATCTGAAGAAGAAGATTCTTAAAGAAATTTCCTCATATTGCACTAAGTTAAAATTTGGGCGCCCACAGGGAGCCCAAATATCAACCCAGGGATCCGATTTCATCAAAGTTGAATCTGACCCCTCTGGAGATGTAGTATTACAAATATCACACGATTCTAATAGATGGTTCTGGAGAAGATGTTTAAAGAAATGTCCTCATATTGCACTAAGTTAAACTCCCACAGGAAGCCCAAATATCAACCCAGGGACTAGGTTTGAACAAACTTGAATCTGACCCTCCTAGAGATGTTATATACCAACTATGAAATGATTCTGACTGGTGGATCTGAAGAAGAAGATTCCTAAAGAAATTTCCTCATATTGCACTAAGTTAAAATTTGGGCTCCCACAGGAAGCCCAAATATCAAAACAGGGATCCAATTTCAACAAACTAGAATCTGACCCCTCTAGAGATGTAGTATTCCAAATATCAGACGATTCTAATTGATGGTTCTGGAGAAGATTTTTAAAGAAATTTCCTTATATTGCACTAAGTTAAAATTTGGGCTCACATAGGGAGCCCAAATATCAACCCAGTGACTAGGTTTGAACAAACTTGAATCTGACCCTCCTAGAGATGTTGTATACCAAATATGAAAGCATTCTGACTACAGGGTCTAAAGAAGAAGATTTTTTTTTAAAATTCCTCATATTGCACTAAGTTGATATTCCGGTTCCCATAGGGAGCCCAAATATATATCCAGGTAACCGATTTGAACAAACCTGAAACTGACCCACCTCGAGATGTTGTATACCAAATACGAAAGGTGGATCTGAAGAAGATTTTAAAAGAAATTTCCTCATAGGTCACCCAGTTAAAATTCGGGCTCCTACAGGGAGCCCAATTATTAACCCAGGGACTCGATTTGAACAAACTTGAATCTGACCTCCCCCCCCCCCCCACCCCTAGAGATGCTATGTACCAAATATCAAAAGATTCTAATTGATGGTTCTGGAGAAGATTTTTTTTAATTTTGGAAAACAATTTATGGGTGGTATCAGAGTAATGCCCCTTGTGGTGCCCCCTGTTGGCGTGGCAACTTTATTTGAACAAACTTGAATTGACATATGATAAGGAACATGCACATCACATTTGGTTCCATTCGGCCCTGTGATTTATGAGGAGAAGTCGACAATGTAAAGTTTACGGACGGACGACGAACAGAAAGTGATTTGTATAGCTCCCCTTGAGCTTCGCTCAGGTGAGCTAAAAATGAGAGTACCAGTGCAAAAGCCAACATTTCCCTTACCCATGTTTCGTATTCAGTCAAACGTAAATAATAGTTTATTTATACAGATTTGTTCTATTACAAATTATTGGAGAGTGCCTGTTGGTATTCTCCAATAATTTGTAATAAAACATTTTTTGATGAACAACTTTAGACCACCAAAACTAATCTAGCTCTCAACCAGTTAAATAAATATTTATTTTGTACATCCGTATGGGAATCGTGTCGCATTTCCCGAAGACAATAACAATACTGTATCAATGTATACGACATATTGCATCGCAAATCGCGATGTGATACCACTAAAATCGCACCCTGTGATAGTTTTATACATTTTGAATTTTGCCTCCAAAATAAATATGACGAACGCGGGCCGAAGACACGAATGCGCCGGTGCCTGAGAATCAAAAGATTAATTTTCTTTAGCCTTAATGATTCATTATTTTTATCTTCTTTTTTATACAGGTTCCACTACATTTACAAGGTCGGGGTCAAAATGTTTTCAAGAACGAGAAGATGCCATAGCAGAAGCCAAGAGACCAACTGTTGGCGTCTTTATACCAGACTGCAATACCGATGGTACCTTTGCCAAAGTACAATGCCATAGAGCAGCCGGCTATTGCTGGTGTGCGTCTAAAGATGGGAAACATATACCTGGAACATCGGTCGATGGACAGCGTCCGAAATGTAGAGGTAATTAAACTTGGGTACAGGATTCGGACGGGTTCTGGAAAGTTCTTGAATTTTAAAACTATATATCTCCTTGAATTAGTTTCAGAATCGAACATTTGATAGAAGATCCTGGAGAGAGTTTGAAAAATATTCCTTGGGACTGTTTTGGTCACAGAGTGTGCTTATAAATTGCGGCAAAAATGTGAGGTGTTTGAATTTCTGAAGCCGAGAAGAAATTTTGACGCAAGCTCACTTGACATCATTTTTGAGAGCTTCCCAAACAACGATGTCAAGGGCTGTTAGTATCAACAAAGATAAAAAAGTGACAGAAATTCTGCAGCCCATTTCGAATGATATTGTGGCAGTGGCACGTATTGAAGATCAAAGTAACTCCAGATGGAAGTCCTGAAAAGTGGTTAAAAAATTCTTTAAAATGTCCTGGAAAATCCTAGAATCTTTTCCCTCAGATTTGTAAGAAACCAGAAACCAGGAACTAAAATAAATCACCTAAAATATACTGACAAATTCTTGACTAGAAAGCTTGGTTCAAGTTCTAAGTCTATTGTTTCTATGCTGTTCCTGCTGTCAACATTTTCGGCTCGTGACCCCGGGTGGTATCGCCTTTTATCTTACAAGAACGTATTTCCCACAATACATGTAAAAATGTCTAGACAAAATACAAATCTACATTGAGCGTAGCAACCACACGTGCGATAATTCAATTCAAAACGGGAGGGGGGGGGGGGGCGAAAAAAATTGCGTGAACATAGGTGGGCTGGGTGGGTGGTGAAGTGTCCAAAAAATGTGTGTAAACAGTTAATGTAATTGTTTTCCTTTTTCACTATTATGGCATCTTTTTTGCCCCAAACGTTAAGAAAGTGTCACCAACTGACCATACAAGCTTATTTAGAAGCATTATTAACAAAAGTGACCCCTTAATATAAAAACTATTGGAGAATTTCATCAAAAACTGACTTAGGGATGGGGGTGGTGTCCGATATTAAAAAGAAAAAAAATGTCCGAAAATTTTTCCTAAAGTCGACTAAAATATCCATTCACAACATAATTCATTCATATTCGAGGTTTTTTTTTTTTAATATTCTTTAAAATGAAACATTGTTTTAATACTGCATAATGAGTCATAATAGCTCGGTGGGATTGGTTTTTCAAAATGAAAAAAATTGAAATATTAACTATTATTTCAACAAAAACAAAAAAGTCTGATTTAACAAAAACAAAAAAAAGTCTTTTTGATAGCTATCCTGCTATGCAGATGCCGTAACAATAATAAAAAGACAACACATATACACGGTTACAGTGCTCACATATGCCTGCATATCCCATGATTTACAGAAACTAGACTGTTCGAGGTGCATATCGTCCCCTGAGTTCCAATGTGTTCTATGTGCCAGCGGGCACATAGAACATATTGAAACTCAGGGAACGATATCACTGCATATCAGAATATCAAAAATTAGGAAAAGCTTATTTAAATTTGATTTGATATCAAAGGTTTCTGGGAAAAAGAATAATTGAGTTTTATTTGCAAGGTAAACACAGAAAAACTAGATTTGTAAGAATATTGAGCTATACATTCAGTTTGTCTGACTCCGATGTGGTTTGATTGGGGTTTTAAATCGCTTTCAACAACTATGGCTATATGATGCCTATATCACAACGTTGTTAGTTCCCAAGATGAAGGTGTAATTACATAAACAGATCCACTGGATGGCCTAAGGAATCCACAAACCACTGGGGAGGAACTAACAAGCTCAATATAAGGATAAAAGAAATTCCTTAGAATTTGCTACATCAATATAGTAAACTGTCTATGTGAACAGCCAGGCCATGTCTGATGTGCATTAACAACCTGGCTACCAAATGTGAACCTATTATGCCCGGACTCACACAGGGGTCAAACTACACAGTTATGTGTCTTTGTGAACTGATGTGGATCTGGTAAGTCCTGAAAATGCATCTGATAGAAATGGAAACATGTTTGAAGATATAATAATTAAAAATATGCATTGAAAAAGTGTGCATTACACGTTTCGAGTTGCTGTCCGAGTGCTGAAGTTTTGTATATAAAATGTACGAAAGGGGTCCCCAAAAATGTCATGGAAAAAATAAGCAGAAAAGGGTGGGTGGGTTAAAACAAAAAATCTGCAAAATAAAAATTTCCAGCAATGTTCACGAATCCCCCCCCCCCCCCCCCTCCCCGTTCAAAAGAGATCATTTTTCACCTGCACTCAAGTGGCATCCAGTTATTACACCTGTGGAGGCAAATTTTTCTAGCTGTAATTAAATTATAAAAAAACACCAACTCAAGGAAATAAATTACAATAGCTCATTTAGGGCCATGGTGATATTTTTATATAGGTCTACCATGCGTTAAATATAAAAAATAAAACAAAGAAACACACAGCTGAAACATTATAATGTGAACAAGTCAAGGAAGGGGGAGTATTGTAAGATAAATTGGTTATTACCACAATGTGGGTTTCAGAGATGATGTATTGAAGCCCCCCCCCCCCCCCCCCCCCCCCCCGATCATATATCGAGGAGTCCGTTAGTCAACGGCTACTTTTGAGAAGTCAAGGTTATGTTTTTTGTTGACTGAGTGGTCGATAAAAGTGATATGCGCTCAATGCGATTGTATACAATCTTTTATCGCGACTCGGCTCAACTCGTCTTGAGGGATGTATAAGTTACTCATCGCGCATGCGCAACTCGTAGCCATAACCCCCCCAAAACGAGTTTCGCCACGATAAAAGATTCTGTACAAGTACAATGTGCACATAACACATATGTATTGATGAATGAATGAACAGTTTATTGGATAATATTCACAAATAAGTACACCAAGTCAGAAAGAGGATTACATGGTTTTCAATTCAAATATTTAAACAAGCATACATCACGACGTGGCAAAATCCCCCGCCCTCAAAGAGAGAAGTGGATCCAAATCTTAATGACAAAAACAAGGTCATTTCATAATGTTTGTCTTTTGCAAATTTCGTGAATATCTGATTCTTTCAAGTCATTGCGTTCACAAAGTCATTATCACTCAATTTATCAGGCAAACACAAAGTTTTCAACAAAAAGGGGCATAACTCCTGCAAAAGCCTACAAATATGGGGGAATATCGAACTGGACCGAGATCTTCTACAAATGTATGCCTATGCCAAGATTCACGAAGAAGCGATTACATTTAATTAATGTCTGTTGCTGACCTTGTTTGTATTTGTAGCATGTTGTACTACGAAATAAATCATTCATTCACTTGTTCAAATTATTGCGTTCAAAAGTCATTATCAGACAAACACTGCATTTCGAACAAAAAGTGGCATAACTCGATTTTTTAACACTTAACCCATTTTAGATGTATGCGGTTCACAGTCCCTCACAGACAACAATGCCCACTTCTTTTGAAGAGTTTTGAGTACTAAATTTTAAATTTTTCCCGGTGATGGATCCCCTACTATTACTAAAGGGGAATACTCTCCCCCGACGATGCTAACAGGCGCTCAACGCGCAGTGATGGTGGACGTGGGCCGTCCCCTAATTCTTAATTTCAGAAATTATCACTGCAACTGAGTATACTTGAGTCTGTGAGTTTTGTTGATTGAACAATAGACTGAACGTAAGTAAGTTATCAACCTCCGAGTCAGTATTTCATGAATTTGAACAACCTGTTGAGTTGAGCGGTATTGAATTTCAAGTTCGGTTTCGGTATCGGTATTTTTTTAATGATTTGCCTTGATATCGGTACGGTATTCGCTGTCAACAACTTACATGTACTCGCACCGATACCAATATCCGATGGTATTTTTTGGTTTCCTGCCAAGCTATCATTCACCGTTTTAAAGCAGACAACGCCGCGAGGTGTCAAAATATTGGAAGCAACACGGGCACTAACAACCATCAATCATTTGATGTTACAGAAAGGCTGAGAGAAAATACCCCATGGGTGTTTTCTCTCAACTTCTTTGTTACATAAAATGAACGGTGATGGCTGCCTTTAGACATACACAGTTCATGGGCTCTTTTTGTCTTGAATTATGCTTCATTTTCTGTTGCTGTTGTCCTTTCAGTTTTTAACTCGCGTCGAAAATGGTTTTTAATACCGAAATTTCGGTATTTTGAGATTCCATCGGTACGGTAAATTAGTACTGGTTCAATACCGATGTCGAACGGAATTTACGGTATATCGCCCGTCTCTTCTGTTCTTTGCTGTAACACCACGCCGCTACATGGATTGGGTGTCACAAAACGCACGGAACGAGTTGTTCAAATTCATACCTCCAGCTCGATTGGTAACTATTACATAAATGTACGTTTTAGGTCCCAGAGGGTCTACTGTACCAGTAAGTAGAGGTACGAACGAGTGACCTTATATTGACAGGCGAGTACTAAATAGTTATATACCTAACACATGTAGTACTGCGATATCAAGAGACAGAAATCATTTTTGACATGTAGTACTGCGATATCAAGAGACAGAAATCATTTTTGATTTGGAGAAATGTTCATAATGGAGTTTTTTTCATCCTGTTGCCCAATACATTAAAATGTTAACCGATAGAATGCAAGATTACTGTTGGTGGTCGGAATAATCATTAATTGATTTTCAACAAATTTCAACAAAAAAGTTCCACGTTAGCCGTTTACACACTAGTATTATTATATACTTTATAAATAACCACATTTCTATTGGCTGGATCTTATACACGTGACTGGTACTCAAAAATCCATGTACACCGGTTTTCCAGTGAATATCAACTTTCTAAACATAGCTTTTGGAAATCCCCTCTCTAGTTCTATTTCTAGTAAATAAGGAAGTCATTCCCCTCCAACTTTGAGAAACTTGTTGAAATACTGTGATGCATTATTTATTTTTATGTTATTCTGCAGATGATAACTATTTTATTGTCAAATAAAAGTATTTCTGGTTGATATAATTGACCTTTTAATTGGCAAATAGAAGATTGGGGGTGGGGGTTGAGGATGGTGTATGTAATAAAACAGTTATGGACTACTGTGGTGGTAAATATGATGTGATATGAACCTAAAAAAACTTACATTGACCGCGCCTAACGTCTCGGTCAATATAAGTTTTTTAGGTTCATATCACATCGTATTCACCACCACAAAAGTCCATAATTGTATAGTGATAAACGACCAGCCCTGTTCACAAAAAAATGTCATTCAGATTTTATAATGTTTTTTACTGTTTGACTCCAACACCTGGCTCACCAACTCTCATTGGAACGAGCTCGTCAACTATTATTTTAGAGATAAAGACAGAACACGTTTAGTCATTCAAAAATTGTTTTACAAGCGTCATCCACTCGCAGTGTTAGTAAGAATCAGGAGAGAAATTACTATTTAACCCTTTGAACTCTGGTGGTATCAGCCATGCCAGTTCAATGGCAGCAATTAGAAGAGTCCATATTCATTATTTGGTGTAGACCAA
The DNA here is from genome assembly GCA_031216915.1 of Pictodentalium vernedei. Classification (NCBI taxonomy): domain Eukaryota; kingdom Metazoa; phylum Mollusca; class Scaphopoda; order Dentaliida; family Dentaliidae; genus Pictodentalium; species Pictodentalium vernedei. Next base: position 355,732,596 of record CM062292.1, on the reverse strand, counting down.
TCAATATTTTAGACACGGGGCTGCACGTTGAAAATATTACTTGGTCTACCTCATACATTTACTGAACAGCCATCCTATTTAATGACGTTATGACGTATCATGTTCCTGGCCGGAAAAACGGCCACTCGGGTTCAAAGGGTTAATAAATTATACCATATCTCACGTGCCATTCCGTTCCTCTAATTGGCTGAGAGGAACTATGCTATTTCCGATGTGTTTACCTATCGATGGTTCTTAAAATACGCATGCACTCTTCTCGTGCGCTACATATACTTTCTAAAAATAACACTTGAATATTCTTCGACGTCAACTGACGGAACGCAGAGCGCCCTTTGAAGGTTTTTTTTTCTCTTGAATTCTGTTTCATTATTTCTTAAGTTCAAGAATGAAAATACTTGTCTTGGGTATGGTTCTGGACATTATCTAGTGTAATTAGAATTGAAATTCTGATGGGTAGCAAGATTCTTCCTAGGTTTGTTCGATATATATGATAATTATTGCACGGCATGTCGTTGACTGTGCTAAAATAGCGGTCTTCCAAGAATAGTCCACGCGACGGGAGGCACTTTTTTGGCACAGTCAATTCCAAGCCGGGAATATTTATTATATATGTTTCCCCCCACTTTCACAAAACAAACTCACAAAAATGATATCTTCTATATAAGACAAAACGATCGCAAGCTTTCTTTCAGTTGTTGGTCGGGTAAATGGCATTGGAATTACCGAGTTTTACTGCTTATTTAAAATGTTATCCCTATCAGCAGTCAGGGTTTCTAAGGACTTTTAACATATTATTAAAGTCGTTATAGGTGCCATGGAAATAGCCGCTACTAGAGTTATTATTTGGTGAAAAAAGTCTTAGCATTGTATGTAAACTCATTTCGGATTATCTACACGTGCAGTAAGAATTTCTTCATTCCATTTACCTTACACCCCTGGTGTTCAAAATTCTAACCAAATTGAATCTGAACCTTGGAAAGAACTCTTTGTGGTCAGCCATCGAAGTGCGGATTACTGCTATCCAAAATGAATGACATTTCTCCAAAGTTTATCTTGCAACGATGTGCAGATTACTGATATCCAAAATGAATGGCATTTCTCCAAACCTTATCTTGCAACGATAGCATCCCCCTCGGTTCAAAGTTTCCTGTCGAGGACAGTATCAATACCATTGACGTTTATATTAAGATGCTAAATAGTTAATGGAAAATATATCATTTTTTGTTGTTCAAAACTATGAATATTTGTACATAAATACGATAAACACGGAAGGACAACAAAAAGTGACAAATTATGAAATTGTTTAATGTTTTGATGCATCGAAAATAACCTGTCACCTATTTTCAAGCTAACTTCCCATTATTTATATAGCACCTTAGTGTTACTTCTTTTGATTTTTTATTTTCTCTTTATCTCATACCAAAAGTAGTTACCTTGCTCGCTGTTACTGACGAAGAAAACATATGTATAAATTTGACCGGGAAAACGACATTATCATAAGCTAGATGGCTTACTGTCGAATCCACACCAATGAACATTGTCAACATATTAAGCAGAGATCTGAAATAAATACCGTTCATACTAAGGCAGAAATAATTTTTCTTTCTTTTAGGCAAATCAGGAAGACGGAAAAAACAGCGTCCGGGGGCTAAAAGGAGAAAGAAGAGAGGTAACCAGCTTAGTTGTATTCGTCACTAATAAACAGAGGATACCTATTATTTTTGAGCTATTATCTCATGTGTGACTGCTTAAAGCAGCGAGCGAAAACGTATATTTCCTTGCAGTCACAAATGAGATAGTTCTGGTATCTACTCAAAAACAGTAGGGAGTTCGGTGGCTGATCGCTTGGAATATTGGACTTTAAATCGAAAGGTCTCCGGTTCGATCCTGCCCCGCGCCTTCGGCGTTGTGTCCTTGGTCAAGATACTTAATCCCGATTGCTCGCTTGGGTGCACGGCGGCACTGAGTACTAAGGCGTATCAACGGATATTATTTTTATTACATGCATTGCAATGTTTTATTGCAATTAAAACATTTTTAATTGCAATTAGAACACCCAAACGCTGAAAACGCGCGGTGATAGAGAGCAAAACATATTTCGCAAAGCACGTCACTTCCGGAGAGATATTCTCTTTTATCTTTCGTGGCGATAGATATGGAAACCTAACTATATTCTGTGTTAAATAAATTGCTTACATGATATCTAAGTATTGTATACTTGTTACATAAGTAGCAATATGGAAATGAAAATCACCCACAACACGTCTAATTAACACGTTACGTCATCGGCCAATGTGACTTTGTAACGTTGAGGAAATTTGATAGACATTTCACGCTATTGTTTATGATAGAGCTGTAACGAATATTCGATTAGGCAACTATCGATCGTTCATGATATAATCGATTAGTATTTTCCTTAGTGGAATAATCGGTACTTCGGATGAGGAAATTTGTTAAATATGGAGGCAAAAATATACATTTCTCTCGACTTTAAAGACAGTAGGAAAGACAACCCAAAGAGGGGAATCTTCATTCACATAATATAATTAAGAATCAAGAATCTGTGCATCGCCTCCATGCTAATTCCTAATAGGATTGCAATGCCGGGTTGCTGAAGACAATGGTGTCCTAATCTCTGATTAATCGATTAAGAAAATCAATAATCGTGACACCCCTCATGTAAGAGAACATATAATAAGCTTATGATAGTAGAAGCGTACTTGATCGTTGCCTTAGGTGTATCGGAGTTGTGCGGAGAGTGAAGGGGTGAAACAGAGTCATCCCATGAAATGCTACAGATTCTAGAAGAAAATGTTTTTTGAATGTCCTCAGAGCTGATAATGAGTGAAAAACTGGCCTAAGTCGATAGAGTATTCACAGCGTTTACCCATTAGTTTCGAGGGGTTAAGACACATTCGTGGCTGCACCACCCAACCCACAGCTGACAATTTTCGTCATTGGAAGAGCTTTATGGGAAAGTTAGCTGCCCTTAATTTTCGAAAGTAATCAGTGAATGTAACACTAAGAGTACGGGAATTTCATTTAAAATTGAAATTTCAAGATGTTGAACATACAGAAGCTCGCTTTTTACAGTTGTTTCCCAATCAGTTTGATCGTTTCACTATGCTCTGTTAAAACCCATTTAAAAATAAGAAAACGGCGTTTTCACCATCTTTTGATCTTCTGTGAGGATGTTCTGTGAGTTTTTTCTGTTCATTTTATCAACCTGTGCGCCTCGTGACATACAATACGGATACTGTCCTCTCCATAAATACATCATGAAAGTGTCAATGACACTGTAGCTCAACTTGTGTAAGACATATACATGTATAGTATGTGACACAGCAATGACACACATCTAGGTAATGACCTTCATATATAAGTTCTGTACAAAAAACTGATTGCACCTAATTTCGGTATAAAATGGCCGCCGGCAGCCATCTTGAATGTCGGACCGCACCCCAAAACACTCGTTCTCGTCGCAAGGTGATAACAAAGGTACCCAAGAAGTTTCGTGAAAATCAGTTCATAAATACAGCCTCTAGCCCGAGCCGTTTTGACATCCGCACTTACTGTGTATAAGTAGCACTGAATAAATCAAAGCTCATCTAATTTTCATAATTTCTGCACGAGAAAAAAACTCGTATTATATGTGATATATACCATGTTACTAAACATTCAATTTATTCAAATCAGAACCTTCATATAGAAGTTCTGTACAAAAAAAAACTGAGTGTACCTAATTTCGGTACAAAATGGCCACCGGCAGCCATCTTGAATTTCGGACCGCACCCAAAAACACTCGTTCTCGTCCCAAGGTGATAAAAAAGGTACCCAAGAAGTTTCGTAAAGATAGGTTCATGAATACGGCCTCTAGCACGAGCCGTATTCAATTGTTGACAGACGGACAGACGGACGACGGGCCATGACAAAAGCTAAAATTTGGCTACGTCAAAGTTGAGCAAAAAAGTCTAGAAGGTGAGATTTCCTCATTTTTCTCCCTGAGAAGAGTAAAACCTTGCAAATTACCGTAAAGACACATTCGCTAAACAAAGAGCCATAGTGGACGGTTTGTGCTGGTAGGTGTGATACTAACAGATATTCTTAATGACGGATTATCTGTGGACTAGTTGCTCCTAACTGGCATGCCATAAAATGACAACTTTCCTTTTGTCACTTTTAATAAACGTTTATTAAAAGTAACAAACGGAAATTTGGCTTTATTTCCTACTGATGTCACAGGTGTGTCCAAAACAGTCACTCGCTTCTTACTTGAAGCTTCCCCGCTCATCTAATAAATTCACGGGAGATAACTCCACTTTAATTTCACTTTAACTGGAGATCCTTTTTATTGCACCGTTTGCATAGATCACAGTTTAACCTTTTACCCAACATAGACAATATCAAAATTTTGTCATTTTAATTATTTTTTTCTTGTTTTTTTTTCAAAACGTTCCAACAAAACTATATCCTGTGACCCCTCAATGGAACGAGCTCAACGAGCTCGTTCTAATAAAGGGTCACATGATATGGTTTTGTTGAAATTTTTTTTAAATAATTATTTTCAACGGCTCGATTTGAAAATTACGCGGGCGTACGCGTCAATTCGTGAGGTAAATGGTTACGTGAGCAGCTAGCGGTACGAGACCCTGAGGTCTGAGTCGGTAGTAAGCATTGGAGTAAAAATTACGATTTCTCCCATTTTTAAAATATAGTACCTCAGCGTTTGATTTTTTACGCAAACGGAAATAATTCTAGAAATCGCACCCTTGTAATTTTACTGAAATGTTATGGTATGACAGTACTAAATATTTGAATTGCAGTTAACAGCTTTGAAAGCTGCACTCGGAAATGATGCAATCTACGAAACTATAAAGCTTTTGAAAAAAAAAGATTGTTTTAAAAATATTTTGAAGCATTGTTCTGAAATCTTGCATCAATGATGACTATTCCAGAGATAAAGGAGGAGCGATTTGATGAATTTTGGGGCCTAAACAATACAATTGACTATTTGGGTATGTATTTTTGTTGGGAATTCCCGGGAAAAAAAATTTTGCCCGAGATCGGTAGTTTCTTCCCTGTCTTCTCTCTTATTTGCTGCATGACCTCCAGTTTTGAAGACAGAAAAAAGTTATCTGAAGGGCTATACTTCACAAAGATATTTGAATGACCAAATTAAAATTATGCGATCATATTTGCTTTCACACGGACGTTATATTGGTCGCCTATGGGGAAATATTTAGTACTGTTATACCCTATATGATCAAATGTGTCAAGAACATAACGAGAAGAAGGGTTTTCCAATTGTGAGTTTTGACCGAAAAAGAAGGATATCTGTGAATAACAACATAACTATGCAACGATTTATTATTTTTGACTTTATTATTTCCTATCCAGGGTGTGACGCGCACGACAGAACCACTTTCAATGGGAACATCAACAGCGTTTTCGCCGAGGAGTATGAGAGAGTGAAAGATAGTTTAACTGAAAACCAAGGTAAATAACCTAGAATAAAAGTAAAAAAATAACTCTCGTATGATTCTGAACAGAGATGGGCGGTTTTGCAATTTTGGGTTCGGTATCGTATGGAAACAACATACTGATTTTTTCAAATGCGAAATTGTGAAATGGTTTAAGCCATACATAAAATTAGAGATAACAGCCACGGGTGGCAAATCCCCCCCCCCCCCCCCCCTAAATATCGCCCTGATACAGTAACCTTGGTAATATATTAAATTAAATTAACATAGCCGATGTTGGTATTATGTACTCAAATAATACAGATAAGATTATCTGTATTTGATGAAATGTCAAGTTTGGTTTCGATAGGGACTGATGAAATTTCAAGTTCAAGGTAACTTTGACCTTGAACTTTGGCACAAATACCTAAAATATGGTGGGTTCTTCCTCTCATCATGCTCAACCCAGATGTCAAGCTGGGCTTCGATCAGGAATGCATAATTTTAATACTTAAAAGAGCTGAAACCAGCTCCGATTGATAAAATTTCATTTTCAAGTTCACGATGACCTTGACCTTTGGCATAATAACCTAAAAAATTAATAGGGTTCTTCCTTTCATCATGCGCAATCCATAGGCCAAGTTTAGTATTGATTGGGCAAGCAAAATTTCAATTAGAGAAGCCAACTCTGGTAAATGTTTATGGTCAAGATAATTGTGACCTTGACCTTTGGCACAATGACCTCAAAATAAATAGTGTTCTTCCTATCATCATGCCTAACCCACGTGCCAAGTTGGGTTCCAGTTGGCCAAGCAGAACTTTAATCACAGAGCGGAAACCAACATTGATAAAAATTGAAGTTCGAGGTCACTGTGACAATGACCTTTGGCACAATGATCCCAAAATGAATAGGGTTCTTTTTCTCATCATGCTTAACCTACATACCAAGTTTGGCCTCAGTCAGTCAAGCAGAACTTTAATTACAGAGCGGAAACGAACACTGATAAAAATTAAAGTTCAAGGTTACTGTGACCTTGACCTATAGCGCAATGATCCCAAAATAAACAGAGTCCTTCCTCTTATCATGTCTAACCCATATGCCAGGTTTGGTTTCAGTCGACCAAGCGGAATTTTAGTTAGAGAGCGGAAACCAACTCCGTCTACAAACAGACAGACGGACGGACAGCGCCACGGCTATATCCCCCTAAATTTAAATTTCGGGGGGATAAAAATAAACAAAAGCATATGGAAGGACAAGGGGGTAACAGTAGACAGTAAACCTGTATCAAAAGCTCCTTGGGAAGGAGATTAAATTGGCCTTTGGAGACAGGTCACTGCTTAATTAGGGTGAATGTATAAGCAGGTTTGATTATACATGCGCTAGATATTTAATAAGATACCATAAGAAATGTGGCTTTACCATTTTGCCACATTTATTTCAAGGGGCATAAGACTCTGGAACGGTAAATGCCATAACGGTGAAAATCGAACCTGACCTACACTTCATGATAGGTTGTAATGTTGCAAAATTATAAGGTCGTTCATCAAAGTGAACTAGAGTTATCACCCCGAAACCATTCATTTTACCATTTTGCGACTTTTCAGAGGGCCATACTCTGGAGTGATGAGTGCCATAACAATGATAATCAACCTTGAGTTGCATTTCATGGTATATAGTAATGTTGCAAAAATATAAGGTCGTACATTATAGCGAACTAGAGTTATCAATCGAAAACCACTGATTTTACCATTTTGTCACTTTTCAAGAGTCATGACTCTAGAACGGTAAACGGCATAACGGTGAAAATTGAACTTGACCTGGATTTCGCGATAGGTAGTAATGCTGCAAAATTGTAAGGTCATGTATCAAAGCTAGCTAGGGTTATCATGCGGAAACCATTTGTTTCGGACGTACGGACTGAGTGGCGACTATATGCTGCCCCCCAAAAAATTAGGGGGGCATAACAAGTAAAAGTTTGGCACAGCCAACAGATGCTCCCCGAAATGCAAACTGATGGAAACAACATACTGATTTTTTCAAATGCAGAACTCCAAAATGGTTTAAGCCATATCAAAAAATACCAAAAAACGCGTGTAAGAGCAGGGGTAACAATACACAGTAAACCTAAATTAAAAGCTCATTTGGGATTAAACTGGCCTCTGAAGACAGGTCACTGCTTAATTAGGGGAATGTATAAGCAGGTTTGATGATACATGCCATTGGCATTCAACAGATACCATAGGAAATGTTTTATCACTTTACCATTTTGCCACATTTCAAGGGCCATAACTCTGGAACGGTAAATGCCATAACGGTGAAAATTCGAACATGTCATGGTAGGTAGTAATGCTACAAAAGGTCGTACATTTTGTGACTTTTCAAGGGGAATAACTCTGGAACGGCAATTGCCGTAACAATGACAATCGAACATGACCTGCATTTCACGGTATGTAGAAATGTTGCAAAATTATAAGGTCATACATTAAAGTGAAGGAGAGTTATCTCCCGAAAAATAATGATTTTACCATTTTGCGACTTTTCAATGGGCATAACTCTGGAACGGTAAATGCTATAACGGTGAAAAGCGAACTTGACCTGCATTTCATGGTAGGTAGGAATGTTGCAAAATATTCAACAAATTTCGGGGAGCAGAATTAGGGTAGTTTTTTTCCCCCTAGTTTATCAATGAAATCATTTTTGTGAATTTGCCAAGAACATTAAATCATCTTTAACAGAATTATGAGGTGTCATTAATACAAAATATTCACATTGCGCAAGTTTCATTTTTCATTCATGAAGTCACTTGTGCCTCCATACCTGTTGCTCTGAACTGTCTGGAGTTGACTCCTACGGAACTTTCTTCATCAAAACAAAAACAAAACGAAATAGTTGCATTTGGTAATTGTAGATACCATGGATCGGAATTAGTATTACTGCTCACTCTTCTCAAGAATGACACAAAGATTTATCCCCCCCACCCCCTCCACTTTCTATGCAAGATATGCGTGTCTCAGTGCGAAAAGGTCATGTGAGACAGATATCTATCTCACATGACCCACGTGACCGGCTTATTAGCATATTTAATGAGCGCATGAACTATCTAATCATCGCATGTTCTTGCGTAAACAAACAACATGGCGTCACGTTTCGGAAATAGCCTGCGAACGTTTGTCGATGAAAATAGAAACAAGAGCAACGCTAACGCGTGTGCTGATGCCCCCGAAGGTAGCAAAGTCGGACTTGCATGTAAATAAATAACTTCTGAATGTCTGAAGAGAATTGGTTCATCCAAACAACTTTGAATGAACGGAATTAAAAAACACTATGATTCTTGTGTCATCCTATTTATATGAATATATCGATATGTAGTAGGTTACAATGACATTCAAACCCGCCCTGCAAACACTGGGCAGTACAGAAATAGTGGACTAGAAAAAAAAATGGGATAGTGGACTAAAAAACAATTGGGCAGCACTTCCCTTATAAGACACTGGCCAGTAGGAATAAAGCTGAAATTGGCATCCATATTTATATGGTTATATCGATATGTAGTTGGTTAAAATGACATGCAACCTCCCCACCAAGCACTGGGCAGCACAAAAATAGTGGACTAAAATAAATTGGGCAGCACTTCCCCCATAGGCACTGGCCAGTAAGAATAAAGCTGAAATTGGTATCTATATTTGTATGGTTATATTGATATGTAGTTTAAAATGACATGCAACCTCCCCTGCAAGCACTGGGCAGTACAGAAATAGTGGACTAAAAAAAATCGGGCAGCACTTCCCCTATAGGCACTGGACAGTAAGAATAAAGCTGAAATTGGGAAATTTGTGATTTTTTAATTCAAAAAGAGGCATAACTCTTGCCAGAATGGTCAGAGTGAACCTCCAAATCGAACTTGACCTGTATTTTGACAATAGTAATAAGCAAATAAAATTTGAAATCGATTGGTGCGGTGATACAATTTTAAATGGTCTGGAACCAAAATCACTATAATTCTTGTATCATCCATATTTATACGGATATATTGATATGTAGAGGTTAAAATGTCATGCAACCTCCCCTACAAGTACTGGGCCGCAGAAAAATAATGAACTAAAAAAAAAAAACTGGGCAACACTTTGGCCTATAGGCTATGATACAATTTACCTTAGTCAGAAACAGAGGCCAAAAACAAACAGGGGCCATTACTTTACCAAACATGAATGGACGAAACGCTAGGTACGAGGGCATCCGTTCCCCCAAGCTGCCCTATCACCATACCAAAGAACATTAAAATCCGACAACTGATGCTCGAGTTATAATACAAAATGTTCGTACGAACGGACGGACGGACGGACGGACGGACGGACATACGGAAGTACGGACTGGCGGAGTCCTCGACTATATACCCCTCGAAAAAAGTTTTCGGGGGCATAATAATTGATTGATACTAATCGACTGATGCACGCACCCGACTGACGTCATCGGAATGTATCAATGTTTATTTCGCTACAAATCTTTAACCCCTGTCTTGTCGGTGTTAGGATTTAATTTCGTGGTATATACCTGTGGTATATACAGAATGTTTGTGCGCGCTTTCCGATAAGCAAATCAGTTTTTTTCAGAAATGGACAACAAAATTGTTCGATATTTATTTATTTATTGATGTTTTAAGGTCACATATTTATGCACAATGGCTAATCATGACCGTGACAGTTTTACGGGTGGAGGAAGCCGGAGTACCCGGAGAGAACCACCGAGCAACGACGAGCAGCTGCCAGCTCCCCAACATCGTAACCCCGCACTGCAGCACAGGCAGGGTAATTGTTCGATATAGCTGCACGTACCCTGAATTACTTTTGATGACGTCAGAGTGTTTTGGTGAGGGGAGAAAAATTATCCCTGATGGGGGCGGATGTGAGATGGGGGAAATTTGGCCCAGACACTCGGCAAGCCTCGTGTCTGGCCCAAATATCTTGCCCCCGGGTGAGATTTCCCCATCTCACACCCTCACCCATCAGGGTCCATCAAGTATAATAATATTCTCCGAATCTGTACTGGAAGGATTGCAAAATATAACCACTCCGTTATTATAAGGTGGTTTATTGTCAAAAGTTAGGTCTCTGACTTTCAGGCAGTGCTCTCAGCCACACGACAACAACAGTTCCATAGCACATTTCAGTTTCCACATGTTCTAGGCTTCTTTCCAAACATTTTGGTATATAATTTACCGGGGTTGTTTCTTTCTAGACATTTATGGACTTTGGAGAAAATTTGCTGAAATTTGACCAAAGTTAGGTTGGACGGCACCTTAAAAGTGAGATTATCAAATATTTAAATTATGAAATAATTTTTTGAAAGTCTCAGCATATCTTACTTTTGATATAGAATGCAAGTGCACTAGGAGTGCATCCTAAACTACGAACAGAAAGAAATGCCATACGACAATTTTCTTCAAATTGTTTCTGTTTATATTCCCCTTGAGGTGCTATATAAGTATTGGAATGTCAGCTTGAAATTCACAGAACGATACGCGTGTATGAATGGGTTAATCGATATGTCACGAGTGCCAGCGCGGAAGGATAGAACGAGAAGAAGCAGGCCTAGAGTTTTATCCTTCCGCAATGGTATAAAGGCCATATCGATTAACCCATTCACACACGCGTGTCGTTCTGTTTATTACACGCCTTCACGTCTATGAAAACCATTATAAGAAGGACACTCAGCAATTCTTTTGACAACTACCCCAAAAGAACACATTTTATCTCCAAACAAATTTGCGAGGGGAACCCGTGTTACTATTTCGTCCCCTGAGTTCCAATGTGTTCTATGTGCCTACTGGCCCACAGAACACATTTGAACTCAGGGGACGATTTTTACCTGTCGCTAGCGATTCAAATTGTAATTGTGGTGCACGATTTGTGGACAATTCCAGTGAAATTTCGCTTCTTTATAAAAATAGTCCGTCAGCGATTTCCGTTCCGCACATATGTGCGGAATGAATTTTCATTTTCCTCATGGTTTAGTGTTGCTGTAGGTGGGGATATCATAGAACAGGCGTGTAATAAAATAAGTGGTGTCAAAAGTTTAAGCAAAATAATAAGTTGTCACTTTTTCGCTGTCCATCCGTAAAAAATGACAAATCATTAGGCTTCGCAGTTTTGAACAGCAAAAAATGAAAAATTATTTTTTAAAATTTAAACTTAAGATGCAATCGAAAATTACATGTCACCTATTTTCAAGCTAAATTTCACATTACTTATATAGCACCTTAAATGTCTATATTATATATACTGAAGCCAAATAGATCTGTAAACAGTGGGAAGTTAGTGGCTCTTTTGAGTAATTGTTTGATATATTACAAGATATTTTTTATTCAATTAGCAGGAGTTTACTCTATAACCTGTACGCAATAAACAGGTCAAATTTGTGCGAAAGGCATGGTAAATGGTGTGGTGTTTAGAAATGATATTCAATTAAGTGGATTATGGAATTATGCGATATTCAATTAAGTGGGTTTTACAGTATACATGGCGTGACCCAAAAGAACGACGTAGTCAGCTGTTTCAAATGTATACTATCGGTGCCCTCTCCCCCTCACCAAAAAACATACATACTTTTACTATCTTCGTACGCACCCATCAAGACCCCCAGATGCAAGGAAATGTCATTTCTGTATAAGTCCGCAGCATCTCTGGTATTTCTGCTCCCCCTTCAATACCGACCCTCATTCATACTTCCATTGAACTGCCTTCGCCATTGGTTGCGGGACAAACATCATAACTTACGTTTCCCAGAGAATGCAAAATAAATCTATAATGTACATCTATAGTAAAAAGTAAAAACAATATTGAAATTGCATAAATAGCACTGGTAAATGAAAGCACAGTACACTAAATCCCAGAGTACAATGCAGAGCTCCCCCCCCCCCCCCCCAAAGAAACTGCTGCTTCAGGTTAGTTTTTCTTTAATAAACAAATATTCGAACTTGTTGAATGCAGACAGTAAAGCCACAAAAGGCAGATAATTCACAGAAAATTATGAGCAGTGAGTTTAGAACGCAATCCGATTCAAGAAAGTGGTAGCCGAGTGGATAAGAGCGCTGGTCTCTCATGCCAGAGGTTTCGTGATTTATCCTCGGTCGGGAAAAGTTCTCGAGGTGTCCGAACACTCAGTCAGATTCCTTCGTAGTATTCGAGTAGAACGAGGCCACGAAGTTGCCGCTATGGAGGCCACCCGCACACCTACGCCATTGGGCCAAGGAGAGGCGTTAATATCAGTTGCATAACTTGCTCGTCAATCCTTATAAAACAAAAAAGCTTAAAAAACAGAAAACTGCATCTTGTGTTGAGGTAATGATACTATCAGGTGAAAGTTTGAAATAAAAGTTCATTCCAAATGTATGAATGCTGATAGGTGAAGAAAAAGTATTAAAAAGGCCATTACACAAGATACAACAGTCACAGACCGGTTATTTCGACACATCTACAACTAGAGCACAGATAATGCCAATCCACGAATTTTATGCACATTAATTAAAAACACGAAGCAGACTTGCCAATCTCGCAGGTGATCTCTGTTAGTGATAATCTCTGTATTTATAAATAATTAAATACGATTACTGAGTGATCTGTTTGTCTTACCTGTCTATCATTTCATATTAACGGCATCTACGAAACAGTTATTTGTGACTCAACACAAGGAAACTGCATTCATAAATTATTACCAATAACAATGCCACATTTACAAAAAAAAAATATCATATTGTACTGAAAACAGTTGCAATTGAAAATACGGTAAACGTACTAGCAACCCTCTGCCCGTATAGTACAGTCGACGTGGACTTCACGTAATCCACACGTGGGCAGCGATATCCTCCACGCATGCGTTCACCAGGTGATAAAAATCATCATCAGCAAAGTTTTAATTAATGAAGCACCAGATTGTATCCGGTGCTTCATCAATTACATTTTGACGATTATTCCTATAATTTGTGTTTGGAATCTCATATTATTGTGTCCGTGGAAATATTGCCCACGCGTGGAAAGTGACCAGTCCGCGGCGGCCGTACTGTACCTCTACCATAAAATAATACTGTACTTAACTTTGTTGGCAGTGTCGGCATTTTTAGCTCAACTTGCCAACGTCAAATATGAGCTATTGGGGTGGTTGTGATCCGTCGTAGTCTGTACATCCGTACATTCCTCTGTCTGTTCACAATTCCATTAGCACACCCCACAGGCCGCATCTCTCGTCCGATCAGTTCCAAATTTCACATATGACTTTGGGGTAAGGTCGAGATGGGAGCTATCGAATTTTTCCAATTTCGTTGAAAAACATGGTCACTAGCAGCCATCTTGGATTTGACAATAAAATGTCAATTCCATTGGGACACCCTACAGGCCGTATCTCTCACCCAATCTTTTTCAAATTTTATATGTAGCTTTTGTGTGATATTTGGATGGGAGCTATCAAATTGTTTTGAATTTCGTTGAAAAACATGGCTGCCAGCAGCCATCTAGGATTTGTCAGGTAAATTGTCAACAATTCCATTAGCACAAACTACAGGCCACATCTCTCACCCAATTTTTTTTTCAAATTTCATATGGGGCTTTGGTGTGATGTCTACATGGGAGCTATCAATTTTTTCTGAATTTCGTTGAAAAACATGGCCACTATCAGCCATCTTGGATTTGGCATATTGATATAAATTGTCAGCAATTTCATTAGCACACCCTACAGGTCGCATCCCTCATCCGATCTTTTTCAGATTTCATATGTAGCTTTGGTGTGATGTTGTTTTTTGTAGAAACTTGATTGAGTGAGTCATCATTACTTGAGGTTTCTATTTAGTTCAGTCCCTTCTCGGACAAGCTGAGCTGCAGTGTCATTGACACTTTAATTTTTTATTTTGTTCGACTTTGCGGCCAAACCGAGAAACTCCTACTTGGTTTATCTTCATTACATCAGAAACTTATTCAGTTATTATAGAGGCTAGGCCAATTAATATCGTTGACATGCAGCCATACGGTTGCAGGTTAAATATATTAATTAGTCTACCTTAAAAAATAACTCTCTTAAATCAAGGCATCCTTTGACTTTGAATGTGCAATTCCAGCAAATCCTGGAATTGATAGTTAAACGTGTTTGTTCTGAAGAAAATGTTTACTCCATTGTACAAGAGCACTCCCCTGTTAGATTTCAAATGATTTGAACTTTAGGCAATAAAAGCCACCGCCATACAAATGAAGGCAATTTATCGGTATTTTTACTGTTTTTTATCGATATTATTTTTACAGTGTGTTGCACCTCTCCTCTTGGAGGTGTTGGTAAAGCACCTCGAATACGCGAAGCTGGGACACTGTGTGCTCTGTAGGCTAAAGGGAAATTTTCTTTGTTTTGTTTAAAAAAATACTACGAAACAGATGAAATAACAGTGAGAGGCAATAGTAAATTCATTTCTGAAAAATATGGAGATGTATCTTCACCAATGAAGTTGAACGCGACTTCTATTTTTGACGGTATGACGTATTCAGCATTATGCAAATTTGGAGTGCTAATTTTCAAAGTATTTACACAATACCGTTCAAATCAACTACAAGCTGATCGTAAACATGTAATCATTTAATTCTAAGGTACCAGTTTGTAAGGTAAATTCATTCTATTCGGTTTTGTAATCCTCTGATCTTAACTTCGGGGAGACTAAACCTGATGACGAAACTGTAATGACGTGAAGACGTTTCCAAAATCACTTCATGAAAACGGTTCGGTGACGGTCATTTACTATCTCTGTACTTTTCGTTCGTCGATTATACTGGTCTTGCTGTGGAGACGTGTGATTTTATTGATTCAATAGCCAGGGTTATAACAAGTTGAAAAAGTTGAAGGCACGTGCCTCTTGTTCCCCTGGGTCCTACATCCCTTCCGATCCTAACAACTTGGGTACTGTACCATCTTAGAAAACGCTATGGGAGAACTGTTCCCTCGGAGAGTTCTATAATAGAATAAAAGTATTTTAGATCAAATTATGATCGATTCTCCTTTAAAATCCCTCTCTTGGCTCCCTTCTTCGGAAAAAATGCTCATCTGTAGCGGATCCTGTTATAGAGACGCTACCTTGTGAAACTGAAGTTACCAGGTAGGATTACAGAAAACGCATGTATCGGCACTGCAAAGGTTAAGTTCCATCAACGGGAATAACTGATAAAACTCAATAGTATTCGCGCCTAATCTATTTGGAATCTCACCCCCTGCAGATATGCTGCAATCTTGAAACGCTAATGATAAAGTATCCTCTGCATTCGTTCTAAATCATGTCCAGATGCTATAGATTACAAATATGCCACATGATTTTGAATCACACACCTGTTTCATGAGAGCAATATTTGGTACAGTCGCTATGGGGTGTTTGGAAACAAAACAAAAAAGGTGTGTTTTTCCGTACTTTTCAACGTTTGTCGGTGTCGTTTTTGTACGTAATATAAAGAACTTGTTTAACTCTTAAACCGAAGAGTATTTTCAAAATATTTTTTATCAAATCTTGTCATCCTTCCTGTAAAGCAGCCATGACTAGATTTAATGAAAATTCATCAAACTTTAACTTAAGAAACCACTGGTCAAAAGTCCATTCCATTTACAGGAGAGAAGTTTGGTTAAAGGTGCCCAAATTAACCTTATTTCAGTGGCAAGAGATTTCAGCTCCTGAGTTGGAATATCCGCCAGCAGCATGCAAGAGGAGTTAACTTTCCAGCGTGGTATCGCCCCAAAACACGCAACCGAAAACCTGTGAGACGCAACTGAAATGGGTTTAAGAACTTCTAGTAACGAACATAGTTTCTGAATGTGTGTGTGGGGTGGGGTGGGGTGGGAGGAGTAAGACTACAATATTCCTGACAAAACTGGCGATGCGATACGGCCGAATGTTTTGTGAAAAATAACGTGTCCTCGACGACCACCCATAATCCCATGAGAGGTGTACAACCGATTTCATATCGTGTTTGGTTTGTTTCTTTGGGTTTTTTTTTTGTTTTTTTTTTTTGGGGGGGGGGGGAGGAGGGTTTGTTTATATTTTTTCTGGGTTTTTTTTTCTTTGGTTTTTTTTTTTTTGTGGGGGGGGGATTAACCATTTACCTGCGACGACTAGAAGACAGCATTTGCAATAAAAATTCCTGAATAACTTAAAAACGGCATATTTTGGATCAAAAACTTAGCTTTCGACCCATCAGTGAAATGAGTTCGACGAGTTCGTTCCAGTGAGGGGATATAAGGTATATTTTTATGGCAAACATTGAAGAAAAAATAATAAAATCAGAATGGTTATTTTGTGTGAATAGCGCAGATTGTCCGTTGTGTTAAGAAATCTAACAGAATATAAAAATGATGACCTGGTCCGAGGTGATTATTGTCTCCCCGAGTAACATATTGTCACCCGAGGCGGTTGTCGAGGGCGACAATGGTTCCAAGGGGAGACTATCCGCAATGTCCACATCGACCCAGGTCATCATTAATCAACTGAGCTGTCTTTATAATAGTAACACAAAATTTAATCTTTCCAACCGGAAAAAAAAACAAAATAAATTCAACATTCACTTTGCTTTTGGAAGCAATTTTAATCAACCCCATCATCTCATTGTTCCGACTTTGATACTGATATGCTCGCACAGGTCACGGTCATTGTGACTTCACAGTTGTTGTAATTTATTTGGATCAACTTCACCTCTCTCTGTTATTCGCCTCCCATCGGTGTTTCCTATGCGCTTTTTCTGGACATCTCGGCCTGAGGGGTAAACATTGCAAAAGAAATGTTGACCGGTATGTTCGAAGGGCGGGGACCATTGCGAAATAAAACCTTATTGAACATTGGCATTGTATCATAGTACTAACTGTACTAACCCTAAATCTTCACCATGTCAACATTCTTTGTGGGAGATCGCCAGTCCCCCACCCCCCTCCCTCACCACACACACACATACTACACACACAACCCCAACTCGTATCTCCCCCGCCAACAGCGTTTCTAGAAACGTAATTGTGAAAAAATGCAACAGGGTCTTCAAACTGAAGTCGCCCGTAAAACTATCAGTTTCACACGCCCCTATTTGGTTTAAAATTAACATCATAAAGATGAAAGTGAAAAACAGATGGCGCGAAAATCTGTCAAAAATCACGGATAGTATGTTATTGTGTTATTAAAATGAAAAAGGACCCGTGATTTTCGCGTTCCTTTTTCCATGTCATTTCGGCGATAAAATTGACAGCGGAAGTACCGCCCACCAGTGCTCATGTAAACAAAAACATATTCGCACGTGTGTACGTCTGTTGCTCACTAAAATCGAGAAAATATAATAGCGACTTATGAATCGAGATTTGACGATCATGGTTTAAATAAAATATACCCAAAGTAGCTTGGTGTACCAAATGTTCACCACTCATGGGGAAGTGATGTTAACCGCTCGACAAAGGCTCGACAAAGGCTCGCGGTTGACACAACTTCACCACTCGTGTTGAACATTTGGTACACCAAGCTACTATGGGTATATTCTATACTATTCTATACTATTCAAAAAAGTAGGGGATATCTAAACTGATGTTGATGTTTTCGGAAAATGGTATTGGATACGCGTGATTGGACACAACAATATGTTACCAAGTTTAGTGTGGATCATGAATGTCACCGGCCCACGAAAACTTCGTGCAGGTTTTTCGCACGAGCGCCGCATTAAAGTATGTGGGGGTACGTTTTGAATTTTTCATTTGTACTGGACGGGCTTTTTCCGGTCTTTTCTTGGTATAAACTCGTTCATCAATAGTTTCTGGTCGAAATCTAACTTTTGAGGTATGCGAATTCGAACACGTGACGAACGTTTACGTGCCGTTGGTTTGTTGTAAGCTGGCAACAGACAGACTGCAGTGGCTCAAATTCTTAACGTTACTCAATCAGTGATTAGCAGGTTGTGGTCACGCTACCGCCAGACAGGCAATGTTGATGACAGACGTCGGCCAGGTCGTCCAAGGGCGACAACTGCTAACCAGGATCGTTTCATCCGAACCACAGCATTACGTAACCGCCATCAAAGTGCCTCAAAAATTGCACCGAGCGACAGATGTGCGAGTCAGTGGTCAGACTATCCGAAATCGCCTACACAGCTTGTTGATGACAGACGTCGGTCAGGTCGTCTTATGGCGACAACTGCTAACCAGGATCGTTTCATCCGAACCGCAGCATTACGTAACCGCCATCAAAGTGCCCCAGAAAATGCACCGAGCGACAGATGTGCGAGTCAGTGGCTAGACTATCCGAAATCGCCTACACAGCTTAAATTTGTACGCTCGACGACCTCGAATAATTCCACGTTTGACTGAACGTCACATTGCAGCAAGGCGTAATTGGGACAATCGTCGGTAAGGCAACGTCATGTTTACCGATGAATCGAGGTTCACTCTCGACTTCTACGACAGGTGAAACAGAATGTGGCGGCGGCGGAACGAACGATACCATGTCGTAACCGTTAGGCAGCACGATAGTTCTGATGGTGGATCGGTTATGGTGTGGGGAGGTATAACCATGACAAGCAGAACAGCATTACATGTCATCCAAGGGCGTGCCACAGGGCAGTACTACCGTGACAACATGTTAGCAGCTCATGTGGAGTCATTTGTGCGACGTCACGGCCGTCGATTCATTTTCCAAGATGACAGTGCAAGAGCACACAGGGCCCGTGTCGCTACAGAGTTCCTCCAGGAGCAGAACATCACTTCACTGCCTTGACTAGCAATAAGTTCAGACTTTTCACCAATCGTGCACGTCTGGGATATGCTTGGCGGCCGCCTACGACTACGCCAACAGCGCCCTACCATTGCCCAGGAACTCGCCGCTGCACTGCAGGAAGAATGGAATAACATTAGTCAAGCTGATATTGGATGTTTGGTGAGGAGTATGCCACGTCGGATCCGCGCTTGTCTCCCGAACCGAGGAGAATTTACAAGGTACTGAGGTCTTGGACCGAATGTGGTAAATTCTCTGACTGACCGTCCATGTCTTCTACAGCTCATTGTCAGACACCCAACTATCGCTGAAATCATTCACCAGCTGTCACAATGCAATGCCTCAGCTGTCTTTTTGATGAAAATATAAATATATTTCTTCATATATCTCACTTTTATCAAATATCCCCTACTTTTTTTGAATAGTATATATATATACATTCAACGAGTGAGTAAGATAGTGTACCAAATACTTGATTAGATCACTGCCAAAATACTTAAGCCTACAGTTCCAACTGTTCTTCGCGTAAACTGCGTTATTGCTGTACAGATGGACCGATTTCGTATGAAAACGTACGAGGTGTTGAGCTTCCACCCAAATAATAGATGTTGACAAAAACAGAGGTGGAAGAACCGGGTGGGGGATGGGGCAAGGAGGCATGCGCACCACCACCTTTTCCAGACACTTCCGAATTACACAATGAGCTATGTTATATATACCAACGGAAAAAAGAAACGCAAGTTTTTTTCTGTGGTAAATATTTCAAATGTGTTATGGATGATTATTTCATTGTTTGGATTTGGATGTTATTCCTTCATTACTGATGAAATTTTGACGAGTTTTGTTGTCTTAACACAGTCGGCGTTTGCATGGATAACGTTCAAATGTGGGTACCCAACGCCATTTCTTGATCAAAATCAATAGCGGGTGTGCTCACCCCGGGCTTCAGTCACTGCTCCAAGTCCCCTTACATTTGACCCCATCAAGTTGTTTATGGTCCTTTATGGGATGCTATTCCTCTCCCGAAGAAGGGCCTGCGTGAGCTGAGACGTTGTTCGAGACGTTGACGCGCTTCCTGACCCTCCTGTCCAGCTCGTCCCCCAAATGCTTGACCGGGAACAAATCTGGACAGTAGGGTGTCCAATCGAGAACTGGGACATTGTTTTGGTTGAGGAAGTCACGGTAAGCCCTAACAACGTGCGGTCTCGCATTATGCTGCTGCAACGTAAGGTTACGCGCATGGATAAGTGGAAGGACGTGAGGCATGGGGACCTGATCCCGATATCTTATGGCTGTAAGATTGCCCTGGATGACCACGAGGTGTGTTTTCACGCCTTGAGAAATCCCCCTCCAACGATAACGGCCCCTACCCCGAATCTGTCGTTTTCCTTAGCGTCACAATATCGCTCACCTAGACGTCGATAGCACCGTTGTCATCCATCTGACCTGTAAAGCCTGAACCGAGACTCGTCAATGAATAACACAGGTCTCCAGTCGGCCAAGTGAAACTGATTTGGTGCATGTGCTTGCAGCCACTGAAATCGATGTTAACGTTGACGTTGCCTGGGTGTAAGTTGCGGACCAACGTAGGGACTTCGTGGCCTTAAATTGAACTCCCGCAACCCATTCGTAACTGTCCTTGGATACTCTCGGCGATCATGAGTGCCTACAACCCGACTCGCCGTCTCCATCGCCATGTGAAATCGGTTACGGAGGTGTGAGAGACGTATGTCTCTATCCTGATTTGGAGACGTAACGCGCGGACGTCCGCTCCTGGGACGGTCAGCGAATCATGGCTTTGAGACGCCCAACTAGACGAGGTATCGTTGACCAAATTTCTGGGCGACTAGACATTGGGATTGACCCTGCATAATTAGAGCAATACCCCTACCCCATCAACTTCGGACATTGGCCGCATTTTGCTTTTCAATCGAGTTGAAATGAAATGGTGCAATCGATGTATACTGTTCAAAACTTCGATTTGGTATGGTTTTCAAGCCCACAGCACGTGGGTGTGCCCCGGATGCACGCATTGTCAAAAACTGGGTGACTAAATTTTAACCAAAGACTCTTTAGACAGTACACTGAGGTAGCTATGTGTCAATCCCACCTTTAACCGTGCTCTCGGTTTCTTCTACTTCAACTATCTTCCAACTCGGAGGGTAGCCTGGCTAGCCTCCGGGTCGGAAAATGGCTCAAATAGAAGAATTTGATAGAACTCTGCCCAAATCGTGGCGTTCACAACCAAATAAGGAGCATTACTGGTTTTTACGTCATAACAATCGACTTTCGATAAAGTTATCTCCCTTCAAATTATTAGACAAGAGGCAAGTAATTACTGAGAAAACACCTATGATATCAGTAGAAAATAAAGCCAAGTTTCCTTTTATTACGTTTAATAAACGAAAACAACAGACAACTTTGTGAGTTGCCTGTTGTTTTTGTTTATTAAAAGTAACAAAAAGGAAACTTGGCTTTTTATGTCAAGCTACTTAGAAGTGACTAGGTCACGGATAATTCTTTAGAATATATATCAGTATCACAACTACCAACAACACTTTGGTTCTTTGCTTAGCGAATGTACTTTTACAGTGAAGTAAGTGTTTATTCTTCCAAGGAAAAAGAAAAAAAATAGCAACTTTTATATTAATGGAAAGAACAGTGCCTGTATTATATGACAAGGTGAAAACACTGTTGATATAGTGATCAGAAAAATACTTGCAGAACATCAAAAAATGGTGAAAACAACATTTTCTTATTTTTAAACGTCAGTTTCTGCATCCCAATGTCACTTTGCACGAAAATGCCTGAATATGGTAAACTGATTGGCACATTGATAACACATATTCGCTCAGATTTCGAAATTTCACTTTTTATATGAAATTCCCATACCCGAAGTGTTAAATGTACTGACAGTTATTTTAAATCAAGGGGAGATAACTTTCCTGTAAATCTCTTCCACCATCCATGACTATCGGGTACACACACAACTGCCGATATATATACAGAACCGCACATACGTTTGAATGGGTTAAGACTTATCGCACGAGATTGTTTGGCCCAGGATATCACGTTCGGCTGGGCCAAAGCAACCAAGTGGGATAATTCTTAACCCATTCAAACGTATGTGCTGTTCTGTATTTATCACACACCTCCCATGAAACAACCAAAACAACGAAAATTCAACGAAAACCACTCTTCAGCTGGATAATTTCTGCGTTTTCTTCTTTGCCAACGAGGCATCACTGTTAGTTGGCCAACCCTAATTTGCTTTTTAATTTTTACGGCATTCAATTGGTGGAAACCAATAGATACCGATCAGTGTCACGGTCACGATGATCGAACTTCAAATATCGACTAAACTACGGGGAATAACGCAACAAAAAATTGTTAACTAGCTAATAAGTTTACCACACTCCATCAATATAATAGTTGTGGAAAGTATTTGTCAAGGAACAGGCAGTCAGAATGTTATTTTTATTTTGTGAATTTTTTACTCGAATCTGATTGTTTAAATATCCGGGGTAAACAAATCTAAATGAGGAACTTGGAATTTCCAAGCGATCTCGACTCAGGTGCATTCTACCATTGATTGACGTGATTTATCAAGACGGGTTCCTTCTCTGTTTACATTGGAAACCAAATCGTGTTTTGTATCACCACATGTGCGATATAACTTTATTTTTATCGTACCGGCAGAACAGTGGAAATCCCGCGTTTTACATTAATAGGGGTGTGATAAATACGATTATACAATAAGCGGTGTGACACAAAAGTCGCCAGCTGTTTCAAAGGTGTAGTATATTTACCCCACCTCCACCCACCCAGCCCTAACATTTGCACACACTTTTAACATCAGTCATCACAATCGCCAAGACCCGTAAATCAATGAAATGGCATTTCTGTCAATCCATTGTCCAACTTTTCTCCCACTAAACCGAACTATGCCAGTATGGTAGGCCCGGCGCATTTTGTGCCCCTTCACCTCCACTGATCTTCTACAGTCACTGGACAAAAAGTCACAAAGGCATGAAAAGATATATGAGCACAGTAATCAGTAAATGGATTCTCAGGTTGAACCTTGAGATCAACCATTTGCAAACTTTACATGTGTAACGTTTTGCTTTTTCGATAACTTTCAGTTATTTCGGGGTAGAAACTCCGCTTTCCATTGTCCATCAATGTACATCAGACCAACGCACACTACATTATACAATTATTGACTACGGCCTCGGTGAATATTACTTTTCTCGGGTTGATAATTCCTTGTATCAACCTCGCGGATAGTCCATTATTGTTTTATTTATTATGACAGAAAAAGAACCGTTTGCAAATGCCTTGCTTTATTACATATTTTTCGAAGAAAAACAGCATATTCATATAAAACAAAAAAAAATTAATTTCGACACATATATATAAGAAGCAATGTGCATTCACTGATTTGTTCATGCTGTAGTTAATTGTTATATTTGAACAGTTCCGAAACATTGAAACACGGAAATTAAAGGAAGGAGCAAGCTGGAAATACAATTTTTATATTTATCGCAAACAGTTATTTGGAATCATTATATCAACCGACCTGCGCTATTTAGAAACAACAATTGCAGAACGGTGAAATATCAACTCAACTCGATTTCGATAAAAATAGAATAGATCAGCAATATTGGAGTATATCTTACCTCCTACAAGTATCTGGGAATTTCATTGGTTCAAAGACGTCATATGCAGACTGCATATAAAACCATATACTGCCTGTCAACATCAATATACGCTGACAGCTATGGGTAATCTCCCCTTTGTTCATTGATTATTCAAAATGGAGGCAGCCGATAAACGCTTCAAGTTGAAAGATTGAGTGTTGGAAGCCCATATTTGGTCTGAAGTGCAGGTTAGGCAACTTTTTTTTAAAAAGGCTCCATATTCTGTGGATGGGTGTCATGTTACCTTCGAAATGAAACTGTTTGGTATGTATGAATTTGCCTTGTTACAATTTATGGGAGAGTGCCTGTCTCCCATAAATTATAACAAGTCAAAGACACGTGAATACATTGTGAGAATTCTCTCATTTAATTTTGATCGCGGTTGTTATTAGTTCTGTGCATCGATGCAGCAGTCGGTAAGATATATTCGTTATACAGTTTGTTGGTGACCTAATATGGTACATATGGTGTCAGTTAATTCCATATTGGACTCTAGCTTCGCTCTCGTCCAATATGAAATTAACTGACACCATAAAAACCGTATTAGGCCACCAACAAACTGTGCAACTAATAATATCAACACTTCTGACGAGTGTTTTAGCCAATTGAGTTACCATATTTTTCTGTCATTTAATAATGCTCAATATCGTCTTCAGGATTTAATCCAAGCCTTCAGCGCTCGTGAAATGCTGGAAATCCTTCAACTTTGTTGTTAATTCCAGTCTCCCGTACTCCACCCTCGTTGTGTTCTGTCATATCATTACACTGAAAACATTTCTTGACAAATGGGGTAGAACAAACACTTACATAAAATGGAGGACAGGGGCAAAAGAAACTGGTCAACAGAAAAAAATTGTGGGATAGTATTTATCCGGGTACCCGATCTTGGTTAGGTACGAATTTTCATCCACTATGATCAGTTCTTCATTAAATACTTCCCACCGCTGGGGGGCGAAAATCAAAAATTGAGCTCCCGGCAATTCTTAGTGGCGTTTGAATATCTGTACTGATTATTATCAGTGTTTACGCTATCGTGTACTAATTTAGCCAGTTGCACTAAAATTTGGATTTGGAACCAAAATATCATTCAGACCTAAAATTTTGGCACCAAAAGTTTCTTTTACTTGGAACGGAAAGCCATCGGAACTGTAAAGAGCTCGATCGATGACGAACCCCCCCCCCCCCCCCCCCCCCCCCCCCCCCCCCCCCCCCCCACTCTCGAAACCGAGTGATTTTGTCATTAAGGTGTCAGTTAGATACAGTGTTTGGACAAACTTCCAACGTTAATTGTCAGTGACTGGTAATGAGGCATTGATTTTTCTTCAATAAAACATTGTGGGTTATCAACTTTGCAAAAGGCAGAATTTAATTAGATAAACGAGGGACTCGTGACGGTATGAAGCATTTATCTAATTAAATGCTGCGGCGTGCCTTTTGTAAAGACTTACGACCCGCAAAGCCCAGTGGATTAACAGTACTTCGTCGAGTTATTTATTTATTTATTTATTTATTTATTTATTTATTTATTTATTGGTGTTTAAAGACAGTCAGGGTCACCTCGTGTTGGACAGTTTTGCGTATCCGGAGAGAACCACCTAGTAACCAACGGCAAGTAACAGTCAGACTCCTCAACGTACTCACTTTGCACACGCAGGATTAGCATTGGTTGAAGACAAGTGCACCATCGACGTGCAGTATGATTTAGTACACAGAGTCACCGTGCCCCATGTGGGAATCGGGATTGTGTGCCTTGCCAAAGGACACTACACTGTTACCCCTGGTGGGCATCGATCCTTGAACTTTCGGTTTGAAGTCCAATGCCGTAACCAATGAGCCACCGCGCTCCCAATCTGTTATTGTCCAAGTGCAACAATAGGTGCACTTACCAACACCATTCAGCCTAATCAGTAATTAAAGCAGTAGCATTCATATTACTTAGGTAACCGCCTTTTTCGCCTGCGAAGGATTTCGTCAGAACATTGGAGTTCTGTCGTATTTTTTCCGCTTTTCCGCAACCAATTGACCTTTCACTCTTGAAATAATTGTCAAGTCATTTTACATTAATTTATTTGGATTACACAGCGAAGAAACATCCGCTTTGGCATCAAAAACACTTTGCTTGGTTCTAAAATATCCAGAGTAGCTAAAAATGTGGCATCGGTCAGTTTCGGGCCGGCATGAACACTGGTTGTTATACCGTTTTCTCTACTCTTTCATTGTATGGCAGTATTCGCTGCGTAATCTTCCAGTAGTCGTGATTTATGTTAGAAAACGAACCAGGAGGTGTTTCTCAAAAAAACGAACACGCTTTAATTATTAGAAAGTACTGCATAGTCGCTTTTGCGTGTACCATGAAACCAGGAGCCAATACTATAACGCCTTTACTAATGCATTTTCTAGAATTGTATTTTCTAGTAATGACTTTAACTGGTAGAGTGCTAAGTTATTTTTGGTCATCAAAGTTTGCTCATGTGTCTTTGCCTTGTAACAGTTTATGCGAGAGTGACGCACTCTCCCATAAATTGTAACAATGCAAACCCATATAGACTAAGTAATTTCATTTCCAAGACAATAGGAAGAACATTCACAGAATATGAGACTTTTAGGCTGGGGTATCTGCTCTTCATATTAAAGCCTGATAGTAGCGCTCTAACAGTTAAATGGGTTGAAATGAACCATTAGCATTTTCAAAGATGTGGCATTTTGGCAGTTGGCAAATTGCCATATCTTTTAACATGCTAATGATTCAATTTAGTCAGTTATAATAATAGATAGAAAATACAAATCTAGAAAATATAATTGTAAAAGTTTTATAGTATTGGCTCCAGTGCGCCGGACGTACAGTATGGAGTGATTTCATCGCGTGCAAGTTCGTAACAGATGCACATTGGTCTTGAGAATAGCCCCTGCGAATATGGATTTTTCTTCGACTCGACTTTCGCCTCGAACTTGCCAAAAAAATGTTTGAGTCGACAGAACATCGAATTCGAACCAAGTTACCCGAAACTAGGTGTCCAAGTGCGGTTTCTACGCGATATTTCCAGTTTAAAATAACCACATTAAGATTGTTTTGGCATTGTACTGATGATTTAATCGCATATTCATGCTAATATTCAGCAGTTCGTGCATTAACAATGCAGCACACCTGAACGCATGGTTGAATAGAAGACAAAGGATCTGTATGTACCTGTGAATGCTTTGCTGCTTCCTCGACTTTAAGCTTGGCATCGTCCGGTTTTCCTTATCTTGAAGCGATGGGTGTTTCTTGCTGAAGTGTACCAGAGGAGAGATGTAGTCCCTATCGCTTGGGTTTTGCACGACGTCTTGCATGTATTACACGTGCATGTAGCTGTGGCTTTATCCACTGTAAAATATGAGTGTATTACCGATGTCATTTGGAATCACTCGACATGGGTGATTCCAAATGACACTGGTAATACACTGTAAGCTCCATGTTGACGACGTGGGCTTGCGGTTTGCGCTCAATTCCTCGCATTGGTTTGACAATTTAGCCAGTATTAAATGTACGAATGTTCGTATACCTAGACATTTCTTGATAAGTTATTCTCATATTCGATTTTTATATTCGTGATTTTATTTTCGACTCGAATTTGTTGATCGACTCGACTTCGACTCGAACAATCGAATATTCGCAGGGGCCTACTTGAGAACTTATTTTTTCTCCGTCGATTCGGAACGTGGCTATACTACGAGTCTGTGAGAGCACTTTGAAAATGCAGAACTCAAGTTTGCACTCTCTTTGTTCACAGAGTAAACATTTGTTAACTTCGAGAGATTTCTGCTGGTTTATCAGAACTTCTCTGGAAGAGGTCCAATAACCTATGTTAGAATAGGAAGCATTGTAGACTTCAAGCGGCGTGAAGCTAAACAACTGCCTACCATGTTTTGGGGATAGAGCTTTTCACTTTTGACAATCTTGCGCTTTGATGCATTAAATGCGCAGATCTACCACGATAGCCGAGATTGGCAGTGACACTTGAACAACTTAACTTCTAAATAAACTTTTAATGTTCTGATAAATAGATGATCTGTAATTAATTAAAGTAGATTCTGTTCAGCTTGACTCACGCACTTCTGAATATTTGCTGTATAAAAACTTTGAACAGTTTACCCAGCCGCATACCATTAGGAGAAGCCCGATTTTTCTTAATCCCTATCTACAGCAACACTAAACCATGCGGAAAATGAAAATCTGTTCCGCAATTACAATTTGAATCGCTAGCGATAGCTGAAAATCGTCCCCTGAGTTCCAATGTGTTCTCTGTGCCAGTTAGGACATAGAACACATTGGAACTCAGGGGACGAAATAGTAACACGGTTTCCTCTCCGAATTTGCTTGGCGATAAAATGTGTTCTTTTTGTTGATAGCTGTCAAATGAATTGCTGACTGTCCTTCTAATAATGTTTTTGTTTTTTGTAGACGTGAAAGAGTGTAATAAACATAGAACGACACGCGTTTGTGAATGGGTTAATCGATATGACACTTGTGCCATCGCGGAAGGATAAAACACGAGTCTTGCGGCCTCTCGTTCTATCCTTCCGCGATGGCACTATCGATTAACCCATTCACACGCGTGTGTCGTTCTGTGTATTTATGTCCAATCTTTCAAACGATAACTCAATTGTCTGAGTTAAACATAAATTGTAAAAACTAGAACTATCACTGAAGGTGATTAATACCCCCGCTTTGGGTTTTTAGAGGAATGCACTTCTGATCATGTAGGCGAAGGCCATAAGGAAATGTATACATAAAGATCATTTTTCTTTCGTCCAAATTGATTGATAAATGTAGGAGGAGTTGCGCACACAAGAATTTCATGCAGAAACCCATATTAAATCAAAGTTCAAGAGAGATAACCTGGTTAAAATTCTCGCAGATTAAAAAGTTTGTAATATGCACATGTTCACTTAGTAGAGATGATGTTTGAAAGGTTTCATCAAAATCGGTTCATTAATGTAGGAGGAGTTGCGCACACAAGAATTTGTGCGAACGGAAAGACATAATAAATCTAAGTCAAAGGGAGATAACCTGGTTAAAATTGTCGCAGGTCAAAAATCTTGGAATATGCGCATGTTCACTTAGTAGTGATGATGTCTGAAAAGTTTTTGTCCAAATTGATTGATAAATGTAGGAGGAGTTGCGCACACAAGAATTTCATGTAGAAACCCATATTAAATCAAAGTTCAAGAGAGATAACCTGGTTAAAATTGTCGCAGATTAAAAAGTTTGGAATATGCACATGTTCACTTAGTAGAGATGATGTTTGAAAGGTTTCATCAAAATCGGTTCATTAATGTAGGAGGAGTTGCGCACACAAGAATTTGTTCGGATGGAAAGAAACAATAAATCTAAGTCAAAGGGAGATAACCTGGTTAAAATTGTCGCTGATCAAAAATCTTGGAATATGCGCATGTTCACTTAGTAGTGATGATGTCTGAAAAGTTTTGTCCAAATTGATTGATAAATGTAGGAGGAGTTGCGCACACAAGAATTTCATATAGAAACCCATATTAAATCAAAGTTCAAGAGAGATAACCTGGTTAAAATTGTCGCAGATCAAAAAGTTTGGAAAATGCACATGTTCACTTAGTAGAGATGAAGGTTTCATCAAAATCGGTTCATTAATGTAGGAGGAGTTGCGCACACAAGAATTTGTTCGGATGGAAAGACATAATAAATCTAAGTCAAAGGGAGATAACCTGGTTAAAATTATCGCAGATCAAAAATCTTGGAATATGCGCATGTTCACTTAGTAGTGATGATGTCTGAAAAGTTTTGTCCAAATTGATTGATAAATGTAGGAGGAGTTGCGCACACAAGAATTTCATATAGAAACCCATATTAAATCAAAGTTCAAGAGAGATAACCTGGTTAAAATTGTCGCAGATCAAAAAGTTTGGAATATGCACATGTTCACTTAGTAGAGATGATGTTTGAAAGGTTTCATCAAAATCGGTTCATTAATGTAGGAGGAGTTGCGCACACAAGAATTTGTTCGGATGGAAAGACATAATAAATCTAAGTCAAAGGGAGATAATCTGGTTAAAATTGTCGCAGATCAAAAATCTTGGAATATGCGCATGTTCACTTAGTAGTGATGACGTCTGAAAAGTTTTGTCCAAATTGATTGATAAATGTAGGAGGAGTTGCGCACACAAGAATTTCATATAGAAACCCATATTAAATCAAAGTTCAAGAGAGATAACCTGGTTAAAATTGTCGCAGATCAAAAAGTTTGGAAAATGCACATGTTCACTTAGTAGAGATGATGTTTGAAAGGTTTCATCAAAATCGGTTCATTAATGTAGGAGGAGTTGCACACACAAGAATTTGTTCGGATGGAAAGACACAATAAATCTAAGTCAAAGGGAGATAATCTGGTTAAAATTGTCGCAGATCAAAAATCTTGGAATATGCGCATGTTCACTTAGTAGTGATGATGTCTGAAAAGTTTTGTCCAAATTGATTGATAAATGTAGGAGTTGCGCACACAAGAATTTCATATAGAAACCCATATTAAATCAAAGTTCAAGAGAGATAACCTGGTTAGAATTGTCGCAGATCAAAAAGTTTGGAATATGCACACGTTCACTTAGTAGAGATGATGTTTGAAAGGTTTCATCAAAATCGGTTCATTAATGTAGGAGGAGTTGCGCACACAAGAATTTGTCCGGTCGGAAAGACGTACGGACGGACGGACGGGCGGACGGACGGACGGACGGACGTACAGGGCGATTCCTATATAGCCCCCACTTCTTCGAAGCGGGGGTATAATAACTGGAACAGCTAAAAGTCTCGTTTTCCTCTCTATATGAAACAGTTTAAACCCTTTACCATAGACAACGGCCACCAAAATACAAACAATCGCCTCAGATTTTATGTGTTTTGTCTTATCAACTGTTGCCTTCAAATCAAAGCCTTTGGACGCACATTCGAACGAGTTCGTTTCAATCCGGTGTCATAAGCTATGTTTTTGAGGCCAAAAAAAAAAATTAAAAGTCAAATTTAACACTAAGAGTATTGGGGATTTCAGAAAAAGATTGAAATTTCGAAATGTTAGCTAATTTGTATCATCGATGTGAGCATCATTTCACAAATTTCAGGTATTTTCTTGTAAAATAGTATAAAAATACAGAAACTGATATTTTATAATTTTTTCTCAATCAGTTTGAACGTTTGACTATTAT
Source organism: Pictodentalium vernedei (assembly GCA_031216915.1). Classification (NCBI taxonomy): domain Eukaryota; kingdom Metazoa; phylum Mollusca; class Scaphopoda; order Dentaliida; family Dentaliidae; genus Pictodentalium; species Pictodentalium vernedei. The sequence continues at coordinate 355,701,477 of CM062292.1, read as the reverse complement.
TCTCTGTAGAAACCCATTTAAAAATAAGAAACGGCGTTTTCACCGTCTTTTGATGTTCTGTAACTTTAGGCTGAACATTATACCAACAATATGCGCAACGTGATGTATATAATATAGTAACTGTCTTTTCCATTAATATAAAAAACTTGAATGTGAGATTTTTCGAGTATTTTCTGGGAAGAATAAGAATTTACAAATTACTCTAAAAACACATTCGCTAAACAAAAATCCAAAGTGGATACTTATGGTTGGGAGTGGGTGATACTAATAGATGTTCTTAATGACGGATTATCTGTAAACTAGGTTCTTCAAATCAGCTTGCCATACAAGCCGGGAGCTGTCTGTTGTTTTCGTTTATTAAAATTAACAAACTCAGCGTTTAGGGATTGGACTTCAAACCGAAAGGTTCACGATTCGATCCCCGCTAGGGGTAACTGTGTTGTGTCCTTGGGCAAGGCACTTAGTCGCGATTGCCCACGCGGGGGCACGGTGGCGCTGGGTACTAAGTCGTACTGAACGTCTACGGTGCATTTGGTGCTTGTGTGGAGTTAGTTCGCTGGGGAGTCTGACAGTTGCTTGCCGTTGCGCGGTGGTTCTCTACGGGTACGCCGGCTTCCTCTACCAGTAAACCTGTCCGACACGAGGTGACCCTGGCTGTCGAAAGTGTCGTTAAATCCCAAGACATAAATAAATAAAAGTAACGAAATGAAACTTTACTTTATTTTCTACTGATCTCATAGAACAACAATTACTGGCTTCTCAATTGGACTTTCCTCGGGCGTCTAGTAATTTCAAGGGAGATAACTTCATCGACAGTCGATTTTCATGACGATATAAGTCAGGGATGTAATCCCTAGGGGTATCGATCTAAATTTATATACCGTGCGTTATTTCCGGGGAAATATTTTCTAACATCTACCGTGACAACAAATATCGAATATTTGTTATACACATCATGATCTCATTATCTTATACGGTAGCATTTAATAAAAAATGGCATAGTCTCAGTTAGACTTGGCCCCACCCATATCGGAAGAGGCGGAAACTTGCAAAGGCCAATATTTATATTGTATTGTGTTGTGGTTGCACACTGAAGTATTATAATGCCTTGGTGTTCCGCAACATTGTTAATCCAAAATTTCTTCCAATGTCAGTAAACACAAATAGAAGATAGTGAATATCGTTTAGGTTACGGGTAGATAAATATCTTCACACTGAATAAAAAATGCCATCTGAAGAATGTCGCATCCTCCGATACGTGCAATGACCACAAAGGAAATAGTGAGATTGGTGCATAATTATTTATGCAATGGTGATGTGCATTCTTGAAAGTTTCAATACACCCTCTTTCACATGACAATATGTACAACTGCATTAAGTTTCATAACAATTGATCGTGACTAAATTGAGATTTGTTGACTTGGGTAATTTTAGCTCAACTTTGACGTAAATATGAGCTTATACCATGGCCAGTCGTCCGTCGTACGTCTGTCCGTCTGTCCGTCAACAATTCAATACGGCTCGGGCTAGAGGCCGTATTTATGAGCCGATCTTTACGAAACTTCTTGGGTACCTGTGTTATGACCGTGGGACGAGAACGAGTGTTTTTGGGTCCGATCCGAAATTCAAGTTGGCCGCTGGCAGCCATTTTGTACAAAATTAGGTGCAATCAGATTTTTGTGCATAACTTCCATATGGAAGCTCTGATTTGAATAATTTTTTGTATGAATGTTTAGTACCATGGGATACATCACATATAATACGGGGTTTTTTCTCCTACAAATTAGACTAACTTTGATGTATTTAGTGTTACTTTCAGCACTCTAAGTGCAAATGCCAATACGGCTCGGGCTAGAGGCCGTATTTATGAACCGATCTTTACGAAACTTCTTGCGTACCTTTGGTATCACCGTGGGACGAGAACGAGTGTTTGGAGGTCCGGTCCGAAATTCAAGATGGCCGATGGCAGCCATTTTGTACAAAATTAGGTGCAATCAGATTTTTGCGCAGAACTTCCATATCAAAGCGCTGATTTGAATAATTTTTTGTGTGAATGTTTAGTACTATGGGATACATCACATATAATACGGGTTTTTTCTCGTGCAGAAATTATGCAAATTAGATGAACTTTGATTTTTTCAGTAGTGCTACTTACACACAGTAAGGACACATGTCAACCCGGCTCGGGCTAGAGTCTGTATTTATGAACCGATCTTCACGAAACATCTTGGGTACCTTTGTTATCACCTTGGGACGAGAACGAGTGTTTCTGGGTGCGGTCCAAAATTCAAGATGGCTGCCAGTGACCATTTTGTACCGAAATTAGGTCTAATCAGTTTTTCTGTCACAACTTCTATACGGCTCGTATTTATGAACTGATCTTCACGAAACTTCTTGGGTACCTTTGTTATCACCTTGGGGCAGGAACGAGTGTGTTTTGGGGTGCCTTTCTTATCACTGTGCTATGAGAACAAATATTTTGGGGTTCAGTCAGACCCACTCTGGGACTCAAAGATTTCTTTTCTAGTTTAGCATCTGACTGTCACCCACCTTTACAATACTTTACCTATACATTTGTTACAGACTACGGTCAGTATTTTTTCTGTACAGACCATTACAATACTTTATATGTACCTTTGTTATCAGGTCATTACCTAGATGTTTGTCTTTGCTGTGTCACATACTATACATGTACATGTCTTAAGTTGAGCTACAGTGCCATTGACACTTTCATTGTTTGTTTTTTGGGGTTTTTTTTGTCTACAGGTGGACAGTTTTAAAAACTAAAATGTCTGGCTAATTTGCATAAATTGTGCATGAGAGAAAAATCCGTATAATATATGTACATTGTGCAAGTTGTTTTCCATAGAAAAAGTAGTCGAAATCCGAATTAGTGTTTGGATGTTCTTGCTTAAAAAGTGAAGTTGTTATTTTTAGAACAAGACGGCCACCGGCGGCCATTTTTGATGGCCGTGAACAAACAGAAATGTGACTCTTCTCCGTCTCGTCGATATGCACTATTATATCAAGTTTCAAAACGATTGACCTTGTATTGATTGAGTTATGGTAATTTCTGTTTCTTACCTATAGACTTATGGACGGACGGACAAACGACTGTTCACGATATCCCCCGACTTTTGAAGGGTGATAAAATATACCAATACCATTTTAATCAAGTCTGAGGCACAAGTTTCAAAACATGAACAGCAAAACCCTATTATGAACGCATTGCGTCCACGACAGATGGATCACAGAAGGATTTGATAGAGTAAAAGCTTGAAAGTTGCAGACTTAGCACATGTAACCCATAACATAAGGTAACAGCAGAAACCGAGCAACGCTATTGGCAAAAATCGTCAATGAAATTTGATTATTTTTTCCCCATTTTTTACCTCAAAAACAACTTAGGACCCCTAATTGAACGAACTCGTGCGCGTTCCGACGAGAGGTCATAAACTATGTTTTTAAGTGTGGAAATGCAAAATTGTAGTTATTCAAAACTGAATTTGCAAGTGTCGTCTTCTGTTCGTCTTAGGTAGAGGCCCGGCAGTTTCAGGAAGGCGATTTATTCGCTCGTCGACTGATAGCCGTAAAATAAGGAGTGCGAAATCTAGCTCTCCTGGCCTTAGAAAATAATGACTACCACAACAGCTTATTCCTAAAATCCACATCTCTTCGGGTCTCTGTTTTGTCAGTGATCTCTGCAAGACGGACACACTGCTCCTCCCACACCTCCGGGCCTTGCCGAGACCCGCAGGTGTGGGAGGAGGGGCAGTGTAGCCGTCTCACAGAGACTACCTCGTTAGCAGCACCAAATAAAATGTACAAAGCCCACTGGACAGAATTCATTAATAGTAAAACTTCATTTTACCACTTTTAGTTTCTGTAAGTTTGAGGAGAGCTACTCGCTCCCCTAGATCATTTGAGGGGAGCGATGTTTAGCCCTCCTGCATTTTTAATAATGCCAGAACTGTAGGTAAAGGATTAAGTCGCGATAACATCGCGATTTTATAAATGCAAAATGGGGATTCTCATTTTAGGTCAATAACGTCCAGCACTAACGCCCAAACACATGGTATCAGACCGACTCGGAACTTGACAGATTCGGGTCTTGGTCGATTCGGACCTTGGCTGATAGAAGTAAAAAATAAAAGTGATTAACTTGAATTTTTCGAGTGTTTTTTTTCATTCCATTGTTTTTTCGAGACTAGATGAATTACTCTGGATGAGGAGAGATTGAAATGTGTGTTGTGTGCCATCTGGTCGTCCTTTAGAGCCCCCCCCCCCCCCCCCGATGATTTGAGCCACTCAACTCAGACAGAAACAAAAAGTAGCACAAACAACAACAGAAGAAAACAAAAATACGAGTGAGGGTCCGAATTGGCCTGACATGAGGATCCGAATGAATCAGACAGAGGGTCTGAATCTGCCTGAAATGATGGGCCGAGTCAGCCATGGTCTGAATCAGCCGAGGTCAGGTTTGACCAAGGCCCGAATGAGCCAAAGCCTGAATCAACCATTATCAGTCAGTATTGTATACACATGACATGATTTCATGCGCAATACAGTCCGCAAAACCGACGGAGAGAAAAAATGAAACGACAGATGGACATAATGGCGGCAACCAGGGATAAAATCAGGGACCAAAACCACAGGACTTCTCTAACCATTGATCCGCTATACCTGTACTTTCCGAAGTTGATTTTTTTATCTCACAAGAAGAACGTGTTTCCCCCAATGCAAGTAAAACGTGTAAATAAAATACAAATCTTCATTGAGAGTAGCAAGCGCACATGCGATCATTCGATTCAGAAAAGAGAACGTATTTTTACCCGCATTCAATTAACATCAAGTTATTACACATGTCGAGGCTAACGGTTTTGATAATGGTAATTAAATGATAAATAGATCACCAGCTTAACGATATACATTAGACTAGATTACTTTTTGGCATGATGATATTTTTATATAGGCCCAATATGCGTTAAACAGGACAAATAAAAACAAAGAAACACACAGCTGGAACACTGCAATAAACTTCAGCGGTTACAGCACAAGTGGAACGCAATACCATGACGTCATGATTTTCATTCATAAAAAAACAATTCATAGACGCTGAATTATCGTCAAAACAGGCGCAGTTAAAAACTTGTACCCAATCCCTTCATTATGCGAACAAGTTAAGAAAGCGATGAATATTGAAAGATAAACTGATTATTACCACCATGTGGGTTACCGAGATGTTGAATTGAAGTCTCGACCTCGCAACTACGGCGTATATCGACGAGTCCTAATGGATTCGTCGATATATGCCCAGAAACGAGGTTTCGACCTCAATGCACCATCTCGGAAAGCCACATGGTGGCAATAACCTATATTTATTTCTCAATGACTGGGACGAACAATTGGCGGTTTATTGTCACGTCTTTGAAAAAATTAATGATTAATTCGAACCATTTTTGCCACAGACAGAAAATACAGTTCTCGACAATACATTTATTAACCCTTTACCTGACCTGAAAAGGAGACGACACTTGCCAAAATAATTCTTGAATAACTAATTTTTTTCATTTTTTGTCTCAAAAACATAGGTTATGACCCCTCGTTGGAACGAGCTCGACGAGCTCGTTCCAACGAGGGGTCATAACCTATGTTTTTGAGACAAAAAATGAAAAAAATAATGAAAATTAATTGGTGATTTTTGAGAATAGCGCTGGCCGGTTTTTGCCGTTACGTTAGGTAAAGGGTTAAAGTTTTGAATTATTTCCTTCAAGTTGACTCTCAAAAAGTAATCGCAATATTATTCAGGAATTTATTTATTTTTTCAGGTTTGAATGATCCAGTTATGAACAACCCCGCGAAAAGAGTTGTGGAATGGAAATTCTCAGAACTCGACAAAGACAAAGATGATTTCTTGCGATTCAAAGAAGTGCGGAACTTTAGGCGCATGGTGAAAAAGAGCATTAAACCCAAATCATGTGCCAAATCTTTTATTAATTACTGTGATAGTGACACAAACAAAAAAATAACCCGCAGTGAATGGTCTCTCTGCCTTGGTGTGGATATAAATAGTAAGTTTAATTTAAGGACAAAACATTTATTGTACAAATGTATTTGGTATTTTATATGTTGGTATTCTGAAAACCCAAATATGTGACACCAATAACCGATCGGGTTGTTCATCATATTGAGTAGGGTGGCTTGTTAAAGACACTCCACGTACAGGTCTTAAAAGGGTTTAAACAGTAAGATGAATCCCATGAAATACAAGATTACACATGCATGACGAAATAGCTGGAATGATTTATGTTATATGTTGCCACATTCCCCCCTGCCAACCGATCCGTATTCACACGTTGATTGAGACTTGGGCTAGATAAGCATTGTGGGGGATCATTGCCTACAAAAGGGCAATGAAGATGGCCGATGTCCGCAGACCTCGATACAAATGGATTGCTGGAATGCTCATCGGTCACTCATAAAAAGTGCCTCACCTGCCGCCAGCTTGGAGGGGAGGGGGGGGGGGGGGGTGGTGGTAACTGTTGCTAAATAAACACTGCTCAGCAACAACAAAAAAACTTGAAATACTTCAATGTTCCGATGCATCGCATTCGCCCTTCACATTTTTAAACAATATTATATATTATTGTAATGAACTGACGGTAACATGGCCCGAGGTTTGCGGCTCAGAGCTTATATTCAACCGAGACGCGAAGCGTTGAAGTTGAACAAACTCTCCGAGCCGCATACCACATGCCATGTTACCGTCAATTCATAACAATAACGTATATGATCCAATAAGACCCTATCCATAGCCCAAAACCCACATCGTGAAATGAACAAGTCAACTTCAATGAACAGTGCAACTTTAACGATAACAAATTTAGTAAATAAACCCCTTATGTATCCCAGACGGCACTGAACAACAAAAAAAAACAATAACTTGGATAAAGATCGAGGTTGCTCCATCTCAGTTCAAATCAGGAAAAAGTTCATGATTTGAACTATGATGGAGTAACCTCGACCTTTTTTATCAGTGATTTGCTTGTTTTCATTCAAAGAATTATCACTGACCTCAAAAATAGGATTTTATAGGCCGTATGACTTTGAATCTCCTCTCATTGTTATTATCTTTGCAAATATTTCACTTCGCGATGTCAGATGGTAATATATGCCACTGGAGCCGTAAACATAGAAACAACTAAGCGAGCTCTCGTCCAATCAGAGGGCGAGGGTTTTAGTCTTATAGGAACATATTTTACTTATTATTGACAAAAACAAGACTTGAAAGTTGATACCATGATACTAGTTTCGTTCTTGGCTTCCCTTTGATGTTTCATAATGTGAAACTGTTACGCTGTGACAAGTCTTGATGGAACAGCTTTCGCGTCATCAAACGTCATCAAATGGGAGGAGTTATCGCGATGATTGACCCGAAGGGGCAGATTGAGTTGCGATATTTTTCGCTGACGCTCCAGCAATCCAATTGTATAGAGATTAGTGGCATAACGGAGAAAACGTGCTAGCCGACATCATGGGCGGAGTGGGCCAAGAAAAGTTAACAGGAAATGCACCAAGGGGACCCCAGACCCGCAGAAAAGTTTGCTTTTTCGAACTGAACAAATGCGGTTTCCTTGCATCTGAACGATCATTGCAGTCCACACGGAGGACATTTCGATGGCATTATTAGCTCACCTGAGCGAAGCTCAAGGGAAGCTTTACTAATCACTTTCCGTCCGTCGTCCGTCGTCGTCGTCCGTCGACTGTCCATCCGGCGTCCGGAGTTAATTTTACATTATCGACTTCTTCTAACAAACTACTGGACCAAATTCAACAACATTTGCTGTGCATGTACCTTATCATATGTCAATTCAATTTTGTTCAAATCAAGTTGACCCGCCCCCTGGTAGGGTCACGACCAAAAAGTGAGCCTAAATCTTTACAAAAATATTATTCTCATGAACCAGCAGTAGCAGAGACTTGATATTAGGTGTGCAGCTTCCTTTTGGGGTGTAGACTCAGATTTGTTCAAGAGAAGTTCTAGGGGCTATATTTGCCATCGTTATGGGAGGGGCAAGAATTTTTGCCTCTCCCAAAATGTCTATTTTCCAAACCGAGGGGCAGATTTGGACCAAATTTGATATGAGGGCTTATTGGGTCGTAAGTACTTAATTTATGCCAAAATGTTTTTTTCCGTCGCCCCATGGGAACCGCAGGAGCTAAAAATAGATAAAAATTAAAACGCCTATATCTCCAAAACTACACGGCACTGAGAATTCTTATTTGGTGTGAAGCTTCCTTAGGACCAACAGAATGGAATGGTCAAAAAATGCGTTTCGGTCAATTTTAAGACAGAAATTTTTTTTTTTTTTACACTGAAAATTTGAGGGCCGAGTGGAACTTAGAAAATTTTTGACCAAAATCCGGAAATTAATTTTTTGGTTTTTTTATGCGTTTTGGTCAATTTTAAGAAGAAAAAAAAAATTTAGGCTGAAAATATTTTGTTTGGGACTTCGAAAATTTCCGAACAAAAATTTAAAAAAAATCTGTTTTTTTATGCGTTTATCTTAATTTTTGGACGTAAAAGGGCAGGAACTGAAAATAGAAGTAAAATCCTGTGTATTGTGTGGGCACAACTGCTTCATCTAGTTGGTATATGCTTTTCTTCAAGTCCCTGGTTTGATATTTAGACTACCATGTCAGGTGAGCGCCCTCAGGCCCCCTGGGGCTCTTGGTATATTATCTTCATCGATCATTCGGCAAAAATGGTTCTAACCGGGGATACGACCCATCGGGAAGACCATAGTTCGGCTCAGTTGGAGTTAATGTTTATTTCTGAATTTGAAGGAACGCAGTTTTCTTTCTTCTGAGCGATGAATGGGAGAAAAGACTGCTGGTGTATAGCAGTCCACATAGAGAACATTTCGATATACCGACAGCCTGTGCACTCAGGTCCTTTTCGATTTTGGTAATTTTCACGAAATTTCACGCACAAACAGGTGTTAGGCTGCATCACCTTTGGTGGCCCTTTGGCCGACATCGTTGCATGCTACCGTCTGCAGAGTCAACAAATTACAGAATCTAGCTCTAGTTAACCACTGTAGTCTATTTATTTTAAATAGTGTTCCGTTTAAAAATTGTGACAGACACTAGAACCATCAAGGATGGGATTCGAAAACGGAACTCCGGCACACATCGTCTCACCTTAAATGCTTTAACCACTAGTTTATAGATATCGATCAGTACAATGCGACTGGTTCGGTAGTTCCGCGTGTGAACCTCACCGATGTTGATTTCAGATTATCAAATTTTCTGTCAGTGTTCACCTGGGGAGATATACACCAGGAACTTAATTAAGCACCCCCTGTTTTTTCGCAGTGGTGTTAATAGAAACTGTCATTACTTTCATGCTACCTTTCAGATGGCCAAAGGTGATTGTTTGAGGAAAGAATGGTCTATTGACAGATAATACAATGATGATAATATGCAGTATTTTAAAGGCGCTAATTACACATATCTGTTACTAATGTTTTTGATGGAAAATGTTCTCTCGAGAAGTATGGTGTTGGAACGGTCCATGGTGAAACAATGCCGGAAATTACTGACAAAATAATGTAACTTGTGATCTCCTGAACACAATGGCAGTGTCTGACGTCAGTAGCGAATGTATCCACCATATGCCCGAATGAAAGCCTGAACCCTCCTCCTAATGCTACCAACGAACCTTCTGATACAGTCCAGAGGCAACTCCTGCAATTTCTCGTGCAATGCAGCTTCCAAATTGGCCAAATTCTGTACATGCGGGTCCCTTGCTTGCCCACGACGTCCACGAAAGTCCCAGATATGTTCTAATGGATTCAAATCGGGGTTCATTGCAGGCCAAGGTAGTGTTGTAATAGCGTTGTTCTCAAGGAATGCTCTCACAACATGGGAACGATGTGGCCTTAGATTATCGTCCATGAATACAGGGTATTTGTCCAAATGAGGCACGACAACCGGATTGAGAATGTCCCGGATATACTGATGACCATTGAGATTCCCACGTACAGTCACCATATCAAGTTTACAAACATAAGAGGGGCTTCCCCAGATCATTACTGATACTACACATAATGAACAGTAGGTCTGATGTTCCTGGGTACGTAAGCAGTGTTTCTATGCCTCCATACTCTCATGTGACCATCTGTGACGTGAAGCAAGAACCTACTCTCGTCTGACCAATGGACTGTCCTCCACGTCCTGAGATTCCAATGCTGTCGTGCCATACACCACTCCAAACGTCGTCTTTGATGCTGATCGGACAGAGCTTGACGCTTGATGACCCTTCTGGATCTCATACCCAGTGATTTGAGACGGTTTTGGACAGTTCTGTTGCACAAACGCCTGTTGGGGAGCAAGGCGTTTCAAAACCCCACTTGGAGCAAAGGGTTCACGCCTAACGAGGCGTGCCAGACTCCGATCTTCCCGAGGAGAGGTCTGTTGGGGTTGTCCCGACCTTGGTCGGTCCTTAACATCATTGGTTTGTTGATGTTTTCGGACAAATCTGCTGATGACAGAATGGCAATATCCAAGTTGCCTTGTTTGAATGACATGCCTGTTGCATGCATGCCAACGATTTGCCATCTTAGTGCCTCTGACAGTCTCTTCCTTGCCATGTCAACATTTATTGATAAAAGAAGTGACAAATTTTCTTGTTTTGTAACCCGATATGGCATGTTGGTGATAGTGTTTTTGTGACATTCGTGGGAAGCATGCTCCACGTGGACGAGGGGATGTGTTTGGGGTACTCTAAACAGTTCCGGGGGTGCTTAATTAAGTTCCAGGTGTGTAAATATAGACAAGTAACTGGATAGATTCGGGTAGGATTGTTTTCCTTAGAGTGGTGTAGGCGGAATATTTCGCCCACGCGATACAGACTAAAGTAACGATATATTCCCCGCAGTCAACGAGAGATTAACAATGAACTCAAACAGAATCGTGTAACGTTTGTATTTATTATACTTCATTTCATATATTCATTCATAATTAAGTGTAAAGTCACACGAGATAGACCTAAATGCTCTGAACGTCCTGTAACTAAGGTAAACTTTTCAAATGAACCGCGATCTCCTATCAACACCGCGTCAATGTGGTAAAAGGTATATCAAATTCGTCATGGTTTTATAGGAAATGGACAATTCAAGTACAAGTAAACCGTGGCTCGAAACGATTTTCATTAGCCCTGGTCATAAATTTTGTACAGAACTGCGGTGGATGTGTATGTTCACATCGGAATAATATGCGAAAAGGAAATAGATATTGTCCCTTGGGTGCAACAAGGCGCCATCTGCAATGATTTAGAATTACAGATGACGTCATTTCTACTCAAGGGACGATATGAGGGCAGGGTGCATGCGAACATTTGCCGTACCGACGTTTCACGGTCGCCGGCATGGTCGTAATGAGATATCTACAGTTTTTGTGTTTTGTTTTTTATTTTCTTCTTGTTTGTTTCTTTTTTTTCTTTTTTTATGTTTTGTTTTTTTAGGGGGGGGGGGGGTGTCTTTTTAAGTTGATATCAAATTTATTTCACGAGTTAGACGAAAAGTAGAATTTTGACGAGTCGCGTTATTTATTGGTCGCGTTATTTATTGGCCTCCTGAGTAAAAGATTGGCGGTTTTGACTAAAACAGTGTAGAATTTACTTTTATTGCTCGCATCTGACGTTTTATTCTATGCCCATTTAAACCTTTACCAATCCGCCAAGCATGCAATTCAAATAATGATTATCAAGCTCGTTGAGCCCGTTCCAATGGTGGGTACACAAACTATGCTTTTTATACAAAGACAATTTGTTATTCAAGGAAATTGTTAGGTAAACAGTTGAACGGTTTGTGGGCATGACCTTCTTATCGTTTTACTTTCGTGTAGATATGTTTTCCTCTCATGGTTGTTGCACGCTGGGCACAATGCAAGGATGCGCGCGATGCGATGAAGTTATTTGTTCTTCTCAGATTGAAATCTTCGCACAATGTGAGAAATAAGATTAGAGCCTTGTTATAAAACAAATACAAATATTCTGACAAAACTTCCGCCAATGTGAAAACTGAAACACAATATATCTATACTTAATGCGTGGTGCGGTGTATGTACTTGTGGTATATGTAATCGCGACTCCTCCGAGATCGTTTGCGCCCAGAGGCTGAAATTGTCAGGAGTTGCAGAGGATATTTCGGAAGAATTTCTTGCGCACTATATTTTTTTCATTAAAAGAAGGAATGTCGGTATGCTTACCCGTTCTAATTTTCAGGCTGCCTTTTAAAGAAGATTCGACAGAATGAAAGGGCGTTCAACCTGACAAACTCGAATCTTGCCGCGAAAATACAAATGGATCTCTCCGTATACGATTAATAGTCCCCTATGTATCTAGGCACACAGAGCGGGCAATTCGGCTAGGAATTATAATTCTGACCGAACGAATCGTTGCGCCGAAATTATATTCACTGGTTGTATTTTTCAGTGGACTCAAGTTAATTTCAAGCTGTCTTTGTTAGACAACGGAATTCAAATTAGAAGCATAACACCATATCCAAATTCAGAACCACCGGAAGAAACATAGTTTATCACATCCCACTTAGCGCCAAAGTGGATACTTAGCGTTAGTAGGGTTAATACTGATAGCTATTCTTAATGGCAGATTACCTGTGAACTAGTTGCTTCTAATTAGTTTGGTATAAAAAGCCGAGTTTCCTTTTGTTACGTTTAATAAACGAAAACAACAGACGGCTACGAGCTTGGCTTTATTTGGAACTGATGTCACAGGTGTTTTCTCAACAAATACTTGTTTCTGAATTGGACTTTCCTCGCGGTGCGTCTAATAATTTCAAGGGAGATAACTTTATCGAAAGTCGATTTTCAGGAAGATGTAAATCAGGAATGCTAATATAGCTTCAGGCCCTGATATGACCTCTAGCTCATGGTGATATGGTGTTATATGGTCCGAGTCTCGAAGCGGCTGGAGGGAAAATATGAGATGAGGTAACCAAGAACATGTCGAAAATACGCAACGTTTACAATGCAAATTCGGAAAGTTTCCGGGACTTCACATCCCGTTATATTCTCCTGAAGTGGACTGCAAAAGAAGGTATTTCTTCAAGTCCCTGGGCAAATTAAATTCTTTAGGTAACAGATTGAGCGCCTGCGTAGGGCTCACAATTTTTTCTGTAAACTGTTGGCGGCTTTTATTCGATAGAAACTAGAGGCTGTATCGCTGGGACAGAAACGGGCTTCGGAGTTAATACCCGGTTTCCCCTCACTACTCGCGGCTCTGAACTAATGTGCCATTAACTGGAAAATATATTCAGTTACCACGGATACTGTTTAACCATTATTCAATTAAATCGAGTACCCTCCTCCCAAACTACTTTGGTATCCTCAGAAGCAAAAATATTTCTCGAATAAATTCTAAGACTTATATTTTCACGTTCGCGAAAGTATGGAATAAGATTATGCATTTTTGACCATGCACATCTTCGACATATTTAGGCGAGAATCACGCGAGTTGACTACATACACCATTATCATGGAGAGATATGCGTGGTTAGTGTAATATAATTAACACAAATGAAAGCCAACAAATCTTCATTGAAACTAATCAGGTGTTTTCATTTATTTATTTATTTATTTATTTATTTATTTATTTATTTATTTATTTATTTATTTATTTATTTATTTATTTGGGTGTTTAACGCCATATCTGTATCAAAGGCTAAGTAGTAACTTCAAACATGTCGTTATCAGTGATGAAGCCTTTGGCGCTCGTGAGATACAGGGAAGAATACAACACGGGTAATTAATTCCTGCCTCCTGCCTCCCACCCCCACTCACGCCCTTCTCTACCTGAGTTTTGTTCAGTATTTTTACAACGCTAAAACTTGAATTATATGCATTTTGCTTACATTTTTAAAGAAAAACATCACCTTCGCAGTCTGTTTACTTCCTTGCTTGAAACTGTTTTGTGTCAAAGCATTTCGATAACGTCAGTCAGATGCGTTACCAGATGCGTTGTTACATGAGGTTCATAGACGTAGACCGGATGGTGTATCGAGCACATTTCTGATGTCAGAATTGTATCGGGCAACGTGTAATACACACAGAAATCGTGGTTAAATAATATTACGAATACAATGGACTCCTTCGGGGCATTCTGTGCCATAGTCTATGTATTGTAGGTGCAAGCCTAGAAATAAGCAATCTGTCATTTGCAGAATGAGGTCCCCAAATGGTGAATTTGCTAATGCTATCCCATACAGTGGGCCAATTTATCCTCTGGGCACCTCTCCCTCTTTAGGCTTGAGACCATAATTCAGAATGAGGTTCACAATGGGTAAATGTAGTGACAGCAGGGAACCCCATTCTGCAGATGACTGTCTGGATATTTCCAGGCCTCTACAGGTGATCTTCATTATCCAAATACAAAGTCTGATAGATTATTTAATTTCAATCATATTTTTTTCAATTTGGAATCGATTTGTATCTTTTCTTCACACATATTATTAACATCATTTCCACTAACTGGTGACTGGGCTAATATCTTTCGTAGAATGTAGAAGACCAAAAAAGCTTTGCATTTGAAGAGTCAAGTTGCGCAGTCATAGTACTCTGGTGTGACAATATATCCAAGGAGAAAGTTCCTTAAAAAATAATCAACTGCAATTATCACATTCCACGTTTCTCTTATTTACCAAGTATCGTCTTCAGACAAACTTTTGAGCATTGGGAAAATCCTGATTATCGATGCCGTTGGACTTAGAATTCGTCAAATATTTGGTTTCCGGATGATAACTTTAGTATTTGTTTTCCGATCGGCTCCAAACTTGGTATGTGGTTTAATCACAACAAAATACAGGTCAAGTTCGAATATGGGGTCGGTCTGAACAATTTTTGCCTGAATTATGGCCCCTGTTGGACTTAGAATTCTTCGTCAAATATTTGGTTTCCGGATGATAACTTTAGTATTTGTTTTTCGATTGGCTTCAAACTTGTTAGTCTTTTTCTCAAATGACCGTAACATATATATATATGCCAGTATAAATTTCTCGCACTCTAAAAAAATTGCAAATGTGTTAAAATGGTACAATTTGAACAGTTCACGGGCGTATGATGCAATGCCCAGCGGTGCTCTTGTTCTTCTTTTTTAAAATATCGATGTGCTTCAAAATCTCAGTTGAGTCCAGCGAGTCGGAAATCTTTAGTCTCAACTGAAGTTTTCTCGAAATATGGTGCCCTAGATCACAAATTAAAGGGACGAAGCTGCGATTTTGAAAAACAAAATAAGTTGGCCATTTAACAAAAAGCACAATTTCAGTTATGCAAAAGTTATGCAAAAGTATCATTGTATTTATGTATGATTCGTATGAAAGCGTTCGATTCGATATAATGAATTAACTTGCAGGCAAGAATTGATCAGATATCTGAAAAACGGCATGCAGTAGTTTTTCAACCCAAACTGCTTAGCAGATCACTCACGGAAAATTTTGTGCAATGTCATTTTCCATATTCCTCGAAATTAGATTTCTCAGAAAGCTTTGCGTCTGGTGATTTTCTACAAGCTCTTTCACATACAAACCAAATCTGAGAGTCGATATTTTTCATATTAGAGGTCTATTGTCCCTTTAACGTCTCTTATTGCGAAAGCGACCATTACGAAACACCTTTTACATACACAAGTTTATAATACACCAAGTGAATACGGAATTACAACGTAAACAAGGACGAAATCATAAAGGAAACACCTACACGAAAATTGCAGTGGAAACCACTGATCTGTGTACAACTCGATTGCTGGATCGCTTATTGGTCACATGTAGAAAAATGATCTGCAATTAAAAATCTTTAATGCGGGCATAATTAAAAAAAAACGCAACATAGCGAAGATATCAACGACGTTACCAGAATGTTATCGGAAGTAAACAAATCCGGGAAATCCCCATGACATCATTTCTGAATTCAAGCGGTTTCTAATTTTAACTCTGCTGCTCTTCTAATAAATGACTGCAACGAACAACCATTGTGCATTATTTTAGCACTGAGTGGGCATAATTAGATTAAAAAAAATCTTATTGTAATATTTCAAATACATTGCAGTTTGGTATCCAATAAGCATCCTAAGCATGTTTTATGGACAACTGCAGTCTTTTTGTCGTTTTGAGAATAGCGGGGGAGGAATTCGTCACATACAGGTGAATTGTGCACTTGGTGATACCTTCTTGAAATTTGGCACACTGTTAGTGTAGGCTATGAGGTTCTCAAAAACGATCGGCTACAAGTTGACACCGACCGGTGGCGACCAGTAGCGGCACAATCCAAAATGGCCGCCAGCGGCTGAAGGGAACCTCCTTTTCGACGGTCTACCGACTATACATCCGATTGTAAGGGCGCGAAAGTGAACTCTGATCCACGCACGTGTTGGAAACAGACGTGGGAGATGATGTAGAATAAAACGAGATTCTCTATACGGACGCATCAATTTCTTGGAACTTGAAAAGAGCGTTGTTTCTCCGGGATCAGCGTCATTCAGGCAAACCTGAATGACGCTGATCCCGGAGAAACAACGCTCTTTATGAAGCAGTCTCTTTGCCATACAATCTCTTGTTTGGCGTAATTCCGCAAGCAATTCTGATTTGTCTGTCGAAATTAATTCGAGAACGCGATTGTTCACAAAAATCATTCACAGAATGAGTGAGAATCCTCTTCGTGTACGGACTAGTACTGACTGGGAACGTTGTTGCTTTTGCCAGCAAGACAGTTCCAAGAAATTGATGCGTCCGTATAGAGAATCTCGTTTTCATGACGCCTATAAAGCTATTGAGGAAGACATAACGCGCTTCCTAGATAATGGCGTTGAGCTTCCATATAATTTGACCATTGATTGTTTGATGAGAGAGAGTGATGAGTGTATGTCGATGTCACTGTTGACGAATAAGGCAATATATCATAAGACATGCCGTGACAGTATTCGGACTCACATCGTACAGCGCGTGCTACACAAGCGAGAGCGAAATGAGGCAGTGGCATCCTGCTCCACGCTGAGTCCTAAAAGAACACGGACAAGTTTTGAATCTGGCTGTGACAGGAAACTGCCCCAGTGTGTTTATTGTCACAAACGCGAAGGTGACAGCAGTGAGCCTATTTGCAGATCAATGTCTGATAACAATAAACTCAAAATTATGGCAAAGGAAGCCGAGAACTGGGTTGTTTTTTCTCGGGTCAATGCAGCATTTGATTCCGCTGCTAGTGATCTTTACTATCACAAAACCTGTTATTGTAAGCTTGCCAATGAAGCACGAGCGGCTAAATCTAAAAAGTCGAAGAACGCCGAACATTCCGCGTCAGGCCTGCCCTATGACCCTCTCGTTATGGCAGAGCTCATAACATTTGTTGAACACAACGATTCCGCGATGAAGCTTGTCGATCTCAAGAATCTGTACAGTCGGAGGTTGAAGCAAGTCGGTTCTGATTGGCTTAGTGAAGAAATACATTCCACTCGATTCAAAGAACATTTGTTGCAGAAATTGGGCGATGGCTGGGACGCCTTCACACAGGGTAGAGATGTGTTTATTTCAAGTAGGTTTCGAGTTGGCTCCTTGTTGTCCGAATCTTTAACTCGTATAGTGTCTGAGGAAGAGGCAAAAAAGATAGTTGATGTGGGTCTTCTTCTGCGTAAACACATACTCATATCTCAAGCTCCTTTCACGGGATCATTTTCATCTTATTGCTTGAGCGAGCCTGTACCCAACTCACTCCTGACTCTTCTTAGAGTTCTACTTGAGGGCACATGTAGTATACAGAACTTAGGCGATGATGAGACTGTTAATGCCAAGACTCGAGTGGCTTGTACTATTTCACAGATGTTGATCAGCAATTCAGCGAAACGCTCCGAACATGCACAAAATGTTCACCAGAGACGTGACAGAGAAACTCCAATGCCTCTTTATGTGGGTTTGAAGTTGCATGCCCATGATCGTATGAAAAATCTTATCAGAGATTTTCATCAAATGGGACTCTCTGTCTCTTATGATCGCGTAATGGATGTTCGCAGGAGTTTCGCGAGAGCTGTTTCACTGCGGTTCAAGAACGAAGGTGTTGTAGTCCCAGCTAACTGCAAACGTAATGTTTTCTCGATAGGAACCACTGATAACATTGATGTATCTGGTAGATCTGATATGCATGGTACGTCCATCACACTCATTGGTCAACTGAGCAGGGACAATGTGGGTACTGATCCCCCACCACTGAGTTTAGATGTTCCAGAAGACACACAAATTGAACTCCCAGACGACTATGCATTTGTTCCTTTCGTTGAAGACTTTGGTGGGGACATCAGGCTTGAATCTCCAGATGAATGTAATGTACGGCCCAATGAATATGCAGATTTGAACGTGGGAGAGAATGACTGGTTGTCTCATGTGTCACAGATCAGCAATAAAGGGAAGGTTGATGGCAGCTGGCAGCTTGATGAAGTCCCTGTGACCTTTTCAGGCTTCTTTTCAAAACATGAAGATCAAGACAATGTCAAACCTCGTGCAGTTATTGGGGTATTCCCTGTTTTCAGTGAGCAGAAAGCGGACTCACTCAGTATGCAGAAGCATGCTATGTATGTGGTCAGGGAAGCTACTGCTTTCGTAAACCCCGGCCAGATACCTGTCATTGAAGGTGACTGTCCGTTGTATGCCAGGCAGAAAAAATGTCAATGGCTGTTCCCAGAGGAGATAGGTGAGGATCGAATGGTGTGTATGATTGGATTCCTGCATCTTGAAATGTGCACCCAAGAAGCTGGTGGTAAGCTTATGGGTGGTTCTGGTTGGGAGCGAATGTTTCACCTCGCAAAGATATTCACACCCGGTGTAGCATCATCCCTACTTGGTGGGAAACATGTCAAGAGGACGCGACAGGCATATCTTCTCACTCTAGCTTGGCTTGAGATCCTCAGAAAGAATGCTTATGAGATTTACTGTCAGCAGACTGGGCCCCATGAGTCATTTGAAATGTGGGAACAGAGGATTCTTTCACAATCTCCAACTGCGCGCTATTGGGGTGAAATCGTTCGGAACTTTCTCTTGACAAGCTGTCAATTCGTTCGGAACCAACGAATCGGTAACTGGCCTGGTACACTGTGTTCTATCGATGAGTTGTGCAGTTACTTTTTTGCCCTAGGACATACAAATTATTGTCGGTGGGTCCCCGTATTTCTGAGAGACATGTCTCAGCTACCCAGGCGGCATCCTTCAATCCACAACAAATTCATGGAAGGCCATTTTGTGGTCCAGCGTAGTGAGAGGAAGTTCAGTATGATGGGTTTAGATCAGAGCCAAGAACATAGTATCCAACTACTCAAAGAAGACAGTGGTCCAAAAGGTCTCTATGGCCAGGCTGAAGAGAAAGTCGTTATTGAGCTTTCAAGGTCAGAAGTTCTGCGTGTTATAGAAGAGTATGAATATGCAAGTTTCCACACAACATCATCAGATAACACGGAACACCCGGAAAGTTCGGTATCAGAGCAGAAAAAATTTCTGAATCAATTGAAATCTCTCCTCGATCTGGTGAATCAGGGACTCATTATCAACCCTTATGATGAAACTAGTGGTCAGCTGGTGACATTAGATACTGGTGAATATATGGACCCCGAAGTTAGTAAGAGTTTACGGTCATTACCCGAAAGGGGCAAGCATTTATATTCCACTTTCTTGAAGGAAAGGCTTGTGGAATGCACCGTACCCCTGAATGATGTTATTCCCAAGGCAAATATATATACCTTCCTTAACCCACCCCCAGCCAACCTGGACAAAGGCCGAGACAAACTCATGTCAAGTAAAGCAACTGCCGCAATAGTTACCCAGATGTTCGTTTCACTGCAAGCCCGGCCTGATTCAAACATGGATGAGTTTTTCATGCACGAGAATGCACGTGATCCGCCAGCATTATCCGATAGAGGTAAGCTACGGAGTGGGACAAAATCTCAAATTCTCAATTGTTTACCAGCTATTCCTGCACAAGGGAAGAATTCAGCAGCTAGACAAGCTTCAGTTGTCATCTTGGATATGCCTGCTGTAGTCCATGTAATCAAACCACAGAAAGCGGATCTGTTTGGAGAATATGCTCGATTGCAATTATTGCCATACATCGAATCTCTGATTAACACGAACACCACAAGGGTTGATGCGATCTATGACTGTTACCCCGAAGGCAGTTTGAAGAATCAGACGCGAGCAAAACGCCTCGGTGAGACAGCAGTTAGGTTGATACGGGTGTCCGAGAACGTCCCTTTACCTAAAGGGAAGAATTGGCAGGCATTCTTGAAAGTTAGTGAGAATAAAGACGAATTTTTCAAGTTCCTGTCTGCTGAACTGCTGAAATTAACATCAACATCCGAGTACCAGTTGTTAACGACATCAGGAGAATATGTACTATGCAATAAGGATGTTAGCTTATGTGACATATCTCCATCGAACCACGAGGAAGCAGACACGCGCATGATGCTTCATCTCAACCATGCAGTCTCACAAGGTCACAAAATAGCTTTTCTTCGCACGGTTGATTCTGATGTCGTCATTCTGTCTTTGCACCATTTCGCAACATTCCGTGACCTTGGACTCAGTGAGCTGTGGATTGGGTTTGGAATTGGAAAGGCATATAAAGATATGCCAATTCATGAGATAGCTTCACAACTTGGACCTGATTACTGTAAGGCCCTGACTTTCTTCCACGCCTTCACAGGTTGTGATGTAACATCCAGCATGCTCGGCATTGGGAAGAAGACAGGATGGAATGCATGGATGAATTTTCCCGCATCAACTGAAATGATGATAGAATTGACTGAGAATCCGCAAGTCTTTTCAGAGGATTCCCCTCATATGCAGCATATCGAAAAACTCACCATACAGATGTACAGTAACAGTTGTGTCAGTACACGTGTCAATGATGCGAGACGGCATATGTTCACACATGGCCTTAAGTCTATGGAAAACATCCCGCCCACCAAAGCAGCTCTGTATCAACATGTAAAAAGGGTAATTCTTGTGTCATCTTTCATTTGGCATCGTGCTCTGCAGAAACACTTATGTGTGCCAGACCCATCACAGTACGGATGGGAGTGGAATCCACGTCTCAATATTCTGGTCCCATTTTGGACTCACCTAGGAGACGCAAGTGCTGCATGTGCACTGATGCTCCACTGTAGTTGTGCCAAGGCCTGCAAGGGCAATTGCAAATGCTTGAAAGCTGGATTAAGGTGCACACCTTTGTGTAAGTGTGAAGGTGGCTGTTGTAACAATATTGAGTAGTATACTGTCATGTTAGGACCAGTCATCTCCTATTCTGGTATTTTTTTTTCCATTTTCGGCCAGTTAACACATGTCATGTTTCTAGTTGAGTTGATTTTGCTAACAAATGTTCATCCCATGTGGCTTGCTACATTGTCCGGGGTATAGGAATACAGTTTTAGATTTCGGAAAATAGTCTGTTATTTACTGCACAAGACGGTGTTAATTCATGCATAGCATGATACAATATCCCCAACTATTTTGCCTCTGTACAACAGTTGATACCTTCGTTCACCCGTGTGTTCATCTATGGTATCCTTGTCTTTCTCTGGCCATAGGCCACATGTGACTAGTCAGTTCCTACTCCATAGCAAATCAACTTGGAAATCCTTCATCTTGTAGCGCACTCATGTCTCAATGAATCCATACCTGAGTTGATCTAATAAATCTAACGTAAGGTATCAAATTGCCATACCGGATCATATTTCGATAAGTTATTCGCTAAAACATTTCGACCACTCATCGACATCAAAGGTCATGTTTTGGCTCCCAGTGGTGGCTATATCTCTATATCCCTGGTAAAGTAGCATACCATGAGGGATGGGCATTAAGTGTCGGCAACATTAATCCTGACTTGGAACACACCACATCTTAACTGGCCGAAAATGAAGAATACTACTTGTAGTCAAAAAATATTCCTGTACCTCGAATGACTGCAAACATACACTCACCCCTTCTAGTCCCATTTTGCCAATGTTCTATACTGGCAAGATAACATTGTATAATTAACAACGGGAACTAATGCATCCCGAGTTCATTCCAGCACTGCCCTTGCTGGCAGACGTGTCGCTATGGTGTTGAGATTGAACCAGAACTCCTCTAGAAATTTGATAGTTTTATTTTCTTAGAAAATAAATCTATCGAAAATGCCGGAAGTTGAGAATAGACTGTCACTTTAATTGGATTATCAAATGTCCAAGTATCCCCACTGCTGCATACTATCGAGTACCCTTGTTCATGTGTTGACAGGAATCTCTCATACCATGTTCATTTGACCATTGCATTCCCGAGAAACATTCAACACTAATTTATCTACGGACGGACGATCATACTGACAGTCAGACACACAGACGCACACATCGACGGAAATTCTGATCCCATTATCCATTAATCTTCCCCCCAACTTGTTCCAAGGGCTTCACTCCATCATTCACATCAATTACAGCACATGTATGGTGTTAGGTTTGGAGCTTCAGTTGTGCGATCGGCGAAAATAGCTTTTTTTCGATCCGCTTGGCGGCCATTTTGGATTTCGCTGCTAGTGGTGGCTAGAGGATGGTGCCAACTTGTAGCCGATCGATTTTGAAATCTCTGATGCCTACCCTTACATCATGCCAAATTTCAGGAAGGTATCACCAAGTGCACAATTCTAGCGAATTCCTCCCCCGCTAGAACCCGTTTTAGACGAATCTTGAAAATAACTTTACCTCGGAATTTTTTGTGAGTGATCGACTAACCAGTTCAGATTGAAAAACTATATCAGCGTTTGTCAAACATCCGATAAATTCTCGGCTAGAATTTAATTTATTTAATCGATTCAGACACTCTTAAGGGTACTTTTGCATAATTAACATTGTGGTTAGAGATGGCCGGTATTGGAATTTTTAATTCGGTATCTGTTTCGATTTGGTATTCGGTATCTTAGTTGACTGAGATTTGCTGATAGTACCAAAGAGAAATTCACATCAAGAAAAACAGAATAAGTTGGTGTAGTATCATTCATCTACAATACTATAAATAATGCCAATGGGCTCAACAACGGAATTCTTTTACGACAACAAATCATATATGCAGTAATTTTGTGACTGGTTCTAAACGTACATCAATGTTTAAAAACCTATTTCAGGTCTTTTGCGATCTCAGAGCATGTGACCTGACCATGCCATCTTTAGAAGGTCCTGCGGACAGTAGCCAAACACCCGGTAGTGATTTCTAGTCAGTCTTGGCTGCCTTAACAGGAAGCCACGACTTTACTAGAAATTCACTGATAAGCAATTGGACATGTATAGGTTGTAGTCTTGTGGGGATTCAGGACAGTTGCCCAGTCCATTGAGGGTTAACAAAACTGAAAAGAAAATCAGTCACTTCTGTCATGAAAATGAACTTTTCAACTGTTATCAAGCCTCAGCAGGGACTTATAAACGGTGAATGTGGGTAAATTTGAAAATTCAGACGGTTTCGGTATTCAACGATTGGTTCGTTTCGGTTTTTCGATATATTGCCCAACTCTAATTGTGGTTTTGTCAAATGGTCAGCTTTTTTATGCTCCCGCCATTCTGGCGAGGGGCACTAAGTGTTACCCTTGTCCGTCTGTGCGTCCGTATGTACGTTTGTCCATCCCCAATATGTTTAAGACATGTTGATTTTGGTTTCCGGACGATAACTTTAGTTTGACTGATCGAAATGGAACAAAATTTTACACTTTAGTTTATAACCACATAATACGGATTGGGATTGTTAGTGGGCCTGGTCCGATATTTTGGCACAGTAATGGCCCATTTCCAACTTAGAAGACATGTTGATATTGGTTTCCATATGGTAACCTGAGTTATAGGTGTCCGATTTCAATCAAACTTGGAATATATCTTACTGCAGACAATATACCAGAGGGGGTGATTTTGAGTGTGGTGCGATAATTTTTAGCTGAGTTATGGCACTTTTTGGGACTTCATTAAGCATTAAATATAGTTTATCATAAAGCGGGGGCATTCGTGTCCCAATGACACATTTGGTGACCTGCTGTGTTAGTGCTATGGTTTGATGGAGATAAAATATTTATTAATTCAGTATCAACAAAGATAAATGACTAGAAACTCATGCTAAGTAGTGGGGCGTTCAAATTAGCGACTTAGTGGCCCTCCCTTTACCTAACGTAACGGCCAAAACCGGCCAGCGCTATCCCCAAAAATCATCAATTAATTTTCAATATATTTTCATTTTTTGTCTCAAAAACATAGGTTATGCCCCCTCGTTGGAACGAGCTCGTCGAGCTCGTTCCAACAAGGGGTCATAACCTATGTTTTTGAGACAAAAATTGAAAAAAATTAGTTATTCAAGAATTTTTTTTTGCAAGTGTCGTCTGCTTTTCATGTTAGGTAAAGAGTTAAGGGTTGAATTATTATCAGTTGTTACGAATATAGTACAGCCGTCGTGGACTGGTCACTTTCCTCGGGTGGGCAATATTTCCACGAACGCAATAATATCAGATTCGAAACTCTAATTATAGGAATAATCATCAAAATTTTCAGCATTTCATTAATTAAAATGTTGCTGATGATGATTTTTATTACCTGGTAAACGCCTGGTAAACGCATGCGTGGACATCACTACCCACGCATGGATTACGACCAGTCCATGGCGACTGCACTGTGTTGTTATGATCCTGTTCACTTCAACAGGAGCGTTTTCTAGCATGAACCAAGTTTTTAGTGACTTTACCTCTGACTCTGAATACAGACATTGAAAAAGTCGATTATTTCTGGATTTGGCATCTGCAAATTCACAAAATATACAGACGAAGACTTCAAATTTGATTACGTCCGAGATTGTTGAATGCGCAACTTATAATTTCCATTTCTTGGCGCTGGTAGCTTAGATTTCGTTGTCGAACCAAATTCGTCGCCAAGGAAGATCCTGAAATCTGACTTTTGTAGACATCTGCTCTTGGTTTGTATCAGTAATTGTAAATTTTCATACTCGAAAAGTGTGTATGTCACATAGGCATCATTTGTTATTTGTGTTGTTTGTACGTAACAAGCGAATATTAATTCAGATTTAGTCATCAGATAAAGTTATAGAGTACATTTTAGGTTAGATCAAAATTTGATCTACCATTTTGGCACCTCCGATTGTTATCCGAGATCAGAGTCTGGTTTTTGCGGTAATGGCTCTTCAACAAAGCATGACGTTTTTCTACTGATGTCCAAAGGTGTTTTCCCAATAATTACTTGCTTCTTAATTGGGCCTTCCTTGCGCATCTAATAATTTCAAAGGAGATAATTTAATCGAAAGTCGATTTTCATTACGATATAAGTTAGAGATGGGCCCTTTATAAGGACTGTGCGCATGAAGTAAGGTCTGGAAGATAGTTTCTATTGGACATTTATGGAGGGCAGAACATAATGAACATGCAAAGTGGTTCGAAACTTGTTGACTCTTTACCTAACGCAATGGAGATATCCGGCCATTCAAATTTTATTTTTCTTTCACATTTTGCCTCCAAAACATACCTTATGCCCCTCGTTCGAATGAGCTCACGAGCGCTATCCATTATTGCGATCGTAAGCCATGTTTGTGGCAAAATATGGAAATCTTCAGTTTTAACAATATTCTTTAGCACGTGTCGTCCACTAGTGGTGTTAGGTAAAGGGTTAACCCTTTGAACGCTGGTGGTATCTTCCATGTCAGTTCAATGACAGCAACTGGAAGAGTCCATATTCCTTATTTGAGGGTAAACTAATTAACATTTTCAACACGTGCAGCCTTTGAGCTGCACGTTGAAAATGTTGATTGGTCTAGCCCACACATTCACTTAGCCGCCATCTAACTTAATGAAATTATGGTGTATCATGTTCCTGGGCCTGAAAAGCGGCCTTTTGGGTTCAAAGTCTTAATATTTACATGAGAAATTGCTGACCAGATTACATGATGCCTTCTTTATGCATGCTGGGAAATTATTTACTCTCTACAGCTTCTGCTTTCGTCATTGTGAGCTTTTAAACTGTTTATGAAATGTTGATTGACATTTACGCTCATTATGGAAGTTTGTATTATTTTATTTTTTGTATGCTTCTTTCTGTTCAGATTGTAGGAGCAAAGTCGTTGTTACAGTCAAAACGATAAAATATCCAGATCTAATGGTGTTGACGCGACAGCGAAACCAGTCGGCTGATTAAAAGTACTTGCTTTAAAAAGTGAAAAGGAATTTCATCTTGTCAAATAGAGAGCTCTTGAATACACCATTAGCCCTTACTGTATAAACTTGTTATATTGATATCAACGTTCTTTAGTCCAACGCTCAAGTTATAGTTGGTACAGTTTACAATAGTGTGTGGCAATCCACAATTCTCGACCAGTAGTCATCCATCTGCAGACCACTGTGCAGTACACGTGCGTTTTAAGTCGTTCAAAAATCGTATACTCTTCAGGGACGTTTCTACACAACTTAGGATTTTTGTTTTCTTTTTTTCAAAAGCTGGCAATAAGTAATGTAATTCACTTCGTATTTTCAGACCAGTAGCTGTCTATAGATAATGCGTGTGTGTGTTTGGGGGGGGGGGGGGCAGGTCTGCCCGACCAAGAAGCGAATTTACCCGGCAGTTCTTTGTGTAGATACTGTACACTTTCTCATCTCGGCGAGCTGTCCATGCGAGAAGTCAACAGCCACTTTAATTACCTATGACAACTTACAATGTCGTGGTAAAAACGGTGGCAACGTGCCGTGGCTAGTGTCTGGGGTAGGTCCATCTCACATATCGGCAAACTAGCAACCATCTGTGACAGTTTTATTCCGAAGGTGGGGGCCTTTGAACATGCCAATTATTGCCCGATAAAACATAGAATTTTGAGATGTAACAAGCAATAGAATTTTGAGGTGTAACAAGCATTTTAGGAGGAAATGTTAGCCCACTCCCCCACAACACCACACCCCTAGACTCACGCCCTTGCTTATTTTTCGAGTGATGATAACTCTCCTTTGTCTGTTTGATTAGGCCCTAAACGATATCAAATTTTCGGAAATCTTAACCAAAAAATGGGGAAATATGCCCATTTGTTTTTCCTAGTTAAAAGATTAATTTAGGTTGCTGATATCTCGGTATTACCAATGACTCTTTTTTTGTCAAGGGTTTCTTAGCTGTTCATAATTTATGGATATGATCTATGGCTTTCTTGGCATACTTCACTTGACTGGGCATGTATGGAATTCAAGCTTCTTCGGTGTCTAAAATGAAGTCTTGTCTTGTGTGGAATGTTGTGTGTTTCAATTTTTGTCCGACCACTTGAAATGAAGGATAACTACTGGCATGTGATCTGAGAGAAGCATACAAAATGGATATCATCCAATTCTAAATGAAGAAAGGTCGAGTAAACAAGTACACGAACACAATCAAAACCGTTGTCCGTTAACCCATTTAAGCCTTTTACCAGACGTACAGGATATCAAAATTTATAATTTTAATTATTGTTTTTTAATTTTTTTTCAAAACATTTCAACAAAACCATATCATATAACCCCTCAATGGAACGAGCTCAACGAGCTCATTCCAATGAGGGGTCACATGATATGGTTTTGTTTAAATTATGTTAAAATATATATTTTTTAAACTGCTTATTTTGTAAATTACGCCGGCGGATGCGGCCGATTTGTTAGGTAAAGGGTTAAAGACCACATGCTATCATCAAAGTAAGCGATATTGGGAGGGAGACTACCGGACATCTATTAAACATTTGAAATGTGTACTGCAAGATGCGGCGTAAAATGTATCACTAACGGAGTGTCCGATATGATTTTGTATTACCACCACCTCCCCTCCCCGCTACCTCACTCGGATACAATCCTGCTTGGCGTATGAAGGTACGAAGTTACCAGGGACGAATTATTGAGATTTACAATGATCGCCAGTAATTGAGCGTACTCCATTGTGCGCCGCTGGTTACACCGAAAAATCACTGTCTTTGTTGATAGTGTTTTTATAAACGCCTTAATAAACTGTTCCTTTTTAAATTTGAAAAATCCTATTATTCCAACACACAAATTTATGAAATGTTACATTATTTTGATTCTTCGATAAATGTTCTATCACCATTTGGTGCACTCCTGAGTTTTGCGTCTAATTCTCTGTATCGTCTAGAAGTAATATCACAGCCCGTAGCCTAAAAATTAGGCGAACGACCGTTTCACCCCCCCCCCCCCCCCCCCCCCCCCCCCCGCTCCTGTCGATAGCCAAAGAAGAAGTAGAGCTACCTACTTTATGTTCACCAGCATCACTGGATTTTACACAAATATCGTTACTCGAATTTCTATTTCATTCATTTGCTCGCTCTCCCAGAACCGTGATCTACATTATAATGTTGACAAAACCTAATGTTATTTAGTAATTATGATTTATTATTTATATATTGGTGTTTAACCCTTTACCTAACGCAGACGATATCAAAATTTATTATTTTAAATATCATTTTTTTTTATTTTTCAAAAAATTTCAAGAAAACCATATCATGTGACCCCTCGTTGGAACGAGCTCGTTCCAACGAGGGGTCACATGATATGGTTTTCTTGAAATTTTTTGAAAAAATAATATTTTTTCAACTGCTGAATTTGCATATTACGCGGGCGGATGCGGGCGATTCGTTAGGTAAAGGGTTAACCATTTGAACCCTGGTGGTTTATTCCATACCTGTTCAGAGACACCATCTGGTAGAGTCTATATTCGTTAATTGTGTGAATAACAATCAATATTTTCAACGTACAGCCTCGTGGCTGATTGGTCTATCACACAAATTCACCGAGCAACTATCTACTTTATGAATTAAGGTCGTGTCGCGATTCAAAGCCGGAAAAGCGGTCTTTCGGGTGCAAAGGGTTAAGGTCACACATTTCTGCAGAATGGCTAATCGTGACCGCAACATGAAGATAAATTCAAGTTTAGTCAATAGCTTATCCCATTTTGCCAATTTTAGACGACTTCCATCCCAAGTATTGGTGACTGGGTCCTATTTTACCAGTAAAACATAGCTTGTTTAGCAACCTTCCTCTTCTCGTAGTTCAGCTTTTCGAACGTCGCAACGTCTCTAGTACGGAAGCTGCGACGTTCCCATAGCTGAACTATTTCTTCTCCCACTTTGGCGAATCTCCGCTTTTGAATTTTGTATACGACTCTCTTCTTTTTTTTTCATCCAACTTATCCTTACTTATTGCCATACAGAAACTACTCTCCCTTTTGCCTGATTACGCCAGTTTTACAATGTACAAATTGATTGCGAATAACGGTGAACTATTTCGTAGTAAACAAAATGATTTCCACCAGTAACGCATTAAGGGGGAAAACGCCAGCTTGGTTCATATCGGCTGATTTGCAGCAGGCAAATTGCTATATCTTTTAAAATGCTAATGATTCATTTTAGTGAGTTATATTAGGAGGTAGAAAATACAATCCTGGAAAATACAATTGTAAAAGTTTTATAGTATTGGATACAGGTGCTTCCTCGTGGTATGTTTCCTGGGCAATGATAATATTACCCGCAGGTTGTACCAGGTTAAGTCATCCCTGTCTAAGACCTACCAGTAATATCTGCCAGGCCTCCAGACTTACAGGTTGTGGTGAACAAACTTTTCGAAGATTGTCCAGATTAATGTGCATTGCATGCTGGAGAAATGGCAATTAGTGTCTCATTATTAGGAAAAACAGAGACTAAAATAGAGTAAATTGCATTGGGAAAGGGTGCTCGTAATCTGACTGTAGACCATTTGAAAAATCAAGAAATATCACAAACCTGTAACATGGTACTAGCTCTTTCCAGTTAAACCCTGATAGCGTCTGCCATCACCATGATGTTAAGAATGAACAAGGGTTTGGCCCGAAAACAAATAAAAAACAAAACCTGGTGCCCATTCTGGGCTCTTAAAAGGCATTTGTATTATCAAGTGAGAAACACCCGGATACTCTCACATGGATTGCAGTAAGCAGTCGCTTTGATATGTTGCTGGGTCATCGTTCGGTAATGGACACCGAATCACACATAAGTGTTATACGTCATATCAAGTATTTTGGCTACAGATTCCTGTATTTGGTCGGTACATGGCTGAAATCAGACAAACGTAGGTAATGTCATGTTTTTATCGAATTATTATTTCGGTAATCTAACTGTGGAACCAAAAGATCTTGGTTCCAGGAAAGTAGATTTGTTACATGGAAGGATTGGCTTGCGAAAATCTGTTTTTAGAACATCAGTAATCAGTATAAACTGAGCACAAGGATTGTTTCAATCAACAGGCCTGCGGCTGAATAGGGAGAGCGACCAAAAAATGTATCATGGTAAACTACGATCTTCATGGTTGATTAACCCTTTAACCAACACACACTATATTAAAATTTATTATTTTATATATGATTTTTTTCAAATGTTTCAACAAATTTCACCCAAACCAAATCATGTGACCATCCTTTGGAACGAGCTCGATGACCTCGTTTCATTGCGGGGGGGGGGGGGGGGGGGGGGGTGGTCACATGATATGGTTTGTTGAAATGTTTTAGCAATTGTTTTTTCCAATGCTGAATGTGTAAATTACACGGGTTGTCCATTAACTGGGTATCTGTACTACTTGGCTTATGATTGTGAATTCAGGCTCCTGTCAATGACAAGACAGGTTATTTGGTGGCGACACATCATGCAATATGTGCTTGACCACGTAGGATGACATTTCAATGAACACAGCTTGATGAATATTGATATGAAGTCAGAAAAATGTCTTCTCTAAAAAGTGGTTAGTCGACTGTGGATCGTTCAAGGCAGTATTTTCCTCCGTCGAATAATCGAATTGTTTACTCCTTTTAAATACTTCGAAATTGAACGCATCTCTTCAATGAGAAAGGTGCATATTTTTGGTTCAAAATTTACCATATTTCCCCATCAGAAATTTGTTAAATATGGAGCGAAACATAAGTATTTCTCTCGATTTAGGGCCACTGCAGAGACAAACCAAAGGATAGAATCTTCAATCAAATAATACATAATATAATCAAAAAGTAAAGAGTCTGTGAACTCCCATTCTTACCAATTATCAATAAGATTCCATTTCTGGAGTAAACTAGGGGCATATCCCGCACCCTCAGGTTCCTACGTCTCTGCATGCAAGTAACAGATAAATAGCCAGAGAAAAATACGGTGCTAATGACACAAGAAGTCGGTCGTTTCAACAAGAAAACTTGCCCAAATCCAACGCGGAGCATTCGTGATGTTTGGAGTATGTTTGTTTTTTTTTAAATCCTTAACCCCTTGAACACGATAAGCCTCTTTTCCGACCCATTTGATACGCCATAATTTCATTAAGGAGGGTGGCTGCTAAGTGAATGTGTGGGTAGACCAATCAATATTTTCAACGTGCAGCCGCAAAGGCTGCACGTTGAAACTATTTATTGGTCTATCCCAAAATAATGAATATGGACTCATCTAATTGCTGCATTTTAACTGACATGTGAGATACCAGCAGGGTCCAAAGGGTTAAGAGGTCACCTCGGTATGATTAGTCGACTATAATCGATTAGCTCGGCCGATTAATCGATTGGGAAAATGAATAATCAACGTTAAACCAGACACATAGTTGTTGTTTAGTAAATATTGAGTATTGTTCTGCGCTTATTGAATATAAAGTCTTTGCACTGCTCGGTGTGGTTTCTCTTAGCTTCCTTTACTAACACTAACAAGGTAGGCCGGGCAAGTGCAATATCCATTGTCATATGTAGAACATTGTTGGATACGCCCTGTTTATAGTTTCTTTTCACTTATTCATGATCTTGAACTCAGAAGAAAAGATGGCGCAGACTGGTGCATCACAAGACGGCGACAAACTGATAGGTATTCCACCTTTCTTCTTGACCGGACCGAGACAGACGCCATCGAAGAGTAAGATTGAGAAAGTCTATGCATGAGTGTGGTTCTAATGTAAATCTCTCTTCTTCTAACATCTCGTACTAATACCTTGCACGAGCCCTGTCGATCCTTTGTTCAGTATTGTCATCTATTTCTATATATTTTCAATTTAATACATAATTTTGTTAACCTTTTCGTTGCCGAATTTCAGCAGTCGTTTTCAGAAACTTGCGTGCTTCAAATTTGTGCGTGCCATTTTGAAAAAAAGGTGCCGATGCCTTTTAGTTACCAAACACTTACCAAACACTTAAAAACATAACCAATTGCTATTCTCAGACAATGATAAGTTTTTACCTCTGTATTTATAACAGCTTGGGCGCATTCACAAAAGATTCGATAAGCTTGATATATTTCGTATGATGTGATAGGGGTACGCAAAATTGAGACAAATATTTACTCTTTCGGAAAAAATGCTCATGAAATACCGAGAACCAGACATTCACCAACAGGTCATCGGATTACAACCGCTCAAAATTAGCCAAAACAAAACGCAAATCAATGGCTTGGTAAATGCAATGGCGGGGAACTGGTGCTACGGTAGATAAATTCCCAACCAGAACGTGTTCTACTTGCCATTGTTCTGTCTCAAACCCCTTCAGATCGGTCATCTACCACTCCTGGACAACAGGAGCGCGTGTGTGTTGCTCATACTGGGCTCATGACTTTGTGTACACTTTGGCTTGGAAAACCCTACCTGGAACCCTTCGGTGATTACACCTCCTTGTAGGGAGCTGTAGCGTCAGGGAGGTTCTAGTTCGGATTACTCAGCTCGGACCTTACTCGGTGGATGTGTAAGTTGGTATAAGATCAAACTTCCTGATCCACCGTGTTTAATAAACGTGTTACTCACGCCGACGATAGTCGAAGCGTAGGTAGCACTTTCACTAACGTATGCGTGTAGGCGTGAGTGAGTATTATAGCTTTACTTCGAGAATAAATCATTGAAATAAATTGAGGGCATTGTTTCTCGCAGCCCTGTGTGTGCCTGTGTTTGTTCGCTCTCCTACTTGGGATAGGAACGGTATTTA
This sequence comes from Pictodentalium vernedei, assembly GCA_031216915.1. NCBI lineage: Eukaryota > Metazoa > Mollusca > Scaphopoda > Dentaliida > Dentaliidae > Pictodentalium > Pictodentalium vernedei. Next base: position 355,668,440 of record CM062292.1, on the reverse strand, counting down.
TCGAGATATGAATACCTTACGTGTTTGGAGGGCAAAGATCAAGGTCCCAGTGTTATAAACTTTATTTTAAAAAATAGTTTGTGGCTTTGTTACTTATCTGTTTCAGCCAGAGCAACCCGAATTTAATATACAGAGATACCTCATGACTATTTACGTTTGGATGTCGAAGGTGAAGGTCACGGGGTTACAAAATTCAAAATACATGCTTAACATCGTGGGGACGCCCGAGACCCCTCTATTTGATAAAAATGTCATCAACAATTCAGGAACGAAACATCGACACAGCTGGAGAAAGCTGTTTTCTTCTCCAGTGCTTCGACAAGATCGACTACGGTAAATGTTTTCTCTCATTCAAGGGGAAGTCTATTAGCTGACATGATCCTATAGTTTCTTGTTGGCTTGTTTTCTCTAAAAAAAACTTTACTGGCTACTGTGGAAGATGGAAATTCATCTGCAGTATTATTTTTTTTATAAATTGTAGAACTTTTTTCTAAATTAAGAAGTTCTCGGATACAACGAAACAAATAAAAGAATCGAACTATGTATTTTTAACATTCGAGTTTTTTCTGTAAAGTCTATCACCCAATGTTCAGTAAAACCGATGTTTTGGCTATTTCATAAGACCGATGTTTCGGCTGTCTCAACTTCAGTTGTATTTCCTTCACGTGCAAATATGTTACTCTTGCAAATGAATGGAAAGCCTTCTCTAGACATCCTTTCCTGAAAAGTGACAGTTTCATATTATTGAGCCCTCGTATCAGAAAAAAATATATCACTGGGTCACACAGACGGTTTGATTTCCCCGAAATCGAGTGCAGTTGTCGCTTGTCGACGGTCTGTCGATCACAATGTATTGTAGCTGCTTTGTTTCCGGAAGTTTGCCGAAGAGACAAGTCACATTCAGTCCCAGATGCAAATAAGTAAAAACTTCATTTAATGTCGTGTTGTTCGCTGCGAAATGGTTAACATTTGATTTTAGTTTTTGTTATGATGGAAAATGATTTTAATCTTTGTGTGTAAATAATGATATTTTTTTAAAATTAACACTTTTGGCATGCAGGGTTTAGGAAAAAGATAACCCGTTGAATCTAACCCAGTTTCAACCGTCGACGAACAAGGTAATGTGCATTTAATTTATTGAATAAGATTCCATAATATCTTCCACATCATGAATCAGGCAAGTATCGTTTCTACAGTTCCATAACAAATCTTTCATCCAGTCACTCACTACAAAACAGGATTTCGAAATTATTTACCCTTGTCATGTTACAGTTTTCAGAAATGAATGCAATTCTAATTCTATTTCACGATTCCGCATCTTGTAGTGGACTGTTTTGCTGATAAGTCGGGTGCTAATGCAACACACTGTTCGTATTTAATTCCAATGTGTCATTTAAAGTTGGTCTTACACTTACAATACATCCAATAAATATATATAAAACTACTACACATAGCCTTTAAATTGACACATTTTAAGATATACCACATCACATTTTATTTCTTCCAAAGCACAGCCATCTTCCGAAATTGAACAAAGAGCTCACCGCAAAGTATCAAGGAGGCGCAACAAACCCTGTTTTGATAAAGGGGTTGAACTGGAGATTTTCAAATATCACTGTCATTTTGGTTTCAGTCGTGCGGTGAATAGGTTAGCTCAAACCGCATCAAAGCGAAGCATCATTTCCATTTGTGTTCACAAACTCCCAACACAGAATGATTTTTTTCCTGCATTTTTGATAAGGCATTTTACACATTTGCCTGCGCAGTCTACAAAATTTGGCATTCAAATTTTATTTATTTTTTCCATTTCTTTTCCCCTCACAAGCACAGCTTAAGATCCCTCACTGGAATGAGCTCGTTCCAATTAATGGGGTAGCATAAGTTATGTTTTCGATTCCATCAAGTGGAAAAAATTATTTATTCAAAAACACTTGAGGCAAAGTGTCCTCTTCTGTTCGTGTTATGTGAAACGTTAACAACACAAAATGCATCACCGTGCAGAACAGGCTAAATCGGGTATGATCAAGTATGAGACAAATCTGACAGCACAAAATGCAGCACCGTGCAAAAGAGGCCAAATCAGGAATGATCAAGTATGAGACAAATCCGATAGTTGAAAATGCAGCACGGTGCGAAACAAACTAAATCAGGGATGACCAAGTGTGAGACAAATCTGAAAGGACAAAATTCAGCACCATGCAAAACACACTAAATTAGGAATGATCAAGTATGAGACAAACCTGACAGCACAAAATGCAGTATTGTGCTAAACAGACAAAATCGGGAATGACCGGGTATGAGACAAACCTGACGGCACAAATGCAGCACCGTGTGAAAGTGACTAAATCAGGAATGGTCAAATATTACCCAAACCTGACAGCACAAAATGCAGCATCGTACGAAACAAGCTAAATAAGGACTGATCAAGTATGAGACAAACCCGACAGCACAAAATGCAACACTGTGCAAAACAGATTAAATTAGGAATGGGCAAGTATGAGACAAAACCTGACAGCACAAAATGCAGCACCATGCGAAACAGACAAATTCAGGAATGATCAAGTATGATACAACCCTGACAGAACAGATTCCAGCACTGTGTGATACAGAACAAATTAGGAACGATGAAGTATGGGTCAAACCTGACTGTACAAAATATAGCACCGCGCGAAACAGACTAAATCACGAATGAGCAAGTATGAGACAAACCTGACAGCACAAAATGCAGCACCACGATCAAGCATGAGGCAAACCTGACAACACAAAATGCAGCACTGTGCAAAACAGGCAAAATCAGGGATAAACAAGTATTAGACAAACCTGACATTACAAAATGCAGCGCTGTGAAACAGATTAAATCAGGAATGATCAAGTATGAGGCAAACCTTAGGAGTACAAAATGCAACCCTGTGTGAAAGAGACTAAATCGGGAACGATCAAATATTAGACAAACTTGACAGCCAAAATTGCAGCATCGTACGAAACAAGCTAAATAAGGAATGATCAAGTATGAGACAAGCCTGACAGCACAAAATGCAACACTGTGCGAAACAGACTAAATCAGGAAAAAGCAAGAATGAGACAAACCTGACAGCGCAAAACGCAGCACCATGCGAAATAGACAAATGCAGGAATGATCAAGTATGGTACAAACCTGACAGTACAGAATGCAATACTGTGTAATACAGAATAGATTAGGAACGATCAAGTATGAGACAAACCTGACAGTTCAAAATATAGCACCGCACGAAACAGACTGAACCAGGAGTGAGCAAGTAGGAGGAGACAAACCTGACAGCACAAAAAGCAGCACCATGCGAAAGAGACAAATTAAGGAATGATTCAGTATGATACAAACCTAACAGTACAAAATGCAGCACCGTGTCAAAAGGATTAAATGAGGAATGATCAAGTATGAGACAAACTTGACAGTACAAAATGCAGCACTGTGTTAAACAGATTAAATCGTGGACGATCAAGCATGAGGCAAACCTGACAACACAAAATGCAGCACTGTGCAAAACAGGCAAAATCAGGGATGAACAAGTATGAGACAAGCCTGACATTATAAAATGCAGCACTGGGTGAAACAGACTAAATCAGGAATGTTCAAGTATGAGGCAAACCTTAGAGTACAAAATGCAACCCTGTGTGAAACAGACTAAATCAGGAATGATCAAATATTAGACAAACCTGACAGCCAAAAATGCAGCATTGTACGAAACAAGCTAAATAAGGACTGATCAAGTATGAGACAAGCCTGACAGCACAAAATGCAACACTGTGCAAAACAGACTAAATCAGGAATGGGCAAGTATGAGACAAAACCCGAAAGCACAAAATGCAGCACCATTCGAAATAGACAAATTCAGGAATGATCTAGTATGATACAAACCTGACAGTACAGATTGCAGCACTGTGTGATACAGAATAAATTAGGAACGATCAAGTATGAGACACACCTGGCAGTACAAAATATAGCACCGCGCGAAACAGACTAAATCAGGAATGATCAAGTATGAGACAAGCCTGACAGTACAACATGCAGCACTGTGTGAAACACATTAAATCGCGAATGATCAAGTTTGAGACAAATCTGACATCACAAAGTGCAGCACTGTGCAATACAGGCAAAATCAGGGATGAACAAGTATGAGGCAAATCCGACATTACAAAATGCAGCACTGTGTGAAACAGATTAAATCAGGAATGATCAAGTATGAAGAAAACGTGACAGTATAAAATGCAGCGCTGTGTGAAACACACTAAATTAGGAATGATCAAGTATGAGACAAACTTGACAGTACACAATGAAGCACTGAGTGAAACTGACTAAATCAGTAATGATCAAATATGAGACAAAACTGACAGTACAAAATGCAGCACTCTGTGGAACAGATTAGATCAGGAATGTCCATGTATGAGACAAGCCTGAAAGTACAACATGCAGCACCGTGTGAAGGAGATTAGATCAGGACAGATAAAGTATGAGACAAACCAGAGAGTACAAAATGCAGCACTGTGTGAAACAGATTAAATGAGGATTGATCAAGTATGAGACAAACCTGACATTACAAAATGCCGCATTGTGAGAATCAGATTAAATCAGGGATGAACAAGTATGAGACAAATCTGATAGCACAAGATGCAGCACTGTGTGAAACAGATTAAATCAGAAATGACAAAGTATGAGGCAAACCTGACAGTACAAAATGCAGCACCGTGTGAAACAGATTAAATGAGGAATGATCAAGTATGAGACAAACCTGACAGTATAAAATGCAGCCCTGTGTGAAGCACACTAAATCATGAATGATGAAATATGAGATAAACCTGACAGCACAAAATGCAGCATTGTACGAAACAAGCTAAATCAGGAATGATCAAGTATGAGACAAACCTGACGGCACAAAATGCAACACTCAGCGAAAGAGACTAAATCAGGAATGAGCAAGTATGAGACAAACATGACAGCGCAAAATGCAGCATTATGCGAAATAGACAAATACAAAATGCAGCACCGTGTGAAACAGATTAAATCAGGAATATCCAAGTATGAGACAAAACTGACGGTACAAAATGCAGCACTGTGTGGAACAGATTAAATCAGGAATGATCAAGCTTGAGAAAAACCTGGCAGTACACAATGCAGCCCTGTGCGAAACAGACTAATTCAGGAAGGATCAAGTATGAGACAAAACTGAGAGTACCAAATGCAGTACCCTGTGAAACAGATTAAATCAGGAATGTCCATGTATGAGATAAACTGATGGTACAAAATGCAGCACTGTGTGGAACAGATTTTATTGGGAATCATCAAGTATGAGACAAAACTGACAGTACAAAATGCAGCACAGTGTGAAACAGATTAAATCAGGAATGATCAAGTATGAGACAAACCCGACAGTACAAAATGCACCCCTGTGCGAAAAAGAGTAAATCAAGAATGATTAAGTATGAGACAAACCTGACAGTACAAAATGCAGCCCTTAGTGAAACACGCTAAATCAGGAATGATCAAGTATGAGACAAATCTGACAGTACACAATGAAGCACTGTTTGAAATTGACTAAATCAGGAATGATGAAGTATGTGACAAACCTAACAGTACAGAATGCAGCACCGTGTGAAATAGATTAAATCAGGAATGTCAATGTATGAGGCAAAACTGATGGTACAAAATGCAGCACTGTGTGGGACAAAATTAAATCAGGAATTATCAAGTACGAGACAAACCTCACTGTACAAAATGCAGCACTTTGTGGAACAGATTAAACCAGGAATGATCAAGTATGAGACAAACCTGACTGTACAAAATGCAACATTGTGCGAAACAGACTAAATCAGGAATGATCAATTATGAGACAAACCCGACAGTACAAAACGTAGCAGTGTGTGAAAGAGGTTAAATCAGGAATGGTGAAGTTTGAGCCAAACTTGAAAGTACAGAATGCAGCACTGTGTGAAACAGATTAAATCAGGAATGATCAAGTATTGACAAGCCTGACAGTAGAAAATGCAGCACTGCGTGAAGCAGATTAAATCAGGAATGATCAAGTGTGAGACAATCGTGACAGTACAAAATGCACCAGTGTGTGAAACAGGATAAATCGGGGATGATCAAGTATTGGACAACCTGACAGAACAAAATGCAGCACTGTGTGAAGCAGATTAATTAGGAATGATCAAGTATGAGACAAACCTGACAGTACAAAATGCAGCACAGTGTGAAACAGATTAAATCAGAAATGATCAAGTATGAGACAATCCTGACAGTACAAAATGCCGCAGTGTGAAACAGACTAAATCAGGAATGATCAAGTATGAGGCAAATCTGACAGGAGAAAAAATGTTGCACCTTGCAAAACAGACTAAATCAGGAATGATCAAGAGCATAGGACAACCCTGCTAGTGAGGAAACACTCCAGTACATTTAAGATAAAAACATTGCATTCCAAACAGACAGGCAACAAATTATGTGAAAAATCTAAGAAATCGGGAATAATACGACCGGTTGAAGTGTATACACTCGCCAAATCTAATTTTCACTCGCCATATATGATCGAACGATTGGTATTGAGCCCTGTATGGACATACCATCGAGAGTTTATGTCTTTGTCGAATTTACGGACTTTGTAAACATTTTACCTATCGCGACTTGAGGCAGCTGCTTGAGGCAATTTTTTTTTTTTTTGACTAAGTAACAAGATGGAAAACATAGCTTTTGACTCTTCACTTGAACGATTTCGTTCCAATGGGGGACAATAGATTATGTTTTGGGGGTCAAATGGGGACAACTGATCCCTTGAGTGCAACAATGCGTCGTCTGCGGTGCTTTATCAATGTAAGAGTCAAACATTGTGCTTTTTTCTTGTAAGGAAAACCATGGTGTCAGGGAAAAAACATCACCATATCCTCGAGTTATTTACATAATGTGTTTACAAACGGGCGGGCGAATGGTCAAACAGACAGTTGCGGTTCAACCCATCTTTTTAGGGTATACAAAGCTGTATCGTGTAAAACGCAATTCAGTTCACCATTTCCTGAGTTGTATTTCCTGAGTTGTAGACATTTAAGTAATGTATTCACACTTGGACGGAAAAACGGGCGGACAAACGAATAGCTGAGTATTCCTCTTCCCACCATCGGCGAGATTCATGAATGGATAATAAAATGATGTTTGACAAACTACAGTATTTATGATGATTATTTTGTAGCTTTTTCCGTTTTTCATTTCTCTCAAAACAAGGCTAGTCCAAAACAGTGCACCAATGTGTGCCGTGCGCTCTGTAAGGGGAGGCACAATTGTAACCGCAGATATCCAAGGCAAGTGATTTTAGAAAGTACGTGCTTATTTTGGTCGTGCCAATGTATTTTATACATGTAATGCCACTGATAAGATTTTGGCTCAGCTTGGACCCTATGAAACTTCGAGATTCGATTCAATTGCGAATCTTAAATTGCTATTCCGTTCGATTCGAAATAGGCTTCCCGATTCGTTTTCTATCGAATCTTTTCACAGGAATATATAGCTTGCTATCGGTCATCGTCTTCTCACAAAACTTATAGATCAGATTGAAATTGTACATAATGAAGAAAATAAAGACTGGGTGTAATTTCCGCTATACCAACATAAATGGCATCTGCAACTATACAACTTCCCATGTTAATTCCAGTCTCACTTATCAATGCAACTGATGAAAGCAAGTTCTTGCATCCGTTTCCGTTTTTTAACTCAATTACTTGCTGTATAATATTCCAACCACATCATCAACGCATGCCTTCTACGAACGCGTGCCTTGATGATGTAGTAGGAATACTTTATCAGCCGGGACTTGAACCGTCGCAGGGGATGCATATTAGATTTTCAGCAGCCCCTCCCTCATTGGTAATCCGCATGACGCCCCTGATTCGATTCGATTTCTAATAGACCTGATTCGATTTGGGAATCGAAAATGTGGGATTTGCGTGGCCCTTATCTCAGTAGATGTTAAAACACGATGTTCAGATTGAAAATAACTTATAGGATAATGGCAGGTTAGGTTAGGAAAACGGACTTGAGATCAAAAGGTCGAACTTGTGACCAACGTGATCTGCGTTGTACCCTTGTGCAAGACACTTCATCTCGACTGCCTATGCCGTAGCAATGTACCAAGACGTGGGGCACGACGACTGAATACTAGCCTTCGACCAGTGTTAGGTCAAACAAAATTAAACTAGAAAAACTGTGAGCACTGCTCACTAAATGATACCACCCACTCCCACCAAAAAACATTTTACAACAGTAAAAGTGTGTTTAATGTATAGAGCACAAACAGACCCCCCCCCCCCCCCCCCCACACACACACACACACACACACACACCTCCACCCCCGAAGCTTGAATTGACAAAGCCCATTTTTCAGTATGTGAAACTGTAAAAATGAAAATATCTTAAAACAAAATAGAAGGTACACATCTTCACTGTATGTAAAAGAATGTTTGAAGGTTTCATTGAAATCCATTCACTAGTTTAAAAGAGGTCGCGGAGAGCAAATGTCACCCCCCCCCCCCCCCCCCCCCCCCCACGCAAGCTTGAATTGACAAAGCTCATTTTTAAATATGGGAAACTCTAAAAATGAATATCTGAAAACAAAACAAGAGGTGCACATCTTCAATATATGTAAAAGAATGTCTGAAAGTTTCAATGAGTCTGTTCAATGGTTTAAGAGGAGTTGCGGGTAGCAGATCTGAACAGAATGTCAATTAAATTTGACAAAGTTCATTTTTCAATATGGGAAACTGTAAAAAAAGAAAATATCTGAAAACAAAATAGGAGGTGCACATCTTCAATGTATGTAAAAGAATGTCTGAGAGTTTCAATGAAATCCGTTCACTTGTTTAAGAGGAGTTGCGGATAGCAGATTTGTACCCGCCCCCCCCCCCCCCCCCCCCCCCAAGCGTAACACCCCTATAGCTCAACAGACGGACGGACGGACGTATGTCGGAATATGAAAATATCTGAAAGAAAAATAGGAGGTACACATCTTCAGTGTATGTAAAAGAATGTCTCAGAGTTCAAATGGAGTTTGTTCAATGGTTTAAGAGGAGTAGCGGATAGCAGATCTATACCCCTCCCTACTAAAACCTGAATTGACAAAGACCATTTTTGAATATGGGGAACTGTAAATATGAAAATATCTGAAAAGAAAATAGGAGGTGCACATCTGCAATGTATGTAAAAGAATGTTTGAATGTTTCAATGAAATCTATTCAATGGTTTAAGAGGAGGTGTGGATAGCAGATCTGTACGGAATGTCAATTGAATTTGACAAAGTTCATTTTTCAATATGGGAAACTGTAAAAAAGAAAATATCTGAAAAGAAAATAGGAGGTACACATCTTCAATGTATGTAAAAGAATGTCTGAGAGTTTCAATGAAATCCGTTCACTGGTTAAGGAGGATTTGCGGATAGCAGATGTGTATCCCCTAAAGCGTAACGGACGGACGGACAGATGTAGTACGGACGTACGGACGGATCATGTGAACACTATATACCAACTATATACCACCCACTTTTCAAGAGAATAATTGATTCTCTGGCATTTTTTTAAACGAGTGAGAAAGGCGGTTATTATTTTTATTTTTTATTCCTCGTGGAATGGTAGCCGATGCCTAAAGTCCAGTTGTGAGAGCCTAAATTTAAATACTAGATCTTCCATGTTGATTTCACTGATAGTATTATTATTATTTTTTGTAACAGTGGTCATATAACACAAAATCAATATAGAACAACTAAGATGGAGATCAAAAATAATAAAGAGTTTTTTAACTGGTTGAGTACTCGAATCCAGAATCAGCCTTTTCAGAAAATGAGGGTAGCAGTACAAAAGCCAACATTTTCCTTATCCATGTTTCGTATTCAGTCAAACGTAAATAATAGTTTGTTTATACAAATTAGTTCTATTACAAATTATTGGAGAGTGCCTAAAACAATTTTGGATGAGCAAATTTAGACCACTAAAACTAATTTAGCTCTCAACCAGTTAAATACAATTTATTTTGTACATACATACACTCTAAAATCAGTTGGGTTAAAAATTAACCCAAATCGACTGGGTTGAGTGAATATGAACCCAATTGGGTTCATATTCACTCAACCCAGTCGATTTGGGTTAATTTTTAACCCAACTGATTTTAGAGTGTACGAAAATCGTGTCGCATTTCGCGAAGAGAATAACAATACTGTATCAATGTATACGACATATTGCAAGGCAAATCGCGATGTGATACCGCTAAAATCACACCCTATGGTGGATTTATACGTATTGATTTTTGTCTCCAAAATAAATATGACGAACGCGGGCCGAAAAAAAACGAATGCGCCGGTGCCTGAGAATCACAAGATTAATTTTTTTTAGCCTTAGCTTGCGAGTGTCGGGTTATTAAGTTAGGCGTCCGACAGTTACTCGCCGTTGTTCGGTGCTTCTCTCCGGGAATTCAGACTCTCTCCACCCGAAAATTTTCGGACGCGATATGACTCTGGTTGTTGAAAGTGTCGTTAAATCCCCAACAAAACAATCAAATGTCAACACTATTCATAAGAGAAAACATAATAACAAAAAAACACTACTGAATATATGCATTTATCCAATACAACCCAGCGATTTGCCACAGTTTATTATATTATCGTTTTCTGGGTGCTAAAGTATTATAGATGGCGCCTATGTGCACTTAAAAACGTTATAAGGTTAATACTAATAGCCTCAGTAATTATAAAACTATGAGCACTGAAATACCACGCCGTGCATATCTCATGAATGGGGCAAATATGATCCTGCGGTTGTCGATCATTAGACGTGATAATTGGGCTATTAAAAACGAAATTCTTGTTTCTCAGCCACTTCCCTCGTCATTGAAAATCTGATCTGCCTTGTACCCTTGTGCCGGCCGCTTAGCCGCTCGAGGGCCGTCTAAATTTACGTTTTGGTTGAAATATTGTAATGAAAAGTGTATATATATTTTATTTAATTATATCTTTAATGATTTAAGTACAGAAATTAAAATTTTATTTGTGTTTGGCATTATTTTTTAGCTTTTGAATACGATAACCATGGAAAATGGATATTATTGGTAAATGAGGAAATTTTTCAGTTTGCCAAAAAGTTGACGGAGCGAACTGGTATGGGTTCAATATCGAGTATGAGACACATTACTGTTAATTACAGCCTTGCAACGCCTTCTCGTGCTCCCAATCAGGTTCCTGGCGGTCCTTTGTGGGACGTTGTTCCATTCTTGGACCAGCATGGCACCAAGCTTCTGGACACTTCCTGGCTGGACTGGACAGGCTGAAATTGCACGCTGCAACTTATTCCAGATATGTTCGATTGGACTGAGGTCAGGGGATCTTGCTGGCCAGTCCATACGCTCAATCCCCTCCCTCTGTCGGTACTCCCCGACTGGCATTATCGTCCATCAGAATGAATCTACCACCCACTTCATCTGCATACAATCCGACGTGGACATCCAGGATCTCATTAATATACCGCTGTGCAGCCAATGCACCACGTTCAAGGACAGAGAGCTCTGTACGTCCATCCCAGATGATGCCGCCCCAGACCATGATTGACCCTCCACCATAGCGGTCATGCTCAGCAATGTTGGCTGCGTGGATTCGCTCTCCTGGTCTTCTCCATACCCTAGAACGCCTATCTGTGTGGTCCAGGCGGTACCTTGACTCATCTGTAAAACGGACAGGTCGCCAATCTTCTCTGGTCCATCCAACGTGGTCCATGGCCCATCCATATTGTGCCTGGTGGTGGTTCTGGAACAGCGAAATGCAAATACATGGTCTTCTCGATCGGAGACCACCTTCGTACAACTTTGCCAGGATTGTCTACGTCGAAACATTTACCCCGGATGCATTCTGAAGGTCACTGAGAAACTGGGTTTCCTACGGGCCTGAATGATCAAAAACCGGTCTTCAGCTGCAGATGTTGCCGTCTCTGCCACCACCATGCCGTCTTACTGGTGTGCCATACTGCTGAAATATTGCCCAGGCTCTGGTGATCACCGTATGGTGCATGCCAAGGGCTTTACCAGCCTGACGATGGGTAGCCCCTTACTCCACCATCCCTACACCCCGCCACATTTCTACTTCAGACAAATGTCTTCTTACAATTGCATTTGCCATATTCAATCATTAAATCACAAGGGTTTGCGTTGAAATGAAGATTGGATACCCTAAACATGTTATGTACATGTAGACAGTACACGAAAACATCACGAAAATCAAGGGTACATGCTTTCCATGACTGTCACAAAAGATCTTCTTGTCAAGAGAGCTAATGTAAACACTAGGGACCATCTCAATACATTCATCAATCATATCCACCAAAAATATCGCAAATATGTCACAAGCAAATTTCACAATGATGTATCAAATATTTGGTGCTTAGCAAACTTTGAGTAGTATATTTAACTATGGGGATTTGCCTCGTTACAATTTCTCTCCCATGAATTGTAACAAGGCAAACATATTGGAGATGAAACTAAATAAATATGCATCAATCAAAAAATGTCAAAATTTTCGGGTCTACCTGAATTTGTACTAATATTGGAAGACACTGAAACGCAATAAAAATGTCCAATCATGGGGTTCAAATTCAATGAGGGATTGCCTGAGAAAGAAAACAATTTTTTAGCCTTGGGTGTTTTGTGGATTAAAGGAAAAAAGCTCCCTTCTTCATAATACATTTGAGGAAAAATGCCTACGAAACATTTATTGATTGCATTTATTAAAATGGTGTTTAAGGTCATATGTTTCTGCAAAATGGCAAATCGGGACCGGAACATCGAGATAAAGACAAGTTTAGTCTATCGTCTATACCCATGTTTCACATTTTAGAAAACTTCCATCCCAACCATTGGTGAATGGGTCTTATCTTACCAATAAAACAGAGCTGTTTTACCTCAGTAAACAAGCACTTTTTCACTTACCGGGATTCACACGGGGTGGGGTGGGGGTGGGGTGGGAGGGCTGAGAAACAAGACATTTTGTAGGCTTTATACACAGTGAACTATAGCATCGTAAATATGGTTAGTGGTTGGCCTGGGACCCGCTGAGAAATTTCCAGTAAACACACATGTTCAGTCCGCTCCTGTTACGAGTTCTTTCGGAAAATCGAAACAATTTGACGTTTTCATAGTTTTCGAATCTCTTCCTGTTTTTTCCCTCAATAAGAGAGATGTGGGTCTTTTAATAGGTCGATTCAACTGAGGTGGGGTTTCAGTTTGATGAAAAGTAATCAGCTGTCGGTAATGATTTCGGTTTTTATCAAGTAGCAAACGTTTTCAAAATAATGTATCGTTTTCAAAATGCCTTGCGCAGTTATCAGTGAAATATGTAATAGGATCACTGCAAAAGAGTTTGAATTCTTACCACGATAACATCAACTCTTGACGTTAATTCTTTATAAGCTCTCTCAGAGCTTTCCAAGAGTCCGGACCTGATATTATTAGGATGAAACAAATGAGACTTTTTATGATTGTCCCGATTGTCCATTAATTTATTTATACCAGTTCTTATTGATCAACCAACTAAATTCTTTACCTAACACTACTAGAAGACACCTGCCAAAAACAATTATTGAATAACTGATAATTTTCTTTTTTCTTTTTTTTTTCTTACTTTTTTGCAGCCAAAACATAGCTTATGACCATTTAAGCGCTCGTTACTATGGGTGGGTCATAAGCTATGTCTCGGAAGCAACAAATGAAAAAAATACATCTTGAAAGACGATCTTCGTGAGTATCACTGAGTGGATATAATGTTTTCTGTTGTTTTCTGTGTTTATTTCTATAATACTATTACGAATGAATTAAATACACCACGTTATAAGTCGGCTCTTGTGCAATTAATGTAACCTACTTCTGTATACTTGATATAAGAATACAATGCATTAAAAGTGGAGATGGGCGGTATTGGAATTTTGAGACCAGTTTCGGTATTTTTAGGGGGTATACCTCAGTATCTCAGTATCAGTTCGGTATTCGATATCTGACTTCACTAGGAGTAGCTGTTACCACAAAGAGGAATTCACATCAGAAAAAATAGAATAAGTTGTTGTAGTATCATTCTACCACAACTTTATAAATGACACTATCAATGAGATCAACGGTGGCATTCTTTTCCGACCACAAATCATATACACAGTAATTTTGTGTCTTGTTATAAACGCGCCTTAATGTTTAAAGACGTAGTTCAGGCTTTTGCGATCTCCGAGCATGTGTCATGACCATACCATCTTTAGGAGGTCCTGCTGACAACAGACAAAATACCTAGGCAGTGATTTTCTAGAAATCACTGCTAAGCAATTGGACATGTACAGGTTGAAGTCTAGTAAGAATTCACGACAGTTGCCCAGTCTATTGAGGGTAAACAAATCTGAAAAGAAAATAGTAATTTCTTTCATGAAAATGAACCTTACAACTGTTATTCCCCCCACCCCCCCCCCCCCCCACCCCCACAACGGGGACTTATAAATAGCGAATGTAGGAAAATTTGAAAATTCAGACGATATCGGTATTCAACGATTGGTTCGGTTCGGCTTTTAGGTATCCCTATGAAATCGGTATCGGTTCGGTTTTTCGGTGTATTAGCCATCTCTAAGTTTAGACTAAAAGTTGTGGTCATTTGGGCATTCTTGTGGTCTGGGTTACGGTTTGTTTTTTCTCTGTTAGGTAACCTCAGAACTCTATTTCATAAGGAGAGAATTTCTTTTTCTTTTTTTCAGAAGGGTAGTCCTTCCTAGATCCGTCTTCGTGTAGCAAATATTTGCTATTGACTAGATCTGTCTTTCTTCATGTCGCAAATAATTACAATTGACTAAGATTATATTGATTGTTCTACCTCATTTTTCTTTCAGGACATCAAATAACTCACAAGCCACCTCCACTAGATCGTCATAAACAAGATAATACGAATCCAGACAAAGATGATGACAATGACGGTATATCTTTATGTGTAGTTCTTGGGGCGTGTGTACGTGTGTGTGTGTGGGGGGGGGGGGGGTTTATGAAGTTTCACCCTCTCATTTTTAGGCCAACAATGTTCAAAATATTTGAAAACTGTAAACGAAAGGAGCTTCATTACCTGTAAGTTTACTTGTCATCCAAATATCGAAGAACTTACTGTTGAGTCTGTGATTATCCTAGTCGATGTCGGCGGCGGAGTAGTGAATCCTCTACACTTAGCGGCGTCAGAAACACGATGACGGGCTACTGTTCGATCTGGGCAACTTTAGGGAATTAGTGGACGATCGGCACACCGATGTCGTCCACCAATCCCCTGAAATCGCCTATATTGCTCTCATGCCACATTGTTTACATAATTTCCAAAGAATGGATCCCGGGAACCACCCCCCCCCCCCCCCCCCCCACTTGCACTTCAGCCTTTGCACTTTCAAAGTTGCTCCGCAGTCTCGGCACTCTGTAGTTGTACAATTTCATGGTTAAGCAATAAAAAGTATAGATAATAAAGGACTCACGGGTTACAAACCTCTGGTACGGAGGAACAGAAGTGCATTTAATACGAAGTTAGAACCTTTGGCGGGACTCACACGAGTTGTAAGCCTCTGGTTTGAGGGTACAGAAGTGAATTTAATACTAAGTTGGTACATTCGGCATTTTCAAAACTCAACTTTCAAGGCGCAGTGTACAGAATGTTTACAAATGTAATCGCAATTTTCCTTTTTTAGCTAACTGCTGGCGAAGCGAGCATTCGCCGAGCAATGTGAACGACGTTGTCCAAGGCGGCGGAACCGGAACTTTCTTCAACAAATTTAATATGTAACACGCGGAATGTACAAATTTGAGAGAATGTGAGCGTGTCCACATATAGGAATTTCTTTTACGCTTGAATGTCTGTCAAATTTGATTGGCTACTGAATTTCATCTTCACCCAATTCGGTCTTTTCAAAATCTTTACACTTCAAGAACTCTCGGTAAATCAAGTTAAAACAGAAAATATGTTTTTCGACAAGAACAACACATTTCTATTTCACCTCATTGAGGATGAAAAAAGTCTTTTGACGGGTGATACCATTATATACCTCCGAACAGTCACGTACATTGAAGTCAACGAAAAACGACGAATCTCCGGGTTCAGTGTGCTTTACAGCCAAATTGTATCACAGCTTCTGGAACAATATCGGCAACTATTTGACCAAATTATATATACTTAAATGCGGTTATGCTTCAAAGTAACTTTCAATGACTCAAGATATGGCATTATTACCTGTACACCAAAAAAAAAAATTAAAAATATATACAAAAGACGTCCCAGCCTTTGGTTAACCTCGATTCGAAGATTAGCTCATCTGCGATAGCTAACTGCATGAAACTGTTCTCCCGAAACTCGTCTTTATGAAAGGTAGATGCACAGGAGAGTCTAGTAGGTTTGCTTTCAGTTTAATTTAAAAAGAGAAGCAAAATATTCCAGGGATACATGTCGTTATAGATTTTGAACAATCATTCGATTCATTAGAATGGTATGTTATAGAAACAACATTGACGTTTTTAAAATTCCGGCCCTGTGTGATAAAATGGTTTCCAGCATTCTATAACAACTGTCATATATAACCCCAAAATTAGCGGTATAAAAATAAAAGATTCTGATGAAGTAATTAGTCAACAACTGAACTCTTTTTTTACTTGTGATGACGGTTACATCAGCTATTTTTAGACTATACCACGGTGAACTAGTCTGCTTTACTGTCAGGTTCTCCAGACCTGGCATTCTTAAAAATGCAGGAGGGTTAAAAGTCGCCCCCTTCGCATGGCCTAGGGGAACGAGTAGTCTCCTCAAAACTTACAAAAGCTAAAAGTGGCAAAATGAAGTTTTACTATTAATGAATTCTGCCTAGTGAGCTTTGTACATTTTATTTGGTGCTGCTAACAAGGTAGTCTCTGTAAGGCGGCTACATTGCCCCTCCCATATCTCCGGGCCTCGGCAAGGCCTGGAGGCATGGGGGCGGCAAGTGTGGCCGTCTTACAGAGACCACTGACAAAGCAGACACCTGAAGAGATGTGGATTTTAGGAATAAGCTGTTATGGTAATCATTATTTTCTAAGGCCAGGAGGGCTAGATTTCGCCCTAGTTAAATGTTTTAAGTTGACCAGTAGGCGAGCGAATGAATCGCTCTCTTGAAACTTCCAGGCCTGGACTGCTCCAGCACCCCAGCTTCCGATGAATTTTTGAAAACCTGAATCGTCGCCGATTTGTGATAGATTTTCACGCCATCTTAATCAAAATTCCCGGATCTGCCTCTTGAATCCTGTATTTTGTGTGCTGTACACTTCACGAAAGTACTATTTTGTTTGGATCGCAGGTCAGGGTATTCGTATACGAAACTGCTTGGAAGAGAGACAAATCGAAATCGAGCGCCATGGAGAGTATCCCAATGGTGGAGTATACATACCCGCATGTACCCCTGATGGAAAGTGGGCGAAAGCTCAGTGCCATAAATCGATGAAAATCTGCTGGTGTGCTGATCCGAATACTGGCAAACCAATAACGGCCACCACCTTGAAAGTTAGACCTAACTGCGACAATGTGAAACCAGAAAGGCCGATGAAAGGTAAGTGGATTTTTTATTTACATCCAAACAGGACAAAAAAAATTGCTTTTATTCTTGGAAAATCGCAATGAAAATGCACTTGTCAAACACGGTGTATGAGCATTCGTTGGAACTTTAAAACACTTGCTGTGACCTTATGTGGCCGTAATACAGGTCATGCGCGGTGGCTCAGTAGGTAGAGGTGCAGTCTGCAAGCCGAGAGGTCCTCGGTACGAATCCCACCTGCGGCAACCGCGTTGTGTCCTTGGGCAATACACTTCACCCCCATTGCCCACGTGGGGGCCCGGTTGCGCTGTGTACTAAGGCGTACTGCACGTCGATGGTGAACTTGTCTTCAACCAATGCTAACCCTGCTTGTGTGGAGTTAGTATGTTGGGGAGATGACAGTTGCTCGCCGTTGCTCGGTGGTTCTCTCCGGGTACTCCGGCTTCCTCCACCCGTAAAACTGTCATGGTCATGATTAGCCATTGTGCAGAAGTATGTGACCTTAACCACCAATGAATAAATAAATAATAAATATGTGCAGAAGGCAGATACATGCTCACCGGTCTTAATTACGGAATTTAACGTATTGGAGAAGCTTAAAAGGTGTGTTGTTGGCAGGGCTTTACCAAACCAAGTACAGATTCAAATTAGTACTGAAATGGTTAACCAGATAATCGATTTGAAACCAGTTAGCTACCTAACCGATTAGAAAAACCGTCAACCGGTTATCCGAAATATCGATAGTGATCGTCATTCCACGTTTAAAACGTAGACGTAGTAAATCTGCCGATTCTCCTTTGTGATACCGATTTTCAAAGGAGGAAATTGACATGAAATGGTAATCAATAGACCAATAAGTATCCTTCCATTTTTTTCAAAAGTCCTCGAAAAGATTATGTGCCAAAGACTAAACAATTTTCTAGATTATTTTAACATTCTCTATAAACACCAATATGGGTTCCGAAAAGGCCATTCCACTATTCACCCAAACATGCACCTTCTGGGATATATTTCTGAAAGCAATGATAAACCAACAGAAGACTCAACGTTATCAGTGTTCATAGACTTGTCCAAAGCATTTGATACGATCAGCCATGAAATATTATTGAAAAAATTGGAATTCTATGGGATACGAGGAATAGGCAAAGTTTGGTTCCAAAGTTACCTGTCAAACAGGCACCAGTATGTTGATTATCACTCTCACCAGTTAACACAACGAGAAGTGAATTGTGGTGTCCAGCAAGGATCTGTGCTGGGACCGATACTTTTCCTAGTGTATGCAAAAGATATGAGTCACTGCACTTTGCTTAACTTATTATCATTTGCTGATGACACAAATACGTATACGTAGCTGGCACGATTTGAAAAAGTTGGAGTCCACGGTTAACACTGAGCTGTCTAAAATATTTAATTGGTGCTGCTGCAATAAACTGCAAGTTAACGCCAACAAGTGTAAATATACCATAAAGCCGAAAAGATTAATATACTTCTTAACAACACTAAGCTCTCCCCAGTAGGCTATTCCCAGCAAAACAAAGCGGTTACATTCTTGGGCGTTTTTCTTGATGAAAATCTTAACTTTAAGTACCATATATCGACCATATGCTCAAAAATGTCCAGTGCACCCTATTGCCTGAACAAAGTGAAAAAAGTTCTCTCAACAAAAGCTCTGCAATCGTTGTACTACGCGCTTGTTCATAGTCACCTTCTGTGCGCTATTCACATCTGTCTGGGCTCATGCTTCATCTGGTAGCAAAACAGAATCTTTACAGAAGCGTGCCATACGAATTATTTGCAGAAAAATGTAAGTCACACTGATCCTCTGTTTACATTCACTCATATTCTGATATTTAGCGACCTTTACAAATTAAACATTTCTCTGTTTATGCACGGTTGGACAAATATGAACTTACCAGAATCATTCGAACCTTTCTTCAATATTTATTCCTCTGACGGAATGGTCACACGACAAGCTGGGATGGTAGAGATACAAAAAGCCAGAACTCAATTCTCAGCCAAACTTCCCAGACACAGCTTCCCAAAGATTTGGAATGAAATTGAAAACGACATCCGAGACCAACCCCCTCGACGTCTCTTTAAAAAACAGCTTGTTCGCAAATATCTAAATAGTTACTCTTCTTATGTAGCAAGTTCGTAACGCATGTGTTCAGATTGTGTACCCAGTCATTGATTTACTCGCTGAAGTCCAAGAAGTTGGGCAATACATGTCAACAGCGGTAAAGCTCGTTGTCGTGGCCTTGATGTGTCAAGGGCCGCCTGATCAACATTTGGAGTAAGTAAATTTACTTACTTATTGCAGTTTGGGATCGTCTTCCACACCTATGACTGTGTCTGGGCCGCGGACCTTTTAAGTTCCGAGGGTCAGCGATGGACATGGGTGCGGGAGACGGCCTTAAATAGCTATCATCTGTACACGACGAACTATCCTCTTGATATTAACTTCTAAAAAGTACATACTGCAGCACAACTCAATTTTGTAGATAAACCCACTAAATACCCTTCTTATTATAAGTTAGCTCATCCGAAGCCGCATAATTATATTGACATCGTTAACTATTCTAATTATGGCCACGAGGCCAGATACACCGACATATAACATATTAGCCAAAGGCCAGGGTATTGCTATTGACAAGAGTGTCTACTCCGACCAAGTGTGTTGTTTTTAAATTGTATTTTTTTTTGGGGGGGGGGGGGTGTCAGGAAGACAGCCAATCTGGTTATGTTGCCCCCCTACAATGTACCAATCCAATCTGTACCAAAAAATGTATTTATTAATTTATTTTTGTAAATTGTTATATTGTTAAATAAATATTCTATTCTATTCTAGAAGCCGCGTTGTTTATATTGAGAAATAATTGACTTTGGCGTTCAAGACTTCGTTAATGATCGTCAGTTTCCGTGAGTAATGAGTAATCGCAGAAACTATTCTGTAGTGTATACAAACGAACGTTGTCGAGTACTCGACAACGTTCGTTTGTAAACACACTACGGAATAGTTTGAGAATACTGCTTTACAATTCCTATAGTTTTGATCCCATATTCGGTGAAATAATGGCCCCGGATAACCGGATATTATCCCGTTATAGCTCATGGTTAGTCGGTTACGAAAATGAGCCAACCGTTTCAGTCCTAATTCTAATAAAATTCCAACCAGATGTAAAACTACAAAACATATTGAAGATGGTACTCAGTGTAGTCTTGATGAAGAAAATACAACAACCACTGGGAAAACTTCACTTAAACAAGGGTATATGTATTGTGTACATGCAGGCCTGTTATACACTGTTGCTTTGGTCTCAGTGTATTAGAAATTTCTATCGTGACTTATCGACTGTATTTCAATGACAGATTGGAAAAACTTCCATTCAAACAAGATATGACTTTTATTGACATGCAGAATTATCCGCAGGACTCATAATTTTAACGTCCCGGTGACACTGCGTATTGTGGTACGGCACTCCAATAAGCTGACAGTAGTCAAAAATGAAAGCCGCTCTGAAGGGAGTAACCCCCCCCCCCCCCCCCCCCGCGGGTGACTGTTGTTTTAATTTTATATATATCATTTGACGAAACATTTTATACATAGTCAAAAAAGAAAGTGTAACAGAAACAAATGTGAAAAAATAGTATAAAGGATGAAATATAATAGGTCTAATGTTGCATGTTTGTGGACAAGAAGTCGTGCAAAGAGTTTAATGACATGTTGTTGTTGTCCACCCAACCGTATACAATTTTGCTACGGACTTCAAAACAGGACGTGCTACCCGAGAATGTCAAATTGGATGGGTGACCGATGATTTTCTTTGTGTTATGTTGTGCTAGAGAGCCTGGATTATTGAGAAAACACGCTAGTTTTTGTCTTCCGACATTTTAAAAAGATGCCAAGGTTAACCGAAAATCAGAAGTTGCGTGCCATTCGTATACATGAGGCTGGGATACCTCCAGATTGAAGTAACTGTGGCCACTATTTACCGTCTCAATGGAAGGTATAGATCCACTGGATCTACTGCCGGCCGGCCGCCCGCGTTCAGGTCGACCAAGAGTTACGACCCCTGCACAAGCCCGACACATCAGGACGTCTCACTAGCGGGATCGTTTCCTTCCGGCGACGAGGACAGCAACAGTTACTCCTGGTAGAACTAACGATAGAATCAGTGCACTAATTGTCCGCAACAGACTCGCTGAATACGGCATCCGAAGTAGGCGCCCATACCACGGACCAATCCTTATCCAACGTCATCGTACCGTCAGAATGGAATGGTTACGTCAGCGTGGTCGCTGGACTCGGCAGCGTTGGAGCACAGTTCTTTTTAGTGATGAATCACGATTTTGTCTTCGGTGCGCTGATGGTTTGGACAGGAATTTCCTTGCACCATCGAACGCAGTTGATCTTCATCGATGGTAATCTGAATGGTCAGCGATATCGGGACGAAATTTTTAACGCTATTATTGTCCCGTTGTTCAACGCTAACGTCGGATTGCAGTTATTCTAGCAAGACAATGCCCGATGTCACGTGGCGCTTATCCGTCGTGACTTTCTTGGGGAGCAGAGCATCGAACTTCTTCCTTGTCCTCACTTTCGCCAGATTTGTCGCCAATCGAGCATCATTTGGATCAATTGGACCGTCAGGTGACTTCATGATCTTCAGACGTTAGGCGATTTACGTAATGTTCTAAGGCAGGAGTGGGACACAATACCACAGGTGACATCCAGAGACTTATCTGGTCCATGCGTCGTCGATGCCTTGCCACCCAAGAGGCAAACGGTGGACATACACGCTAATGACTGCATGTGTGAATTTTTCATTTCACCCCATGTCTGAATTGCGACGTCCTGACGTGACGTTGGCAACAGTAAGTAAGAACATGAAATTATGCAAATTCATACAGCTGTACTCGAAATATGAATTTACAATAATTTGTTTGGGATTAAAGTCGATAATACTAAAAAAAATTGCTCCTCAAAGTTTATTATACTTTCTTTTTTTGACTCAGTATATAAATAATATCGGACAAACCAAGGAATAATCTTGCTACACATCTGGATTTCAAACCAAGGAACACTGGATTCGATGACAAATCGACCTTGAGTCATATCAGCCTGGGGCAATTCGGCCCGAGTCCATTCGATCTAATTTCAAGCCGAATTGACTCACTTTTTAGGCCGAAACGACCCACTTTCAGACCAAGACAAATAATTGATCAAATTTTATGTTAAGTATATTTTATCTAATTAAAACATAATTAACAGAGATTTTGAAATTTTGAAAGAACTTATTATAAAAACAAAGCTCTATAAGTGAACATAATTAACAGAGATTTTGAAATTTTGAAAGAACTTTTTATGAAAACAAAGCTCTATAAGTGAATTAGTGTCTGTTTTTCCGACGGTCGCAATTTTTTGTCACATGTAAGATAGTTTTTAGAGTGATAATGTTTCACTCACTTTGAAGAATGTTCTGAAAAGTTGTGTTCATAGTAATCAATGTGAGTGGATGTTTTGGGGACAACAGTGCCAATACATTCAGGTAGCTACTCACTTTGAAGAATGTTCCATTGTGGACAATAATGGGATTAACTACAAAATATTGGAAAATGGGAGTCAACGGGGTGGAAAGCTCATATTGAACTATTTCTACTCCTATAGTAAGAGCAAGAGTTTCGAGTTATCTCCCGTCCTTTTTCACGCACCAAAGCGCAAGCGGTCAAAATTGACATGTAATTGTCTCCAAGGTGGAGAGGTATTATCTATCACAAGGTCATAAAGAGAGAAAAAAGATCACTTTTCAAAGTTAAATGGAACCATTAAAACAATAACATATCCAAAATATGTTTAAAGAACAAAGAAAAATAATTTTTGCTTTAATCAAATCTATGTCCTTCCAAATTTTCTCATAAGGATTCAGTACATGTTTAGGACTTTGAAATTACCCGCCTCAGTCTTTTCTTACAAATTAATAAAGTGAAGTATTGGGATAAAAAGTGAAAATTTTAAACAAAAAAATGGAACCATTAAAAACTAATTTTAACAAAACGTATTTGATACCATTTTAAAAGGCAAATGGAAGTTTTTCATTTATAGTAATTTAGATTGTCATCTTTACCACTGTTTACACGCATGCGCATTCAGGGGAGTAGAAACAGATCAATATGTTTGGTTTCTAGTGATGGATTTTCCAATGGAATTAAACAAATTCAAACACCTTCGACATGGTGGCGGTGCAATGTACGAAGAAACAACATGTGTCAACTATAAAGCAACAGGGTAATAGTTTTGTAAGGGGTTTCCACTAACACAATCACCCTTTTGACCCTAAACATTCACCTAAGAAGGAAGTTGTGCGTGACAAAATTACTTCCGAACAGTAGATCTTTCGTCCTGCATTAGATATTGTGAAGAACACTGTTAATGAAATTAAAAATGATGAGAAGTTTAGGGCCCGGCGAAGCGTCGAGGTCCGATTCGATTTCGAATCTTAAGTAGATATTCGGTTCGATTCGAAATCGGCTGCCTAATTCGTTTCCTCTTGAATCGCTTTCATAGGAATATATAGAGGATATCTACGCTGTCTCAGTGAATATCGGGAATTGTCTCATGAGTATGGACCTGAAAGTTTTATATTTTTATTATATGCTACGTGACATTTTACTGCGCAATATTCAGCCTAATTCGACTGCAAACAGTTTCAAGACAATCACAGAAAAGCTGCTGATTGTTCCTTCTAGGCGAAGTCATGCGCCGAAGCGTTACTTCATTTAGGAAGCTACTGAAAAAATTCATCGTGTGGACCAGAAAATATTATTTTTCAAAACTTCAAGTCCACACTCATGAGATAATTCCAGATACTGACTGAAATAGAGTATATTTTCTTTTTTATTATATCGTCGCCTGAGTGTAAAAATACCCTACGTCCCAGAGAGGGCATTGGGCATTCTAGCGCTCAGGTGACGATATGCTACGAGACATTTTATTGCACGATAGTCAGCCCAATTCGACCCCAAATGCGTTCGTTTATAAAGATCAGCTGATCATTCCTCCAACGCGACGTGATGGGGCGTAAAGTGACGTCGTTTAGGAAGCTACTGAGGGATATTCCTCGATATCCATCGAGTCGATGGATATCACGAGATATCTTTTAGATAATTTGCGATAATTCACAGGCTAGCATATAATAAAGCTTGGTATCAGTCACCTTCATTGTATCACAAAACCTATATTTCAGATGGAAATCCTACACAAATAAGGTTGAAATAAAGAATGGTCAGTATTAGTCACTAGTCCCTATCACTGTCAAATGCAAATTTAAGGTTTCTAGCAATGTCGACGATGAACTATAATCCTTACAGGGTAATACCCCAACTACATCATCAAGGTATACCTTCGACGAAAGCATGCCCTAACGATATAGTTGGATCATTTTATCTGTCGGGACCTCAGCAATCACAGTAGGAACAAATCAGGTTTATAGCACTCCAACCCCCTTCGGTCATCTTCAAGACGCCACTGTTTCGATTCAAGGTTTGATTCCATTTCGAATAATAGGCATGATTCGATTCGAGGTTCTAAAGCTGCAACAAGGTGGTTTATGGAAGGGGCATTCAAAGTGGTGTGACGTGTATTCAAACCTGCTGGATAACTATTCTCCATAAATGCAGTCATCCAGAGAAATGGCGAAAGGAAACAATTCCCTTTGGTTTGTTTGGTAAGAATGGAGACGGCAGACACCGTGATGTAGCCCAAAATACCTATCTTGAAAATTTGTTGTTAACTGTATCTCACACGACCTGCATCAAATCTAGTTGCGAGCTGTCCGGCCGAACTGACTCAAGGCCGAAACTGACTCAGACCCAATTGACTCAAGGTACAATTGACTGAAGGCCCAATTGACTCGTTTCAATTCACTGCCTGGAGCGCGGTGGCTCAGTAGTTACGGCATTGGACTTCAAACTGAACGGCCCACGGTAAGATACCCACCAGGGGTAACTGCGTTGTGTCCTTGGGAAAGGTACTTCATCCCAATTGTCCACGTGGGAGCACGGTGGCGCTGTGTACTACGGCGTACTGCACATCGATGGTGCACTTGTCTTTAACCAATGCTAACCCTGCTTGTGTGGAGTTAGTATGTTGGGGAGTCCGACAGTTGCTCGCCGTTGCTCGGTGGTTCTCTTCGGGTACTCCGGCTTCCTCCGCCGGTAAAACTGTCCAACCCGAGGTGTCCCTAGCTGACGAAAGTGTTGTTGAACCCCAATAAGTAAAAGAAAAGCGTTGTGTTCCGGCAGTCAAACGTCCAAGGATATTACACGGCTATTGTATTGTATTGTATTGTGCATGGGAACAGTGCACAGTTATTTTCGGAACCTTCGATAAGTAAAACTATGGGAAATAGCATAATGCCTCCCAGCCAATCAGATGATGGAAAAGTCGCATGAGATATAATGTAAAATGATATATTTCGAAAACATTCGATTTATGGAATCATGATGTAAAGCTTATTGTTATATGACAGAAAAAACTGGTAATTTACTTGGCTAAAACACTCGTCGGAAGTATCGATATACTCCAGCATTGCTGATCTATTCTATTTTGATCGATATCGAGTTAATATTTCACCACTCTGTCATTGTTGTCTATAAATAGTGCAGGTCGGTTGATATTATGATTCCAAACACCTGTTTGCAATAAAAATAGAAACGGTACTTCCAACGTGCTCCTTCCTTTAATTTCCCTCTTCCGATGTTTCGGAACAGCTCAAATACAACAATGAACTACATCATGAACAAATAATTAATGCACATTGCTTATATATACTACTTAAAGTATGCTAAGCACCAAGTACATCCAACTACCTGTTTTACATTTTAAAATATTGTTATGAAAAGTGTATATACGTTTTATTTAATTATATCTTTAATTATTTGAGTACAGAAATTAAGATTTTATTTGTATTTGGCATTATTTTTAGCTCAACTTTGGCGAAGCCAAATTTGAGGTATTGCCATGGCCCGTCGTCCGTCCGTCCGTCGCGCCGTCAACACGGCTCGGGCTAGAGGCCGTATTTATGAACCGATCTTTACGAAACTTCTTGGGTACCTTTGTTATCACCGTGGGACGAGAACGAGTGTTTTGGGGTCCGGTCCGAAATTCAAGATGGCCGCTGGCAGCCATTTTGTACAAAATTAGGTGCAATCAGATTTTTGCGCAGAACTTTCATATGAAAGCTCTGATTTGAATAATTTTTTGTACGAATGTTTAGTACTATGGGATACATAACATATAATACGGGTTTTTTTCTCGTGCGTAAATTATGCAAATTAGACTACCTTTGATTTATTTAGTGTTAGTTTCGGCACTGTAAGTGCAAATGCCAATACGGCTCGGGCTAGAGGCCGTATTTATGAACCAATCTTTACGAAACTTCTTCGGAACCTTTGTTATCACCGTGGGACGAGAACGAGTGTTTTGGGGTCCGGTCTGAATCTCAAGATGGCCACTGGCAGCCATTTTGTACAAAATTAGGTGCAATCAGATTTTTGCGCAGAACTTCCATATGAAAAGCGCTGATTTGAATAATTTTTTGTGTAAATGTTTACCATGGGATACATCACATATAATACGGGTTTTTTCTCGTGCATACATTATGCCAACTAGACTAACTTTGATCTATTTAGTGTTACTTTCAGCACTGTAACTGCAAAAGCCAATACGGCTCGGGCTAGAGGCCGTATTTATGAACCGATCTTTACGAAACTTCTTGGGTACCTTTGTTATCATCGTGGGACGAGAACGAGTGTTTTTGGGTGCGGTCCGAAATTCAAGATGGCCGCCAGCAGCCTTTTTGTACCGAAATTAGTGCAATCGGTTTTTTGTACAGAACTTATGTATGAAAGTTCTGATTTGAACAAATTTTTGTGTGAATGTTTAGTAACATGGAATACATCACATATAATAAGGGTTTATCTCTCGTGCTGAAATTATGCAAATTAGATGAACTTTGATTTATTCAGTGCTACTTATACACAGAAAGTGCACATGTCAATACGGCTCGGGCTAGGGGCTGTATTTATGAACCGATCTTCACGAAACTTCTTGGGTACCTTTGTCATTACCTTGGGACGAGAACGGGTGTTTTGGGGTGCAGTCCCAAATTCAAGATGGCTGCATGTGGCCATTTTGTACCGAAATTAGGTACAATCAGCTTTTTGTTCAGAACTTCTATATGAAGGTTCTGATTTGAATAGATTTTAGAATGAATGTTCAGTAACATGGAATTCATCACATATAATACAGGTTTTCTTCTCGTGCCAAAATTATGCAAATTAGATGAACTTGGATTTATTCAGTTCTACTTATACACAGTAAGTACACATGTCAATATGCCTCGGGCTAAGGGCTGTATTTATGAACCGATCTTCGCGAAACTTCTGGGGTACCTTTGTTATCACCTTGGGACGAGAACGCGTGCTTTGGGATCAGTCCAAAACTTCAAGATGGCCGCTGGTGGCCATTTAGACAAACTTTGATTTATTCCGTGCTACTTATACACAGTAAGTGCACATTTCAATACGGCTCTGGCTAGAGGTGTCTATCTGTCACCCACCTTTACAATACTTTACCTGTACATTTGTTACAGGCTACGGTCAGTATTTAAGCACATACCTTTACAGTACTTTACATGTACCTTTGTTATCAGGTCTTTGCCTAGATATGTATCATTGCTGTGTCATACGCTATGCATGTACATGTCTTACATAAGTTGAGGTACAGTATCACTGACACTTTCATTTAGCTTTTGAATACGATAACCATGGAAAATGGATATTTTTGGTAAAAGAGGAAATTTTTCAATATGCCAAAACGTTGATGGAGCGAACTGGTGTGGCTTCAGTATCGAGTATGAGACCCATTACTGTTAATTACAGCTTGACAACGCCGTTTCATGCTCCCAATCAGGTTCCTAGTGGTCCTCTGTGGGATATTGTTCCATTCTTGGAGCAGCATGGCACCAAGCGCCTGGACACTTCTTGGCTGGACGGGACGGGCTGAAATTGCAAGCTGCAACTGATTCCAGGCATGTTCGATTGGTTTGAGGTCAGGGGGTCTTGCTGGCCATTCCACACGCTCAATCCTCTCCCTCATGCGGTACTTCCCGACAGCATGGGCAACATGTGGACGGGCATTATCGTCCATCAGAATGAATCTATCACCCACTGCACCTGCATACAATCTGATGTGGACACCCAGGATCTCATCAATATACCGTTGTGCAGTCAACGTACCACGTTCATTGATACAGAGCTCTGTACGTCCATCCCAGCAGATGCCGCCCCAGACCACGATTGGCCCTCCACCATAGCGGCTATGCTCAGCAATTTCGGGTGCATGAAATCGCTCTCCTGGTCTTCTTCATACCCTAGAACGCCTATCTGTGTGGTCTAGGCAGTACCTTGGCTCATCTGTAAAAAGGACAGGTCGCCAATCTTCTCTGGTCCATCCAACGTGGTCCATGGCCCATTCATATCGTGTCTGGCGATAGTTCTGGGATAGCGGAAAGCGAATACGTGGTCTTTTCAATCGAGGACCACTTTCGTGCAACCTTGCTCGGATAGTCTGCGTCGAAACATTTACCCCGGATGCATTCTGAAGGTCACCGCGAAGCTGGGTTGCTGTGGCAAAGCGGTTCCTACGGACCTGAATGATCAAAAGCCGGTCTTCAGCTGCAGATGTTGCCCTGTCTCTACCACCATGATGCCGTCTTACTGATGTGCCATATTGTAGAAATCCTGCCCAGGCTCTGGTGATCACCGTACGGTGCACACCAAGGGCTTTACCAACCTGACGATGGGTGGCCCCTTGCTCCACCATCCCTACAGCCCGCCACATTTCTGCTTCAGACAAATGTCTTCTTACATTTGCACCTGCCATATTCAATCATTAAATCACAAGGGTTTGTGTTGAAATGACGATTGAATACCCTGTACATGTCATGTGCATGTTGACAGTACACGAAAAGATCATTAAAATCAGGGGGTACATTCTTTCCATGACTGTCACGAAACGTCTGCCGTTCAAGAGAGCTAATGTAAACACTGGGGACCATCTCAATACATTCCTCAATCATACCCACCAAAAATATCGCAGATATGTTACAAGCAAATTTCACAATGATGTGTTAAATATTTGGTGCTTAGCAAACTCTGAGTAGTATATATATATGCAGTTTTTCTTCGAAAAATATGTAATAAAGCAAGGAATTAACAAACGATTTTTTCTCTCATCATAATAATAAAACAAATAACTGACTTTCCTTGAGGTTGATACAGGAAATTATCAAACTTTGAAAAGTAATATACACCTCGGCCTACTTCTCGGGTTGATAATTTCTTGTATCAACCTCAAGGTAAGTCAACAACTACAATAGCATGGCATTAATATTTATATATTGAACCTTAGAGTGAGTTGAGGGCCATATTTTACATATATGTCGTATATATATACTTTTTGTCAATGTGAAACCAAAAAATCACAATATCACTTCACCACCACAATTAGTGGTACCATCACACAATTTTAATGTTGTTCTTTTTTAGCATCTTTGGTCAAAGTTGGTTCGTTTGCCGCAATAAAATACTTTCAAGGCGATATGTATGCCCTATTTTTTCCTCTTCTTTCAACATGCAAGTCAAGTCTGAAACACAAATGTGTATAGCTGTAACAATAGTTCGTAATATTTCTTTTTGTGTTTACCGTCTTCGGCGATTAAAGTTTAAAAGTTCTGTTCTTGTTTCTTTTTTTACCAAGGATGCCCACACAGCAAAAAGCGACAATTTCTTATGGATCTCATGAATCAGCTAGAGCAAGAGATGAAAACAAATAACTCACTCATAAGGTACGACAAGCTATTAATTATATCACTAGCACCTACACGACAAGGGCTGTAGATATACAGGTCTTTATCGCCCTTTTAAAATTATACAAGCTTTCTGATTGGTCAGTAACTAATGCAACCAGTTCGGTACATTTAACTCCAATGGGGTTTACGAAGTTCAACGTGGTGTATGAGAATATTGAGTGACAGCCAAAAGGGGTGTACAGACATTCTATGGTAGTACGCTTCGCCGATGTCACTTTCACTCATCGCCTCAAACAGTTTCGTCAGTATAATAAACATTCAGGCTCATAAACAAAATGAGAACTATATTGTTTCATGAGAATATCCCGAAAACTTGAAATAAAACATGTGTACATACCCTCAATGACCGATTTTACTGTCGAGAAGAGGGATTCTGTTGTGGTGTTTCTACACTGCATATCCGTTGTGGTTTCGAGAAACATGCAACCTATCTTGTTATGTGAATTGTCTCTCCAGTGAAACTTATTAAAGCACGTGTACAAGTTTGAATATAGTGTCCCCGATTCTCCAAGACACACAACGCACCGCTGTATCGAATAAAACACTTATAAAGTCAACTTGTGTCACACAATAATAACGACGGGTCATTTCCCAACGTCCTTGAATTGAAGTCTCCAAAATGTTTCAGTCGGAGGGAAATAACTCCAAATCGTTCTAATTCAACAATAAAGAAAGAAGTGTTTCTTTCAGTTTCTCTTATTATTACTTTTATCAATGTTTTCGTCACAGGAACACCGTTTGGGGATTATATAATTAAAACAACACTCGACACACTGAAGGGAGGCAGGGTAATAAATTCGTCACATGGTGTTTCGGCAGGGTGTGCGGAACTGTATTACCCTTCTGAGATTCGCACTTCCCTCGGCTTTCAGCCTCAGGAAATACGGATCACAGAAGGGTAGTACTGTCTTGCACACCCTGCTGAAACACCGTGTAACTAATAGTACCGATTAGATAATTAGGCAGTGGGGAAAATGCTTTCAGGTAACCCTTTTATGAGGTAAGCCTTTTTATGGTTTTCCAAGCCAGATACTGGTATGTTCATCAATGCCAGAGGAGCTTTGAATGTCGTGCTTCCTTCATGGGTTTGGTGATTTATTACACTGTTGGAAAGGACTTATAGAGCCTTTTCAAACATTGTGTTTTCAGCTCTCACGAATATTCGACTATCGATTGTTCCTGGCATAATCGATTAGTATTTCCCTTCGTCGAATAATCGATAATTTTTACTCCCTTCAAATGCTTGGAAATTGAACGCACCTCCACATTGAGAAAAATGCACATTTTGGCTTCTTATTTAACAAATATCTTTCTCTCTCTTGATGCACGTGTCCCCTGTGCACCA
The DNA here is from genome assembly GCA_031216915.1 of Pictodentalium vernedei. Taxonomy (NCBI): domain Eukaryota; kingdom Metazoa; phylum Mollusca; class Scaphopoda; order Dentaliida; family Dentaliidae; genus Pictodentalium; species Pictodentalium vernedei. The sequence continues at coordinate 355,636,559 of CM062292.1, read as the reverse complement.
GGTTACAACAACTCTTTAAGATAAACAGTCAGAAATGCGGGTTTGAATAGCACAGAATCGTCTCGACAAGCAAACTTTCCGAAATTAAACGTGGACCATTCCTGATGTTCGTTTTTGTTCTCGTTATGTTTTGTTTTCGCAATACTCTAAAGGGGTCACCCGGGTACAATTTGTCGATTAAAATCTATAATCTCGGTCAATTAATAGATTAGGAAAATCAATAATCGAGACACGTCTAATTGTGTTACATCATAGTATTGCATTGCCAAAGAACACTAACAGTTCGTGAGAGGTGATTGAATATCAAAGTTAATTCCAATATAGTTTCTTTCCATTGTTAAGGTTCAGTTGGGCCAAGGGCAAATCGGTTTCCCTGTCTGTTTTCAGGTGAATAAAACGATCGTTCGCACAATTTGTTCGGATCTGGTGGCGCCGAAGACATGCCTTTAAATCCTACCCACCTCAGAGCGGTGAGGGTGTCCCCAAATTACAATTACAATTACATTAGAGTAGACAGTTTAGTTTGTTTTTGGAGTGTCACGATGATTGATTTTCCCAATCGATTAATCGGCCGAGATAGTCGATCATAATCTACTAATCGCACCCACCAGATCCCTTAAAGGAATTAAGAAAACAAATATACCCGAAAAGAAACGTACTTCATGAACTGTCCTTGTTTGATATCTGAAAGTTTGCTTGTTGAAATGATTCTTTGTGCCATTCACCCAACATATGTGACGGTTTATCTGTTTCTCACTGGTGTGCCGGAATCACTTCAGGACGGGGGGGGGGGGGGGGGGGGAGGCGGTCAGGCCGATGGGAAAAGGGTGTATACTCGAACTAGAAGCCCTGCCATGACATGACGAAGTATGCATGTCTCAAAGGCCCAATATGTGGAGGTTTGAGAGGAGGGGCACCCTTCCGTCGGGAGTGGGGCACCTCCTCCCAAACTCCCCTCACTGAATTTTGAAAGCTCCCAGAACGGGTTGGGGGTGTGGGGTACTTTATCTTTAGTTCGAGAATAAATCACTGAAAAAAATTGAGTGTCGAATCTGGGAAGGACTTGTCTGCCCCCTATCGCCCCGTGGTCCGAAGGCATCCAGGGCAGTTGCCTCCTCTGTCCCCGTGATTCCAAGGTCCCTGGGAACTTGTGGGCACAGCATGGGGCACGTGTGCCCAACTTTCTCCAGAAATATTTGAGCGAGAGAGAGAGATTTGTAATTATTTGTATTATGTTTACCAACCCGTTATTGAAATCCTATCAGGAATTAGCAGGAAGCAGGTGCACACGGGCAGCGGGTGCACAGACTCTTCACTCTTAATTATATAATGTGATTCCCTCGTTTGGTCTGCCTCTACTACGGAATCTCGGGATGTTCTCCCTCAGGAATAATTTGAAGACTTGCTATCAAATCGCGTCGCAATACAGTGCGTGGAGGGTGGATTGTCACTAAATCACCCATGGAGTGGAGGTATCACCCAATGTACTCCTCTCTAATTTTGTACAGAAACACAAGAAGCACAAGCAAAGTTTCAACCAATGGACCTCCGGGTTTAACCCGGAGATCCATTGGATGAAACTTTGCTCATGATAACCACGCTTTACAACAAATTAGCATTTATTGCTTGAGAGGAATCATCACTGCACGGGTAATTTATTGATAATACACTCTCCGTGAACTGGAATTTAAATATCGCAAATACCAATCGGTAGAAGTCAGCCCAAGAAAGACAACTCACTTTATAAAAGACGCTATTCTGGTCTGCACTTCCCACCACATTGCCGATTTCCGTGGAAAATTCTGATTTCAACTCAACGTTGATTTAAACACCCGCCTATCAATTGATTTTGTCTTGATAATTACGAAAATGTAATGTGTTAATTGTAATGAATCAATATGTTAATTAATGTGTGTTAGTCAATCATCATATTTTCATCATTTCAGATTGGAGAAAAAAGGGCAACCTACGAAAGAAGAACAAATAGCTCGATGGAAATATAAGATTCTCGATAAAAACTCGAACGGGGTAAGACCTCTGAACCGTACATACACTTAATTCCGAACGTCAGCCTTCCCGTATCAGAGGGTTTTATTCCAAATTTTCGTAGAGCTTCGAAATTTTGGAAAATGCAGAAGTTTACTTGAGTGAGGGAATATCTGCGAAGTTTCATTAAAATCAGTTCTGTAATGTAGGAAGAGTTGCGCACCACAAAAACTTCATCGAAAAATTTATATTGATTCAAGGTTAATGGAGAGACTTCTTGGTCAAAATTGTCGCAGCTTGAAAATTCTGAAATATGCACAAGTCCACTGTTGCGAAGTTCTGCTCCGGGTGGGGTGGGGGTTGGGGGAGATAATGCGGGCTTAAAACCCATTTGTTTAGATGTAGGGTTAAAGTAGTATTGGTCCATAAAGTAAAGTTAAACCCTCTACTCGAATTGATCAAGTGGGAGACAGAGATATTTCCATACGTAGGTACAGAGAAAGGGTGTTGAAGCACTTTTTTGCCTTCTGTGTTTTACTACACCAATCATGCTGTTTGCGTATTCAAATATTTTTATAAAACAATAACTCGGAATTGCGCCCAAACGAATACACCTGCGGAAAGGGAAACTCGCAATAAAAATGTCCCACGCAATGATCATAATAGATCTCTGCGCGAATGCGATCGAGTTTCCGTTACTGCATGCATGAAAGGTCTATTCGTTTCGGCGCAATTCCGTGTTATTGTTGTTGTTGTTATGTTTTGTTTTTTTGTTTTTGTTTTTGTTTTTTTTTTTTTTTTGGCGCACAGAAACATGGACGATATCGAAGCGGTCGTTAACGCTTCGCCGGTGTTTAAATCTCAATAAATAAAGGATAAAACACAGTTTGAATCAAGAGACTGCACAAAGGTAAAGAAATACGTGTAGTGTCGAATGCAGCCTGTAAAAGGGCGAAAGCTTGATATATATTTTCCTATTTTCGTGTGTTTTGAGTTCCCAATCAAATTGATTTGTGAATTTTACAATTGATTTGAATGGAAGGAATCTGAACGTAGGGAGGGGGGGGGGGGGGGGGGGTAGCCAATACGTTCAGATCGTTGAACTAACTGGCAAATATGCTGGATTAAGATTTTATATGGATTTACTATTTATTGTAACCTGTAGAGCGTAATTTACAACTGATGTAACCTCCACGTAACCTAAACGACCATTCGCGTGTTATTACCTGGGTTGGTGTAGGACGTTGGTTTAATAATTTAATTAATTGAAGTTAAATGTTGAATGAGAGGTCTAAATATTTTATTCAATGATAATAAATGGAAGCTTTTCGAAGTGGAAATTAATATAACATAACTCTGTGATGTTTAAGTAAAAGTAATGCAATGTTTAGTAAGCTCCGTGTTTTATTAAAAGAAATCAAATGTTTACAGTTTGTTTATTTTATAGGGAGGAGATGTTTATATAAAAGTTAGAGAACATTGTAAGAATAACTGTGATTGCGCACTGCATAACTCTTCGGGCCAATAACAAGTGTAATTCATCAGTTAAATCTGACCTCGTTGTTCTTTCTGAACCAGTAATTTGATTGGCCCAGAGCCGGTCAGATACGTGCTCTAATCTCCAGTAAATCCACACTTACCGTGCTCTAATTGCCGAAAGCGGGTAGATTAGAACATGCCTGCGAGCAACAACGACGCTAAACCGCTCCTATCACAAATCGAACACACCCCAGAGTTGTTTTTCTGTAAATTCGATCATGGAAAATAGACCAAGATCGAAAATGACATTTTTTTATTGTTTTTCTTCAAATGAAACGGGTTGTGGTAATTTTTCCACTTCAAACCATGACAGGAATTACAATGGAGATAAACATCTCTTGTTTCGTGGGACATTCGGGAATTTCACTATGGAAAACCATTTGTTAACTCACCCCATCCGGGCTCGTTAACAAATGGTTTCCCATAGTCAAATGCCAGCATGTCTAACTCAACAAGAGATGTTTATCTTCTGATAAGAAAACAGTTATGGTAGTGTCCCATACTGTTTGTGGTTACGCTGATTTGAAATTAGGAGTGTGGCCCTGGCTAATTAAGAGAGTTTAGTCACTATTGATCTTAACAGTCGGACTGGGCAGGTTTTTGGGAGTTTTCCGGTTCGGTTAAGGTTTTGTTGCAAATCGGAAAACCAAACTGCAAGACTCAGTAAAAACCGGCCCACGGTTTTAATATGTTTGTTCATAAACTGATCAAACTATCTTACCGGGGGTTCGGGGAACTGGACTAGTGGCCCCAATAAAATCTTGTCACTTAGTCTTTCCGGGAAGGGGCGAATACGTCGTCTTCTCATAGTCACATATTCTCCCTTATCATCGGACGAGTCAATGGGGGAGAAAATGTGATAATGAGGACACAACATAGATTGGATGAACATTATTCATTTGTTACCATAATTTAAGTTTTTTCTGACTCGGTAGGCTTAATAACTGAGCACATAGGACCCCTACGAATGATATAAAGAAAGTTAGGCTGAACCCAAGGAAGATACTTACACACATGGATTTTTGTGGTGAGTGGTGTCATATAAACTATTGCAGATTTTTCTAAGTTGATGAATTACTTTATATCGAACTGGATGTCGGCTTGTGTCTTCATCGGGTTCACGACAATACAACTCACAAAGTACGTTGAAACAAACAGAGACTCGGAGAACTTCGTGACCTACACGACGCCAATTGGAAAAAGTTCACGACCCACGACGCCATAAGTCCACTATCCTCATTAATGCCACAACCAAAACCACCAAATTCATCAATCAATTTCTGTTCAGCGATTCTCGATCTGACAAATTATGATAAAACCTAATTCTTATATCAGACACAGAATGCCTCGGTTTATTAAAGTGGACCGCGATTGGCAGTCCAAGGTTATGGACACGGATGTCCTGTCGACATCCAGGAACTGTCCTGCACAGGAACTGTCCCGTTTCCCCAATGTAAAATATATCGGGACATTTCGAACAAGTCATGAGGTATTAATCCAACAGCGCTCTGTGTACAGTTGAAAGAGCCTTTAGAAGAGAAGATACAGCCATTTTTCCAGTGTATAGCTTTTTAAACGGCGAAGCTCGTGGAATAACGTATCATAGGTCGAAAAGGAATTATTTTTTCTCTATCCATATCAACTACGACCTATACGGCTCCAGTGGTCATGCCTGTGGAGTTTCAGCGAAATCGGAATTAGGAGGAGTTGCACACACAAGGGTCTCGTATAGGAATCGATATTAGGTCACACAGAAAAAATTAATTGATTCTCAGACAATGGGTTTTTTTCAAATCAGTGAAGGAGGGAGGGAGGGTTTTATTTTTAATTTGGTTTTCTTTTGCAAAAAGTGAGCACACATGGAGAGGATTTCGGCTGTCTTTTTACACACAGAAATATAGAAAGTGCATATTTATACAAATAAATTCATTTTTAATTTCAAAAATAAAACACTCCTCTAAAAACAAACTAGGTACTGCAATACAAAGGCTTCAATTCTTTCGATGCTCTTCATATTATCTTTGAAGTAAAAGTATTTAATCTATGGGGATCTGCCTCGTTATAATTTATGGGAGAGCGCCTATAGGCACTCTCCTATAAACTGTAACAAGGCAAACATATTGCAGATGCAACTTAATAAATATGCATCAATCAAAAAATATTAAAATGTTCGGTCTCCCTGAATATGAACTAATACTGGAAGACACTGCAAGGCAATAACATGTCCAATGAGGGGGTTCAAATTCAATGAGGGATTTCCTGAGAATCGAAACACCTTATTTAGCCTTATATCCACTAAGAACATGGGGTATAACTTGGTGAAAAGCGTCATGGTCAAAGTCTGAAAATCTGGAATTATGCAAATTTCACTGGTTAGTGGCTATGTTTCACAATCGATTCATAAATGCAGGAGGAGTTGCACACATAAGAATTTCATAAGGACACTCTCAACGGCCATGGTGATATCGTGTCGGGCAGTTATGGGGGGGGGGGGGTGAGCAGGGGCGGACAGGGGCAAGAAAAGTTACCGAGAAATGCACCAAAGGGGACCCGGACTCGGAGAACATTTTGATTTATCGAACTGAAAGAACGCTGCTTCGTAGCCTCTGAGCTATCAATGGTAGTTCACATAAGAGGACATTTCGATGAAATTTTTGTATCATCTTCATCGCTTATTCGGGACAAATGGATACCAGACTCATCGAGCCGACCTTAGTTCGACCCAATGGGAAAAAAGTTTGATTTTTCAAAGTGTTGGAGGAACGCTGTTTACTTGCATCTGGACGATCAATGGCAGACTAGACTGCTTGTATGTCGAGATGTTCTCTATGTGGACTGCCAATGGCCGTCCACATAGAAAGCATTTCGTTATACCGGTAGTCAATGCAATCAGATCCCTCTCGCTTTTAGGTCATTTTCACGAATTCTCATCAACCAAGAGGTGTTGGGTTGCATCAATTTTGAGGGCCCACTGGGAATTGTTCTGAACCAAACGGCCAGCCCGCCTCTAGGGGGAAGCCGGGGAAAACCACCGAGCAAGGGCAAGTTGAAATCTTCAAAGTGCAAAGGGGGATTACTTGATTAAAATCATCGAGGATAATTGAAAAATTGGAAATTTGCGAATGTTCACGTGTTAGTGGTCATGTTTCGGAAGTTTCACTGAAATAGGTTCATGATAAATGTAGGAAGAACGAGGATATCATTAGAAACCTATATCACATCTTCTAAGTCTAAGGAGGGGGTGATAGGGAATAACTTGATTAAAGTTGCGGCAGATTGACTGGAAATATGCGCATGTTCACTTCTTATTGGCTATGTTTCATTGAAATGACTTGATGAATGTAGGCAGAGTTGGTCAAATAAAATAAGCTAGGAGGTTTTGATCTTTCAGATTCGGTTTTGGTTCGGTTTCAGGAATAACCTCGATTTATGTTCATTTTTTATGTGCTAAGAACATATAGTAAATAACACTTGAAGCCCCCAAATGTGAAAAAATCCGCAATAGTTTGTGCGACACCACTCAGCACAAACGCCATGTCTGCAAGTATCTCTATTGGCTTCAGCCAAAGTTCCTTTCGACCATTCATAGAGGTTCTAGGGGATCAGTTGTTGAGCCTAACAACAAATGAATGAAATTTTCTAACCTGCGTTGTGTTCTCATTGTCACACTTTCTCCCTTATTACTCGTCCGCTGGACGAATCAATAAGGGAGAAAATGTGACAATCAAAACACGACGTATTCCTTCATTAGGACCTTTACCGTGTGGATTTAGTGACAACAGTTCACAGTGGTCACTGGTCCAGTTCCCTTCCAGTTTGATAGTTTGATCAGTTTATGCACAAACAGACTTTGCGGTGTCTTTCGGTACGATGTTCCGTTTTGCCGCAAAAAAACGGAACCGAACCGTAAAACCGCCCAGTCATAGAAAAAAAGCCCGTATAGAAATTTATATAAAATCTTCTAAAAACCTAGGGGCATACCTTGGTTAAAATTAAGATAAGATAAGATAAGATCAGATTTATTAAGCAAATACACCAGTACAAAGACAGATTGCTTTGTACATACAAAATCAACATAAAAAGAAACATAAAACAATCTTAATTCCAAATGACAAACGTAAATATCAAAGCTTATAATGGTTGTAATATTATATTATTAATGTCACCTCTTGGTGTCTTTGTCTGATTGACAAAACTTGTTCTCGTTGTTGTACCATACTCCCGTCACTGCTCCTTCCTAAGCAAGCTTGATGCTACAAGCAGCACTGTAATTTATCATCCTGTGTCTGTTCGAATTATAGACTCATAATTTGGTAATGTATAAGGGCAATTCGGATATAGGCGAGGGGGGTGGGGGCTGCGAGACCCTAAGTGACCGCCGTCACAGGCGAGTTTATGGTGATTTTGTACGCACCACAGACATGAGCTTGTATAATATTTATGATAAATATGAATATATTGCAACTTGTATGCCCAAAGGGGTAAAGAGTTTAAATAAATGAAATGAAGTTGTAAAAATTGCTAGATCATGTTACAGATGATACCGCATAGCTGTGGCACATTGTTTCTCATCCCGAATGTGAATCTCTCGGATGTGTCCATCTCAACAAATTCTTGTTATTCACGTTCAAATTTGTAAAATACACGTTCTCTGAGGGATGCATATTCACTGCACGCCATTACGAAGTGCCATTCTGTTTCCAGTGCACCTGAGCCTTACAAGCGTTCACTCACGGGGATGGGCGGTTGCATATGCCTCCCCTCTTCTATCATAAGTTTGTGGTTACTTACATGCAAACGAGTAAATATGTTTTTCGCCTCGGGGGATGTTGTATAGATCAAATAAGGCTCCATGTGATATTTGTTCTTAAACTCTCTCGGTAAGTTCTCAGTTTATTTTTTCCAGTTTTCCTGTTGTCATCAAATATAGCATTATAAAAATTGTTTAATGTTTCGGAAGTTTCATGTTTATGACAGATTGAAATCTAGAAATATGCGCGTGTTAGCCCTTTACCCAACGAATCAGCCGCATCCGCCCGCGCAATTTACAAAATGAGCCATTGGAAAACAATTATTTTTCAAACAATTTCATCAAAACTTTATCATGTGACCACTCATAAGAATGAGGGGTCACATGATATGGTTTTGTTGAAATGTTATGAAAAATTTGATCAAATAATATTTAAAATAATAAATTTTCATATCGTCTGCATTAGGTAAAGGGTTGATGATCATGTTTAAGAAGTTTCTTCGAAATCGTTTCGTAAGTATAGGATGAGTTGCGCACACAAGAATCTCATATAGAGATCTATATTAAGTCGAGATAACTAGGTTAAAAGCATTACAGATTTTTAAAAAAATGGAAGATCCGCATGTTCACTTGTCAGTGGTACTGCTTGCGAAGTTTTATCGATATCGGTTCTTAAATGAACGCGCTGTAGCGCATACAAGAATCTCAGATATAAAGTTCCAGAGAGGTGGCTTTATTGAAGGTAAGGGTGTCGCTATTATTGATTTTCCTAATCGACTTATCAAAAGAGATAATAAATTATAGTCGACTAATCGTACCCGGAACAAAAACGAATACCCTGAATGGTCCACGCTAGATTTAAGAAAATCTGACTGTTTGAATGATTTATTGAGTTGTGCAGTTCGCACCCCATTTCGGACTGTTTATCTACTATTTACAGGGGCGTAGTAACCTGGGGACACATGAGGGGGGGGGGGGACGTGCCTACCCCAGAAATAGTTACCGGGGTGTGATTTTTCAGTTTTTTATCTGATTTAAGGGTTTTTTTCTTACCCAACCACATATTTTTATTTTTATAAATTTACATGAAAATGGTCCTTCAGACCATTTTCATGTAAATTCAAAGAAATAAAATGCCGCCAAAAGCTTTATATTTCTGCAGGACTTTCAGTTATATGGGGATATAAACCTTGATTTTGAAACCTTTCCATCATGCAAACATCATTTCAGTTCTCTTCATCTGGTCCCAAAACCGCCCCTGTTAAGTTACGTGAGACAAAGTCAGAGAGTTCAGGACAGCATTATCTTTGCCAACACGTCATTGCAATCCTATTGGGAATGAGCAGGAAGGCGGTGCAGACTCTTTTTTATATTGTGTGGATTGAAGATTTCCTCATTTGGTCTGTCTCTACTACGGCCGATAAAGTTGAGAAAAATGTTGCATTATCAAAGCATCTGGTCCAATCTGAGGTGATTGACGTATCTATAGCAACCTATGTGCCCCCCTCCCTCCCCCCCCCCCCCCCCCACACACACACATACTAAAGGGTATACGAATCAGACAGTTGAACAACAGAGCAGTCATATGTTTGTAAATGGTGTAAAAAAATCTGTCAGAAAAAAAATCAACAAGCACTTGGAAACATCCACCCACCTCTGTCCTGTTTCTTTTTTGCAGCCCACACCCACCACTATATTCCCGGAAGTTTTCAGTAATTACGAGTAACTTTCAAGTGATACCACAGTGTAGAGCTTATTAGTCTCCTCTTTCAGATGGCACTGGAAGTTCGAGAATACACCAAGAAGTGGTTTCAATTTGAGTCAAATGAAAAAGGTCGGTTGGTTTGTAATGAAAAAAGGACTTGTATAGGGCCGGTCGAAAGAAAAGTTATAAAATATAATATTCCGAAATGTAAACTTGTGTCGAGCACTTGTGCGCAGAACCTTCCAGCTTACTGAGAATGTTGTCTACTCTTGAAAACCCTCGATCATTTGGGTGAAACATGCAGGATTACCACTTGAAATTATAAGCATGCAATGTTTTGAGATAAGTACACAAAATATTGAAATATTTATTAAACAGTTCATAAATTTAGCGGGCTTCCAGGAGCACTCAAATTGCATATCTGTTTTCAGGTATTAGAAAGAAAGGAATTAAAACATATGAAGAAAGCGATAAAAAGTAACAGTTCGACGAGAAAGTGTAGACGCCGATTTGTTCGATACTGTGATGAAAACGGCGACAAGAAAGTGACAATGGAAGAATGGATTGACTGTATGGGAATAAATCGTGAGTAAATTAGCATTACTTCGGAGACTCAACTGCATAATATAGCCAAAAATTACAATACTTCGTGAAAACTCATTTTTTGACGCCTTCGAATGAGAGAAAGTGATTAGGTATTGCCACTGAAAGTCATTAAATGCATATTTTTTCAGAAACTGAATATCTGATTAAAACACTGTCACGCAGGCTTGAACGATAAGCATTTTAACATTGAATCGAGCGGTTATTATTTGAAAGGAAAATAATGCACTCTCTTTAACCCTTTAAAACAGAAAGGCCACTTTACCGGTCCAGGGTCGTGACACGGCCTGAATTCATAAAGAAGATAGTTTGGGTGGTCGACCAATCAAGATTTTCAGCATGCAGCCACAAGATTGATTGGTCTTACCCTAAGTAACGAATTCAGACTCTACCATATGATGGGTTTGAACTGGCATGGAATATACCATCCGGGTTGAAATGGTTAATCTCCATGAGTTTTCTACTTTTTAATTTATTCATTTATTTATTTATTGGGGGTTACCGACACTTTCGACAGTCAGGGTCACCTCGTGTCGGACAGTTTTACGGGTGGAGGAAGCCGGAGTACCCGGAGAGAACCACCGAGCAATTGCCAGACTCACCAACGTACTAACATCACACAAGTAGGGTTAGCACTGGTTGAAGGCAAGCGCACCGTCGACGTGCAGTACGCCTTAGTATACAACGCCACCGTGCCCCCACGAGGGCAATGGGGATTAAGTATTTTGTATCAAGGACACAACGCGGTTGCCGCAGGTGGGATTCGAGCCGAGGACCGCTCGGCTTGCAGTCTGAATCTCTCCCTACTGAGCCTCTGCTCCCCCCTCTACCTTTTAATGGCCAACAATACAAATCGGAGAGCTTCTCTTGCAAGAGATTCTGAAAGATTTTGATTTCGGAAAGACAACGTCCAGCGTCTCTTCCATTAGCATTATATGCATCATTATATGCATCAATAGATTCACCAAAGAATTCGCCATATACCATAGTTTTGTCTATTTCATTTATTATTATGTATTTATTGGTGTTTAAGGTCACATACTTATGCACAATGGCTATTCGTGACCGTGAGTTTTACGGATGGAGGAAGCCGGAGTAACCCACCGAGCATCGACAAACAGCTGTCAGCTCCTCAACATTCTAACTCTGTTCAAGCTCCACTCAAGCAGGGTTACAGCGGTTGAAGACATCTGCACCATCGACGTGCAGTACGCCTTAGTAGATGGCGTCATCGTGCCCCTATGCAGGCATCCGGGATAAAGTGCCTTGCCCAAGGACACAACGCTGGTCGGACAGATCGAACTCGGGACCTCTAGCATAGGAGTCCAACAGGCTACCACTGAGGCACCGCGCTCCCCTTTTGTCTATTTCAACTGTAAACTGTAAACAATGCTAAAAGTATTCGATACTGCTAATCAAGTCACAACGCCAAAAAGCAGGCAGGAGAATGCGTTAACATGGCTGACAATTTTCGTCATTGAAAGAGATTTACGGTGACAGCTCCCCTTAATTTCCTTATGCTGTCAGTGAATTTAATACTAGGGATAATGGAAAATTCATATAAACATTGAAATTTCGAAATGTTAGCGAATTTGAAGCGTCGATGTGCGCACCATTTCACAAACTTCGGGCATTTTTTTCTGTAGAGTAGTATAAAAATACAGAAAATGACATTTTACAACCTTTTTCCACTCAGTTTGAACATTTCACTATTAATCTCCGTGGAATCCCATTTAAATAGAAGAAAAGCACGTTTTCACCATCTTTTGTTATTCTGTAACATTTTTCTGTTGATTATATCAAGTGTTTGCGGCATGACACAAAATACAGGCACTGACTGTCCTTTTCATTAACATAAAAGTCCCGGCGATGAGATTTGCTCATTGTTTTCCCGGGAAGAATAAAAACATGCAAATTTACTGTAAAACCTATTCACTAAACTGAGAGCCAAAGTGGATGCCTCGTGTTTGTAGGTTTGACACTGATAAATATTCTTGGTGACGGATTTTCTGTGAACTTGTTGCTTCTCATTTGTTTTACATAAAAAAGTTTCCTTTTGTTGCTTTTAATAAACGAAAACAACAGACAGATGTCTGTTGTTTTCGTTTATAAAAAGCTACAAAAAAAGAAACTGGGCTTCATTTTTCAACTGATGGTACAGGTATTTTCTAAAAAAATGAATTACTTCTTAATTGGACTTTCCTCGTCCGCTCAATAATTTTAAGGAAGATAACTTTATCGAAAGACGATTTTCATGACGATACAAGTCGTGGATGTCTACAAGAAAAAAGATAACTCCTTATATTTTCACGAATGACAATGTTGTTTGTCTAACCCATATTGTACATAATGCTTCGGTATTTTATGGGAGAGTATATAATAAAACTCAAAATTAATCATCATAAGAGTATGAAAAAGTTTATTTCCAATCTGCCAAGCGAAAGTTATTGGACGCAAATGGCTTTTTAAAAAACAAACAAGCAACATAACTTGGGCCGCAAAGAGTGTGAAAAAAGTCAGTAATAGTTCTGAATTGAAATTTACATATTGCCTAAGTAAATAGTATGCACCTTAATGCAAGACTAGTTTGATTCTGAATTGCTATTTATACGTTTTTAGAAGGAAACAAAATAAAAGTTGTCACGAATATTCGATTAGTCTCTCTCTGCTATTTCTGGTAAACGTTCCTACTACTCTATAAGTAACAGATACAGATAAACAGTCAGAAAAACGGTGCGAACAGCACAAGGAGTCATTTCCAGAAGAAAACGTTCCAAAATCCAACGTGGACCATTCATGATGTTCGGTCTTGTTCTGGGTATGTTTGTTTTCTTAACACACTTAAGGGGTCAGCTGGGTATGATTAGTCGATTATAATACGATTGTCTGGGGCGATTAATCAGGGAAATCATTAATCGGTGACACCCCTAAACAACAGTAATGCGCACAAGAACATGTAAGCAATGATAAGCTAATTACAGTATATACCCAACTTCGTTTGAGGTTTTGTAAATAATCATTAAATGGCCCCTAATGACAGTGGCGTGGCTAGAGGGTCTTGGTTCAGGAAGGTTCGCCCTCTGAACTTACAACTCTACCCTCCACTATAAAATCATTTGTACCCACGCCACCCCCACCCCCACACCCACACCTAAGTCAGAATTTTCCAATTACTACTTGTGAATTTCATGTTCTCTAATTTCGGGGGTTGAGGGGTTTTTTTTTACATCCATGTAAAAGATCGTTCAACATGTTATAACTGGTTAAAATGAACTCTATTTCAGATAACTATTATCATGAACTGCCAGTGAATCCAAATCGACGAGGTAGAAATCCATTTAGTAAGTATTTACGGGCAGAGTGAACAATAAACTCCAGAATTGATCTTTGGATAAATTAAGGGTGACATATATGGCTGTGTGCCGAAATGTCTGCTTTCAATCGAGACGGAGTCCAGGAGAGAACCATGTCAGACTAACTTTGTACTCTGCATACAAGTGGAGGCATGTAAATAAACAATGAAATATGCCCAAGAATTTTTAACATTCATGATGTTTGACGGGGTGAAACCGTTTACTGGACAAAATGTGACTACTTTGTGAAAGAAATCCGACATGTTCTCAGCCATGTGATGTTGCGAGTCTTTTTAGGAGAGTGAAATGCCTTTTTCGAGTTCAGCTGGGGTGGCCTCTCGTAACCTTTTACTTCACACGAATAGCAAACTGCACTTACAAAAGCATCCTTAAATAGCTAAAAAAAACTTATTTTCACCTCAAAACATAGCTTATGATCCCTCAATGGGACGAACTCAATGAGCTCGCTCCAATGAGTGGTCATAAGCTATGTTTTCGGGCAAAAATTTAAAAAATAATAACATCCGAATGGCGATTTTTGTGAATAGCACTGACCGTTTCTGCCCCCATTGTATTGTGTAAAGGCTTACTTAGTTATCATTCACCGTCCCTTTTTGACTATAACGACGGAGGCAAAACGATTAAATCACCTAGTATACATATACCAAACAGAACAAACTGCAAATTCTGTATAAGTTGATTATGCCGTGTGTGGTATCTCTTTGTATTTCGGAACTAAAAATAAGTGTTATTTTGAGCCTTTCTATGACCAAGGGCTGTCTGGAGCGAACCGATATCAATGCGCCAGGATTCATGTGCGAAAGTCCATCTAATGCGAGTGAATTGGGTGGTATATACCCTAGGTTCACGCTACTTTCATCCGTCTTTTGAGTGATTTGACAAACTTTCTGATTTAAAATTGATAAAATATTGAACAGAAACCAAAGGGGCTGCTTTAGCTATGATTTCATCAAAATCATTATACATATACGCAATAAAGGAGCGTGGAACCTGAAGTTTGTGAGGATGCACATGCTTCACCGAGTGACCAGGCAAACACTAACATCCCAAAGTCAGAAGATGCTTTGCAGCTGGGTCAGTACTTACGTACAAACGGCCGATTGCTCCGTAATATCGGAACGACAGAAAAATCTATATAAGGCTGTCAATGAATCCAAACAAATCAAGTTGGCTTGACCGCACCTAGAATTTAAGGCTTCTTAACTCCGAATGGGTTAACGTTATCTCGGACTAGGGCAAATGGATATCGTCGTTTGAGTGCAACAAGGCACCATCTGCAATGCTTTAGCATTGCAGATGGCCCTTTGTTGCACTCAAGGGACGTTAGTTTTCAGTGTACATAAATTGAAACCAACTGAAATCGAATATGATAAACTTTGTTACCCTTGTGTTGAAGTCTGAGTGTTGGTGTATCAGCACACCTCATTGCAATTATCTTGAATGTGTTATTATTTATTTTATATTGTATATTAGTTATTATATATGTTAACATCTGTCTCGATAAATCGACGATACATTTTACAGGATTTTTTTGTTCCTCGTGGCACGTATTCCTACGGAGCCCCCATTGGTGACATACCGAGAACAAGATTTTTAAAAAATAAAATGTTGTGCGCATGAGATTAACCCCTAGCACTCTGGCGATGCAACATAATTTTCTCCAATAACTCTGTTTTTCTCTTAACTATGAATTTAACTAATTATATCTTGTCTGGCAGAGATCTCTAAGCTCTGCCAAACAAGGTATATTTGGTTAAATATCAAACTACATTATGGAAAATATTTGCTGCTGAAAACTTTGCCATTTTGACATCCGTATACAGAGGGTTAAAAGTCGAGCGCACGAGATTAAAAGTCGTGATCACTGTCATTTGAAATATCCTTACATTTTTCGACAAGGGTTTGAATAGATCAATGGTCAAACTGATATAAACTGTCCCGACTCTCTCATTTTATTCCTAGAGTTTCTGCAACCAAACAGAAATGCTCTTAGCAACGGTTATACTCCCTGTCGGGTAGGTATAGCCCCCTACTATCTGGGAAGTCGCGCCCTTGTCGGCAAAACAGCCCCCTTTAATATATAGGTTTGTCGGGAGAATAGACAATCCAACCCCACCCTCACCCAGTCGGGAAGCACCCCCCCCCCCTCCCCTCGTAGGGGAAGTTGTTGTCCTAACATAGTTTTGAAAATGAAGTGAAAGGCCCAGCGAGTTTCTCTATTACGTGGCCACCCCACACAATCACATCAAATTTTGTATAAGAAACCTCTGCCATTAGTGACACCCTTTTCATGCCAACAAAAATATAACCTGGTTATTGATTCGGAGTAGGGTATTTCATTAATTTCATTATTCTATACGTGCGACGAAGTATCACTTCCCACAATTTGGTAAATCCTTCTAATCGCATGGAAAACATCCTAACACTTTAAAAACTTTAAAACAAGGAAACCCGATGTTCTAGTCTTAGGTAATTGTTTACAAAAAGGGAAGCCAAGAGTCGCATTTATGGATTTCCTATTGAATGGGGATAACGATATGTTATTTATTTATTTATTGGTGTTTAAGGTCACATACTTATGCACTATAGCTAATCGTGACCGTGGCAGTTTTACGGGTGGAGGAAGCCGGAGTACCCGGAGAGAACCACCGAGCATCGACGAGCAACTGTCAGCTCTTCAACATTCTAACTCTGTTTAAGCTCCAGTCAAGCAGGGTTACAGCGGTTGAAGACATGTGTACCATCGACGTGCAGTACACCTTAGTACACGGCGTCATCGTGCCCCCATGTAGGCAACTGGGATAAAGTGCCTTGCCCAAGGACACAATGCGGGTCGTCCCGGACGGGGATCGAACTCGAGACCTCTAGCATAGAAGTCCAACAGTCTACCACTGAGCCACCGCGATCCCAACGATATGTTTGACACTGTAATAAATTCAACGCGTACCTGGCTCGAAATGAGTGTGATTGTTATTATTGAATGGAATGTCGTTATTTCACATGAACCGACTTGGAAATAAAAGGCTTATATTGTAACTCATTGGCAGGCTACGCCTTTTAGCATACTCGTAACGCATAGGAAAGGGGTGTGGTGGAGCTTCTCGGTCTTCTCTGCTTTTACAATGCCAGTCATGCTTTCTTAACGTCTTAATGGCATTCCCGCCTATACAAATATCAATAACTAACATGCGATCTCGCTAAAGCACCAGTAAACAGAGCCAGTTTACCACAGTAAACAAGCGCTGGTTCACTTCCCGGGGTTCCCACGGAGATCAATGTCTGGAGGCTGCGCATTAGGCAAAAAAATTATAGTTTGATATTTTGACCTCACTGTGCAGGGGACTGATACACTTTCGAAACAACTGACAACATCCTTTTGTGTCACTCCACCTATCTTATACTAGCAAATGTAGAAAGATAACACCCGCTTGCAACTCGGATGATAGTCGAAGTAGAAGAAATGGAACGAACCATCTGAAGGTATGGCCAAAATGCAATTAAATGTGTTCACATAAAAAATTAGAATAAACGGTCGATGGACCCATACTACACATGTTTTTTCAATCGGCGGTATTTCGAGTTACCTCCCTTATACCACAGAACGTTCCGAATCATAAAATGTTTTACCTTCACTTATCTTGCGACAGAGGCTGAGGAGATAGGTCATAAAATGTTTTACCTTCACTTATCTTGCGACAGAGGCTGAGGAGATAGGGTACGTCACGACATGCAGAATAACTCAAATTACAGTAAGATGCCTGCGTGTTGACGTATTTCTCAAATTTTTAAAATCCGTATGTGATCATGTAGTTTGTCTGAAGAAACGCAAGGGGTGGTGCACATCACCACTATCACCCGACCCCCGGTTACACCACCGCTTATCATAACCCATGCGTTGTACAAACGACCCAGGCCTAAAAATGTATCCCGATTCAATAGAATCAGTTTTGATTCTCGTTAACTCCTGTTGCGCGAATCAGTTTTCCGTCCTTAAATAATTTAGAATATGAGAGTACTCTTATGCAGCCAGGGGCCAATGCTATAAAACTTTTACAATTGTATTTTCTAGAATTGTATTCTCTAGTTATGACTTTAAATCGGTTGAAATGAATCATTAGCATTTTAAAAGTTATGGCAGTTTGCCAACTGGCAAATTGCCATAGCTTTTAAAATGCTAATGATTCATTTTAGTCAGTTATATTAATACATAGACAATACAATTCTAGAAAATACAATTGTAAAAGTTTTATATTATTGGCTCCAGTACATATTCCATGGTAAAAAACAAACCCCATAGTTATATATTTACTAGAGTTTAACTCAGGGGCCTAGTTCGAATTTTATTGAGTTTCTTGTCTTACAGATAGATGAAGACCTGTCTCAACGTGCAGGTATTTGATGATCTTGCTGATGGAAGCTACAGTACCTTGGCAGTTGATTCTATTGCATTCGTAGCTGTTTGTATCTGCGTTTTATTATATATTTTTTCATAATCAGTTTTAGATGCTTGCAAGACCATTCCGACTTGTCTCTGATGAACGCATAGTTTCTAATATTCAAACCGTTACCACAACAAAACGGTTAACGGTAGTGGGTAATTATGTTGGCACTTCATTTATTTGAGTATAGTGCAGCTTTAATTTGCTTAAATATGCAGTCCGTGTGTATAAACTAGTGAAACAACGGCACCAAGACGGTATCTCGAGGTGTGAAGCAGTGTTGACATCTTCTACTGGAAGATCTACTCTGCTGCTGTGGTAAAGTATATCGCAAGTTGTTGGTGCAAAACAACCAGGGTAGACAATTTGAAATTTATAAGACACTTCAGATGCTGAAAGTGACAACGAGTTAAATAAATTGAATAAACAGCTACAATAAATAACGAAGTCTTTATATTCATTTGTGTCAACTTTCGCACTTATTTAGATTTCCAAACTGCCCTTTGGATAGCTTAGAGTGGGCAATCTAATTTATTCATAAGAGTCAAAATTCATACTTTACCATCTTCGGTGTTTGTGATCGATCAGGAGCTAGGTCATATGAAGTGGGGGAGAAAATATTTTTCTGCTGCCAATATTTTATCAATTTCCCACTCCATCTCACCCCCTGCTGCCTTAAGATTGTGGATTTGCCATAGGCGAAAAGGGTGGGCTGGGCTAAGAAACGTATCCGGGAAATGCATCATGGCGGGCCCCGTATCCGAAGAAAAATTTTGATATTTCAAACTGAACGAACGCTGCTTCCATACATTTGAGCGATAAATGGGAATTCACACAGAGGACATTTCGATGGCATTTGTGTATCATCTTCATCATTCATTCGGCAGGAATGGTATCAAAATGGGGTGGGGGTGTTAGAACCGATTGGGCCGACCATAGAGAATTTTGATTTTTCAAATTAAAAGAACGCTGTTTTCTTGCATCTGACCGGGTAGTGGCAGACTAGACTGCTGGTATATCGATATGTTCTCTGGCAGTCCACATAGAGAACATTTCAATACACTGACACTCTATGTAATCAGGCCAATTTCACTTGTTGGGCGTTTTCACGAAATGTCAGGAACCAACAGGTGCTGGAGCATCGATTTTTCCGGTGACCCATATGGCCTGTCCGCCTCTGATAGGCGAAGATCCAGGGTCTTCCCTGGGGGATAAACAATTAACTTCTCAAGCCAACTGGAGCGTTCTGAATGGGTATCTTTTGAGGGCTTAAGTACCCAGAAAGTGGTGGAATAATCACAGCAAAATGACCAAAGAAATATCTGGGCGAGGGTGCATGAACAAGTTTTAGGGACGAGGGGCATGAACGTATTTAACCCATTACCTGTCCAATCGGCCGCATCCACGTGCGTAATTTACAAATAGAGAGTTGAAAAAAAAATTTCAAACACATTTAACAAAACCGTATTACGTGACACCTCATTGGAACGAGCTCGTTCCAATGAGGGGTCACATGATATTGTTTTGATGAAATTTTTTGACAAATTTTAAAAAACAATAAGTAAACATTTTTTTCAGAAACACGGGAGTTTTTTTTATAAATGATACGAGATTAAGTTCACCTCACAAATATCGCGGGGTGAACTTTTCACTTGATTTATCCACAATTTCTTACAAAACACAACATGACGAAGTAGCAGGTTTTCAGGTCATGGTCACCTTGTGAAATTGGTGCTCTACAAGCTGAAGGTTAGCGAGTGTTGTTTTTTCTGCTTTTTCTGCGAAATTGTTGACATCAATCAAATGGAAGTGCATCCTCACAAAGTACTGGCAGTAATCCACCATTAGCGTAACCTAAACGTTATAAATTTTTACCCAACTAGAATTTTTCTAGTTTGCTTTTGAGTTACCGCACCTCTGAATGTGACATATAATTAACTTCTTGTAGAAAGTCGCATCCAAAATAAAATATGCTGATTCAACTTTAATTTTATTTTCAGTTGATCAGCTGACATGAAGGTCATCAGAGGTCAATTGGAATGGTCACTCGCAAGCATGAAGCATATTTCATCAGGATCATTGTAACATATTGTAGTCCCACATTCCAGTTTCCATTTTCCAACATTGGTAGCATCACATCGACAGTATCACTAGCCGCAGACCGTTTCGTGTGTTATTCATAGACAGTCACACCAAGGATCTTGTGAATATTCATACATCCTCCTTCAGTGACAAAGACTAGGCACAGTTGCTCTTGGATCCTTGTGCTTCAACAGAGAACAAGTGAATGGATTTGTACATATATATAAATATCAGTGCTGGGACACTTTCTGTCTGACAATATCAAGGAAGAAGCTTTCCTGTGCTTGGGGTCCCATGTAGTGTTTGAGGTGCCCTCTGTGATCTTTGCATGATGCGCGCATTGTCAAAACTATGTAGAAGGGGGAAGCTGACTTGTAAAATCCTGGGACTTGTGCTCCTCGTCTGATAGAAGTAGGGGCGGACTGGGCCAAGAAAAGTTACCGGGAAATGCTCCTAGGGGACCCCAGACCCGCAGAAAATTTCGATTTTTCGGCAGAAAATTTCGATTTTTCGAACTGAACAAACGCGGTTTCCTTGTATCTGAGCGATCAATGGCAGTCCACATAGAGGACATTTCGATGTCATTTTTATGTCATCTTCATCGATCATTCGGCAAAAAATGGTTCTACCGGGGGGGGGGGGGGGGGGGCGGGATATGGAAGACAATAGTTCGGTTCAATCGGAGAAACTTTTAATTTTTGAATTTGAAGGAACGCGGTTTCCTTTCATCTGAGCGATCAATGGCTGGTTTATTGAAATGTCCTCTACGTGGACTGCCAATGGAAGAAAATTCTAATTCTTCAAACTGAAAGAACACAGTGTTTCCTTAGAATTGAGCGAGCAATGAAAAACAAGGCTGCTGGTATATCGAAATGTTCTCTATGTGGCAACCCACATAGAGAACATTTCGATATTCCGGCGGTCTATGCAATCAGATCCATTTCCTCTTTTGGTCATTTTCACGGAATTTCGCGCACAAACAGGTAGTGGGATGCATTAATTTTGGGGGTCCCAGGGGAAACCCAACAGGGGGCCCGCCGGAAATTTTCCCGGTGAACCATACGGCCAGTCCGCCATTGTACGTAAAGTAATTTCTGTGCAATGTAAAAATAGAATACGTTGAGGACAGTATTCAAAAGGAAACATCGGATAAAAACTCAGTCCTTGTATTATGATCACAAAGTGGTCTTTTTCGCGATCAGAGCGCGTCACACATACAGCAGTGGGTCGAGATTTCGTGAGCAAAATTAAGATCGCATTAAGAAAAACA
Organism: Pictodentalium vernedei; assembly: GCA_031216915.1. Lineage (NCBI taxonomy): Eukaryota > Metazoa > Mollusca > Scaphopoda > Dentaliida > Dentaliidae > Pictodentalium > Pictodentalium vernedei. Next base: position 355,614,811 of record CM062292.1, on the reverse strand, counting down.
AATGAAAACAGCAGCTCAAATCCATTTTTTACGCACTTCTTTTTCCGCACGTGAGATTTTGCAGTGCTGCGAGATTGGAAACGGACAGACAATTTAAACCGGATCGCGACCAGTCGCGATCAGGTCAACATTTTCTACCCACCTTTGTGATCACTACCATACCTGCCCTGTGAGTCCGTTTGTTTGTTTGTTTGATTTTGGAGTTATTGGGGTTTAAAGACACTCTCAACAACCAGGGACACTTTTACGGTTGGAGGAAGCCGTACTACCCGGAGAGATCCAGTGATCAGCGGCGTGCAACTATCAAACTCTCCAACTTACTATCCCGGTACAAGAAGCTAGGAGCGGTTGAAGGCCTTAGCACACAGTACCATCGTGCCTCCACGTGGGCAATCGAGATTAACTATCTTGCCCGAGGACACAGCGCACTTGGCCGCAGGTCAGGATCGAGCCGTCCACGTTTCGGTTGGAAGTCCAATGCTCAAACCAAAGAGCCACCGCGTTCCCGCCGGGTTGTCATCCACCTCTACACTAACTTTCTAACTTGGCGAAGTTTAAAGACTCAATAAGAAAACTTGTAATTCATGCACCACCTGGTAGACCACCCAGTGATCCACGAACTACAAATATAAGGCCACACAAAATAAATTAATTGATTCTCTCGCAATTTTATTTTAAAATCAATGAGGAAGGGAGGGTTTTATTTTTATTTTTCTTTCGCAAAAAGTGAGCAAACATGGAGAGGATTTTGGCTGTCGAAGTAGAAGTATTTAATCTATGGGGACTTGTCTCGTTACAGATTATAGGCACTCCCCCATTAATTGTAACAAGCCAAACATATTGGAGACTCAACTAAATAAATATGCATCAATCGAAAAATGTAAAAAGTTTCCCGGCCTCCCTGAGTTTGTACTTTTATTGGAAGACATTGAAAGGCAATAAAAATGTCCAATGAGGGAGTTCAAATTCAATAAGGGATTGCCTGAGAATCAAAACACATTTTTAGCCTAATTGTTGGTTCCTCAAGTTTCATTTCGACCAGCAAGTAAGGGTGAAGAAAGTTGTCCCCTGGGTGGGTGTCCATTTACGGCTCCCATTTACTTTGTAGGTATTGTACACGAAGTAATGTTTTTATTTTAATGGTGTTAAGGTCACCATCAGAAACTATGTTTTATACCCTTGACACGCAATAATATGTACAATATCTACATTTATTTCCCCCAATAAATTAACCAATGAACGGTCATAACAAGTGACCGAGGATTGATGAATACACTGACAATACTGGTAAACAGTGACCCCATTTTAATTCAATATGCCGACACTGGCGGCATATTAATTGTTACTGTCCGCCATTTTGTTTTTATCCTAGAAATCACAGTCTGAATTCGGCTAATTGGCACTTTAGAAACTTTGTTTTCATTTCAAAGCGCCTGAAAGCATGGCAGAATTGTAAATACGCCCAAAAAATATGAGAGGCAATAAATCAATACTTTTCTTGACGATGAATGAGATGTTGGATTACTCCCCTTGCATTGCATCATTAGTCGTCTGCTTTTGTAAACAAATGAATGTCGAAAGGAATATTTAACAAAAGCATGAAACGGCTTGCAAGCACAACTGATGATGAAGTTTGGGAAAAAATGGCTGGCATAATAAATACGTCACGGGACATTTAGTTAATTAATATGGTGTCGCATGGGGCTCAGCGAGAACAATATAAGGCTCGGCTAAAGCCTCGCCTAATATTGTTCTCACTTCGTCTCGTGTGACACCTTATGCGGCAACTAAACGCCAGGTAACTTATAACACACGAACTATCAAGCAAAGCAGACATCGGAAACAAACTCTGACCTTGCATTGTATATAATACACATAAAAACAAGACTAACATGCAAATAAATACATTCTCTGGAAGACTGCCGATGGAAGTTTTTGGACTTTTTTCAGGACCTAGCGAACAAAACATCTAGAAGAGATGATTATATGATTATATATATAGACTGCACCCAACAAAAATATAAAGGAGTGTATACCCCAATCCCTCCGCACCAAAGATCTACACCCTTTATCGCCTGCATTTTTTATACATTTTTCATGTAGGATATCAGTCGCAACCACGTCACTTTGATAGTATAACACTACACAGCCACGTCTAGGAGGGAAGTTTGCCTTTCCATGACCATGGCGCCCAGAACTCCAGACAAAATTCTTATGTACGTTAACAATTTACCCAAACGTGACGACCGTTTCCAACCAGAGCTATTCACCGAAAGCACGATTCAACTTTCATTAATTTTCCAATTTTTGCTTAAAAATAGCTTATGACGCCTCATCAGGCCTTAAAATTCATCTCAATTCACGAGAATCAGTTTTGATTTGAAACTCCTGCTACGAGAATCAAGTTTCAGTAAATAAATAATTTACAATCTGAGAGAACTGTTATACCCCCGTGGGTGCAACCAATACATATCCCATAGTACAAAACAAGCCTCATATTTATTGGAGTTCAACTTTTAAGGTCGAAGTTCCACTTTTGGTGAGCTTCTTGTCTTTCATGTAAACGTAGAACACATGTTCGAACACACAGGCTTCAGGTACTTTTGCTGATGGAATGATAGTACCTTGGCAGTGGTTTCTAGTTAAGTCTTGGCTGCCTGCACAGGCAGCCAAGACTTCACTAGACACCCTTGCTAAGTCAAAGTATTACCATATTATGAGAGAGCAAAAAATAAGTAGAATTCCCCAGGCCTTTAAGGACATTTTCAAATCTATGACGAGAATCGTATGAACAACAACGAGAATCAAAGTTGATTCTCATTGTTTTTTCTTGCGAGCATCATTTGCGAGAATCGTTTCTTATTCTCGCATGTATTTTAAGCCCTGTCTCATTGGATTATTAAAATAATATTTTCAAAATTTAAATTTTGAAAATATAATTTTAATAATCCACTTCACGCGCGAGAACACCATTGTTTCCACACAAAACGCATGTTTCTATTTATTCAAAGCGTTCGGAACCTGACAAAGAGTTGTTGAAATGATATTTGGAAACATTGGTGATCGATCCTGGACAGAATCTATCCAAAATGGCTATCAGATATCGCTTGTGTCAATACTCGTGGTGAACACAGCCTACCGGACATGAATAGCCACATTGCAACAGGTAAATAAATTAGTTTTTTTGAAGTTTTAAATATTTTTTTAAGACATCTCTAAGGGGTGAAACACAAAGGCAAAGACAGACCGAAGGGCAGTTACGTGAGACTTGGGGGGGGGGGGGGGCGCAGTCCAAAACCTTTTGCAGAAATAGTACAGAGAGAGGGAGAGAGAGGATGGGTGGGCGGGTGTACTGACTCTACTCTAAGATGTGACCGAAGATTCCCTTGAGTGATTATTTCTCCTTTAAAGCCTTTAAAGTAAGGAACAATGATTACTTGGGCTCCATATTAAACACATTTCCGCCAATCGGGCCCAATCAACGATTCGGACTGGTGAAGAAACTGGTTAAAAATGGAGAGAAAAAAATGAACGTGAATATTTCGCAATGTGCAGCTGCGTTAGCCCCAAACATAGCTTTATGTACTGTATTCATACCCTACTACTAAGACACACGGCCTCCTCCCCCGTTGATATATATCAGTGCATATGTGCCCTTCTATGACCATGCCCCACCCGCCCCGCCTCAGGGCGTATATTTCAACAAGAATCCGAGTATCGATTCACGAAAAGATTCAAACAACAAAAACAGCGAGAATCCATGAAGATTCTCCTTGCACCTCTGCTAGGATTCGCGTGAAAAGAAATGAGGCAATTTAACCCTTTACCTAACACAGCGAAATCAAATGTACCAATACAAGGCTAACATGACCTGAAATACCCAGACACTTTGTCAATAAAATTACACAAATAAGGCTGTCATTGGAACCGACTCATTGAGCCGGTTCCAATGACATCCATATTTGTAAGTTTTTATCGGTAAATATTGTTTATTTTTTTAAACATCATCAAATTCAGTTTATGGTTTAAAAATTAAAAAGTTGTGTTGGATAAAGGGTTAACATGTGTTATCAGTATACAACAGGGGTTCAAACACGGTGGCCTCATGGGATCCTGGCACACTAAGCAGGTAAGAATTCTCGCTACCATTCTCGCGAAAATCCAACTGGATTCTCCCAATTTAAATGAAATATAAGCCCTACACCCCACGTTTGAAATGCTTCCTTGCCGCTGCCGAAGGGTAAATACCTTACTGTATACACCATTATCTTACCTGGAGCTCAATAATAGGCACACAGGCAAACGTGGTGAAAGCGATAATTATTCACTCCTTTCATAAAATGACATTACGCATTACACTCATACCATATGCTTTTTATCCCCCGCCAAAATGAAGTTTGCAGGGGGATATAAAAATGGGGTTCGTCCGTCCGCCTGTCCGTCCGTTCGTCCGTCCGTCCGTCCGTAACAACTTTGGACCTTCATATCTCAGTCAGTAGATGTTGGATTTAAATGATCTTTGGTATGCTGATAGACCACCATGGGGGAAAGGATATTCACAACGAACCGGTTTTGTCCATTTCTTTTCCTAGAGTTATGGGCCTTTTCCCGCTATTTCAACTTAGAACCCCTTGGCGGGGGATACCGGTGGCTTAGCACCTTGTTGTACGTGGATGAGGAAAGCAAACAATTACATAAATACAAATGTTAAGTCAAACAATAGGCCCCCTGGAGCCTGGGGTGCTCACCTGACAAAGTTGTTTAAAGAAGGATTTAATTAGCATCTATGGCTAGTTAACACTACAGAGGAATGAAGTCATGTAATTATTCATAATTATGTTGTCTATGTGAGATGCTTTTTTTCTGGTATTGAGATGCTACTACACAAATAATGCCCAGATTTCCAGTAATGCAAAACTAGGGAGCCCAAATATCTACCCAGGAATTGAACTTGAACAAACTTGGACACGCCCCCCCCCCCCCCCCCCACAACTATCATGATTCTGACTATTGGATCTGGCTTCAAGAAGAAGGACAAATATTAACACAGGGGCTTGATTTTAACAGAGTCCTCTTGGGATAGTATGTATACCATATATCAACAGATGGGAGCCCGGTGGCTCAATTGTTACGTCGTTGGACTTCAAACCCAAAGGTCCACGGTTCGGTCATCGCTAGGGGTAAATGAGCTGTGTCCTTGGGCACTTAATTCCGATTGTCCACGTGGGGGCACGGTGGCGCTGTGTACTAAGGCCTACTGCACGTCAATGGTGGATTTGTCGTCAACCAATGCTAACACTGCTTGTGTGGAGTAACTACGTTGGGGAGTCTGACAGTTGCTCGCCGTTGCCCGATGATTCTGTCCGGGTACTCCGACTTCCTCCACCTGTAAAACTGTCCGACACAAGGGGACCCTGGCTGTCGAAAGTGTCGTTAAACTTCAATAATAAATAAATAAGTAAATAAATAAATAAATAAATAAATAAATAAATAAATAACTTGATTTGAACAGACCTCCTTAAAAATGCTCAAAAACCAGCTGGAAGCTGCTCGTCGTTGCTTGGTGGTTCTCTCCGGCTTCCTCCACCCGTAAAACTATCACCGACACGATATGACCTTGGCTGTTAAAGTGTCGTTAAATCCTAATAAATAAATATTATCTTTGAAGTAAAAGTATTTAATCTATGGGGATTTGACTCGTTACAATTTTATTGGAGAGTTAAATTCAATGAGGGATTGCCTGAGAATCAAAACACTTTTTTAGCCTTATGCATCCTGTATATGGATTGGTCAAAACAATTCAAGAATTTTGACAACGCCCAGGCAAGTGACTATTATTTGTTAGATAGCATTTTAATTTCTCAGAATTACCACTTAGCAAACTCAGCTGATATAACTTCCAAATCGACAGAGATGACGCTGAGATAGCGTTGATTTTGGCCAATGTGAATCAAGTCAGAGTTGTTGCCCTTGATGCGTTGTTACTGCGCACAAGAACATCGAATTCATCAGCCAAAGAACGCAAGCTGGAAACTTTATAAAATGGAGTTATTTGAAGCAGAGTTTTCGAACAACGATGAATTAATTATGGCAATGGATGAGGATTGGGTGGAAGAAGAAAGGTGTACTGAAAATTCAACGCAACTGCGAATCAATTTCAAAGTAGCAAGTAGAGTTGTTCCCCTTGATGCGTTGTTGTTCGGCGCAACAAATTGTTCGATTTGAATCCGTTAACCGAAGAACACAATCTGGAAAAAAACGCTTTTTTGAATAACGAAGAATTAATTATGACAATGGATGAGGATAGGATGGAAAAAAGAAAAAGTGTGTTGAAAATGCAAAAGAAGGGAGTTCCAGAGAAATTCATCGTAAACTGAAATTCAGAATTGGTAAGCGGAGGCTCGTCAACGTGGGAAACGAGGTAGTCTAGCTATCTGTCATTTATTTTGGTTTTATAAATAAAGAGGCTATAACTAACCCGTGTCCTGGTCAAGGTCAGCTTAATGCAAGATTTATTTATTAAATATGATTGTGTTTCTCAGAATTATCCATTATCAAGCTTGGTAGATGTGACTTCAAATCCCGCTGGTATTACGTCGATCTTGGCCGATATGAACCAAGCTGGAGTTGAGCCCTTTGATGCGTTACCAGACGTAACCAATTTGTTTACGTCGATATTGTTCGTCGTTGTTCGTCGAACGCAATCAGAATTTAAGTTACCTGGCATAGTGGAATAGTTTGAAGTTGAGTTTGTATATGATAAGGAATAAATTATCGTTTCAATGATGGCATTAGGTGGAAGAAGTGAAGAAAGAAGATATACACCTACAACTTAATTAAGCACCTCCTGTTTTTTTTCGCAGTGGTGTTAATAGAAACTGTTATTACTTTCATGCTATCTTTCAGATAGCCAAAAGTGATTGCGGAAAGAATGGTCTAAATATTGACAAATGAAAGACAACATAATGATGAAAATATGCAGTATTTTAATGGCGCTAATAACACATATCTGTCACTAATGTTTTTGATGGAAAAATGTTCTTTCGACACGTATGGTTCTGGAACGGTCCATGATGATACAATGCCGGTAATTACTGACAAACAATGTAACTTGTGATCTCCTGAACACAATAGCAGCGTCTGACTTCAGTAGCGAGTGTATCCACCACGTGCCCGGATGACAGCCTGAACCCTCCTCCTAATGCTACCAGTGAGCCTCCTGATACGGTCCAGAGACAACTGCCGCCACTCCTCATGCAATGCAGCTTCCAAATCGGCCAAATTCTGTACAGGCGGATCCCTTGCTTGCACACGACGTCCCAGAAAGTCCCAGATGTGTTCTAAGGGACTCAAATCGGGGTTCACTGCAGGTCAAGGTAGTCTTGTAATAGCGTTGTTCTGAAGGAATGCTCTCACAGCATGGGAACGATGTGGCCTTGCATCATTGTCTATGAATGCAGGACAAGTAGCCAACGGGTGTTTGTTAAAATGAGGCACCACAGCCGGATTGAGAATGTCCCATGATGTACTGATGACCACTGAGATTGCCGCGTACAGTCATTATATCAAGTTTACAATCATGAGAGGCATCCCCAGATCATTACTGATCCTCTACCATAAGGAACAGTAGCTTTGACGCGGTTTCGTACAGTTCTGTTGCACAAACGGCTGTTGGGGAGCCAAAGGCGTTTCAAAACCCCACTTGAAGCAAATGTCGGCCTTGGTCAGTCCTTAATATCGTTGGTTTGTTGATGTTTTCGGACAAGTTTGCTGATGACAGAATGACTATAGCTAAGTTGCCTTCCAATAGCTTTGAATGAGATGCCTGTTGCATGCATGCCAACGATTTACCATCATAGTGCCTCTGATAGCCTCCTCCTTGCCATGTCAACATTTATTGATAAAAGAAGTGACAAATTTTATTATTTTGTACCCAGATATTGCATGTGGATGGTAGCGTTTTTGTGACATTTGTGAGAAGGATGCTTCTCTTAGACGAGGGGATGTGTTTGGGGTACGCTATCAACCAGAAACACCATGTTTCACTAGATGAAATGTATTGCAAGACACAGCAATCATTAAAACACAATAATCAGTAACAGCAATTTCACTGTCATGAAACATTTCATGGGGTGCTTAATTAAGTTCCAGGTGTATAGTTGTACGGGAAACTCAACGCAAACTAAGATTCAGAGTCGTAAGCGGAGCTATATCGAAGTGGAAGACGAGAGTTCAGCTAACCGAACGACGCGGCTTCCTCATGGACATTCGTTTCGCTGAACTAGAAGAAGACACTTTGGACTTGATGAAAAGAATGAGTAATAATTAATACTGTCAGAAAACTAACAAAACTGAGAACATCTTGTAATTATTTGTTTTTGTTTAATAAATAATAAGGTTATTACTCGGTGACTTCTCATCAGACCGTCGGTCTCAGGCTGATGTGAAAGTTACCTCGAGATATCGGCCGTTATGAACCTAACCACGTAATAAGTACTAATAACCTCTAATTACGACAGCACTTGGACAAGCGTCTAATATTCTCACATATTGTACATCTTTGATATCGATGGCCAAAGCCAATGTAAGAAAGCCAATCTAAATACAAGATTTACGGCAGCGCTTAGACACGTGACTGATATTTACACATATTTTACATCCAGTGTCTGACAAGTGCAAATAATAGTGACTATATTATTACCTACATAGTGTACACATTATAATATATATATATATATGAATACATTGGTAGAAGCCAGTGTTACACAGTGTATGAAGTTACTAACATTATTCAGACAAGCGATTAGATTAACATAGGTTACATGTTGTCCATCCCTTATATGACTTGGTCAGGGCCAGTGTTTTCAAAATAGTTACGACTGCGACAAGGCAGGTGACGAATATATAATTGAATGAATGAAAGGTTTTAGCGCGCCGATATAATTGTTCAGATTGTGTATGTCCTTTATACGACTTGGCTGCAGTCAGTGTTATTAATGTTATTACACGAGTGAAAACAACGATCAGACAAGTTAATAAGTTCGCTCGTCCTTCGTATGGCTGTGTTATTATATGAGTTACGAGACAAGTGACTAAAACAGCCCACATACTGTTATTACTGTACATCGTGTATGTGACTCAATCAAAGCCAGTGTTACCCCAAAACTAAGAACAGCGACTTGACCTGCCCCACTTATTGTTCATGCTTTCTAAAAAGCATAGTCAAAACCGGTGTTATTACAAGAGCTCATACAGCGACGAGACTTGTGACTAATATTGTCCACTCATGGCACATCCTTTATTAAGAATAAGCAAGTGTGATTAGAAGAGAAATGGCAGCGACTAGATAATGTGACAAGTATTATACACACACTGTACATCCCCGATGTGTCACAATGACGGCTTGGCAACCTCCAAATATTGCCCATACATTGTTTTCACCTTTTATAGAACCGAGCCAAAGTCAGTAGAGGTGGGCTGTATTGGAATTTTGAGTTCGGTAACGGTATTTTTAAAGGGGGGGGGGATATACCGCGGTATCGGTTCGGTGTCTGACGTGACTGAGATATGCTCACATCACCAAAGAGGAATTCACACCAGGGAAATACAAACTCAGTTGTTCTTGTGTCATTCTTCCACAGCGCTACAACTACCAATCAGCTCAACACTGGCATTCTTTTCCACATTTAAATCATATCCACGGTAATTTTGTGACTTGTTCCAAACACCCCTTAACCCACAAAGGCCAATTTTCGGTATTTGTGATCTCAAAGCACCATTCACTGCTAAGCAACTGGACATGTACAGGTTGTAGTCTAGGGGATATTCAGGTGAATTTCTTAGGCCTTACTTAAGGGTAAACAAAACCGAAAAGAAAACGAGTCAACTCTTTCATGAAAATGAACCATTCAATTGCTATCAAACCCCAACAAGGCCTAAAAGGTAGCGAATGTAGGAAAATATCAAAATGAAGAGTTTCGGTATTGAATGATGGGTCCGGTTCGGTAACTCCATGATATCTGTATCGGTTCTTTTTTCGATAAATCGCCCATCTGTAAAACTCAGTCTAATTGTATTGATGAATGAAGTTTGATACGCTAGCCCCCCACCCCCCCCCCCCCCCCCCACCCCACTATGCCACAGTAGAATGAACCGTCGTCTTCGTTCCTCATGCCGCGTGGACTAAGGAACAGTCCTGAATGTGCCTAACCTTTTCATTATACCCCGCTGAAGCAACAGAATCCCATTTATAATATATTTCAGGTATGGGCGGCGCACTGTAGTTTTGTTTAACCTTCACTGCTTGGCATCATACGCGAGATCCCATAGCAGTCAAGGTTAAACAAAATTACAGTGCGTCACCAAAATGTGTGATTTAGGCATAGTGGAGACCCTGGAACACTTTCTATTAATAGAATGTCTAAAACATCAGTCTGGCAGAATAAGATTCACTGGGGGTATAATGGGGAAGTGGGGTGGGAGAATTGAGGATATGTGGTATGTGGGTGACACAAAGTAGAGGTTAGTATGCTTATCAAAGAGATTGAGAAGATTTGGGTACGGGATGTCATCAAGCAGTTTGTTTCCGGATTTTGGGAGGAGAGAAGAGGCGCAGTTAGGCATTTGGAAGCACAGTGTCAATCAATACCCTCTCATCTGAGAATCGCGACATATTAGCGGCAGGTCAAAGAGTTATTATTATTACTCTCAAGCTTTAAAGCCGCCAGACAAATTCTGAAGCGAGTCTGACATTTTGTGGCCTAGAAGCAGTCTAGCCCTTAAACAGTCATTCGCCTATTTGTTAAATCGGTTCGCTTTTCCGACCAACTGAAATTTTCCATCCGATTGAACCTAAAAATACCACAAACCAGGTGCGGCGAAACCAGGGGACACAAGGGAAACGTGTCTCTCCACATTTTTCCACAAACATGTTGCATGGTTACACACACAATGAGTTAAAATGCGCGCACGCAAACGTTGCAATATACAGACATTCTAGTAATATATTATTTGCAAATCCAGACAACATTTGGCCAAAGAATCGCATCTTCGACCGCTTCAGACTGTTTCTTTTATTTCGACCATAAATGATTGAAGCAGAAGAAATGGACGGGATAGTGACCACACTACGGCATGCTTATCCAAACGAGACACGTTAGTTGGTCACGGCACATTTAGTAGTCATTTACCGATATACGATTGTAACTTTTTCTCCCACTGGGCAGAACCATGGGAGCCTTGAAAATATGTGCCCCTCCACTTTTATGAAGTTGCCGCTGCCTCTGCCATAAATATTCCTTTTCTTTGAATCAACGCAGGAAATGTTTCACAATCGAGACTTGAAATGTTTGACCGATCTTTAATGACAATACCAACATTATTAGACAAGCTTGTTTACTAAATAGATGAAAACTTACAACAGCAATAGACTTGTGAATATGCGGTTCTGCCAACAGTGGTAATATTCTGATGCTTTAAATACTTATTGATTGGAATATCTAAAACTGGAGAACGAAAGAATATTTTTATATCCATGTGAGTAAGGGGACATCACATTAAACAAGCGGCACCTAATCCTCCGCACAAACTCTGCGAAAAGTGGGTAAACAAACCGCCGATAACAGCGTCGAATTTTTTTATTTTTTTTTTTTTTCGATTCAGTCGAGAAAAATATATATAATAAAATTGGACGTTCATACAAATAGTTTTCTTATGCAAAATTATACACGAATAACTTCGTATAATAGTGGTTCTGCGGCTAATAAACAGTGTATAAAATTTTAGCAAGAGAGTATTATTAAAATATCATTTGAAAAAAAAAAAATTGTCAACAGTTATATGATTGTTGACAATCTGGACCACCTCACCTTCAGCTCCGATGTTTTTCAGGTGGGTGTACACCAATCGACATTAATTTTATATTTTTGTACTCCTTCAGTTGTTCAATGAAGCTTGTGAAAGCTTGGGGGGGGGGGGGGGGGGGCACTTTGCAGGAATAAATGAATTGTTTATAGATAAGAGCGTCGAATTCCTTGTAAAACTTGGCTGGTGACAGCCACAGGTACTCGGCACAAGCTGGGAAATCGAAAGAAAAATGATATTTGATCCAATTTTTGAATCTATGCTGACGTGCCCCTATAATGTTCAGGGGGGAAACACGAAGATGAGTTCAATCGTTTTCGAAAAGCGAGTTGTTTACCTTGTTAATATTTATATACCATTACAGGGGCACATCAGCATAGATTCAAAAATGGTATCAAATATCATTTTTCTTTCGATCTCCCAGCTCGTGCCGAGTACCTGTGGTTGAGGCTTGATTGCATTTGAGGTGTTCATTTTCATAAACGAAGTGACCGATTTTCTTTTCGGTTCTTTTAGCCCTTTAGGGCCTGGGCAATTGTCCTAAATGTCCACGAGACTACAACCTGTACATGTCCAGTTGCTTAACAGTGAGATCTAGTAAAGTCTTGGCCGCTTTGACAGATAGCCAAAAACTTCCACTAGAAATCACTGCCGATGTGATTTGTCTATTGTCAGCAGGATCTTCTGGTGTGTTAAGGATACACACTCAGAGATCGAAAAGGCTTGAAAGAGACCTTTAAAGGTAAAGGTGTGTTTGAAACAAGTCACACATTTACTGTATATATAATTTGTGTTAGCAAAAGAATGCCAATGTTGACCTTAATGGCATATGTGCCGTTGTGGTAGAATGATACAATAACAGATTATTTATTTTATTCTCTATTTTCCTGACGTGAATTCCTCTTTGGTACTTACTATCAGGAAATCTCAGTAAAGTCAGGCAACGATTTATCTTATTCTCTATTTTCCTGTCGTGAATTCCTCTTTGGTACTTACTATCAGGAAATCTCAGTAAAGTCAGGTAACGAATACCGAGGCACATACCCCTCTAAAAAATCCGAAACCGATTACGGACTCTAAATACCAATATCGCACATGAATCCTCATTTTTTGCACGAATCGAATACCGAATCGAATCTTGCAAAAAAAAAGCGAATCAGAATTGACTCCATAAATAACCTGTCAAGGAGCGCTATGGAAAATTATCTTGTTTGTCCAAACTACGTCGATCAGCGAAGAGAGGAAAGGACATCGGAGACATTGAAGTATTTCGGCATTTTGCTCTATCACAGAGAAAGGGGGAAGAATCCAAGACAAAACAGATATATAAAAAAAATTGTTTTAAGGGGGAAAGTTAGTACTGTGACATAGTTTATAGCGTCAAGTTCAAAGGCAGAGCCGACGAAGAGGTATTCAGCATAGTCCGTTGCAAATTCATCTGACATCAGCACAATTCACAGGGTATAAACCGTATAAACCTTTAGCCGGAAGTTGAGATAAGCGAGGCGAGATATTTCTATTTTTATCTCAAAGTTTCAGTCGCAGCGTATCCAAGATCACCGAAAACAAGATTTTTTTAATAAAAGGAATGACTGAAGAATGCAAAATCAGTAAGTATGTTATATAAAACAATATTTAACAATGAAACGACACAACTTAATGGAAAAATCGACTCTTGTAGTATGAAAAAAAACCTGCTAATCATCTCAGAAAATGAATTTCTCGGGCAAATTTCTCCTTCAAATATCGTTTTTCACATGTTCGCACAAATGTAACATGTTAAAATCAGAGATCGACAGATTCGGTGTTCAATTCCACACCAGAAACTATCAACCATAACAACGAAGGAGGTTCGGTGCTACTGAAACTGTTCAAAATATAATGTCACCTCATCGATTTTTTTATACGCCCAGTTGGTAAAATCGTTGATCGGGAGTTGGTGATAATTATACGTCCAGTTGAGATTATTCGATTTCCCACATGATCGTTCCAATGCCCATATTTGTGCATATATGAAGGTCTAATCAGTTAACAAACCATATGAACAGACTCCAATACACAACGTTGACGTCACATCTTTCAACCGAAACACTGCTGACTGAACCACCGAACCTGCAATCACGGGGGAGGGGGCGAGAGGACCGCTCCTCCCCCCGAAGAACTTTCGCCTCCCACCCGAAAGATTTCTGACCATGTTTTTCAATCGGCATTCATTTTTTTTTTATTTTACCTATGCATTAGGGTAAATTAGTTCAGTTACAACTGTAACACTTCATTTTGCCTTGGCTCCAATTCCTTCACACCTGTAATTAACATATCCATAATCACTTGTCTATGAAGGTAATCCCATTGCTATTTGTGAGCTGTTTATTCATCACACATACATTCACACAGCTTTGTCGGGGAATTATTTTTCCAGTTGGGGGTATTTGGGGTTTGTTTCATTCTTTTTAATGACCTTTTTAAAAAAATTTTGTTTACCGTTTTTGACCGTGGTCGTTTTTACTTCATAACGATCATTTAGTGTCTATGTTTTGCGGTTTTGCCTGGCTTTTTTTAATTATTTTTTTTTTCTATTTATTTTATTTTAGGTTGTTGAAGTGTGTGTTTGTGTGTGTGGGAGGGGGGGGGGCAGTCGAATGGGAAATGTTTTCACTTCAGATAACGGCGTGTTATAACAATACGCCAATCCTCTGTTAATTGAAACCAGTTTGCCTGACAGCATGCTGAGCTAGCAGTTTATTCGACAATAATCCCTAACCCGACCCCCCACCTCACCCTCTCGCACTCTCTCATTTTCACTTTAATTTTGGCAACAGTCTTTTATGTCCAATAACGGTCGAACAAACATCAAATGGGCTATTTTTTAGTATTCTCTTCGAAGCAACTGCATCAATAAGTATCTGGCTTTTAACGATTCCATTTTTAGAGAACGGAACACTATGGAATCCTACATGAAGTATATCATACCTATACTTTTGTTAATATTCAATGTTGTTCTTTGAGAACTTATTTTATCTGAAATAAATACTGTTTAAACTAAACTAAAGTATTTTTAGATAAGGCGTGACGCCACATGGGATTCCCTGGATATCTCGCCAATGTCGCGTTGAAACCAAACAGATCCAGGGTCGAAAACAAGCTTTATACCCACCAAGCGAACCCTACCGTGTGACAAAGGCAAAAAGATGAAATAAATAGAATAATTCGCACCTTACATAAGTATTTTATAAATTTTCATCTTATTTTCACTTAATTTACATTCGACTTCACGGAAACAGTTTCGAAACAAGACTTCGGTTACCAGTTTTCTTTTTGAAACTTGAATGCCAAACAACATTCTACATGATGTAGGATAAGCACAGTTAGGTCAACGGTAGCTGAAATTAAATTACGTTGTTGTCAATAGCAGTTCAGAGCAGGGTCAAGTTGTCAAAAATACAAAGCGATCATTTCTTTCAAATTAATCGATCACATTTATTGTCAGTAGTATAGATCGCACGTTTCACCCCCAGGTTGCAGGACCCCGGAAGTGACGTCAGGTCACGTGACCTAGTGGCGCCATGTTGTGTTGTCATGGTAACCTGTGTGAGCGGCCATGTGACGTCATCTCCATAGTGATACGTGAGGTGAGTGCGCATGCGCAGCACGTATTGTTAGGGTGATACGTGTTTCCGTCGTCCATTTTATATACTGGAGGCCGCCATCTTCGTTTCTATAGTGGCACGTGATTGCTATGTTACCCAAAGTCCTACAATGGGACGGGGTATGTTCGGGGGTGTGTTCGATTGAATCGGAGTAAATTAATTACCACAAACAACCCGACAATCTCTCCGAATCACCAAAATCCACCCAAAATCACCGAAATTGGCTTTATTTGATACGGATTTCCCATTTTATCGGCATAGCACGTAGTGCTATAGTATCAAGGGGTCCCCTGGGGTGTGTTCGATTAAACTAGAGTATACCTAATTACCCAAATAGACCCGACAACCCTTACAGACCACAAAAATCTCCACCAAACCACTGAAACGGACATGTGAAGCCCCATTTTGGGCGTATAAAAATAACACGTTATGCTATAGTACCAAGGGGTACAGGGGGTATGTTCTATTGAATAGGAGTACAGGGCCTGATTTTCCCAGAATCCCATTTTTGTAATGCCTATCGCATATGTTTCTCTATCACTAACAGTCTATCCAGTCCAAACTATCTCTGGTTCCCTCGTCCAAGTCTTATAATTACCAGTGCTTGATTTCTCATAATGCAGTTATCTCCCTTGTGTATATCAAAAGCATTCCCAAACCCAATAAGCAATCGAGCAGTTACTGATTAACCATTGCTCGAATGACTCGAATCCCATCGGGCAAATGAGCTTTAGAGTAATTGCTCGATCGAGTGACTCGGCATATTGCTCGAACGACTCGAAGCTCATCGAGCAAATGAGCCAACGAGCAATTGCTCGTTCGAGTGACTCCTCGAACGACTCTTAGACTCATTTCAGTATTTGAGGATACCTATGGCCCGGTATTGTATTATTTGAGGATACTTATCGAGGATATCTTTTGTAGGACACTTATCTGAGGATACTATTACTTATTTGGCTCAACCTTCTAGGCCACCCCAAGGCATACCTATCCCAAATATCCCTTATAAGCTAAAGAGCATGAGTGTCGATGATAAAACACGGAATCCCATTTTACGGAGTCGGATAGGAATTGCATTTTACGTTCTGCGCAAAAAAGAACTAGTGGGTCAGAATAAACGTATTTCAACCGAGAATCACTAGTTCTATATTTGCTTAGAACTAAATGTTTCCAACTTTTGAAATTTGAACCATAACATTTCCAACTTTCCAAAATCAGGGTCCTCATTGGGGGGGGGGGGGGGGTATAAGCCCCCCCCCCCCCCCCCCCCCCTCGGAACGTCCCTAAGTGTTCTTCGTCTTTGCTGGCGAAGAGTAGTCTCTCGCGCATCCCATTTGCTTTCATCTAGGTGAAAGGTAGTGGGATGCACAGGAGACTAGGCGAAGAGGTCATCCCGCACTTTAATAGCACAGCCAAACGGAACGCACACCTGGCACGCGTCACTAGCCAAATCGGCTTCAGAGTGACAAGAACCGATCTTGCCGGTTTCTGAGAATTTCACCCAAACAGGCCGCCAACAAAGTTATCCAAACTGCTCTCCAGTTTCCTTCTTAACCCTTTTGGAAAAAATAATTTTGTGCGCCATGTGTCCTGGTCATATCTTGATACACCCAAACCGGCCTCTCGACTCAGCAATTTCATTCAAACTCAGACCGGCCATAACATTATTCTATAAAATACACCTGTAACTAATAAGTTTTACTGATATATTTTTCCAGTTTGTCATGCCTGTAAACTGAAATTATTAACTCTCATTCAAGAACGTAACCATGGGGGGGGGGGGGGGGGCACATCCCCCACCCCAAGTTGAAATGTGGGTGACAAGTTGAAAAGAGTGGTGGATAAGTTCGCTGGTCTCTCGTGCCAGAAGTCGCGAGATCGCGGATCCCCGGCTGAGAAAAGATATGGAGGTATCTGAACCCTCTCTGGAAGCATCAGTTGCGGGGTTGATGTCAAGGTGTGTCGTCCTATTGGGTGGGGAAGTAAAATGGCTGTCCTCTGTACGGAGAGAGACAGACTCCACACCGGCTAAAGATCCTGTCGTAGAACACAACAAATTGGAATTCTCTGCTCCTTTCGTTATCAGACTCGCTTCTAAATTTATTCGTTTGGTTATTTTCTTCGTTTGCGTTTTGTTTTACACTGACCTCTAACATGCAATTTTAAAAATGTAGTTTACATGTATACCATATTTTTTCTTTGTTTATAGTAATACGATAACGCACTGGAAAGGCGTTCATTTGAATCAGTTCCACATATTTATTTTTAAAATAGAGTATAGTTGATTATTCAGGAGCGAAGGAAGGTAAAAATATTGGGGGTGAGTTGGGGGTGGGGTTATCAGAGCTAATCCCAAGGGGACCACCATGTATGCTCACCGTGTGCTGTTCAGCAGCATCCGAGCCGCACAGTGGTTAGGTGGTGTGTGTGTGTGTGGGGGGGGGGGGGGGGTTAGGGGGAGGGGGTAGCACAGGAAGCGATATCGCCGTATCCCATTCTCGGTGGTGATGGTCCGCGGGCTTTCTCCGGGATATTTTGAAAAATGAGGGCCAAAACTCACATGCTCAGTGATTCTGAGGCTGCTGTGACAGACTCCTCAGATGAGGACTGTTGAACGCTGCAAATTCGAATTCTCTGCTCCTTTCATTATTAGATTCGCTTCTAAATTCATTCGATTTTTTTACCCATTCGTTTGTGTGTTTGTTTTCTTTCTTTGGGGGCATGTATTCCCTCTAGATCATACTAGCATGCCCAACACTCTGTAAAAGTGCGCACGCGCGTGTGTTTGGGTGGGGGAGGGGGGGGGGGTAATGCAGAAACTTTAGATATATTGCCCCTCCCCCCTTCCCCCACACACTTTCAAATTGCTCCCCGGCGCCTGCAGAAGCTCGGGATTTTCAAGTTATATACAGTAGGTTTAATATATATTCCCATATATTTAGTATCCCGTTTGTATCTCATTCATAGTTTTGGGGGGTTGGGGGGGGGGGGTTTAAATATCTCGAAGCAAATTCTCAGTTCAATACTGAGTCTTATATTCGTCGTTCTGTCATTTATACTCCACGCAGGCATTTACCGGCTCTGGAGGTGTCAAATCTTACCAATATTTCGCCATTAAAAACCTCAAAATATCCACTCAGGTGCAAGGAAACGAGGGTTTGGGGACCCTGAAATTCACAATTTTCCTACCCCGGGCCCAACTATGGTCAGCCATTAGTAGCGAAGGCCCTGATTCACCCCATAATAGATCAGATGAGTTTATGTTATACCTTTTGTAGTTCACTGAAATTTACAGACCCGATAATTTAAGAACTTAACAAATTGGTGCTTGATGCTTGAGCCTAAAAATTCATAAAATTATAATTACGTGCTGTCTATTTTGCCATATGCGTACGGGAATTTTTATTTTCTGGGTGGGGTGGGGGAGGATGTGGAGCTGAGGTCCACTTCATCCGAAAGAATCCTGAGTGCCCGAAAAAATCCTGACTGCCCCCCTCCTCTCCCCCCCCCCCCCCAAAAAAAAAATTACTTCACCCCCAAAACGTGTTTTGGAACAAATTGTGTCTGAAAGAGTCAACTTACAGTAAATAATGCGGTCGAACTTGATCTGACATTGTTACGCTATGCCATAAAACCAGTCTCATCTTCATATAGTTCACCGCGTATCGTTAGATTCTGTAATGCAGTAAAATGGGCTATTTCTCTGCGTTGAAAAAGGTAACCTGTGGTTCGCTTTTTCAACGCAATGCTTTTTGCATTCAACCCGGCTTGTGCGCGTATAGGCCTATCTTGCTTTCGGAACTTACAGGCTCCAAATTTACCAGATTCTCACATCGAAAGGGTCACCTGACAAGCATAAAAAATGTATACGACTCATCAACTGAAGATACGAGCATATACAACTGGGCGTATAAAAAAATCGATAAGGTGACATTATATTTTGAACAGTTTTAGTAGCACCGAACCTCCTTCGTTGTTATGGTTGATAGTTTCTGGTGTGGAATTGAACGCCGAATCTGTCGATCTATGATTTTAACATGTTACATTTGTGCGAACATGTGAAAAACGATATTTGAAGGAGAAATTTGCCCGAGAAATTCATTTTCCGAGATGATCAGCAGATGTTTTTTCATACTACAAGAGTCGATTTTTCCATTAAGTTGTGTCGTTTCAATGTTAAATATTGTTTTATATAACATACTTCCTGATTTTGCTTTCTTCGGTCATTCCTTTTATTAAAAAAAATCTTGTTTTTGGTGATCTTGGATACGCTGCGACTGAAACTTTGAGATAAAAATAGAAATCTCTCGCTTCGCTTATCTCCACTTCCGGTTAAAGGTTTATACGGTTTATACCCTGTGCAATTGAATAGTGCCGGTAAACATCCCCTCCTTCGCCTGTTAACTCTATTGACCTTTATGGCCCTTCACTTGACATAGGCTATTTTCACGTGGTTGGTAGGTACTCAGGGTCCATATAATAAGCGAGAGAAAACCCAGTGTCTTTCTGATTTTATATAGGCCTACCTAGTCGTTAATGCGCGTTGCAATAGCGATTTGCTGACTTTGCGGGTGAGATACATATAAACAATGAGTCAATGACGTCATGGGCGCAGATCTTTTCCAAAAAGTGGGGGGGGGGGGACGGGCAGATGCCGAAGGCATCTGCAGCGAGTGCCGCAGGCACGAGCCGGCAGAGGGGGGTTGGGGGGGGGGGGGTTCTCCCCCCAAGAAAATTTTTAAATTGCGCTTTCAAATGGTGCATTCTGGTGGCCTCTGGGGTATAATTTCTCTTAATTATTTAGTAGAAAAAAATATGTTTTTCAACAGCCTGTTGTAATTTTGTCAAAATGCTTAACCATAATTGTTCCCGCTTTACCGAGCGTTCCCTATTAGATTAACACAATTCAACTGTGCGGTGGATTAGCATAAGGGCCCAACAGATGGAGCGACGACGTATGTGTCGGGCCCGTTAATGGATTAACAGATCCAATAACAGCCCGACACATACGTCATCAACAAGTCGCGTGAATTGAATGAATTCGATCGATAAATTTCGTTTTCAAAATGTAAACAAAGCAGACGATACTGTCTTGCACATTTTCACGAGCTCAGTACCGGCCTATTACTCTCTCTGCATAAGAATTCTGCCTGCAGCATTGATATTCCGATATCAAATAGTTATGCTGCTTATGCATTCGTGCAACCCACAGCTGTGTCTGGCTGAGTAACAACTTATTTGAAGGCGCAGTGTTGAACAACTGTTCGTTGAACGTTACGTCAGTCCAAACATGGACCCACAGACATAGTCCGTAATATAATTTTTGTGGTTGATACGGCTACAGTACAGGCCGTACCAACCCCAAAATTATATTACGAACTGTGGGTCCAAGTTTGGACTAGTTGAACGTGTATCAGAAGTGAATCTCGCATTAAAATTGATGAGAGGGTGCAGCAGTGGGGGAGCATAGTGGGGGACATGTCATACCATGTCCCCCAGTGGTGGGGGGGCATGGCATACCATGCCCCCCCCCCTTGATGAGATCTGGGGGGGGACACGTCCCCCCCCCCGTCCCCCCATGATCTGCGCCCATGAATGACGTTACAGTTTCCTCTTGAGGAGTAAACGGATTCTAATCGAATCTAATCCCATGAAAGCTAAAGATTCGAATCCGAATCGAATCTCGAAATTTCGCAGGACCTTACCCTGAGTGGTCAGGAGTTTTCTTGTGTGACGAGAGCAACGAGCAACCCAATGTACATCCTCGTCGACGCCAATTTTCCCACTGACAATAGCTCCAGACTCTTTCACAATGCGAGGAGAAAAATCCCTGGTAGTTTTGTACCGTTTTAAAACCAACTCAGGTGATATGTTGAATACCAAACAAACATCATCACAACAACAGCAACAAAATACCACTGCAGTTTTTATAATTCACGGTATCCATGTAGCGATTTGTTGTGAATTCCAATTTTCGAGACATGTTAAAGGGCGTTTTTGTTGATTATACCTCTATCTTTATCGCATTACTATTCGCATTGCTCGCGACGTTAAGTTCGCAACGTGCAATTTAGTAGGCCTACTCTGGGACTGGTCACCTGATCTGCCTCGAGTTTTTCACTCGTAAACTGCTCGTCCAGTAGACATTCGAGGGTCCAATAAGCAAATCTACAATCCACGATGCACGAACAACCGGTAGATCCGGTTATCCATGGACTGCATACTTGTATGTTTGGTCCACGAGTCTCTGAGCTAGCAAATAAGAGTTTAGGAGACCAATCGCCAGGTGGTCAAATATATAAGCCAAATTCATGCGAACTGGATACAGTGTACAAGTGCCTTTGCGTTAATTGTCACAATCACATTTGTTTTGAAATATGTTCTCCAAATAATTGTGGTCTTTTGATGATAAATCACTACGTTTTATTTTATGAAACAAGATTTCGAAAGGTTCAAAGGTTGCTCCTGACGAAAACGACATTTCAATTTTTCATCTGATGTCGCTTAAGTTGTAAAATCCTCAACGTCAAAACAAACAATGTCCTTGAAAGGAAAGATCAAAGTTTTCAGGCAAGCAGACAACATTCAAAATAAAGGGGGAAGTTACTGCTTGGTAAACTTGAGTGAAAAAATTCACCTACCTTGAATTATGGCCAGCGTGAATGTCCTTGAATATTGTTTTACTCGAGCTCCCAATTTGGTCAGTCCTTTTTTATTTCTTAAATTAGTCTTGAAATTGTTTCGTAAGTATGAACGGTTTTCATAACTTTCATTTGAGGTCAGCGATTATTCCAACACACGATTCACACAAAAAACACCACAAATGGCTTGTTCACGGTAATACCGAGAAATTAACATCATCAGTGAGGTAGGAATGGACGCATTTCAAGTTGACCAGAACTCAAAGAGCAACTAGAATACTGTCCATCATTCCGAAATGTTTTGATCTGGAAATATATCACAAAAAGTTCAATTTCTGAAGTCGTTTGCTCGCGGCCTTCTCGCCTTGTCTTTATCAAGACACCTGGATGTAAGATCTCAGTTTGCGAGTTGAAATATTTATACTTTGCAAAACTTCATTCCCCAGATTTGTTGCAATGCGCCCTATCGAATTTTTCTCTAGAATGTATTTTATATCTGAATTTCCTACAGTTTCTCACTTGGATTATTTTACTCCGCAACCACCTTTGCTGAGTGCGTGAATAGGCGGATTTGGGAGTGACCCCATAAGGAGGCTCGGGCTTTCCATTTGGTTTGTTGACGTAATGAATATAAGAATAGTTAACATTCAAGATTATTTATGATGAGTAACTAGGCCCTATGTATGGGGCATTAGCATGCAGTGCTTGTTATTGGGTCACATAAATCATAAATCCGAAACTTGTTTTTTTATTTATTTATTTATTTATTTATTTATTTATTTATTATTTATTTATTTATTTATTTATTTATTTATTTATTTATTTATTTATTTTTGGGTTTTTTTGTTTTGTTTCGTTTTGGGTTTTTTTTAACATTAATGTTTACATCGTGACAATGCGATTCTAAAATCTACGATACACATGGATTGACATAGGAACTTATACAGCTCTTTTTCGGGGACTTGCATCCATGCTCGTTGGTTTCTGAGAAATCCAATTACTGTTAGAGGATTCGGGAAACTTAAAAGCCGCGAGTTCTGTTGGGTTTTTTTCCGTAGTTTTCCTTTGTTAGCAGACATTAAACTGTGTTGAAAAGACGAAATGGCAAGACTATTAGTTATCCTTGTGTTTTCCAGGGTGTATGGGAATTTACACCGGTTTGGGAACTCATATGAGTGGTTAACCACGGTGTAAAAAAAAACCCACTGTGGATTGCAAGTTGCACCGTACCTCTCAGCCAATCAAAACGCAGTATTTTGTTTGTTTCATTTGGAAATAAAATTTGTTATCTACAACTTGATCGAGTTGCTCGCATGTTTCCAGTGTGTAGCACCCTTAATATAACAATAACATGAGTTTGAAGTGTGTTGCAGTTTATTAAAAGAATGAATAACAGCCCGAGATTTGTTACTGGCCCGAGACGAATTCGAGGACCGTCCATAAGCCACGGGGCTATCATTCAGTCCTCGGGGCCTTTGCTAAACCGGGACACCCGACAAAACCCTGTTATTACTATTATTACCGTGACCAGAAGCGGGCGCCGGGCCGTTTATGAATTTCATTAACGACGGGCCGCCAGCTTCCGGTTGGATGACGCCATGGATTACTGAGTTTTACTGCCCCACTAAACTCTGTTAATATACTAGAGAACGCCCGCGAAACTGGTAATAACAATCGAGAATGTAATGAAATGCAATCTATTAATTCGATTGTTGCTGTTGTTGTTGTTGTTGGTATTATCATTATTATTTGTTAGCGTTTAAGATCACTTTCAGCATCTTTGGCTATCTCCTGACCACAACATAGGGTTGGAGTCCAGTTTAGCCAATCCTTTGAACTTGTGTTTCCCACTTTAGAGCGCCTCCACTCCAGGGATTAATTCCGGGTCCTATTTTACCAGTAAAGCAGAACTTGATTATAACAGTAAACGAGCACCTCTCCACTTCCAGGGGTTCCCACGGGAAGATGTTACTACTGCCATTGATGATGTCAGTGCTGCTTCAACTACTGCAATGTCTTTCAGTTTTAGTTTGGCAAACGGAGTGACGCGTTTGTAAATATCACGCGTGCACAAATTTTAATATCTTCGAATTGGTATTTTGAAAGAAAACTAAATTATTTCACTCATTTGCACTTCTATTTGTCCGTTACAGAATGCTAGAGTCGGGCGGTATTGAAATGTCAAGTTCGGTTTCAGTATCTGTATTTTTATAATGATTTACCTCATGGTATTTTGAGATTCTCTCGGTACGGTAAATCGGTATTGGTTCAACACCGATACCAAGCGGTATTTACGGTATACCGCTCATCTCTACAGATCGCGCCGCTAAAAGATGGAAGAAAAAGGAACTTGACGACTGATCGAAACCTCGTGGTAGGGTCCTGCGAATCGCAAATTTCGGATCGAATCGAATCCGAATTGAATCGGGCAAAGGATTTCGAATGGAATCTAATCGAATCACGAATCAAATCGAATTCGTTCTTCGGGTTGTAGCTATTGCACATCTTCTGGCCGTAAATTTTGTCAGTCTCAACTGAAGTATTGTTTGCAATGGCCACTCGTCTGTTTGGGCACATAGATAACAAAAAAACCCTGGAATACTCAAAAACGGAATCAAAATATAAACAATATCATCACTCTGTTATCCACAAATGTTCCACCACTTGGCCTTTATCAAGCGGAAAATATATAAAAGATTGTTTACTTTGTAAAGTCCTTATTCACAATGGATAGCCTTCGCAGTTATGGACGAGGCTAAGGCTATATCAATTGTGAATATGGACTTTACATATAGTAAGCAACCTTTTATATATTTTCCTCTTCATAAAGGCCAGGTGGCCGAAAATTTGTTGATAATAGAGTGGTGATATTGTTTAAACAGTGGAAGAATAGCCACTTTGCCAATGGAAATTATTCAATTAACAGGAGTATTCAATTAACAGAGACTGTGTCACTTCCCTGTATTCTAGAGAAAAATTTAGCATTTATTCTATTATATCTTGTTTGACAGAGCTCCATGAGCTCTGTCAAAGAAGATATAATAGATTAAATGCCTATATTGGATGTACTGAGGCGAAATAGGTCTATAAACAAAGGAAAACTGGGGAGAGTCAGGGTAATTTCTCGTCATGTTACAAGATTTTTTATTCAATTAACATGAGTTTACTCTATAACCTATATTCAATTAACAGGTCAAATTTGTACTGGAGGTATGGTAAATGATTTTGTGTTGGAAAATTATATTCAATTAGGAGGGATATACAATTAAGAGATATCCAATTAAGCGGGCTCCACTGTAATACACAACTTCCCTTTGGAGGACCTAATGTGGTGGAATCAAAATAGTTTCGTAAGCGAAACCCCCGTGAACTCTTCTTCTACCATCAGATTTCCTGTACAGAAGACTTGGTGACAGAAGAAAAATTCAAGAGGAGACACTTCGTGGAATTTTGAGAACATCTCAACGATTTCAACATTTCGAATCAGCGCGACTCGAATCGAATCGAATTGTAGGGCATCGAATCGAATTTCGAAGCTTCGCAAGGCTCTACCTCTTGGTTGATACCTTTTGGTTTTCTTTTCCACCAATGTATTTTGTTAATGTTTGGGTTGACATTTTGTTCTCCTGCTTTATGATTCCGGATGCGATGGTGGTGGGGTATTCATGAAATGGATACACACAGATTTAGTGGCTTCGACTTTGATCATTCTCTGTTGGGCTAGGAGTGGGAGGTTTTGATTTTTCAGATTCGGTTTCACGAACAAATGCCTGTTCCGGTCCGATTTTTCTATGTGTTAAGAACATATGGCAAATAACACTTTAGGCTCCTTAATTTGTAATAAATCCCCAATAGTTTGTACGTCACCACTCACTACAAGCCCTGTCTGTATATGCATCTCCGTTGGGTTCAGCTTAACTTCGCTTATATCATTCTTACGGGTTGCAGGTGATCAGTTACTAAGCCCATTGAGCAGGCCTGAAAATAAGCAGTCTGACATTTTCAGAATGAGGTTCCCAGGGGTGAATTTGATGATGCTATCCCATACAGTGAGCCAATTTATCCTCTTGGTACTTCTTTCAGTTTAGTTTCGAGACCATAATTCAGATTGAGGTTCACAGGGGGTAAATTTAGTGATGCTACCCTGCTGTGCAAGGTAGCATCACTAAATTCACCCTCTGGGGACCTCATTTTGCAGATGACAGAGTGCTTATTTTCTGGCTTGTCACTGAGTCATAATATTAGGGTAACAGATGAATCAAGTTCATGTAATCTATGTTTGTATTCTTATTGTGACATTTTCTCGCTCATTGACTCATCCGCTTGACAAATCAATAAGGGAGATGTTACAATGATAACACGACGTATTCTCCCCTTTGTTAGATAGACTAATCGGCGAGAGTCCACTAGTTCAGTGTCCATACAATAAGATGGTTTTATCAGTTTACACTTGAAACACACTAAAGTCGTTTTTTGCTGGGTCTTGCGGTTCGGTTTCCCCCCCAAAACTGGTATCGAACTGGAAAACAAACAAAAAAAAACAAAACTGCCCAGCTCTAATTCTCAGTTTATAGCTGCGATGTGTAGACTAAGGGCCTTCACATACTAGAAGCGATGCGAGCGTTGCAATAAAATAATAAACAACGATATATCTTCTTTTGCAGTAGTTTGGCTCGGGTTTTTGATTTGCTGTAGAACAAACCTACAAAGGCAATATCACCTGAACTTTGTCCAATGTCACACATATGAAGTAAATAATCACCTAAATTATTTTTTTACGAAACAATTCGTTGCGTAGATACACAGAACGACACGCGCGTGTGAATGGGTTAATCGATATGGCACGAGTGCCAGCGCAGAAGAATAAATCGAGAGACCGCAGTGCCATATCGATTAACCCACTCACACGCGTGTATCGTTATGTGTTTATTACACGCCTTCACGTCTATAAAAGCAACACCCAGGACACTCAGCAATTCATTTGACTACAGTTACTATCAACACATTTCATCGCCAACCAAATTTGCGAAAGGAACCCGTGTTACTATTTTTAGCTATCTCTAGCGATTCAAATTGTAATTGCGGTGCACGATTTGTAGAAAATTGTAGCGAAATTTCGCTTCTATTTTGAAATAGTCCGTCAACGATTTCCGCAGATTTTCAGTCTCCGCATGGTTTAGTGTTGCTGTATATGGGGAATACATAGGACAGACGTGTAATAAAACTTATATTCGTCCCTTTATAGTTAGTATTTGTATTTGTTGTACAGCAAGTTCACATCGGATGCATCACACCATGTAGAAATTGCAAAACGGGATAAAAATTTGACATTTATTACTTTATCGCCAAGGGCGTCGGAAACGGGGGCGTTGCACTGGGTGGTAAGGGGTTAAGTGCTTAAGTCTCCAGTTCACTAGTGGAAAAAAGTCTACTTTCCAATAACTGTAACTGAGAAACTCTCGAGTATTCGTTTCTAACGTATTTTAAGTGTGCCAATGACGGAGAGGTGGGGGTCAGGTACAGCAACTCGCCTCAACGATTTCATAGCTCCTTTGGCGATTATCGACCAGCCTCCGTCATTTCAATTTATGATACGTTGTACACTCCACCGACTACAGGTCTTAACTCATACCCAGAGTCGCGAGCCCTTTTTGATACCTCCTGCCCTCGGATGCTTCCGGCACTCTTGTTTATCGTCACTGGAGTTTGTAAATTAGCAGACACATCAGTCCGTAGATACTTTCGTTGTGTTGCTTTCGAAACTGTTCTCGAAAATGTCCAAACCGCGATCTTTTATTCGTCTCACAGTTTATCCGAGGAGGGGGTGTGAATACAAATGATCGAAGGTGGCCGTGAAGTGACGGATGTTGTCTCAACTTACTTGTTACATCCAAGTAATACGTGTTGTTTTATCCGTTTCATAGCCTAAGTTGATATCTCTTCTATCAGTCAACCATAGTTCAAGACTGCAGCACTTGTAGATGGTGGAACAAACGGAAGCCACTGATACAATGGTACAGGGGCTTCAACTTGTAAGTTCGGCATATTTATGTTTTTACTTATTTACTTATTGGTGTTTCGTGTAACTTTCAGCAAAAATAGAGGATATCTGATGTTTTCTTGTGAATCCCGGTATTCACAAGAAAACATTAGATTTTCTTTTTATTATACCCCTTTCATTTGAAGCTTCAACTGAAACGATCCAAACCAACGCCCATACCACACAAGAAATCTGTCGCGTCTTGTTATACTTACTAGTGGAGCGAGAACAACTTTTGTTTTGCGCTTGTGAAAATTCATTTGTAAATTTCAAGTTCACACGAAATGTTAATTACCGAGGTGTTTGGTCTCACTAGTGAGGGGAGAACGCAATTTATTTTTTTTTACCGATTCCTATTATAATTAGACGTTAGGGGTTTAATAAATGACTATATCAAGACCACAATACTAGTACAAAGATGCGTTAAGACAATCGTCGATACACATGGCATCCACAACAGGTGTTTATTTTTCTACGGCAGTAAACAAGAACTGACCACACTTCCTCTCGAGGTTTCTTCGGAGAAACTTGTGAATTCTACATGTTGTCCATGGCGTGGCCTTGAATAAATTATCATTGTTTGTGATCATAAAATGTGCGAGTACCTTCAAAAGGAAAATAAGAATTCCAATTAACTTTGAACCCGATGTCACTTGCAGCGCCTGTGGCTACTAACCCCTAAAATTCTGGTGATGCAACAGGATTTTCTTCAATCAATCTGTTTTTCACTTGTTTAACTATGAATTTAACCAATTTTATCTTGTTCTACCGAGCTCAGTGAGCTCTGTCAAGCAGGGTATATTTGGTTAAATATCAAACTACATTATGGGAAATAATTGTTGAAATCTTTGCCATTTTGATATCGGAATGCAGAGCGTTAAGACAGAACACATCGAGGATTGAGCAAAGGGGATTGGAATCAATGATCCGAGTTGGAGTTTCTCCTGTATTTCAGGAGCGCAGAAAAGGCATGCATACTCTATATGAGCTGTGTTCTGCATTTATATCACGATTCAACTTGCATTAACCATTTAACCAAATACAGACGATATCAAAATGTATTATTTTAAATATTTTTTTTTAAATTTTCAAAAAATTTCAAGAAAACCATATCATGTGCCCCCTATTTTTTCAGCTGCTGAATTTGCATATTACGCGACCGGATGTGGCCGATTCGTTGGGTAAAGGGTTAAGTGAATGGGCCCGATATTCTTAGAGAAATTCATTTACGTCATAACGTCACTCAGATCGGTAACGACCAATCAGATGCGTTCTTACATGCAGGCCGGATTCCATGAATACTGGACCTAGCACATTTCTCAATGACTGTATTGTATCGGGTAACGTCAAATAGACCATCAATCGTGGTATAAATTTTAATACAAAAAATATTTACAATTCTACGCCATAATAATTGATTATCTTTGGCAGACTTTCATGGAGCCAATAAATCGCCATAACCTGGAATACTGCTTAGTGGGATCCAAAGGGCATTTTCAAGATATGCCAATTATAAATAATGTATTTTATCAGCAAGAACACTGCTTTTATCATCAACTTTGAGGATGTAGTGACATTTCTAAAAGCAATTAATTCCTCTGTCCACGATATTGAAGAATGGCGTCGTCCCTGTCAGTTTCGTGGTCTTTACTTTTCATTGGCACAAACCAGTTCACATTTGGGGTGGATTAACCGTAAACTTTCAGCTGCAAGTTGAAAAGATCACTTGGTTGCAGGGGTATTACACTAATTTCTTCAAGTTTTAACAGAGGAGTCACCCCTATCTAGCCAAACTCGAAAAGTTCACAGCTAGTAAATAAGCTAATGAAAAGATAATACCACGAAGCAAGGGCAATATAGAACAATGAATTTAAAGAATTTTACGAAAAAGTTAAATATGTTGAAAACGTCATCGATTATCATAGAAGATTTGATATCAAATTTTCACATCCCAGTTCACTAAAATGAAGGAATTGAGAAAACTCAAAAGAGCTCTTTCTATTCAGTGACCAATATTTTACAATAAATGGGTTAAATACTTTTGAATTCTGTTGTATTGTCACCTTTCCGTCAGTCTGTTGCTGGTGATGATATCGACTAGGACTAGTGTCATGTGTTATTCGAATTAATAAAGGGTTGAAAAATGTAAGAAAAATACTTTCTCCTACAGTGCTAAGTTAGGAAAATCCATGTCCAAATGGCACTTGCCATGCCGTGTACACTGTCTATATTACCTGTAAAATCGACAACCCACTAAATCTACGAGGTGGGGTGTCGGACCCGACCACGTGACCTCATTACATAACACTCTTTCTCCGTATTTAGCAGCATGGATTTTCCCAAGACAAAAATACGCCCGCGGAAAATAGTGTAAAATATTTTATTTAGTCTGTATTTTGTCCGTATAGATCAAAAATGTCTCCCCCACATATACCTAAAAATGATTTGATGATACAATTGTACATATTTCTCTCATAAAACGTGGAAAAAAGACTTGATTTTTGCATTTAGGATTGCGCATGGAAATTTTTTTAGGAGATTCTCTGTCTGTTATTAATTTTCGGCGTCAGTCTTCGATCCTGTTCGGGATGATCGGTGATTAACACCTTTTCGACACGAGTCATCGAAATTTAAAATAAAAAAAAATAATACATTTTCACTAAAATCTTTTGTAGAATCGTGTTTTTCAGAAAACGCTTTCGCGATTGCATGTGTCATTTTTAAAATTCCGATCAGTAATCACTAAATTATGAATATGTTGTTGTCAATTAACAAAATTGAAAGCATGTCACTCAAACTTGCATGACGTCAGAACTCTGCTCAAGTGAAATACTGCAGCCATACAGTGAAAGGACGAGAGTAAGTAACGCAGACATCGAAGAAGGCTTTAAACTGTCCATGGAATGGTCCTCAATCAAGCTTATATTTGCAGCTTTCTAGCCTTGATTCAAAGAAATCTTTATGGTATTTTTTTTAGATCCAATCGTTTGGAATATATCAGTTGCTCGGAAAAGCGAACCACAGGTTCGCTTTTCCAACCAACTGAAATATGTTTAGTGATTCTAAACATAGACGATGGACTATTTAAGGGCTAGACTGGACTGCCCACAACAGCGTCAAATTCCTTACAAAACTGGACTGGTGGCCTGAGAGCTTTGGAAAGGGAACTATGTGGGAGGTAGGGGCCGGTAATATCTGAATGAAACTACGTCAGTTGTGAATACCTCACCCAGTAGACACACTATGGAGACCCATGCAATCACAAAAGAATCCTGTGAAAATCTCTAACCATTTACCTAAAAGCACCGGTAAAAATTTTCTTGAATAACTCAAGCATTTCATTACGGTTTTGTAAATGCTCACTCAGAGAAATACGTGAAAAAAAAATTGCAATTGGATAAATTAGCATCCTTAATATGCACTGATCAGCAAATTCCCAAATTACTTCTCTTGATAAGCACAATTAGAATGCACAACACTGGAAAATTTGTCATGCAACATCTAATCAGATCTAAGGGGAATTTGCAACAAAAACACGCAGATTAAATCTAAAAAAAAACAAAACCTTCATTTGAAATTTTACATAATGACAAAGTTTCAATTTTTACTCCCAAAGCATGGATTATGATATGATCCCTCACTGAAATGGGTTCAATGAGTTTGTTTCAATGAAGGCCTTAGTGAATTTAAAAAACAAACAGGAAAAAATAGGCTGATGAAATCGTCACATGTATACCCATACACGCAACTAGTAGAAAGCTGTATGACAGAGGGCCACCACGGATGCCGACATTATGTACAACATACAAGGTATGGGTACATATAGAAATGGATTGGAGGAGTGTCTAATTTGATGGATAAAGGGTTAATATCTCCGGATCAAATTATCAGATTTACATAAAAAACTATACAGCACAGCACATCAGTAACCTGAATAAATATATAAAGTAACATGACAATCGGATTGATATTTTTTGAGTTATCTCATGCCAAAGGGATTGGAGGAATTTTCAATTTGAAGGATAAAGGGTTAATATCTCCGGATCAAATTATCAGATTAATACCAAAACTATACAGCTCAGCACATCAGTAACCTGAACACAATTATAAAGTAACTTGACAATCCAAGCAATATTTTTCAAGTTATCAAATGCCAAAGGGATTGAAGGAATTTTCGATTTGAAGGATAAAGGGTTAATATCTCAGGATTAAAATAACAGATTTACACCATCAACTATACAGCTCGGTACATCAGTAACCTGAACACAAATCTAAAGTAACTTGACAATCCAAGCAATATTTTTCAAGTTATCGTATGCCAAAGGGATTGGAGGAATTTTCAATTTGAAGGATAAAGGGTTAATATCTCAGGATTAAATTATCAGATTTACACCAAAAACTATACAGCTCGGCACATCAGTAACCTGAACACAGATATAAAGTAACTTGACAATCCAAGCAATATTTTTCAAGTTATCGAATGCCAAAGGGATTGGAGGAATTTTCAATTTGAAGGATAAAGGGTTAAGAACTCAGGATCAAAATAACAGATTTACACCAAAAACTATACAGCTCGGCACATCAGTAACCTGAACACAAATATAAAGTAACTTGACAATCCAAGTAATATTTTTCAAGTTATAGAATGCCAAAGGGATTGGAGGAATTTTCAATTTGAAGGATAAAGGGTTAATATCTCGGGATCAAATCATCAGATTTACACCAAAAACTATACAGCTCAGAACATCAGTAACCTGAACACAAATATAAAGTAACTAGACAATCCAAGCAATATTTTTCAAGTTATCGAATGCCAAATGCATTGGAGGAATTTTCAATTTGAAGGATAAAGGGTTAATATCTCAGAATCAAATTATCCAATTTACACCAAAAACTATACAGCTCAGCACATCAGTAACCTGAACACAAATATAAAGTAACTTGACAATCCAAGCAATATTTTTCAAGTTATCGAATGCCAAAGGGATTGGAGGAATTTTCAATTTGAAGGATAAAGGGTTAATATCTCAAGATCAAATTATCTGATTTACTCTAAAAACTATACAGCTCGTCACATCAGTAACCTGAACACAAATATAAAGTAACTTGACAATCCAAGCAATATTTTTCAAGTTATCGAATACCAAAGGGATTGGAGAAATTTTCAATTTGAAGGATAAAGGGTTAATATCTCAGGATCAAAATAACAGATTTACACCAAAAACTATACAGCTCGGCACATCAGTAACCTGAACACAAATATAAAGTAACTTGACAATCCAAGTAATATTTTTCAAGTTATCGAATGCCAAAGAGATTGGAGGAATTTTCAATTTGAAGGATAAAGGGTTAATATCTCGGGATCAAATCATCAGATTTACACCAAAAATTATACAGCTCGGCAAATCAGTAATCTGAACACAAATATAAAAGTAACTAGACAATCCAAGCAATATTTTTCAAGTTATCGAATGTCAAAGGGATTGGAGGAATTCTCAATTTGAAGGATAAAGGGTTAATATCTAAGGATTAAATTATCCGATTTACACCAAAAACTATACAGCTTGGCACATCAGTAACCTAAACACAAATATAAAGTAACTTGACAATCCAAGCAATATTTTTCAAGTTATCGAATGACAAAGAAATGGATATGGATGCCGGATGGACAGACAAAGGATGGACGAACGACGGATGGTCACCCCGGATGCCGGCATTATGTGTACCATACATAGTATGGGTACACATAAAAATACAAGCTTTGAAGGCAAATTTTGTGTTTAGTACTGGAAGAATTTGGTCAATGTGTCAAGTACAGGGTCAACGACTCATAAAAAACAACTATGAGAGGCTGATGAAGTCATATATTACTTAAAAAGCAATGGAAACACTCGTAATAGCTAAAGAATAAGGGACGTTGCAATTTATTTAACCCCATCTCTGGAACCACAACCGATTCAAGTCCTTTCTGTCTGTTTCTATGTCTCTGTCTTTTTCATTAACTCTATGGCTCATTCCCCCCTCAATGCCCCTCTGTCTGTCTGTCTGTCTGTCTGTCTCTCTCTCTCTCTCAATAGAGAGAGGCAGAGATCAAGAGAGAGAAAGTGATAATACCAAATGAATCAAAGTTCTTCCACCTGTAAACAGCAAAACAAGAGGCCCCACAGGGCCTGAAGCACTCACCTTGAACAGAACCCGATATGAACAGAGTCCAAGAATGAATCTACATTAAGCAATCAATCTCCATAGGATGCATTGTCAATCATTGAGCCCCACAGGAGTGACTAAAATAGTCCAAGCATCATGCCTTTTCTTCAGTTGATCATAATGTAAAAAGTGGAGCTCCCCTATGGGGCCCCTTGATACAACCTATGTGGATTAATTTTAGTTACACATCTCTTGAGGGTTCTTAATAAAAAAATTTCTAATTCTCCAGCTACATGGCCAATTCCAGCTCCCATAGGGGGCCCATATATTTAACCCTGGCACTGGAATTGAACAAACTTGAATCTGACTTCCCCAGAGATGTTCTAAACCAAATATGAAAGGATTCTGACTGGTGAATCTGAAGAAGAAGATTTTTTAAGAAATTCTCTCATTTTTAAAAAGTTAAAATTTTGATTCCCAAAGGAAGCCCATATATCAACCCAGACACTCAAATTGAACAAAGTTGAATCTGATCCCCCCAGAGATGTTGCATACCAAATGTGAAAGCATTCTGACTGGTGGATCTGCAAAGACCTTCAGTAGTTCTGTAATTGATGGATGTTTTGTAAGTATACACAAGAGCTTATAGTTTAGTATAGTATAATACTGTGCAGTTCGGCACAGTACAGGGCAGTATACGGTGCAGTATTGTACGGTACGGTGCTGTGCGGTGCAATACAGTACAGTATAGTATGGTATAGTAAATGAGGTGGTCCGAGCTAGGAGAACAGTTAAATCTCCCATTTTATCTTAGCTCCACATTTTGATACTACTAAATCCTCTGGTCCTGGGTTTGCATTGCACCCCACATTAGCCTCAAATTCAATAGCCTATGCCACTGTAACATTTCCTGCTCACCAAATCAGCATGCACAACCTTTTCTTTTTTTCATCACAATTTTACCTCAAGGGGAAGTCGGAAGACAGTCAGTTTGGCTATGACTTCTCCTAGCAGTATGCAGACAGCCCATTTAAATGTTTCATACATGTCATGTATTTTTCTATTCGTATGTTTATATTTATTGTCTTTTTTCTTCAATTATTGTAATGTATACTGCTGAATAAAGTCATCATCATCTGAAGAAGAATATTTTTAAAAATTTTCCCCATATTGCCGTAAGTTAAAATTTGGGCCTCATAGGAAACCCAAATATTAACCTAGGGATTTGGTTTGAACAATCTTGATACTGACCCTCATAACAATGATGCATACCAAACATTAAAAAATTTGAAAAAAAAAACAATAATTAAATAGCAAATTTTATAACGTGTCCATTGAGTAAAGGGCTGAATTTCAGAATGAGGGAAGAGAATTGGATGGAAAAAACTTGTTTTGTGCAAAATGTTTTAATGTATCTAAAATTTCAACACTGACTGAATACTCTGAACATATGTAACAAATATAACAAAATCTAAACAACATTTCATACACAATGTGTAGAGAAACACAGTAACACACAATTGTGCATAACATTTCTGACAAAGTGGCTGCAAGTTTCAATATAATTCTAGTAATATATCATTAAACAAGATACTTCAGCTACCTGCACTAGTGGTAGCTTTAAAACAGGATGTGTTCAGGCAAAATATGATACATTGATGTTACACATACCCAGACACCTAGCCAAATAGCCATATTTAGCCATATTGGGGGTGGGGGCACATGGATCCTTTAAGTTGGGGGGGGGGGGGGGTTTGCAGGCTTGTCATTTTGAGGCGTGCGATCACCCGTGGCCGCAGTTGCCCGTTTGGGTTCAAAATTCTGCGGATAGTAAATGCCCGTCTAACCCCGATTTTTGCTGCCCATTAATTCTGTCGGAGGCACCTCAAAATCGGCTGTCTCAAACGGCAAATTTTCGTGGATTGAAGGAGGTAACAAAGTGTAATTTCTGAAGTTTGTAGTGTGTCATCGATGCAGTCACACAGAGACAGAAACTAAGTAACTTTCCAAATCGAGCGAGAGGTCTGCCATTTCCAAAGTTGTAATTAGTTATTAAATTGTACATCAGACTGTAGAGCAAGTCTGTTTTTAAATTTTCCCTCGGTTCGGTTTTGGATGAAAATGAAAGAGTCATTGACTCTGTAGCTCAACTTGGATATGACAGGAATTAGTACTTGCTGTGACCAAGACAACTGAATAATGAATATGACAGGAATTAGTATTTGTTTTGGCCCAGTCAACAATAATAAAAGAATTACAAGGTGACTGTAATGGACTACAGATTAAGACCAATCATTGTAGATTATTATTTTTGTGTGGAAATTTTCAGTCCCAAACAAAATATTTTCAGACTAAAATTTTTTCTTCTTCTTCTTAAAATTGACCAAAATGCATCAAAACACAAAAAAATAATTTCCGGATTTTGGTCCAAAATTTTCTAAGTCCCACCCGGACCCCTAATTTGCATAATTTATTCACGAGAAAAACTCTGTATTATATGTAATGTATCCCATGGTACTAAACATTCATACAAAAATTTATTCAAATCAGATCTTTCATTTGGAAGTTCTGCGCAAAAATCTGATTGCACTTAATTTTGAACAAAATGGCTGCTAGCGGCCATCTTGAATTTCAGACTGGACCCCAAAACACTCCTTCTCGTCCCACAGTGATAACAAAGGTACCCAAGAAGTTTCGTGAAGATCGGTTCATAAATACGGCCTCTAGCCCGAGCCGTATTGGGATTTGCACTCACAGTGCTGAAAGTAACACTAAATAAATCAAAGTTAGCCTAATTTGCATAATTTACGCACAAGAAAAAAACCTGTAATATATGTAATGTATCCCATGGTACTAAACATTCATACAAAAAATTATTCAAATCAGAGCTTTCATATGGAAGTTCTGTACAAAAAACAGATTTCGGCATCGTTGGTACAAAATGGCTGCTGGCAGCCATCTGGAATTTGGGACTGCTCCCAAAAACACTCGTTCTCGTCCCACGGTCATAACAAAGGTACCCAAGAAGTTTCGTAAAGATTGGTTCATAAATACGGCCTCTAGCCCGAGCCATAGCAGCTTGGCACTTACAGCTCTGAAAGTAACACTAAATAAATCAAAGTTTGTCTAATTTGCATAATTTACGCACGAGAAAAAAACCTGTATTATATGTGATGTATCCCATTGTACTATACATTTATACAAAACTTTATTCAAATCAGAACTTTCATACAGAAGTTCTGTACAAAAAACTCATTTTTGCATCATCGGTACAAAATGGCCACTGGCAGCCATCTTGAATTTTGGACCACACCCCAAAACACTCGTTCCCGTCCCAGGGTCATAACAAAGGTACCCAAGAAGTTTTGTAAAGATTGGTTCATAAATACGGCCTCTAGCCCGAGCCATAGCAGCTTGGCACTTACAGCTCTGAAAGTAACACTAAATAAATCAAAGTTAGTCTAATTTGCATAATTTACGCACGAGAAAAAAACCCGTATTATATGTGATGTATCCCATTGTACTATACATTTATACAAAACTTTATTCAAATCAGAACTTTCATACAGAAGTTCTGTACAAAAAACTGATTTTTGCATCATCGGTACAAAATGGACGCTGGCAGCCATCTTGAATTTCGGACCACACCTAAAAACACTCGTTCCCGTCCCAGGGTCATAACAAAGGTACACAAGAAGTTTCGTAAAGATCGGTTCATAAATACGACCTCTAGCTCGAGCCATAGCCAATTGTTGACGTACGGACAGGCGGACAGATGGATGGACGGACGACGGACGACGGGCCATGACAATAGCTCAAATTTGACTTCGTCAAAGTTGAGCTAAAAATCGGTTTTCAGTTTCGGTTTTTGTAACACAATACACATTTTCCATATCTTATGTATTAAACTGGGACAGGATAGTACTAAAACATGGCAAATAACAAACAAGTGAATTTGAAATGAAGTAAAACTGTATTGCGATTGTTTCCTGTAAATTTAATTAAAAACAACTTATATCTGCAATCTGATACGCCTTCATAAAAAGTCATTCAAGCCCAAGGACATCAATACGGGAGTTGGGAGTGGGTGACAAGGGGTAGAGGAGGGGGGCTCAAACAGTTAGTCACAAAGATGCCATTTGAGAAAGAAACTTTTATGATTCCACCGTCCTTTCAGATTCCATTCACAGCACTGACGTGTTGCCTGACATGAAAATAAATGAAACGGGTCAGAATTTGAGAAAGCATCTGCCCAATTTCAAGAAGAAGTTGCAAACTTTAGAATATGCCATTTACTTTCAATAAAACAGATACCCATTTCACAATCTAACTAACTTGACGAGTTGACATTTGTACCCGAAAGGAGCAAACTCTAAACCCCAGAATCATTCATTTACAAAGCACTGAAGAGGTTATGCAAATTACTAATAAGATCGTCACCTGACCTGATTTCCATGTCCATTCTTAACTTTTAGTTTGCATTGAATTATCATTGTCAGAGAGTCACTGAATTCTGAGAATTCCCATCACTTCTCAAAACAACCCAGCCATGTGCGTTTTGCACGTATAAGTGTATTTGGGATTTTTACTTTCATTCCATTCAAATTTCCAACTGACACTTTGTGTGACAAGCATGTGCAGCTAATGTTTTATTAATATTAATTTAACCCCTTTCCTGCAAAATGGGGTTCCCCAACATCAACTGAGCTTTGAGCGAACTGATACTTTGCAGGTGTCACAGTCTGTTCTTTTTCAATAAGTGTTGTACTCTTCAGCGTTATGATTCTGTATGTGATGCTGAAGGTTGGATGTATTTACGCACTGGGCGATGATTGGCTTATTGCATAATATGCATTTGGCATTTCTACTGTCATTTCTTATTGATATGCTACCATACGTTTTAGCTGACATTTTGTTGATTATACAAAATCTATGGAGTGCTAAAGGTGAACATTCAAGAGTTGAGTAAAACCCAAAATATACAGTTTTTAATCTCTTTTTTTGAGTCAGTTTCCTCTAAAAAAACGAGTTTTGGTTTTGGTTCAGTCAAACAGACCAGCTCTATCAGACTGACAACTCTGGTGTCATGATTGATTATGGGACATACCATCACCAAGCCAATTCAACCCCTGATGATTTGCCTGGGGCGTTTCGTCCCAAAATCAAAGCTGGGACAATTCGTCCCCCCCCCCCCCCCCCCAATCTGATTGATTCGCCCAACATGGATTGGTTGATTGGATGCAAGATAACTATAACACTCACTGTTAGTGTCATGGGTAACATTGTACATGTATCTTGCATCCAAATATTCAAGCCTGCCTTTATATATTACGTGATGACGTACATCATAATTACACAAACCATGTACCTTAAAATGATATTAATTGTCTTCCCAGCAGGTTGTAACAAAATGGCTCCCACAAACCATAAATGGCCCTTCTGGGGTCATTTTAGGTGAACCCAAAATGGCCCTCCTCGGGTGATTTGAGGCGAACCATAATGGCCCTCCTGAAATTTTCAAAATGACAAGCCTGTTTTGATGCATGGAGTTGAATAAAAAACATATTATTTTTCAAGAAAATTCAACAAAGCGATAAAATGTGACTCCTCATGAATGGGTCACATGATATGGTTTTGTTGAAATTTCTTGAAAAATAATATTTTTTCAAATGCTTAATTTGTAAATTACACGGACAGAATGTGTCCGATTTGTTAGGTAAAGGGTTAAGTTTCAAATTTTATCTGAACAAACCATTATTTGAATGTTTTTAATTACAAAATGTGTCACACAAAATAATTGTCAATAAAATATTTTGGATGTCTCCTGTATTTGCATAACATGCCAAGTCAAGCAATTACACAGAGATTTTCCTCTTCAAATTTTTTATTTTTTCTGGAGAAAACAAATCTGTCCACATCTAAAAACAAGTTATGTTCACCAAACATCTAGTCCACACAGACACATTTCTATAGATACACTTTTACAGTAAAGGCAACGAGTAGTGTGGTAGTACCAAACCCACAACCGAGGTTTGCACTGAGAGTTTACACTTCCAAAAATTTAATTCAAGACCTCTTGACTTGAAAAATTCATAAGCATGATCCCTTTTCCATCAAAAAAGAAATGAAACCTAGAAAGGGATTGACCATTCTTTTCTGAGTCATCTGCAAAACATTCTGATTTTTTAATCCAGCAAAAAATCAACTTAAGTCATTGGGGTCTTGGGGTTCATTCCAGTTTCTCCAAATCTGATGAAAATGTCTACACCAGCTGTCTACACCATTATTATTTTCAGTTCATTCCCTTTCCATTAACAACTATCGAAACACAAGCAGGAAAGGGAATAATGACCCACTTCAATTCCACCAACACAATTAAATTATCACCGACAGTCTTTAATCCAAAACTTTCATGTTTTCCATCTGATTCTGGATTTCAGCACAAGACATTTTGAATACACATTTTTCAGCATGTGACATGTTGGCATGGCAACAACATTGATCAGAGAATATTTATGTACAGGAAACTTGAACACAAACCTTATATCAAACATTTAGTATAGAAGAATCATGTTCATAGAATACCCAAATTGTTAATGAGAATCCTTTCTATCAGAGTTCTGGGATGTAGAGAGGGGATGGAGGGGGTGGGGTTGGAATGCATGAGTTGACTAGTATTGATAGCCAGTGTTAACGCTGGCCCAAAATGATAATGTGAGTTTAAGGTGTTTAATTTTGCTGTCGAAAGTTCTGATGAGATAATCGGTACGTGAAAACCTAAATTATACCTATATGACACTGTGTCACTTAATGGTCAGGCTGATTGCTGTCAGTGCATATATCTGTTGTTGCACTTAGATGATAACAGATTTTTGCCGAATTAATAGAAAAATGGAAATGAAATCATAGTGAGAAACTAAATGTAGTGTCATTGGACATTCATCAGGTACTCTTTTACATTGTTATGGTAACTGATGTCCACACCCCCCCCAGTCCCCACCCCCATCAGGTTCTGCCACTGCATCTAAGCAAGAGAAAACTGCAGCCACTTAGAGTATCAAGGTAAGGGGCAGGACATCAGTGAAAGAAATGGCCTTTATAAATCAAATTGCTGCCACATAACACATCATAAATATACTTTAAAGAAGAAGAAAAAGTTGAAGTTTGTGAGGCTCCTCCTTGAAAAGAATAAGCCTCTGTGAATGCACAGAATGCTAAGCAAACCACTTTTCAGTCTACAGGGTTGTAGAACAAACTTCAATCTGATCCCCACAAAGATGCTGCATACCAAATATCAAAATATTTAAACACTCTCTACTTTGTGGAGTTGAAATAAAAAACAGGTCGCATCGTGCTTCCTTGTGATAACTGAATAAAAAGGCATAATTTTCCAAAATTCTGTTTGAAAAAACAACACATTTCACTGAAACATGTTCTTGTGTCATTCAAAATTTTATTCACCAATGAATTGCATAAGTTAGGAGGAATGTTATAGGCCACACCCACACAAAACTTCAATCTCCATTTCCACTTGACATGAGGGTGCTGTCATTCAAAACAACACTGAATTAAATTTAATTCTGATTTTGACCATTTTCTGAGAAACTGAAAACACAATTTGCAAATATGGAGTTCAATATAAACCCAGATGACATGAAGTTGGTTGAATTTTGTCCCAGAAAGAGTCTCTGAAAGAGTTCATTCAGGCTGCATGGAAATTGGAAAGTTTTGTTGGAAGAAGTTTCATTTGTGGATTATTAGGACCAGCCATTGTTTTCGTGTGATTTGGGTAAAATGATGACTGCAGATGATCAGCTATTGCATATAAACAAACTGAACGTGGCATAAAAAGCATGATAAGGACTTCATTGTTTATTAACTTTTATTTTGAAAGTCTTTTTAATATGATGAGATAATTATTAATTACTTTTCATGTTGAAACAATATGAGCATGCAGGGGTTCTTTTCCATTCAGCCTGTCCAACATAATCTTAAGACAGACATTGGGGGTGTGGTTTAGGGCAGGCCTAAATACAGTTTCTTTTTGCACATTGTGTTATGAAAAGAAAAAAATAAAAGGCCACCCGGCCACATGCCCCCCGAAAAAAGTGTGCAATTCGAGATTTGAAAACTTGAGGCTCTAAAGAGCCTGTAATCGCTCACCTGGAACTACATATAAAAATGTGATTTCCCATAGGCTTTCCATGGTAACTATGAGCTGCAATTGTGGCCATGTTTGCAACATTACATCAACATTACATGAGGATCATTGGTAGAAGGTGTCCCAGTCCTCAATCATGTGAAGTTTCAAAACATATGACTTTGTAGTTTCAGAGGGGTAGATTTTTGCAAAATCAATCAATCAGAATCAGAGAATGTCTCTGGTGGCCATATTTTCCAACCAACGGGAACAAAGAGAAGATCGTTTGTAGAGGGCCTCCTATAGACTATTTCTGCGAAGTTTAGTTCACGTGGACTCCGTAGTGCCAGAGAAGATGATGAAAATGTGATTTCCCATGGGGTTTCTATAGTAACTATAAGCCACAATTGTGGCCATGTTTGCAACACGATCAACATTAAATGAGGACCATTGGTTGAGGGTGTCCCAGTCATCAACCATGCAAAGTTTCAAAACATTTGGCTCTGTGGTTTCAGAGGAGAAGACTTTTCAAAATCCAACAATCAGAAACAAAAAATGCTTCTGGCAGCCATGTTTTTTTGATGCACAGTAAAAAAATTTGGAGCGTTTGTAGAGGATCTGCCATAGACTATCCCTGCCAGGTTTGATTAACATCAGCTCAGTAGTTCCAGAGAAGAAGATGGAAATGTGATTTCCCATAGGGTTTCTATAGTAACTATAAGCCACAATTGAAGCCACGTTTGCAACCCGATCAACATTAAATGAGGATCGTTTGTAGAGGGGGGTCGCAGTCATCAACCATGCAAAGTTTCAAAACATTTGGCCCTGTGCTTTCAGAGGAAAAGATTTTCAAAATCCACCAATCAGAATCAAAGAATGCCTCTGGCGGCCATGTTTTTAAACCCATGGGAACAAAATGAGAATCGTTTGTAGAGGACCTCCCATAGACTATCCCTGCCAGGTTTGGTTCATCTCAGCTCAGTTGTTCCAGAGAAGAAGATGAAAATGTGATTTCTCATAGGGTTTCTATAGTAACTGTAAGCCGCAATTGTGGCCATGTTTGTAACTCGATCAACATTAAATGAGGATCGTTGGTAGAGGGGTCCCAGTCATCATTGATGTGAAGGTTCAAAACATTTGGCCTGGCAGTTTCAGAGGAGAAGATTTTTTAAAATCCACCAACCAGATTCAAAGAATGCCTCTGGAAGTCATGTTTTTCATGCGACGGGAACAAAATG
Source organism: Pictodentalium vernedei (assembly GCA_031216915.1). Taxonomy (NCBI): domain Eukaryota; kingdom Metazoa; phylum Mollusca; class Scaphopoda; order Dentaliida; family Dentaliidae; genus Pictodentalium; species Pictodentalium vernedei. The sequence goes on along the minus strand of CM062292.1, from coordinate 355,571,096 downwards.
AGGATTGTTTTTAGAGGACCTCCCATAGACCATTCCTGCCAAGTTTGGTTCACACTGGCTCAGCAGTTACAGAGAAGAAGATGAAAATGTGAAAAGTTTATGGGCGACGAGGGACGCCAAGTGATGTGAAAAGCTCACATGGCCTTTTAGGCCAGGGGAGCTAAAAACTTAATTTTTCAAAGTCGAAAAAGGAACATAACTCTGGCAAAAAATGTTGGACCAACCCTGATTGGAACTTGAATTGTATATGGTGTTGATACACCTACATACCAAATTTTATTTGAATTGGTCAAAAGCAACTAATGTTATCATCAGGAAACCCCCTAAAAAAAGAATATTCTAAGTCGAAAAAGGGGAATAACTCTGGCAAAATTTGTCGGACCACACCCTTGCTCGAACTTGACCTGTGTTTTATGTTGATACACTTATATACCAATTTTCATTTAATTTGGCCAACTATAACTAAAGTTATCATCGGGAAACCAAAGTGGGATGGATGCACACACAGATGCATGGACAGCGGCTATTTCAATAGTCCCCTATAGTTAACAGAAAAAAATACTTTAGCCAATCATTTTGCCTGAAAATGCATGAACAGAAAAAGGGTTTAAAAATAACGGGTTGATGAGAAGAAAAGTTTTGAACACTATTTCTCATGTTACACTAAGTTAAAATTTGGGATCCCATAGTGAGTTCAAATATGAAACTAGGGTCTTGAACAAACTTGAATCTGAACCTCCTAAGAAGGTTGTATAACAAAGATTCTGACTAGTTTTCTACAAAATGAGATTTTTGAAACTTTTGAAAAAACACTGATTCAGCATTTTTGCAATTCCCACATAGGGTACCCCATGAACCAGTTGCAATTTTTATTGCTAGTCCGATTCTACTGGTCCTAAGGGCGCTTTATACCAAATAACAGTTCTCTGTTCCAAGCATTTTTTGGAAATATGGGAGTTTTAAAAAAATGTTATTTTTAGCTCCTGGGGTTCCACAGGTGAACAGGCAAATTTTTGGGGGTATGAATCAAGTACTCATGACCCAACATTTCAAATACATGTACCAAATTTGGTTTAAATCAGCATATTAGTTGTGAAAATAAAAAGTTTTCCCTTCCCAGAATAACTGAAATATTGGTCCTCCAACTTCTCTTGAACAAACTTTAGAATACACCTCAAAAGGAAGCTGAATACCAAATATTAAGTTATTCCATCCATCGTATCATGAAAAGATGCTTTTAAAATTTGGGGCAATGATGTTCCCACACCTCCACCCCACATCGGCAGTATATCAATTTCAACAAATCTGAATTGCCCTTCCATTAACATCATTCACATGAAATTTTTTGTTAATCAGTTCAGCAGTTTGAGAAAAGGCACACACACCTTCTTTATGTCAGACAACGATGGAGGATGAAGAGTGATCACTATAGCACACCCCAACATTCAGTCAGGCGAGTTAAAAAACCCAGAAAAACAGTGGTTTAAATGAGCCTATAACACTCATCTGGATCAAAATGCCTACATAAAATGAAGGATGGCAAGATTATTAAGAACGAGGGGTGGAATAACAGCTTTTTGTGGATTCATGTAGCCAAGTTAAGGGTCTTCTCTAATACTGTACCCAATGCACATGATATAAATATTTTAAATTATAAATATTATTTTTCTTCAAATTCCAACCAAGCCATATCATGTGACTCCCTCAATGGAACAAGTTCAACGAGCTTGTTCCAGTCATTGAGCTTGTTCCAATCAAGCCTGGAAATAAGCAGACTGTCATCAGCAGAATGAGGTCCCCAGAGGGTGAATTTTGGGATGCTACCTACCAGTACCCCTGAGGATAATTTAGCCTGATGTATGGGATAGCATCAGCAAATTCACCCTCTGGGGATCTCATTCTGCAATTGACAGACTGCTCATATCCTGGTTTGGTTCCTATGAGGGGTCACATGATATGGGGGTTGTTGAAATCTTCAGAAATTTTTTTTTGGAGTGCTCAATTTGTAAAGTTATGCTAACAGATGCAGCCGATTTGTTAGCTAAAGGGCAAAGAATGATAGTATTTTGGGGGCCAGTTTCATTCTGCTGCTCATATGGATTACTCAAACAAAAACAACACATATCTATCCCACGGAGCTTAGAAAGAATGGAAAATTCGAAATTCTCATTTATTTTCAGTCACAGGGCCACTCCACATGAGCATTTAAAAATCTTCTTCAGCATGAGTCAAGTATTGGTCACCCCAAAATACAGCAGATGGATTTGAGATCAAACTGAAGAAATCTGTTGCAAATATAAACACAGAGAGAAGGGGGGAGGGCAGGGGGGGGGGGGGGGGTGGAGGGGGGTTAGGAGTAGTTAGACCTGCTTTTATTGGATTTTAATTTTTATGAGCATAGAAGTAGAGCTGTTGGAATGAAATGTGATTTCCCAACATACAGAATTCACATGCTGACAAGAGTGAAATGAACACAACTTCGCAAGGAGCAACACAGAATCAGATTTGGGCATTTATTCTATTCTACTTTAGTCAGCTAATCAAGTTATTTATTGTTCATTGGGTTTAAGTCACTTTCAGCATTTATGGCTTTCTCACAATCACAGAACACATATACATTCAAGCTTGGCCTATTATTTATAATTATGTTTATGGACTAGTGTCCCAGGCATTAAGTACTGAATCATTTTATACTAGTAATGCAGAGACTTTTCTACCATCATGCGCTGACTAGTTTCTATCAGCCTGGGGTTTATTCTCCATCAGAGATAGAGGATATGAAATGAGTGTTTTTCTCATATAATATCTATGAAACGAGTCTGAGAATTTTCCGTTTTGGCGAGCCTCTGGCGAGCCCAAACGGAAAATTCAGACGAGTTTCATAAATATTATATGAGAAAAACACTCATTTCATATTCTATTTATCATATGACACACACACACACAAATTAGCCACTTACTAGGACTTTTTAACCCATCACCTAACTGGAATTGCAGACGGCACTTGGAAAAAACATCCCTGTATAACTACAAATTTTCATTTTTTGCTTCCAAAACATAGGTTATGACCCCTCATTGGAACGAGCTCGTCAAGCTCGTTCCAATGAGGGGTCATAACCCATGTTTTGGAAGCAAAAAGTGAAAATATAAAAAAATGAATGGCATTTTTCTTGTAGGTAAAAGATTAATACAATATAACCCACCCTAAATAGGACAGATAATGTAAATTCTCCCTACTGAAATTATGCAAATGTCACCCAGTTGTATTTTGTTTCGCCAATCAAATTGTCCAGTTTTGAAATTGACCAATGAAAGCTCTCAACTCTAATTATGCAAATTATGAAAATGTGGCCCAGTTTTATTTTGTTCAGCCAATCAAATTGTCTAGTTTTGAAACTGACCAATGAAACTGACGGAAAGCTTTATTTATCACTGATTAATATGAAAACAAAATATCAAATGTTTTAAAGTGAACAAAACGGACGAGTCATATGATAAAAAAGAATATTTACCTTACAGACCAGTGGAAAAAAGTTACATATGAACTAAAACAATGAACACATGTTCCATCAATCAGCAATTGATAAAGAAAAGTAGAAACAACAAAAACGTGAAGCAATGAAAACAGTTTAATATCACAGAATGTTCCTGATCACCTTTTAAATATTCTAAAAGAAAATAAATTCTCTAAATTTGGGCCTAAAAAGTTAAAACTCTGTTTTTCAGGCCCTCCCACACGGTCCTTTTGGCTGTGGCATGCTCTCTTTTTATAACTAATGCAAACTTAAAAAAATAACAATTAAATGGTTTATGTCTGATATTTTACCCAAGTTAATAAAATTGATAAATTTGTTCCAACAACAAGGCTTTGCTATTCTTTAGAAATACACCACCACCCATGCTATTCAGAAACTGTAGACTCTGAGGCTTAAAACATAAAAAAACAAGAACATGAACTTTTGATGGCAAAGAACTCATTACAAAAATAAAAAATAAAATAAAAAAAAGCCCGCCCAAATGCAATTTTGCAAAAAAGTTAAAAAATTTATAGTAATTTATATATTTTTTATACTTACTAATGACCCAGACTTAGCTGGTGCTAAACTCTTTAATTCAGGGCCAAACACGAATTTTGTCCCCCCAATCCCCAAAAGTTGCATCAAAAACCGAAAAATACATGTCCTATATGGTCCTCCATACATTTACTCCTCTGCTCATGCGCAGTGTCAAGGAGGTCCCGAAATTGGCGCCAATTATCATTCTTACAACCAGTGCCTGGTTAGCGTTATGTACTCAGTGGGGAGGTATGAGTTCCCAACTCCTGGGAAGGCCATCCTCGTCTGGGTCATTGGTAAGTATAAAAAATATATAAATTACTATAAATTTTTTAACATTTTTATACTGTACCAATGACCCAGACTTAGCTGAATAGTAAATAGGCTGGAGGGCCTAGGACATAAAGGAAAATCCAATAAGCTCAATTATCTATAACAGAATATCCTCTCCAGGAGAAATAGAGAGATAGGCTTTACATGTCTCTTTGTCATTTATATTAAAGAAGAAAGACACAATACCGATCAGTAATTGGGCATAATAATAATCAATTATCTCTATTAACATCCAGTATAACCCTTTATACTAATATTTTAAAAGGTAAGCCAATAAATAAAGGAAGTCCAGAGAAATGAGACTCTTTATATTCATTAAAAGTGTCCGAGGATTGTATATTGATGCTCGTTTGACACATGACATATACAAATGCTTCACACCAAGCTACACTTTAAAAATATTACATGGTTGAGTAAACATTAGCTTTACACTTTAAAACCATCCCGGTACAGACTCGGAATTACTGACTCTAGGGGAGGTATTCCCTTGCTTTTCACTATAAAGCAGGTGGCCTAAGGGAACACCCCCCCCCCCCCCCCTTCCCCTTGCCCTGGGTCAAATACCCCAGAGCGAAGAGGGCAGCAGTACAGAGTCACTGCCAGAACAGAAAGCCTACATAACTATAGTTGCAACTGTTTAGTGGACGATATTCTGAGCAAATGATAACGGACCTAAACAATGGAGGTCTCCAGAAAATGGACTCAATATTTCTGAGATAAAAATTAGTGAATGTGGAAGGTTGAGACCAATATGCAGCCTTCATTAGATCAATAATAGCAATACAATTAGCATAGGCCCAAGAAGTAGAAGGAGCTCTTACTTCATGAGCTGAGATCTTGAGTGCCGACTGCTGAGAAGAAGATAATTTTCCATAAGCAGTATGAATAGTTAATTGAATCCATCTAGCAATAGAATGAATCATAACATCCTTTCTATTAGGCATCAAAGACAGAAAGAAACGCTTACGTCCCTTTCTGATGAACTCAAATCTACGTTTGTAAATACGTATTGCCCTAACAGGACAAAGTAAAGGCCTACGCCCATCAGATGATGGAAGGGCCTTAATAACAATAGGTTCAGGATACTTATTAGGAGCCTGATTCTTAGCCAAAAATCCAACATTGGTGGTAAAGTTAATAGTATTACCAACACTACGGTAGTGAGAATCCTCCACAGATAGTACATGAAGCTCACTAACTCTTCTAGCAGAAGAGAAGGCTAAGAGAAAAGCTGTCTTATAAGTTAAGAATTTGAAGTCCACTGTGTCAAGAGGCTCAAAAAGGCTCTTCTTTTAGCTTAAGAAGAACCCAGGCCAAATTCCACTTCGGAATTAATCTAAGGGTTCTAGGTCTATTTATCGAAAAATTTCTAACTAACTTAGATAAAGAGACATTAGTTCCAATCATTAAGCTATCATGATGTGCATAGGTATCGGATAGCATAGACCTATAACCCTTAATGGTGATAGGCTGCAGTTTAATCTCATCAAACAAGTATACTAGAAAGTTTGCAATGTCTGGAATGGAAGGATCATAAATATCTACGGAATGATCCCCACACCCCTGACGAAAGACCTTCCACTTAGCAGCATAGTTTAGCGAAGAGGAGGTCCTCCTACAGTTAGAAATTGCGTCCACCTCTCATCCTATAAATTGCTTGCCGTGCAAGATGGACCGCACAACGGAAAAACGTGAAGGTTTAGACCTTGCGGGTTGTGATGCAGTGTGCGCGATTTCCCCTGTGAAAGAAGATCCTCCCGTGGAGGAAGCTTCCACAGCATGTCCCACAAAAGACACCTGAGTAGATTTATCCATGGTCTCTGGGGTGACAGAGATGCTACCAACAGAATCTTGCATTGCGATTGTTTTATCTTGAGCAATATCTGCTGAATCAACGGCGGTGGAGGATACGCATACCCTATCATTCCGTCCCAAGAGATCGAGAGAGCGTCTACTGCAAACGCTCGAGGATCTGGACAAGGTGACACATACGTCTGCAACTGATTGTTGAGATGTGTCGCAAATAAATCTATCATTGGCCGTTCCCATTGGTAGCAAATCTGATTGAATACTTGCTTGTTGAGAGTCCATTCTGACGGCAACAGGCGACCCCTCCAAGAAAGGGAGTCTGCTAAGATGTTCAGACGACCCGGAATATGACGGACCAAGAGAAGAATCTGATGTTCTAGTACAAACAGAAGAATTCTTTCCGTCAAATTGAGCAACGGAATGGAATGAGTGCCACCTTGGTTCCGAATATACGCTACTACTGTCGTATTGTCGGACATAATCTGCACGTGTGCATTCTATCCAACGACGTAGAGCAAGCCAAATCGACATCATCTCTTTGATGTTGATGTGCTTGCTTAACAACTGCGGATCCCAAAGACCCTGGCACTTCAAATCTGATGGGCTCAGTGTTGCGCCCCAACCTGTTTGACTGGCATCCGTCATAATCGTAAAACTGGAATCTGGCAATTGCAGAGTTAACCACTGTATGTCTGCCCATGTCTGAATCTCTTGCTTCACTTGGCTTGACAAGAGGATGACCATCTCGAGCGAATGAATCTTCACTCTCCAATTCTGAGTCAGATAGATCTGAAGAGAACGAGTGCGTAGCCGCCCCATTGGAATGAGATCCGAGGCAGATCCGCACAGACCTATTAGTCTCATGAATTCCCTCGCTGTAACTTTGTCTGAGTGAAGACAATAGCGAGCGTAACAACTGACTAATTTCGCTCTGGTTAACGGCAGACGAACGAGATTGTTGTGCGTCTCGAAGCTCATCCCCAGGTGGTGAATGACTTGGACGGCACCAGATCCGACTTCTCTTCGTTTACTATGAAACCGAGACGTCAGAGCAATAGGAGCAGATTCTGCATATCGTTCTGAAGTGTTAAGTCACTGCCGTACCTCTGAAGAATATCGTCCAGGTAAGCCGACGTTACCGCAGACGAATGAGCTTGGAAATAAGTCATTACCGAGTTCATTACCCGAGTGAAAGCCCAGGGCGCTAGATTCAGACCAAAGCACATCGCTCGGAACTGATAAACAACACCTAGGACAGCGAAGCGAAGATACTTTCTGAACGCCAGATGTACCATGTCGTGAAAGTACGCATCCTTGAGGCCTATGCTCGCAGCATAATCGTTCACTCGAATGCTCGCTCTGACCGATCAAATGGTCTCCATATAAAACTTTGGAGCCACGATCAGCTTGTTTATCCAGCTTAAGTCGATCACTGGACAGAACGAGCCGTCTGGTTTCGGAACCAGAAAGAGATGGCTGTAGAAACCTGGAGATTCTTCTTTAAAAGAGACTGGACTTCTGATAGAAGTGCCGTTCTTTTCTGACAATTTGACAGAAGCTTGGACTTCGAGTTAACGGAGGTTTGCCTTTGAAGGACAGTTTCAGTCCTTCCGAAATAACCCCTCGAACCCAAGGGTCCTCCGTAATTGATTCCCAGTTGCTTGAGAAACTCGACAGTCTTCCGCCCACCGGAACGTGACAGAGGTCTAAACCATCACCTCCTGGATCTGCGAGGCTTGCGGGAGGAGAAACTACGTCCTCCGCAACCCGCACCTCGCCCCGTCGGCCTAGGGGCATCTGACCGGTTATTTCGGACAGCATAACGGCCCCTACTCAAGTCGCTACTCTGACGGTCTCTAGAGTAAGACCTAGAGGACACATAGGAACCTCTATAGGAAATTCCCCTGGACGAACTCGTCCCAGAAGTGCCTGGCCTACTCCTCTCTGCTGGTTCCGTCTTCTTGGAAGCAGACTTAAATAGCAGAGAGTCAGAAGCTTTCTTAGTTAATTTATCATACATAGCAGAAAGCTTGCCGCTGAAGAGAAATTCTCCAGAGACCGGAGCGACTCTAAGAGAGTTTTTCGCCTTACTGTCCACACGTGTGGAAGTAGCTAGGGCCGCGTCACGTCTAGCTAACTCCAGATTCGCCACTGAAAGGGCGGAGTTATACGTGGAAAAAGCTATGTCACTGGACAGAACTCTTAAGGACGTCTGTACATCTTGAAATTCTGGTCCTTTAAAGCGTAATGACAATGCTCTAGTAAGGTGATCTGCGTATGAAAGAGCATCTAAACTAGCTCTGTTAGACGATATTGTCGTTTCCATTGTTGACGAAGGAAGTGACACAGACGACGGCATGGATATATCAAGGTCTTCAGCCTGGTCGTCTAAACGCAGAGGAACTCTCTGGATGCCCTGACCTGCCGTATCAAACTTATTCCTTTGATTGATAAAAGACAGCTGTAGAGCAGATGCCGGTAGGAAGGCTGACCTGCCCGTCTTGTTGGCAAGTTTATCAATAGCATCATCTAATAATTAAAATATCCGAGTGACATTCCTGGACTGTGACAGAAATTCTGGGGCAATGTTCCTAAACCAATTAAAAAGTCGGTGTCCAGTGCACTATCATCCTCCTATCCGGCTGCGCAGCATTCTGGTCCGACGGAGCAACTTCTGGAAGGTAATGCCGGATTAACTCTACGGCTATTTTATGTTGTTCCGAAAGGGATATATCTAACTCATCGGAATCCCTTTCGCCATCCTGCCGGACCTCTTGCAAATCTTGGTCGTCCGCACCTGATCCAGCGGCAGAACCTACCGACCCAGCTTCGTCTGACACTTCATGTTCCGACAGAGGCTCTGCTGGGATGCTGTGATGATCTTTGCTATCTGTGATAGCACATTCGTTACGGAGGCCTGGGGAGCCGCGGTCTTACTGGATTTAGCCGCCGGAAGCTCCCTGGACGTTGCATCCTGCATACATCTTTTATGCGAACGTCCGGATGTAGAAGGCCTCGTATCCCTGGCTACCGGATGGCATGATCTGGTCGCCGTGGAATCCCTAGTCGGCCAAGCTGACTGAATATCGCTGGTCACGTAGCCAAGGTGCGGTCGTGTGTGCTGCCGAGAGGATGAAGAAGCCTTATAGGTAGCCTCGCCTGACTGCCTATATACCGGAGCGTCCCAAGCGGCGGATGAATGCTCCGACTGCGTAATGCTACGGACTACAACATCTGGTCCCAGATGCTGCTGTATGAGAGAGGGACCTCTCGCTTGCAGCTCGTGCCGAGCTGGACAAGCTAAACACCGGACTATCAGGCTTCCTCTGATCCATCCTCCTATCCGTCGTCACTGGGTGTGCACTTGGATGTTTTATAGTGCTCGCAACACCCGACTCTCTCTGCTGGACCGCAACAGACGAACCCGGGTGCTGACCCATTCGGTGAATGGATGCGACACCAGGCGAGCTAGCGGACGTCAACCCCTTCAAGTTCCTTTCGGGTAATTGACGGATCTCCATGAGCACTTTTGCCACTAGCTCTTCGCTTGTTTGTGACGACGGAGGCACACTTCTGGACGACATCACGGAAATATCACACTGTTCTTGTTCCTCTGAAAAAGAGAGTGAAAGACTAGAGTGGCTCTGCAGAGAGAGAACCGGCATGGGCCCTCTCTCCAGTAACAACATACCGTGACATACGTTTCCAACGTTTGTCATCCCATTTGAAACACACAGAACAAAGATCAGTGCGAGTACAGAGAGTACAATTAATACAGAGATCATGAGAATCATAGGAAGATTTCCTCCTATTACAATTTGAACAATAATCATTCACTGTGAAAAAAGGTAAACAATCATAGTACTCGCACTAATCCTTGAAAATAAAGATACATAATAAAACAATCCATTATAATCACTACGAAATAATGATTCGAAAAGAAAAAATTTTTTCCAAAATTTTTTTCAGAAGAGCTCAAGTTCCCAATGGGAACCCTGAGCCCAATGGATCCCAAAAAAGCCTAAGTGCGGACAAAAATTTAAATTCATTTTGAAAAAATTAATGTAACACTTACGGACAATATTAATGTATCTTGCTATGAAATAAGAGATGCAGAAGACAAATAATCACTATCAGCAGTAACTGTTGTCAATCTAAGCAAAAGTGTCAACAAACCGGAAACATGACTCCAGGCACTGAAAAAACCTGGCCCGAAATCAGTTACCAATTTAAAACACTATCTGATGCAAAATAGAGGCTTCCAGAGAAGAAACTGTAGAACATCAGATGGTAGATGCAGACCAAAATGCCTAAACATCCCCTAGGGTGAGGACGAAAACATGGGGAAAAAACAGAAAAAATTCTGTTACCAAGCCAAAACTCCCAAGAAATTTTAGCAATGAACATTACAAAAAATAAGCCAAAACATGGGAGAATAGCTAGGGGGGAATAAGGAAGGTAGAGAGGAAACACTGATCAAACAATGGTACTTCATAGCCAGAATGACAACACCGGGGCCATGCCTTGAAAAAAGGCAACATGAAATAATTTCATAAAATAATTATAAGTTACAGCCCTGAACATTTTCTTGCACTATTTTTTCCTCTCTTCCTTATATTTCCTCTTTATTTCCACCATTTCTCTCATCAAAATGTGTCTGGCATCATGAAAACTGAGATTTGGAAGCACAAATAACAGTGAAGTGTACCTGTTTTGAGGGCCACACAAAGAATGATAATTGGTGCCAATTTCGGGACCTCCTTGACACTGTGCATGCGCAGAGGAGTAAATGTATGGAGGACCATATAGGACATGTATTTTTCGGTTTTTGATGTAAATTTTGAGGATTGGGGGGACAAAATTTGTGTTTGGCCCTGAATTAAAGAGTTTAGCACCAGCTAAGTCTGGGCTATTGGTACAGTATAAAAATATGGCCTGAGAAACAGAAGATCTACTTTTTGGGCTTTACCCCCAAATTACTGGACGTTTATTACATACAGTGAATTAACATCCTAATCTCACACATCTATTCTCTAATTTCCTCATGACTGTTCGTCTTAAGGCCATAAAATGAATACCCAGATTATCACCAACACCCACCCCATATTTAGAACACACTCAAATTGTTTTATTGCATCATGCACTCAAGATCGTCAGAAGCTGACCTGATCTGAGTTGGCCATCACCTGTGTATTATTCCACTAGTAGGGCAGCTATGTGTACAATAATACTATCACTGAGTACTATTAATTAATGCTAGTACTTTATTTACAACTGAAGTTAGTTGAACTGGTTGAGTGCTGAAGCCGATATCTGGACTTTATTCTGAGGTAGAATTAACAATATTTAACCTTTAAAGGCCAATTTCTGACTTTTACAACCTTAAAACAGGTGCCTTTAGCATGCCATGATGAGGAGGTTCTGCTGACAATAGGCAAATTGTCTAGGCAGTGGTTTCTAGTTACAGTCTTGGCTGCCTGTAAACAGTCAGCCAAGTTTTGACTAGAAATTACTGCAAAGACGCTGGACATTTTAAGGCTGTGGGCTGATGGGAATTCATACTTGCTCAGGCCCTTAAGGCTTAAAGGCTTCATATTCTATGGAGGTGCTTCATACTATCTTTGAAGTGTAGTTATTTATTCTGTATAGATAAGGATTTGGCTTATTACAATTTATGTTGGACAGCTAGAGATGGGCGGTATTGGAATTTTGAGTATCAGTTTCGGTATTTTTAGGGTGGGGGAGTATAAAGCAGTATCGGTTAACTGGTAAAGTGCTGAGTTTTTTCGGACAACAAATCAAAGCTCATCATATACTGCTCTATTACATTTAATTGGATAGAGCCTTATAGGTACTATCCAATTAAATGTCAGAGAGCAGGGTATTGTATAAACAATCTGATGCATATCAGGGACAATAAAAGCTTCCTCAGGTAGAATGTAGCTACAGACAGTTATTGCCTGTCACTTTTAGTAAAGCCCAAAATAGGGCTTCCAGCACTCTACCAGTTAAGTAGATAAATCACCTGGGCAGGCTGCCAAGACTTGACTAGAAATCACGACTAAGCAATTGAACATGTACAGGTTGTAGTCTAGTGGGAATTCACGACAAGTGCCCAGTCCTTTGAGGGATAACAAAACAGAAAAGAAAATCAGTCACTTCTTTAATGAAAATGAATTCTTCAACAACTATCAAGCCTTAACAATGTTTTATAAATAACAAATGTTGGGCAATTTGAAAATACAAATGGTTTCGGTATTCAATGATTGGTTCTGTTCGGTTTTTCAATATCCTCATGATATTGGTATAGGTTCGGTTTTTCAATACATTGCCCATCTCTAGTGAGTGTCTGTAGGCACTCTCCCATCAGTTGTAACTGGGCAAACATACGTGAAAAAATTTTGACGACCAAGAATAATTTTGCACTCTACAGGGAGGGGCTATACTTCACCACATTTTTAACATAAAACAATGATAATCTAGGTATTTGTGTTATGGACTAAAAAGTGAAGATTTTTTCAATCACTTTTTGATATACTCTATCTAAATAACTTGATATGTCTCATCATTTTTTAGCATTTTGTTTAGCATTTTCTTCCAGTCTCTTTTTGAATAACTCCATCTGCTTTTCATCACTTGGAGACCTGAAGATAAAAAAAAATTTAAAATACAGTGGGTCCCACTAAATTGGATATTGCTTTATGGAATAACCCTCTTAAGTGCATATAATTTTCAAACACAACACCATTTACCATGAAATTTGCCATTAATTACCTATGTGCATCCCTAGTAACAGAATAAAAAACTTATTATCTATTGGAGAATTACTCTTATAAAAACTGAATTACCCACTTTTCTAGACCTTTTTGGCCTCATTTCAACCAATATTACTATTTAATTTACTACCATATTGATCCAGGAATAAGCCCACCTCCCATCAACTTTTCAGATTTCAGTTTCAGAGAACCCCCCCCCCCCCCCTCCCCTGTAAATAAGCTCAGTCCATGACTTTGTAATGACAACATCAATGACAACTGGTACATGTAAGTTGTTACAATGAAAAAGAACCCCTTACCCAATGCTCATGATATCAAAATTTGTTTTTTTAATTATTTTTATTTGTGTTTAAAAAGATTTTGACAAAACCATATCATGCAACCTCTCATTGGAACGAACTTAATGAGCTCATTCCAATGAGGGGTCACATATATGGTTTTGTTGAATTTTTTTTAAATTATGCCGATACATGCATCCAGTACATTAGGTAAAGGGTTAACCGTTTACCCAACGCAGACGATATCAAAATTTATTATTTTAAATATAATTTTTTAAAATTTTTCAAAATATTTCAACAAAACCATATCATGTGACCCCTCGTTGGAACGATTACAACGAGCTCGTTCCAACGAGGGGTCACATGATAGGGTTTTGCTGAAATTTTTTGAAAAATAATATTTTTTCAAATGCTGAATTTGTATATCATGCGGGCAGATGCGGGTGATTCATTACGTAAAGGGTTAATGCATCTTTGTTATGAGACTGACCGAGTAAACCTAATCTTGTATGAACTTTGCATCCAAATTCACCTGCAGGCTTCAACTCTCAAAAATAAGCCCACCCATATACTTTTGTCCACTTTTACTTCACACACACCCTGGGCTTAATACCGGGTCCAAGAGTTCTGTCAAACAAGATATGATTGAATAAATTCCGATTTGGGCACTGTTAACTGAGCACTCCTCTTAACAGAATATTTATCCCATAAATGGCCGTTTATTCGAACAATAAAGGCCTTTGATAAATTTTTGCTTTAATTGCCTAGTAGGGTGATAAATTTTCCCCATAGGTTTAACACACAAAAAATTTATCACCCTAGTAGGGAGTTGGAAAGGGACTATACTGTGTTGACCTCCGGCGTTCCATTTGAAAAGTCGGGATATCTTGACCTGATTTACGCGTATCAGAATTTGACAGAAATCTGCAGAAACAAAGCGACGATCATCACTTAAACATAATTAAATGAGATGTACTGGTATAATATATGCCACATGTTCATTGTGAGCAAACAATAAAGAATACTCATAATTAATTTACAAAAGTATTCAAAAATAAAACTCGATTTTGAAAAACCTAATGCCAGAAGTGACTGGTGTAGTGTTAAAATTAATTTGGATTTTGCCAAGGGATGTACATATGTTCGATGGGCGGTACCTCGTGTCGATAGAAGATAAACAATTCTTCTGTTTCAGGAGAGAAAGAACGTGAACGATGTTCTTTAATTATGAGTAACCTTACCTCTCCTCCCAGCACAGCAACGCGTAACACGAAGTACATACACTCTGCACAATTCCAATACAATTGAATTCACACACTGTCAAAGAATTTGAACACACCTGTATCATGTGCTGTTGAACCCATGGCTTCCACACACGAATCTCGCGTAATCGCAATAACTATTTCCTCATTAGAACAAAATGGTGGCACAAGTGTTAACATTAACAACTTCCATTTGCAGCATACCGGCCTCTCAAATCCAAGCATATTATTGAATATATAAATTTTTTAGTAAATTTCCTTTCTTATTATACCTACCTGCAATTGTTTACTACAGGCTTGCACTACAGTGGAAGAACCTAACTCGGATAAAATACTCTCTATTTTAATCTTTCCCAAGAGATTTGGGGAAAAAAAGTGGTGTAAAAACACCACGAAAAAATAAGCCAAAACTAAGTCAAGCGCCATCGGCGCACAACCAGTAAGGGATGTTCTTCTCTTAGTACATTTCCACGACTTCCGTTAACCAGTGCGCAAGCAGTCATCAAACCATTCTTCTGAGTCTGCCAACATAGGAGGTATGTGATCAGCGGGTAGGAAGGATTCTTACCCGAATAAGAAGATGGGAGGGCCTCCATGTAAACAATTGTGGTAGGTATAATAAGAAAGGAAATTTACTATAAAATTTATATTTCTTATCAACCTACCTTATAAATGTTTACTACAGGCTGAATAGACAATAGGATGGAGGGAATCACATAACCAACCCACACATAACTCAACTGCACTGGAACCGTGGACAAAGGAAGAGATCCCTAGGCCTATCAAACCATAGCATCACAAACATTAGTAAAAGACAATGAAAGATGAGGTGTATGGTGAAGTGCGACGCAGAGAGAGAAAGGGCAGTAACAGCACGGAGCTGGAACTGACCTTGTAAAAAGCTGAATGGCTGGAATAGACAACAACCTGAGCTGAAGAAAGAGGGCCCGTAACTGTCGCAGATAAATGGAGAAGGTAGCATTTCTCCAGTAGGCTGCCAATATAACATCCGACAACATGACGGAGTTAGTAAAAGCCCCGAGAGGAAGACAATGCACGCACCTCATGGCAGAAAAAACAATTGGTAATACAATCACCAGTAGCTAGACAAGAGGAAGCTGCACGAATAGCAAGACAAATCCATCATGAAATGGATGCAGGAGAGATCTGGCATGTGAGAAAACGCATATCCATCCAGGATAAAGGCACGAACGCCCCTCCCCCCCCCCCCCCCCCCCCAAGCAGAGCAGCGCCAAAGAAAGTGTCAATCTTGGAGTAAACTGCAAAGTCCTGGGCCTTTTCAAGGAAAAGAGCTGAACAAGCTTGGAGAGGCAAGGATGAGTGTCGAAACAATGCGGTACCACATATGAAAAAGGTCTCCGGAGCATGGATTTGTACCCATTGCTGGAGACCCCCAGAAACAAACATATCCCAGAAACTCCGCAATCAGTGTGATCGAAGGAGTGACAGAAGCAACAGAGTGATCGCACACCATCGACAGAAGAACCTTCTACTTA
This sequence comes from Pictodentalium vernedei, assembly GCA_031216915.1. Lineage (NCBI taxonomy): Eukaryota > Metazoa > Mollusca > Scaphopoda > Dentaliida > Dentaliidae > Pictodentalium > Pictodentalium vernedei. The sequence continues at coordinate 355,555,066 of CM062292.1, read as the reverse complement.
GCCACAGAGGCTAAACCAGTGGAGTGAGTGCCTCCTTGAAGAAGAAAAGCAACTCCACTGCTCGTCTCTAAAAACCATTACGGTGGAGACAGGACCGGATAAAAGGCATGCGTGAATGCACAATGAAGTCGGGTCAACTTGAAACCTCCTCGGGCGACTTTGGCAAAGAAAGTCGCGACGTAGAGGGAGACATGCCGGAACCGCCGCTAACAGAGAGCGGAGCAGATTGATCCACACCCACCGAGGCCACAGGGGTGTGATCAAAAGGATTCGACTGCAGGTTCATATCTGGGCTAGAACCTGAGGTGGAATCGGAACCGGCAGGAAGGTGTAGCTGACAAGACCGTCCCAAAGGAGGGCCAGAGCATCCACGGCAAAAGCCAGAGCATCTGGACACGGGAACACGAACGTGTCCACCTGATGGCTCCGAGTCGCAAAGAGATCAATGGAACACCGCCATGTGGAGCAATCAACTCGATGGAAAAGAACCTGTCGCGTCGGGACAGGGAGTTGACTAAGACGTTCAGACGACTGGGAATGTGACGAACAACCACCCCGGCGTTGACATCCTGAGCGAGCAGTAGAAGATTCCGAGCCAATTCGTACATTGGAACTGAGTGCGTGCCGCCCTGGTTCCGAATGTAAGCAACCACTGTCGAATCGTCGGACAACAGAAGGACCTGACGATTCGACAAGTGAGGGATCCACTGCCTGAAACTCAGAAGAAGAACAAGAAGCTCCTTCTGGTTGATGTGTAGAGATGCCCAATACTGGTCCCACATCCCGTGAAGGAAAAGACCTGGAGGATCCAACATCGCACCCATCCAAGATCGCTGGCATCTGCCGTCAGAACGCGATCGGATGTGGGTAAGGCCAATGGGACACCCTGCTTGATCCACTGAACATTCGTCCAGTGGAGAAGGTGAAGATGAAGAGATTCTGGTAACTGAACACCAGATCCGGAGAATCGACATTCGGCATCCAACGACTGAGCAGAAAGTGTTGAAGAGGTCTGACATGCTGCCAACCTAGAGGAATGAGATCAATCACCGAACAGCAGAGACCGAGCAGCCGGAGAATACCCCGTGCTGTCGCGGATGTGGACTGGGACAGAGTCAGAGCAAAAGCTGAGAGAATCACAGCCCTGGCCTGGGGAACCGCCACTGTATTGAACTGAGTGCGGAAGGCCATCCCCAGATGACAAAACGACAGAGAAGGGACCAGATACGACTTCTCCTCGTTGACTCTGAATCCTAGCGACGTGAGCAAGCTCAACAGAGTGTCGACATCCAACTCCAGTAAGGCAGCATTGGAATGCCTCTGGAGGATATCGTCTAGATATGCCTAAGTAGTCACCCTGGACTGTGTGCGATGGAAGGCTATCACATGCGACATCAGTCGGGTGAAGGCCCAAGGAGCCAGGTTGAGGCCAAAAGGCATGGCCTTCAACTGGTAAACTCGCCCCAGAAAAGCGAACCTGAGATACTTCCGGAACACCCGATGAATCGGAACATGAAACTAAGTGTCTCGCAGGTCGATGCTGGAAGCGAAATCTCCCTGGTGAATGGAGCGGCAGACCAACCTGAAAGTCTCCATGCTGAACTTGGGAGCAATGATAGACTGGATCAGGATACTCAGATCAATAACCGGTCGGAGTCGGCCGTCATTCTTCGGCACCAAGAACAGGCGGGAATAAAACCCCAGTGAATGAATGTTCTTGACGACCTTGATCGCTCCCTTGGCCAGGAGATTGTCTATCTCCATGGACAAAAGCTCCCGGCGTAAAACGTCTGAAGGAACTGTGGTTGGAACAGGCACTCTGGACAGAGTGGGGTGCCTTCGGAAGGATAATCGCGTTCCGGACCGAACAACATCTAACACCCAAGGATCGGATGTGATGGTGGCCCAACGGTCTCCGAACTCTGCTATCCTTCCTCCAACCTGGACGACTCGAGGTGAGGACCTTCAGTTCGAGCCCCGACGAGGCCCGCGAGAGGAGAAACCACCTCCTCTACTGAATGAAGAATCCTTAGATTTCCCTCTAGCCTGCCGATGCTGACCCTTACCCCGTGAGTAAGAAGTAGAAGCGGTGGCAGAAGGATCAGCCCTATGCTTCGCAGAGGAAGCAGAAGGATACTTGTTAGGCTTTGAATGGTCCCTGCCTCCCCTAGAAGGCTGATCAAGCTGACGAAGCAGCAGCTGATCTTTGGAGTGACGTAGGACATCATCCCGGACCGTCGACATGGAACAGTAGCGGCCCTGCCAAAGAAGCAGATCGAAGAGCAGCGTGCTGCCCCCAGGAAGGGATCAGCCTGTGTCAAGCACAGAGTCCCTTCGAACTAGTTCCAAAATAGGCGTGTCACAGGCATGCGTGTAAGATGCATGAGCGCTTTGGACAGCACACGCAAAGGAGGTTGTACATCATCAAACCTATCTGGAGGTAGATAGGCAGCTAAGGTAGAGACGACGTGGTCGAAGAGAGAAAGCATACCCAGCATTTCTCACGATAAGCCCAACATGGACTCCAGAGTCGTCATAGGAATGACAGCAGACTTGGGCTTGGAAAGCCCGAGGGAATTGGAGTCCTGGTCCAAAACCGTCAAAGTCTGGCAGACTGACGGATTGGCGGAATCATAGTAACGATAACACACAGGAGGCAAAAAGGTGTCAACCCTGGTGGAGAATGGAGCCTTCATAGCCTTGGAACTCAGCCTGGAGTCCAAGGCTAAAAATGCTTCAACCACCTGTACTGACTGGCACGGTCGAAGATGCCCAGAAGCAGGTTGCTCCACAGGCTGCAGGCACGCGACCGATGATCGCGGCCTGGCTGACACTGTTGGCTGGTTTGATGGTTTGAGATCCGGAAGGAACCCAAACACAAAGTCAAGAGCTGCCCCCAAGTCAGAAGACTGCTGGCTCTCGACATCAAGGATGTCTGACTCCTCCCTGGAGTCAGAAGACACATAGCCCATCGTGGGCAAACCAGCCGACGCCTCCCATGGTGTAGGCGGGCGACGGGTGGCACCCGAAACATCTGAAGGCAGATGTGTATAGGGGTACAACACACCCTGAGGATCAACACAGCAGGAACTCAGGAGAGTTGCCACGGACCTCTGCGGGGCAGAAGGTCCAGGCTGCACAGAAGGCATTGGTCCCGCAAAACTGTGTGACCAGAATGAGTGGACTCAAAATGCCAATGATAAAACTGTGGTACTCGACGACGCTGAGACCACAGTAGAGGGTTCGGCCGGCAGCCACTTCCAACTTCGCCAAGTTGAAGTCAGGGAAGGCTGAGGCCGATACCCCACGTCTACACTACCAGACACCGCTGCAGACCACTGCAGGTAAACAACTGCTGTGCTCAACAGCTGAGAGGACAGCAGGGGGTTCAGTCGGCAGCCACTTCCGACTTTCGTCGAGTTGAAGTCGGGGAAGGCTGAGGTCGATACCCCACAACCACACTACAGACATCCCTGCAGACCCTTGCAGGGATAAGCCGAGGCCGGCTAAAAACGGTTCCCAGTGACGTTGTAGACGGAACAGCAGTAGCAGCAGATATGACGGGAGCTGTTGGAACTGGCGGAAAAGGGGAGAGAGCCACCTAGCTCGGCCTCCAAAGGAGGAGTCACAACCCTAGTGACAGCCTCAGATGTCGACTGAAGAGGGCGCATAGTCTCGGAACCAGGCATCTCTTCACCAGAAATCCAACAGCACATCCCCCACGGATGGGGAATAACTCTCACCAGACGTGGTCGAGTCGGGAGGCCTCGAAACGACTGCGTTCCACACCAATCGCATGTGCGGGAGGAGCTGCACATCCCCCACGGAGGAGGAGTAACTCACACCAGACGTGGTCGAGTCGCGAGGCCCCGCAATGACAGAGTCCCCCCCCCCCCTTGCGGATGTGGGAGGAGCTGCATATCACCACCCCCCCCCCCCTCCGAGGGGGTATAACTCACACCAGACATGGTCGAGTCTGGAGGCCCCGAAACGACAGTGTTCCACACCCACCGCAGGTGCAGGAGGAACAGCCACAAGAATGCACCAAGGTGAGGGCAAAAGGAATTGCCCTAAAGGAACCAAACTGGGAATAACCGAGGTGAGAGTAGTAGAAGAAAAAGGTGAACTCAACAGATACAGAAAGTAGAAAAACACCTCTACTATGAGAGAAGGTGGCAGAAAAAAAAAACGGTGGGGACACGACAGAACCCAGACGGCCGACAAGGACCGAAAAAACCAGAAATTCAGCCCTCAACAGAGTGAAGAAATCCTGCCCAGACAGTCCCTCACTGACACCTAACTCCAATAACAATTTAAATTTATCAACCGAAAAATTTCATTGTCGAACCGCATTGACACGATGTCGAAAAAACATTTGCGAAAACCAAATATATAAATAATATACAATGAGAATGTGGTTGAAAATATTAACGAGAATATATAAAACACAGTCCTGTTATTATACGATCTTCAGATCCATAATCCAGTCACAGGAAAACTATTATCGATGAGTTGAATTATCACTGTATCATAAGGCAAAGATGGCAACACGTCAACCACGTTGCATGGACGAAAGAAGAATGGTTTTGATGACTGCTTGCGCACTGGTTGATGGAAGTCGTGGAATTGTACTAGGAGAAGAGCATCTCATACTGGGTGTGCGCCGATGGTGCTCGACCTAGTTTTGGCTTATTTTTTCGTGGTGTTTTTACACCACTTTTCTTTCCCAAATCTCTTGGGAAAGATTAACCCTTTACCCAACACAGACGATTTCAAAATTTATTATTTTAAATATCATTTTTTAAATTTTTTCCAAAAATTTCAACAAAATCATATCATGTGACCCATCTTTGGAACGAGTTCGACGAGATCGTTCCCAAGAGGGATCACATGATGTGGTTTTGTTGAAATTTTTCGAAAAATAATATTTTTTTCAGCTGCTGAATTTGCATATTACGCGGACGGATATGGGCGATTTGTTGGGTAAAGGGTTAAAATAGAGAGTACTTTATCCGAGTTACGTTCTTCCACTGTAGTAAACAACTGTAAGATAGGTTGATAAGAAAGTTTATTTCACAGATGTATTTACGTTAACACTTTAAACATCAACATACAAAAATGGACTGACATTCGTGGCCTGCTTTGAAATTGGCCCAATTGCTCCCACCCACTCAATGCTACATGAATGCGTTGTAATGTAGCATAATTAACAGTTCAATTGTTGTTTTCTTTGAAAGGTTTGAAAGTATTACACCATGCCAGTACAAAAAGAAGAAAGATTGCTCATTTAATAATGGATTTTTGCAAGTTTAGCTGACGTATGTTGGGGAATTATTTTTAGACAGAAATGTATCACTTGCGCCTTATTTATTTTTTACAATGTTCTCTTGTCGATCGAAATGGATCAATTTACTCCCCACTTCGAGCTATGTTTTGTAGTGAATAACAGCACGATTTTCCCACAACTTCTTTGTAAAAGATTTATGGGACAAACAAAATAAACGTATAGTGTTTTCAAGTAAAAAATTTATTCTACTCATAGGATTAAGAATCAAACCGACTTGCCAGAGGCTTGTCAGTTTCATTCTTAATCCTACTCGTAGAATAAATTTTTTACTTGAAAACACTATACGTTTATTCTATATTTATCACTGGCAAAATGGCTATTCAGTTAACTGGTAGAGTGCTGGAAGCCCATATTTGGGCTTTATTTTGAAGTGCAGGTACTGCAAATTAAAGGCTTCAAATTCAGTGGCTGTGCTTCGTATTATCTTTGAAGTGATATTATTTAGTCTGTTAAGATTTGCCTTGTTACAATTTATAGGAGAGTGCCCACAGGCACTCTCTTATAAATTGTAACAAGGCGAAAACATGTGAACAAATTTTGGTGGCCAAAAATAATTTAGCACTCTACCAGTTAAAAGAGTTCCACTGTATTTCAGTGTTTGACATATGGACACCTGTCAAATTGGTCAAAACTGTCACAGCTTGAAAGTTGGGAACGAGCATTTCACCTTGACAGTCAAGCATGAAATTTATTTTACATCAGAACTGATTCATATATATATATGTTGTAAACACAAGAATTTCAATAAAAATGAATATTAACTGCAAGATCAAAAGGAGATAACTTGATTTCCATAATCATTATAAAAAAAGTTTAGGAATATGCGAACCCTGTTAACTTTTTGACAAAATGTAATGACCAAAGCCGGCCAATGCTATTCACCAATTTATTATTTTTTAATTTTATGTCTCAAAACACAGCCTCTCACCGAAACCAACTCACTGAGCTCATTCCAATGAGGGGACATAGGCTATGGGTTTTTTGCAGGTGTAAAGAGTTGAAGAAAATCTGAAAACATAAAAAATATTCTGATTGTGGTGATCAGCATTCTACTTTTCACAGTCATTCAATGCTCTCTCACAAACCTGGTCAAGTAACTTCAAAGACATCGAAAATATTTTTTCTATTAATTTTTGTCTCAAAAACACAGCTAATGGCCTCTCACCGAAACCAACTCACTGAGCTCCTTCCAATGAGGGGTTCATAGGCTATGGGTTTTTTGCAGGTGTAAAGAGTTGAAGAAAATTTGATCAGCATTCTACTTTTCACAGTCATTCAATGTTCTCTCACAAAACTGGTCATGTAACTTCAAAGACATCGGAAATATTTTTTCTATTAATTCAAGGTCAATCAAGGTTTCCCAGAATACTTTAACATATACTGAAGGCAAAATAGAGGGATTGAGATTAAAATTCAGTATATCATACCATGCTCTTGCCCTAGTCTGAAGATATTGTTCAGCAATCAGTCTGTCTTTTTCATCTAATCTCTCTTTTCGCCACATAGTTGACTTACTGAATTAAAAAATGAAGATAACTTAGAATGATAAAGTTAAAAAATATCAGCCCATAGAGGTCAAGCAAAAGATATCACAACTCAATCTATCCACCCCCACTTAAGATGACATCGAGTCAATCAATGCAATTACTACTCCCAATGTATGACATGTGATGATGAATAAGCTGTCACACTGTGCCTCTAGTTACACAGGGTTCATCTGTGCCTCTAGTTACACAGGGTTCATACAGAATTATCATTTTGAAATTCAAGGCCTTTTTAACCCTATACCCAACCCAGACGCTTTCAAAATTTATTATTTTAAATATCATTTTTTCAAATATTTTAAAAAATTTCAACAAAACCATATCATGTGCCCCCTCGTTGGAACGAGCTCGACGAGCTCGTTCCAACGAGGGGTCACATGATATGGTTTTGTTGAAATTTTTTGAAAAATAATCTTTTTTCAACTGCTGAATTTTCATATTACGCGGGCGGATGCGGCCGATTCGTTGGGTAAAGGGTTAAGGCTTTTTTAGGGCCAGATGCATAAAATTATGGGGCATTCATTAAGTATTTAAATCCCCCTGAATTTCCTAATTAATTCTTTGCAAAAACATTCTCTGTGTAAAAATTACAATGTTTCTTGATTGTTGGTTGTATTTTATTTGTTTTAATTCAACCATCGAGTGGAACAAGGTGCCATCTGCAATGCTTTAGCATTGCAGATGGCACCTTGTTACACTCAATGGACAAGTTATTTGGCGAAACACAAAAAACAATTTTGACAATTATATTTAGTTTATTAATTACTACTACAGGAGCAAAAACACTTTCTATTACAAACAAAACAGCAGTTTTGGGCTGATTACATGGGAAGTCTAGAAGCGGTAGTGTGTTGTTAGCAGGGGTAGAAACTCTTGGAGAATAGCAGTGTATGTGTTGATTTGAACAAATTTAATTTGTAGAATCAGTTTTCCTTCGTGTGAGTAAATTTTATGGGTGCAAAAAACAGCACTCTCAAATGAAACTGCAAGTGCAGATCGCATTCGCAAATTACAGAAATGATGAGTTAGGTTTTGCATGTGAGGGAATACTTTAAACAAGATTCTTAAGTGTGAGGAAGGATAGTATTGATGAAAAACAACTCTTTCAACTGAGAAATGAATAAAACTAAACTTAAATCTGTCCCCATAGCAAACCGGTCAAACTCAAAAAGAACCCTCCTTCTCTGCTGATTGATTTGATCCATTAGCAGTACATATTTTGCACCAAAATCGGGTAACCAATGTTTTCCTACCTTCGGTGTTTGTTTCAAATCTGATAAGGTCTTTAAATGACCATTTTAGCAATGAAGAAACTGACATTTTAATTTAAAGTAAACTCCGATAAACGTAAGAAAACAAACAAAAATGCTTGCACGTATTTCTGACACAGGAGTTATTTTAATAACTTCACACACAAGAGAAGATGGTAAAATTATTTGGTACACTATGACTGAATGGTTGTAGCAGACAATTTCACTATTGATTGGCCAATAAAATTACACCTTACTGTCGGCCTCGTAAAATTTACTAATCAGGATACAACTTGCCATGCGCATTGTGTAAAAGAAACACTGATAATGTTTTCACTAATAAGTAGACCCAGAAAAGTATGCAATCTATTAAAAAGGCTATATAATTTATGTTATATTGATCTGGTAAATTAAAAAAAATACATTTAATCAGCCAATGGCGACCGGTTCACACATGATTTGTTCTGTTGCCAATGTTTTGAACCTCAGCTTGACTCTTTTGTTTCAAGTGCGATTTTTACCGCTTGTCTTTTTGCTTTCAGGCAGGAGTGCAATAGCACCTGTCTCTGAAGGACTGAATCAGGGGAAATTACTTCGAACAATACATAAACAGCAGCTTAATATTCATGTTATTGACAGCCTCAACAAATAAAACAGCTACACTGTCCACATAACAGGTGCCCATATTGCAGATATAATAAAATTTAAGGACTTTTCAAGGTAGTTTGCCAATTTTCAGGGGCTTTTCAAGATAATTAGAGTTTTTAGGGCCAGGGTTGACAATTCCAGGACTTTTTTAGCCTGCATGAACCCTGTTACAGCGTAACAACTTTCACTTCATCAAACATCATGGTGTTTACCTAGAACAAAAACTAGTAACACTGTATCAGGATTTCCACTCTCATTTCTTGTTCTCCGTCAATAAAAACTAAAATATGTTGTAAATATTCAATCTGTACTGCCATACTCAATATCAATGTATCCCTTTTTCACAGATATCAAAGTATGTTCCTTAAAAAGTGATCAGTGATTGCAAGGCATCCGGAAATTGTAAACCTTTGGAGAAATTTGTAATGCCCTGATTATTTACTTATAGTAATAATTGCTCCCTCACCCTGTAAGATGGCTGCCGGTGAAATGATTTTCTATATACAAGTAACACATGTTGCAGCAATCCAGTTGTATAGAGATGAGTAGAAAAACCAACCGTGCCACTACATTCAAAGAGAATTCTACAGAGATAAGTGAAAGCATAATTTCAACTGGATCACGATTGATCGAAAATGATAAGTCCACTTTTTTATCACAGTACTGTAATGTTAACATCACCTGTTTTGGGTTTACTACAAAAATTAAATAAAATGTCATATTTATTTTTTGTTTAGTTTATGTGTTGGTGTTTCTCTTTCTGCACCCGACTGTTTTTAAATGAACGTGATCCAAGAAACGGTATGTATATGGAAGATGAAGATAAGAAAATGCCTTCTTCCTCACACTCAAGAGGTTAAATACGGCGTTGTCTATATGGCCGAAGGCCTGCAACACCTGCCTAGACTGAATCGGAAAAGAAAGGACTTCCTCCTTTGTCCGGATAAAGTCTGCGTCCAATGACGCCAGTGGTTTCTCTCTTGTCGCCGCAGCATTCTGATTCGGTGGAACAAATTCAGGGTAGTATTGATGGATGAAATCCATCGAAACCATGTGCTGTTCCGAAAGGGAAGGGTAATCCTCTTCCTTATCCCTTTTTACCATCCAAGATAATCAGTTGCGAATCTCGGTCCATTGCATCTGCGTGAACAGACGACTGGATTGACCCAGCACCGTCAGACAGTTCAGGTTCTGAGTCTGAGGGAGGCTGCACCTGCACTTGCTGGGATGCTGTGATCAGCTGTGCAATCTGCGTCAGCAAGTCCGTCATCGAGGCCTGAGGAGCAGTGGTCTTCCATTCTTAGCCATGTGCTGCTCCTTGGATGGTGTGTCGGAGGTGATCTCTTCTCCAAATGTCCCGATGGTCGAGGTCTCGTCTCCCTAGCTACCGGATGGTCCAACTTTATGGGCAAAGAGTGGTTCCTTCTTTGTGTAGCAGGCTGGATATCCAAAGTCTGGTAGCTAGGATGCGGTTGTGTGTGCTTAAATAACATAGCGGAGGACGCCGTGACTGAAGCCATCCCCAGCTGCAGACTAGACGGAGCGCCCCAAGCAGCGGGTGGACATATGCTCTGTCTCGTGCAAGTTTCCAATCAGAAAACTTCATTTCGGCTTGTGAAACGTAGCGGAGAAGCCGTGACTGAAGCAGACCCCAGCTGCAGACTAAACAGAGCATCCCGAGTGGAGAGTGGACATAAGCTCCGGATCGTGCAAGTTTCTCATAACATTTGGCCCCAGATGTTGCTAGGTTAGAGAGGGGCCTCTCCGGCTCGCTGTCTATAGACCTGGCCGAGTACAAGAACTTGCTGACTTCCTCCCTATTTTCGTCATCGCTGGGTGAGTTATTTATATTTAAGTGCTCGCTCTACCCACATCTACACTTCCTTCGACTGCAACAGACTTACCTGGCGTAACGGCACCCATGGACGGAGTACCACTTCAACGGTCGAGCTAGCTGCTTGCAAGAGAATAAAACCCTTAACAAAAGGTCCTAACTCTTGCAATAATGAGCACTGCAGCTAACTCTATATGCTCCATGGAGTGCGACAACGGTAGCACACTTGGATGGGTGTCGGAATATCATCACCATGTTCATGTTCCTCTGAAATAGAAACTGACCAAATGAATTATAATGCGGTGAGAGGCCTGGCCTCAGAACCTCACTGCCAATACGTCTCAATCACCCGGCTCCGTGACGAGTGAAAATCATATTTTTCAGCTGGTGTCACACGGTGTTGATTTTTGGACACCGTGGTGTGGCATGAAAATGATTATGAAGATCAAATCTTTGTTCCGTGAAAACAGTAGTAAATTAAATTTGAGTCTACAAAGGATTTGGACATGGGTATTGTTGTGACCCGGTGTTCAACCGTGACGCTTTGAGTATGTGCTTCTGTCAACTCTCAATTCACAAAATAATACACACGTGGTTATTTTCTCTCGATATTTTGTCACATGAAGAAAAAAGAAATAAACTAAAAATGCTTCAAAAAACAAAGCACTAACCCAGAGTCAATGTTTTCTTTCCCTGGTACGAAAACTGTGTACGCATTCTCTTTGTCTAACCCAGACTAGCCTACCTAAATATTATTTATGCAGTTGGTAAGTTTACCCACCGAAAATGTTTTTATTTATTAAATCAACCTGGCCTCGATATTTGAACTCGTATCTCAACTGCAGTTTTGAAATGTGATTCAGGCGGTGCGAGGGGGAAAGTGCACCGTGGAGATTTTTTTTCTGTTTAAATCCCAACAATCTGTAGACACTGGCCGTTACAAGGCAGAAACAAAAACAAAAGACAGTTGAGTCGAGAATGACTACGTACCACGGTGCCGTTCCCTCAGCAAACTGTGAGTGTCCCTATTTGCCCCACTGTCTTTCTTTTCGCCATTTTATGGTAGACCCTTCATGTGAATGAACACTTCCATGTCTAGATCCTAAATAATAATAATAACTCTTTGTCTAAACATAAAATGTCAAGTAAAATCAATAGGCCCTATTTAAGGTGGCTCAGAAAAATGATCTAAGGGACAGCACCATAATATCGGAGACACGTCGACATTTGACACCCTCGGGTAAAAAGTTTTCTTGAAACATCACATTTCACCCCCACCACCCTGTGGAAATACGGCCGAGCCTCCGAGGTCATGCCAGAACTTAATTTCTTGAGAGCTGCCCCCTTGAGCAACTCCCCTCCACCATGTCATTTAATGGTTATGCCAATACGTTATCACCACTAACAATGATAAAGAAGCATCGTGGAGTCTGTTCTGTTTTGGCCCAGATGCATAGCAGATCAGTGGAGGAGGGGAGGGGGGGGGGGGGGGGGGGGTGTCAGGGCAAGGAAAATCTTGTTGGTAGGCCTCTTTAAACTTTTTGGCGAAGGCCTAACTCCCCCTTCCCAACCCCCCCTCCCCCCCCCCCCCCCCTCATCACAATCTTCCTTTTTTCAGAAGAGTCAATCAGGTCTACACTGCAGGCCATAAATAAATTTCACCCCAACTAAGATTCTTAGTCTGTACCTCGTGCCAAGGGCATCTAGCTAGGTTTTCCGCAATCAAAAGCTGCTGGGGGGGGGGGGGGGGGGGGGTGGGGGGGAAGAAATGATATTCATTGGTGGGAACCTTACCCTCGCCCTATCGGCACCATTAATTTGTTCACCATCCCCACCCTCCATTCTCAACATTGCCATGGTCAATTTTCCGACCACTTTCCGATTTCGACACAAGCCAAACCCTCCCCCCCCCCCCCCCCCCCCCCCACCCTCACCATGGAGTCTGCACGATGTAGACTCTTCTGATCAGTGTTTTGAGAATGTCCGTTTCAGACTTTCACCAGGGCAAATGATTTGCTGTTTATGCTCAGAGGCACCTGCTCTCATTCCTTTAATGAAAAATGATGCCGAGAAAGAATATACCCCCTTCAGTGTATTATCAACTCAAAAATAAATAAACAGTAAGACAATATAACACAATAAACAGTTACATGGTAAAAGGTAAATGGGGGATTTGACAAAAAACTTGTTGGACCATCAAGCGAATTTTCAGATAACAGGCCATATGGTAGGCTATCTATGAGCCGCCAGGTTGCTGGACACCTCTTGATAACAAATAAGTGTACAAGCAAATTCTTTCATATGAGGTGGTCCCATTGTGAATTGACTCGTAATGGCTGGATAAAATGGGGTATTCCTAACCCTCCAATATTCTACATTGGTCATCGCTGTGCAATAACCCCCCTCCCCCCACCCACCCCCCTCACCCCACCATATCAATTCTCTGGCAACGGAGGGCTGTAGTCATCCCGGTCTCATATGCCTATAGTTTTTTGGAAAGAAAATGACACCACCCCACCCATCATAAACGAGCTATATGTATGCGGGTTTTCAAGGTTCTGGTATAAGTTCATCTTTCTCTCTTCATCTCAAATGTTTTGGTCTGCCAGAGTCTTATTGTCAAACGGTTCTGTTTTGAAGCAAAATTCAAACTAAACCGTCCATATCAATAGGCTATTAAGAATAACATAAGGTTTATACAATAATCGATAGCTGTTTGATTAAACTTCTGATCACTAATCCTATTGTGGTGACTGTCTAATTAAAAAAGATTATTGCCACTGGTTTTAATTGCTGAACAAACTACTAGGATTATTTATTATAGTTATATCGCGCTGTCTGTGTTTTCAAAGCAAGGCTGTTATCCATAATTTGCCAATAGTACACACTAAGTGGCTGGGATTAGACGTGGGGTAAGTATTGGTTGATTACAACAAAAACACTCATGTAGTGAAGTTTCCACTCACAAAGTGTGCTCAGGTTCTGTGAAAAAGCTTACAGCACACTGGAGACATACTTCAGCTTGAACGCCTCAAGAATTCGTTTCAAAGCCTCTAGACATAAATACAAAGTTATATTACTTTAACCCGCATCAACCTAATTATATCTCAGGTCGTGAGCTCTCGTTGGACCGAGCTCGTTCCATTTAAGAGTCTACAGACATGTTTTTCAGGAAATAATTTTTAAAAAATAACTGAATCTGCCTAGGGATTGGGCCATCATTTTCTGAAGCAAAAAAAAAAATTAAGCCTATATGATTTCATTTTCACTTTTAACCGAACTCGGGACTCTGGCAAAGTAGGCCTGTATGGCAACTGTATTGAAGGACGTTTTGTTGGGAGGGGGGGGGGGGGGGGGGTGGCAAACTTATCCTGCTGAATCCTTCATGACAATCATTGATGGACTTTGAAATACTCTGCTTCTCTTAGTTACCAGGGATTTCTGAGTAAAAGTGCTTGTCAATTTTACAGCCACAAACACAAAATACCATAGGCTATATTTCCATAAAATAAGACGGGTGGAGTTAAGACTGTAGGCTTAATACTTTTCGTTCTCAGTTTGATGCGTTGAGGATTTACACGCACAGACCAGGTCTATTCTTGTGCAAGTGTTGATCTGTTCACATCCATTAACATCTCCGCACACTTTTGTTCCAAAATTTTTACTTTTGTCGATTTGAAAAGGGGGGGTTGGGGGTGGGGGGTAATTTTGGTTTCTTTAAGTACATGTAGCCTACTCTGTGCTTTCTTTGGAATTATGGTTATGGATTTAACCTTTGTTCTTGTGTTTCCATTTCGTCTGTAAAGTTAACTTTAATGTCACCGAACTTTCGAAAAATTGGAAATTGAAAAAAATCACTAATCTTTTTCACCCTTGAACGCGGTATAATCACACCGTGTGACACGGTGTCTGCCAGTGATTTTTTAAAAAACAACCAACGTGTTGGGTGGATGAGACGTAATACACTTGGCACGTACTGTACATGAAGAATAGCATTCAAAATAAAATTCAAAATATTTTTTGTAAACAAACAATTTTTTTTAAAAAACGCATAAGTTCCCAAAGGAAACATTAAGTGCCCAAGGGCATCCCGATAGAGTCTAAGTGTGGACAAAATCCAATTGTTTTTAGCTACACTACGGGAATAATAATCCATGTATCCTACAGTAATTCCACAGTAATAGAATATAAAAAACTACCTATATATGAGGACGTTGTCAATGTAAACAAGATCGGGACGACCAGCGTTGTGTCATTGGGTGTGTGCTGAACTTGGTTTACTTCTTGGTGTTTAGTAGGTTAACTGATTGATTGATTTTATTTAGCAGCATATACAATATAACAGTTATTTACGGTGCTACTCCTGCGTTGTGTCCTTGGGCAAAGCACTTCATCCCTGTTGCCTGCATGGGGGCACAATGACGGCAGGTACTAAGGCGTACTGCATGTTGATGGTGCACATGTCTTCAACCGCTGTAACCCTGCTTGAGCTAAGCTTGAACAGAGTTAGAATGTTGAGGAGCTGACAGATGCTCGTCGATGCTTGGTGGTTCTCTCCGGGTACTACGGCTTCCTCCACCCATAAAACTGTCATGGTCATGATTAGCCATTGTGCATAAGTATGTGACCTTACACACCAATAAATAAATAAATCAGGCACACATAAAGGCCCGAAGTCAGAACCAATTTAAATGCTCCAGGATGCAAAGCTTGATCTTCATATGAAGAAAAAACGATACATATGATAGAAGATGCAAGACTAAACGACCTAACACCACTAGGGTGAGGACGTAACCATAGGGACAAAACAGAATATTCTGCAATACATGTTAAACTCCCAGGAAATTTAATAAAAAATTTCAATAAAAAATAGCCAAAAAGCTTAAGAGTTTAACAGGAAGGGTTCATGAAAGGATAGGGAAGGAATACTTTACAAACAGTGGAATAATCATTAACAAAAATGATGACATCAGGCGATGTCAGTTCATTGTTGCTGACTTTAGGGTCAAACAAAGAATGATGTTGGTGCTAATTTCGGTCACTTCCTGGTAACTGCACATGCGCAGAGAGTAAAAGTATGGCGGACCAGATAGGACTTTTAATTTTCAGTTTTGGAAGCAAATTTTGGGGATTGGGGGGTTCAAAATTTGTGTTTGGCCCTTGATAAGTTTGCACCAGCTTAGTCTGGGCCATTGGGTTAAAGAATAAAAATATGACAATTTCTGCCAACCATCTTACATTGACACATGCAATTGGTGCTACGAAGGCCTGCCATTCTTATCCATCCTAATATGGTGATTTCTATCATAGCCTTTTTACATTTAACCCCCTTCCAACACAAGTTTTCAAAGAAAAACTTTCAATGTAAATTGCGGGGCGGATTTCAAATTCAATGCAACCAATTATTCAATGGAACAGAGTGTAACCATAATCGATTTCGACCTTTTTATGGATGAACTGTCTCCTACACATTTTTTGGTTTTGAAACGGTGGTTAACTTAAAATAAATTCTAATTAACTTGATGCGTGTCTTGTGTGATTCATTGTTTTTGCTGGCATTTTGTTTTTAAATAGCCATTTTGTGCTGGTTGCTATCAGTTGGGGCGGATTGTTCGAATGACTACGCCATTACAACTCTTTTCAGAAATATAAAATTGGACTAGTTTAGGCTATTTTCAGAGCCGTATGACGGATTTTAACAGCAGCCGCATTTACTTTTTTGTGAATGCGGAACCTTTTTTTTTTATTTAAAACATAAGAAAATATAGTAAACTGCCATGTCTCGCAAAAGTTAAAAAATTTATAGTAATTTATATATTTTTTATACTTACCAATGACCCAGACTTAGCTGGTGCTAACTCTAACAAAACCAGGGCCAAACACAAATTTTGCCCCCCAATCCCCAAAATTTGCATCCTAAACAAAAAGAAATCATGTCCTAAAGGACCTCCATACTATGCCTCCACTGCGCATGCGCAGTGACGCAGACATCCCGAAATTGGCGCCAGTTATCATTCTTACTGGCAGTGCCTGGTCAGCGCTATGTACTCAGCGGGGAGGCAAGAGTTCCCAACTCCTGGGAGGGCCATCCCCGCCTGGGTCATTGGTAAGTATAAAAAATATATAAATTACTATAAATTTTTTAACATTTTTATACTGTACCAATGACCCAGACTTAGCTGAATAGTAAACAGGCTGGAGGGCCTAGGACATAGAGGAAAATCCAATAAGCTCAACTATATAATAAAGAGATAACCCCTTAAGGAGAAAAGGAGTATTAGGCTTTACATGTATCTTTCTTATTTAATATTAAATTAGAAAGATACAATACCCTTAATAATTGAGCACAATAATATTCATGTTCTCTATTAACATCCAGTATATCCCTAATACTAATTATTTTTAAAGTAAGCCAATAAATAAAGTAGTCCAGAGAATTGAGACTCTTTATAGTCATTTAAAAGTGTCCGAGTATTGTATATTAAAGCCCGTTTGACACTTGACATATACAAATGCTTCACACCGAGCTACACTTTAAAAATAAGACATGAATGAATTTTAACATTAATATTACACTTTAAAACCATCCCGGAAGCGACTCAGAAATACTGACTTGGAGGAGGCATTCCCTTGCTTTTCACTATAAAGCAGGTGACCTAAGGGAACACCCCCCCCCCCCCCCCCCACCTTCCCCTTGCCCTGGGTCAAATAGCCCAGAGTGAAGAGGGCAGCCGGACGGAGTCACTGCCGGAACAGAAAGCCTGCATAACTATAGTTGCAACTGTTTAGTGGACGACATTCTGAGCAACAGATAACGGACCTAAACAATGCAGGTCTCCAGAAATGGACTCAATATTTCTGAGATAAAAATTCGGGAATGTGGATGGCTGAGACCAATAAGCAGCCTTCATTAAATCTGTAATAGAAACACTATTAGCATAAGCCCAAGAAGTAGCAAGAGCTCTTACTTCATGAGCGGAAATCATAAGCACAGACTGCTGAGAAGAAGATAAACTCTCATAAGCAGTACGGATAGTTAATTGAATCCATCTAGCAACAGAATGGACCGAAATGTCCTTTCTATTAGGCATCAAAGACAGAAAGAAACGTTTTCGTCCCTTTCTGATAAACTGAGATCTCTGTTTATAGATACGTAATGCTCTAACAGGACAGAGTAAAGGCCTACGCCCGTCTGAAGACGGAAGAGCCTTAATAACAATAGGTTCCGGATATTTATTAGGAGCCTGATTCTTAGCTAAAAAACCCAAATTAGTAGTGAAGGTGATAGTGTTCCCGACACTACGATAGTGAGAATCATCCACCGACAGTGCATGAAGCTCACTGACTCTTCTAGCAGAAGTGAAAGCTAAGAGAAAAGCTGTCTTATAAGATAAGAATTTGAAATCCACTGTCCCAAAAGGTTCAAATGGCTTTTCCTTCAATTTAAGAAGAACCCAAGCTAAATTCCATTTAGGAATTAATCTAAGAGTTCTGGGTCTATTTATCGAGAAGTTTCTAACTAACTTAGATAAAGAGACATTAGATCCAATTTGTAAACTATCATGATGTGCATAGGTATCGGATAACATAGACCTATAACCCTTAATAGTAACAGGCTGCAGTTTGATTTCGTCAAACAAGTATACTAGAAAGTTTGCAATGTCTGGTATAGAGGGATCGAATACATCTACAGAATGATCCCTACACCAACAACGAAAAACCTTCCACTTAGCCGCATAGTTTAGCGAAGAGGAGGTCCTCCTACAGTTAGAAATCGCGTCCACTGCTCGTCCTGTAAAGTGCTTGCCATGCAAGAAGGACTGCACAATGGAAAAACGTGAAGGTTGAGACCTTGCGGGTTGTGATGGAGTTGGCGCGATTTCCCCTGCGAAAGAAGATCCTCCCGTGGAGGAAGCTTTCGCGGTAGGTCCCACAACAGACACCTGAGTAGATTTATCCATGGTCTCTGTGGCGACAGAGATGCTACCAACAGAATCTTGCATTGAGATTGTTTTATCTTTAGCAATACTTGTTGAATTAACGGCGCTGGAGGATATGCATATCCTATCATTCCGTCTCAGGGGATCGACAGAGCGTCTACTGCAAATGCTCTTGGATCCGGACACGGAGACACATACGTCTGCAACTGATTGTTGAGATGTGTCGCAAATAAATCTATCATTGGCCGTTCCAATTGGTAGCAAATCTGATTGAATACTTGTTTGTTGAGAGTCCACTCCGACGGCAACAAGCGACCCTTTCGTGAAAGGGAGTCTGCTAGCACATTCAGACGACCCGGTATGTGACGGACCGAAAGAAGAACCTGATGTTCTAGCGCAAACAGAAGGATTCTTTCCGTTAGATTGAACGACGGAACTGAATGAGTGCCTCCCTGATTCCGTATATACGCCACTACTGTCGTATTGTCGGATAGGATTTGGACATGAGCATTGTGAATAATGTCCATCCAATGACGTAACGCAAGCCAAATTGACATCATTTCCTTGATGTTTATGTGCTTGCACAGGAATTGCGGATCCCAAAGACCCTGGCATCTCGAATCCGTTGGGATTAATGATGCACCCCAACCTGTTTGACTGGCATCCGTCATAATGGTAAAACTCGGATCCGGCAACTGCAGCGGAACTCCCTGAGTTAACCACTGAATGTTTGCCCAAGTCTGAATCTCTTGTTTCACTTGATCTGACAAGAGAACGTCTATGTCGAGCGAATGAATTTTCACACTCCAATTCTGAGTCAAGAAAATTTGGAGAGGACGCGTGCGTAACCGCCCCATCGGAATGAGATCCGCAGCGGCTCCGCACACACCTATCAGTCTCATAAATTCTCTCGCTGTAACTTTGTCTGCGTGCAGACAACAGCGAGCGTAACAACTGACTAATTTCGCTCTGGTTAACGGCAGACGAACGAGATTGTTGTGCGTCTCGAAGCTCATTCCCAGATGAGTGAATGACTTGGACGGCACCAGATCCGACTTCTCCTCGTTTAC
Organism: Pictodentalium vernedei; assembly: GCA_031216915.1. Classification (NCBI taxonomy): domain Eukaryota; kingdom Metazoa; phylum Mollusca; class Scaphopoda; order Dentaliida; family Dentaliidae; genus Pictodentalium; species Pictodentalium vernedei. The sequence goes on along the minus strand of CM062292.1, from coordinate 355,535,433 downwards.
TATAAAACCGAGACGTCGGAGCAATAGAAGTAGATTCTGAACATAGTTCTGAAGCGTTAACTCGTTGCCGTACCTCTGAAGAATGTCGTCCAGGTAGGCCGACGTTACCGCAGACGAATGAGCTCGGAAATAGATCATTACCAAGTTCATTACCCGAGTGAAAGCCCAGGGTGCTAGATTCAATCCGAAGCACATCGCCCGGAATTGATACACCACTCCTAGGACTGCGAAGCGTAGATACTTTCGGAATGTCAGATGTACCATGACGTGAAAGTACGCATCTTTGAGATCTATGCTTGATGCATAATCGTTCACCCGAATACTCGCTCTGACCAACCGAATCGTCTCCATATAAAATTTCGGAGCGACGATCAGCTTGTTTATCCAGCTCAAATCTATGACTGGACGGAACGAGCCGTCTGGTTTCGGAACCAGAAACAGATGGCTGTAGAATCCCGGAGTTTCCTGGTTTTCTACGACCTCTACCGCGTTCTTCATTAAAAGAGACTGCACCTCTGATAACAGAGCGTCTCTTTTCTGCGGATTTGACGGAAGTTGAGTCCACTTTGGACTTCGAGTTAATGGAGGCTTTCGTTTGAAGGATATCTTTAGACCTTCCGAAGTCACTCCTCTCACCCAAGGGTCGTCCGTAATCGACGCCCATTCTTGTGAAAAGCTCGACAACCTTCCGCCAACCGGTACGCGATAGAGGTTTAAGCCATCACCTCCTGGATCTGCGAGGCCTGCGGTAGGAGAAACCACATCCTCCACGACCCGCACCTCGCCCCGTCGACCTCGGGGCGTCCGACCGGTTGTCCCGGCCCGAAGGACATCCCGAACGAGAGTCGCTACCCTGACGGTCTCTCGAATAAGACCAAGAGGACGCACCGGAACCTCTATAGGAACCTCTCTTGGGCGCATTAGACCCAGAAGTGCCTGTCTTATTCTTGTCTGCTGTATCCGACTTCTTAGAAGCAGATTTGAACAACAGAGAATCCGAAGCTTTCTTTGTAATTTTATCATAAATAGCAGAAAGCTTGCCGTCAAAGAGAAGTTCTCCGGAGACCGAAGTGACTCTAAGAGAGTTCTTCACCTTAGTATCCACGAGTGTGGATGTAGCTAGGGCTGCGTCACGTCTAACCAACTCCAGGTTTGCCACTGAAAGGGCGGAGTTACACGTGGAATAAGCTACTGCCCTTGAAAGAAGTCTTAAAGAGGATTGTATATCCTGAAACTCTTTCCCTTGAAGGCGCAGTGATAACGCCTTAGTAAGGTGATCTGCGTAAGATAAGGCATCTAAATTGGCTCTGTTAGACGCAATAGCTGTTTCCAACACTGCGGTTGGAATAGAAGCCGACGACGGTAATGATAGCTCTAAGTCTTCCGCCTCGTCGTCCATACGCAGAGGAACTCTCGGAACACCCTGACCTGCCATGTCGAATTTATTCCTTGCATTAATGAAAGGCAGGTTGAGAGTATTAGCGGACAAGAAACCTGCTTTCCCCGTCTTGGAAGCAAGTTTAAATATAGCGTCATTCAATAATTCAAATGTTCTTGCAACATTATTGGACTGCGACGGAAACTCGGGAGTGATGTCCATGAACCGCTCAAAAAATTCAGAGTCCAATGACGCTATAATCCTCTTGTCCGGAACCGCAGCAGTCTGGCCCGACGGAACAACTTGAGGGAGAAAGTGCCGGATGAAGTCCACGGCAGCTTTATGTTGTTCCGAAAGGGATAGCTCCAAATCATCCGTATCCCTTTCACCATCCGGTCGGACCTCATGATGTTCCCGGTCGTCCGCCCCCGATGCTTCGGCGGAGCGTACCGACCCAGCGCCGTCAGATAATTCTCGATCCGACACCGTTTCTGTCGGCTGCTGGGATGCTGCGATAAGCTGTGCTATCTGCACAAGAATGTCCGGCGTCGAGACCTGCGGAGGCGCAGTCTTTCGCTGCTTCGCCGAGGGCAGCTCCGCATCAGATGGCTCCCGCATACTTTTTCTATGCGAACGTCCGGAGTCCATCGGTCTCGAATCCCTGGCTGCCGGATGGTGTGACCTGGTCGCCGAAGAATCCTTGATCGGCGAAGCTGGTAAGATATCGGCGGTCACGCAGCCAAGGTGCGGTCGTGTGCGCTGACGAGAAGAAGAAGCCTTAGCAGTCTCCGCCGACTGCCTTTACAACGGAGCGTCCCGAGCGACAGACGTATGCTCCGCTTGCGACACATTTTGTACCACAACATCTGGTCCCAGATGTTGTTGTACGAGAGAGGGGCCTCTCTCGCTCGCGGCCCGGCTGGACCTGGACGAGCTAGGAACCGGACTCAAAGGCTTCCTCCATTCTCGCTTACTATCCGCCGTCACTGGGTGTGCATCTATTATGTTTATAGTGCTCGCATCACCCAAAATTTCCTCCTGGACCGCATCGGACGAACCCGGCTGCCGACCCATTCGGTGAATGGACGCTACACCGGGCGAGCTAGCGGACGACATATGTCTAATCTCCATGAGCACTTTTGCCGCTAGCTCTGAATTCATTTGTGACGACGGACGCACACTAGTAGAAGATAACATGGAAACATCACCCTGTTCTTGTTCCTCTGAAATAGAAACTGAGAGAGTAGAGTGACCTTGCGGAGAAAGAGCCGGCATAGCCCTTTCTCCAGAAACAACATATCGTGACACACGTTTCCAATGTTTCTCATCCCAATATTGACATATAGGGCAGGGATTAGTGCGAGAACACTGACTACAATTAATACAATGATCATGAAAGTCAGAGGAAGATTTCTTCCCATTACAATTTGAACAATATCCTTTCATTGTGAAAAGTCAACAACAAGTCCTAGTTACTCGCACAAACCCCTGACACAAAGATACATAATAACATGATCCATTAATAAATGAAAAAACAATTGCAAATCAAAATAATTTTGAAAAAATATTTTTTCAGCGAAGCCCAAGTTGCTGAAAAGTAACGTTGAGCCCCGATGGATCCGATGGCAAAGTGTGGTCAAAAATTTTAAAATTATATTAAATAAATAATGAGACACTTACGGATAATATAAATGTATCTTATAGTGAGATAAACTACACCAAAGGCAAACAGCCCCCCTCAAAAAAGGCTGTTGCCAATGTAAACAAACAGTGTAAAATACCAGAAAACATGACTCCAGGCACTGAAAAAACTGGCCCGAAATCAGTCATCAAAATTACACTCTATCTGATGCAAGACAGAGACTCCCAGGGGAGAATCTGCAGAACATCAGATGGAAGATGCAGAACACAACGTTTATACACCCATGGGTGAAAACGTAACTATGGGGAAAATAACAGAAAACATTCTGTATCCATGCAACTCTCCCAGGGAAATTTTAGAAATGAACTTTCTCAAAAATATGCCAAAAGCATGGGAGAATTGCAAGGGGGGACTTTAGAAGGCTAGGGGAGAGGAAACACTGAATAAGCAGTGCAACATTTAGCAAGAATGACAACAAGAGGCCCATGCTTCGAAAATAGGCAACTTAACATAATTTCATCAAAAAATTTCAAGTACAGCCCTGATTATTTTTGTCACTTCTTTTTCCTCTCCTCCTTCTATATCCTCCTTAGAATCACCATTTCTCCAAAAATTACGTGTCTGGCATCCTTTAAACTGAGATTTACAAGCACAAAGATCAGTGAGATGTTGACTGATGAAGGGCCAAACAGAGAATGATAATTGGCGCCAATTTCGGGACGTCTGCATCACTGCGCATGCGCAGTGGAGGCGTAGTATGGAGGTCCTTTAGGACATGATTTCTTTTTGTTTTGGATGCAAATTTTGGGGATTGGGGGGCAAAATTTGTGTTTGGCCCTGGTTTTGTTAGAGTTAGCACCAGCTAAGTCTGGGTCATTGGTACAGTATAAAAATCTTGAATTTCACCCCAATGTAAGCCAAGGCGACTTGAGGAATGACACAGTCGCCCACTCAGATGACCCCTGCTCTGGGTACCTCTTTCTGTTTAGGTTTGTGACCTTGATTCAGATTGAGGTTCACAGAGGGGAAATTTAGTGATGCTACCGTGCTGAGCAGGGTAGTATTACCAAATTCACCCTCTGGGGACCTTATTTTGCAGATGACAGTCTGCTTATTTTCTGGCTTGATACGGAAGTTTCTACATGTAAAGTAAAACAAAACAAATGCATGAAATAATGATCAGTCTCTGTAATCTCTAATAAATAAATTGTTCTTATAATATTAAATAATGAAGACATTTGAAGATATTTATGGATTCTGGTACACTTCAACCGTCTACTTTCTGTGGCTTTGTAGTTGTGTCTAGGCAAGTCTTGACTGCCTCTATAGGCAGGCATGACTTGCCAAGAAACATCTGAAAAGGTTCATGGGATATATCTTGCAAATGTATCTAAAAACTTACCTGTTGAGGAACCTGCTTTGTTTCAATTCAAAATTGGGACCCCAAGAGTTAAAGAAGAAATAAATTTTCATTTGAATGAGGATTGAGATTGGAAAATTTTTGGTTTGAATTGGGTCAAAATCATGTCAAAAAGCCATTGGAAAAGGGTCCCATAGGACACCCAAAAGAATCCATGGACTTCCACTCGAGGTATTGGTCTTTAAGCAGATGATTACCAATGTAAACAATTTCTATTTTCCAGCCCGATCAAGTTACATCAGAATCAAAATCTCTTTGGAGATAACCAACAAGCAGATGCATTTCTGTCCACACCCTGGGTATTTGAGGCAGTGCTTTGATAATGAGATAATAAGATTTCATATCCATGAATAAAATATTTGTTTTTAACAAGGAAGTAAACATAAGAATTAAATATGATTATTCAAAATCCATGAGGTCATGAAACAAATTGTTTATGCACAAATTTACCCTGATCAACTTCATGATTCATGGAAAATTTGTGCATGAAGTGTTTCAATGCTGAGAACTCTTTATCATCACTGTATAAAAAAGCTTGAAAGTTAAAAAATTTATAGTAATTTATATATTTTTTATACTTACCAATGACCCAGACATAGCTAAATAGCTGGTGCTAACTCTTAAAATATAGGGCCAAACACAAATTTTGCCCCCCAATCCCCAAAATTTGCATCTAAAACTAAAGAAAACATGTCCTGAGAGGCCCTCCACACTTCGCCCCTACTGCGCATGCGCAGTGTCAAGGACGTTCCGAAATTGGCGCCATTTATCATTCTAATAACCAGTGCCTGGTAAGCGCTATGTACTCAGCGGGGAGGCAAGAGTTCCCAACTCCTGGGAGGGCCATCCCCGTCTGGGTCATTGGTAAGTATAAAAAATATATAAATTACTATAAATTTTTTAACATTTTTATACTGTACCAATGACCCAGACATAGCTGAATAGTAAAAAGGCTGGAGGGCCAAGGACATAGAGCAAAATGGAATACGCTCAATAAAATAAAATAGAGTCATCCCCTGTAGGGAAAAGAAGTAATAGGCCTTACATGTATCTTTCTTATTTATGATAAATTAGAAAGATACAACACCTTCCAAAAATTGAGCTTCATACATCCATGTACTCTATTAATATCCAATAATCCTTATACTAATAATTTTTAAAGTAAGCCAGAAATAAAGTAAGTCTAGAGAATAGAGACTCTTATACTCCTAAAGTGTGTGAGAATTGCATAATCATGTCCGTTGACATATGCAATATTCAAAAGCTATACTTTAAAAACTAAGACTTGAATGAATTTTAAAAACCTAAACTTCTCACTAAACAACCATCCCAATAACAGCTCAGAATTACTAACTCCGGAGGAGGTATCCCCTTGTTTTCATAGTAAAAACAGGTGACCCAAGGGAACACCCTCCCCCCCCCCCCCCTTTTTCTTGCCCTGGGTCAAATAGCCCAGAGCGAAGAGGGCAGCCGAACGGAGACACTGCCGAAACAGACAGCCTACCTAGCTATAGTAGCAACTGTTAAGTGAATGACATTCTGAGCAGTAGATAATAGACCTAACAATAGAGGCCTCCAGAAATGGACTCGATATTTCTGAGATAAAATTCATGAATGGATGGCTGAGCGCAATGAGCAGCCTTCAAAAATCTATAATAGCAACACTATTAATGTAAGCCCAAGAAATAGAAGAACTCTTACTTCATGAGCCGAAATCTTAAGCACAACTGCTAAGCCAATGATATACCATAAGCAGTACGCTAGTTAATAGAATCCATTAACAAAAAAATGAAGCGTAACGTCCTTCTACTAGACATCAAAGACAGAAGAAGCTTACGCCCTTGTAATAAACAGATATCTGTTTATAAATACATAAACTGTACCCGGAAAGAGTAAAGGCCTATGCCCATACGAAGACGGAAGGACCTTAAAATAATAGGTTCCGGATAATAGGAGCCTAACTCTTATGCAACAATCCAACCTAAATAGTAACGGAAGTATTGATTCCGAAACTATGAAAGTGAAAATCATCCATCGATAGTGCATGAAACTCACTGACTCTACAGTAAAAGAGAAACCAACAGAATTACTGTCTAAAAGGTCAGAATTTGAAAACTACTGTTTCCAGAGGCTCAAATGATTACTTAGCTAAATAAGAACCTGAAGTTAAAATCCGTATAGGAATTTAATCTAAAGATTCTAAGTCTATTTATCAAAAAGTTACTAACTGACTTAGATAAAGAGACAAAAGACTCAATTGTAAACTATCGTAGAGTGCATAGGTATGAGGTAACATAAACCTATAACCTAAATAACAACAGGCTGCAGTAGATCTTGTGAAACAAGTATACTAAAAAATAGCAATGACTAGAATGGAGGGATCAACCATATGAACATAATGATCCCTACACCACGACGGAAGAGCCTCCACTTTAGTCGCATAGAATAGCGAAGAAGAGGATCTCCTATAGTAAGAAATCGCGTCCAAAGCTCGTCCAGTACAGTGCTTACAATGCAATACGGACCACACAACGGAATACATGAAGGTTGCGACCTTGCTGGTTGTGATAAAGATGACACGATTTACCCAGTGAAAAAAGATCCTCACATAGAGGAAGATTTCACGTTAAGATCCACAGTAGACAAGAGAGTAAATTACTCATGATCTCTGTGAAGATAGAGATGCTATCAACAGAAATGTATTGTGGTTGTTTATCTTAGCAATACCTGCTAAAACAACAGCGCCGGAGGATACGCGTATCCTATCATTCCGTCCTATAGATCAATAGAGCGTTAACAGTATTAGCTCAGAGATCTGGACAAGCCAACACATACGTCTGCAATTGATTAGCAAGCTGTGTCATAAATAAAACATCATTGGGCGCTCCCATAGATAGCAAATCTGATTGAATACTTGTTTGTTGAGAGTCCATTCTGACAGCAACAAGCGACCCATAAGAGAACGGGAGCGCGATAAAACAATCAGACGACCCAGAATATGACGGACCAAAACTGAACTTGGTGTACTATAACCAACAGACGGATTCTTTCCATTAAATTGAATAACGGAAACGAAAGAGTGCCTCCCTGGTTCCGGAGATACGCCACTACTGTCGAATTAAAGGACAGGAATCTGGGCATGCGTTTCTGAATAATGTTCATGCAATGACATAAAGCAAGCCTAAAAAACATTATTCCGCGGAAGTTAAACTGATAGCTAAAAGACTGCGGAACCCAAAGACCCTGGCACTTCGAATCCGTAGGGATCAGTATATATCCCAATCTGTTTGACTGGCAACCGTCATAACAGCCACACTCGGGTCCGGCAACTGCGGCGGCACTCTCTGAGTCAACCACCGAATGTTTGCCCCAGTCTGAATCTCTTGTAACACTAGATAGACAAGAGAATGTATAAATCAAGCAATTCATGGATTGCCGGAAAGTTGCCGTCGAAGAGAAGCTCCTCCGAGAACGAAGCGACTCTGAGAGAGTTTTTAACCTACTATCCACGCGTGGATGTAGCTAGGGCTGCATCACGTCTAACCAACTCCAATCAGCCACTGAAGGGCGGAGTTATACGTGAACAAACTACTGCCCTCAAAAGAAATTACATTGAGAATAATATCCCGTAAATCTTTTCTTGAAGACGTAATGATAACACCTCAGTAAGGCGGATTACGTATAATAAAGCGTCTAAGTTAAGTCTACTATACATAATGTCGTTCCCAACATTGAAATTGGAAAAGACATAAACGGCGAAAAAGAATATATGCAGTCTTTAATCACACCGTCTAGACGCATATGAACTCTCGGTATGCCCTGCTCTGCCAAAATAAACTATATGTAAAAAAGATAAAATGGCAGAAATGAGCCACGCGGACAAGAAACTAAACTATCATGCTTAGTAGCAGGCTTGTATATATATATAAATATATAGCGTCGAAAAATAAAACACATGTTGTAATGACAATATTGGACTGCGTCGGTAAGTCAGGGACAAAGTCCCTGTACCGATCGAAAAATCCGAGTCCAATGACGCTATAAGTCTCTTATCCAAGATCGCAGCAATGAAGTCCGAAAAATAATCACTGGAAGAAATGCCAGAAGATATGAAAGGCATCTTCCGATACTACTAAAGGGAAAACTCGAAATCTTTCGAATCCCTTTCGCCATCCTGTCGGACCCTATAAGCGTTCGGTCGTCCGTAGCTTGATGCAACCGCGGACCGCACCGACCCAGCGCCGTCGGAGAATTCCTGATTCGACCGAGAAACCGTCAATTGCTGGGATGCTGCGAAACAACTGTGCTAACTCGGATAGCACGTCCGTCACTGAGGCCTGAGGAGCAGCGGTCTTACGATGCATTGCCGCAGGAAGCTCCGAGATCGTTACCCCGTGCATACTTCCAATATGCGAGCGAACGGAATGTATAGGCCTCGTGTCCCTTGGCTACCGGATGGCGCAACCTATTCGCTGTGGAATCACTGAATGCCGAAACTGATCGGATACTCGAGGTCACGTAGCCAATGTGCGGTCGTGTGCCCTGCTGTGAGGATGAGGAAGCATTAAAGACAGTCTCTCGGACTGTCAATATAACGGAGCGTCCCGAGCAACGGACATATGCTCCGAATGTAAAATATCTGAACCACAACATGCGGTCCCCTATGTTGTTGGCTTCCTCCGATCTGTCCTCAAACTGCCGTCACTGGGTGAGTACTAAAGTAATTAAAGTGCTCGCATCACCCAAATCTCCTTCCTAGACCGCAACGGACGAACCCGGCAGCCGAACCATTCGATGAATGTACGCTACACCGGGTGAGCTAGCGAATGTCACTCCGTAAGCGATAGACATATTCCATGAGCACTTATTGCCGCTAACTCTTCATTAACTATGACGACAGAGGCACACTTTTGAAGGACATCTCCATAACTCTTCGAACAAGAAACCAGAAATGCTTGGATAGCAAGCATAAAATAATAATATATATAGCGTCGTTCAATAATTCGAAAGTTTGTGTGACATTATTGGACTATGTCGGAACTGAGGGACGATGTCCCTGAACCGAACCAAAAATTTCTAAGTCCACCGACGCTATCAGTTTCTTATCCGGCATCGCAGCATATGTTGTTCCGAAAGGGAAAGCTTGAAATCCACCGAATCCCTTTCGGTATCCCGTCGGACCGGATGAAACTTTCGGACGTCCGTACCCGCTTCCGCGGAGCGTCCCGACCCAGCATCGTCGGATAAAATATATGCGACAGATTCAGTTGATGCTGGGATGCTGCGATAAACTGTGCTATTAAGGAAAGCACGTCCGTTCCCGAGGCCTGTGCAGTAGCGGACTTACGATGCATTGCCGCTGGAAGCTCCGTGTACGTTGACTCCCGCATACTTCCTATGCGAACGTCCGGAGTCTGCAGGCCTCGAGTCCCCGGCTACCGACCCAGCGCTGTCGGATAATTCTCGATCCGACACCGTTTCTGTCGGCTGCTGGGATGCTGCGATAAGCTGTGCTATGTGCACAAGAATGTCCGGCGTCGAGACCTGTGGAGGCGCAGTCTATCGCTGCTTCGCCGAGGGCAGCTCCGCATCAGATGGCTCCCGCATACTTTTCCTATGCGAACGTCCGGAGTCCATCGGTCTCGAATCCCTGGCTGCCGGATGGTGTGACCTGGTCGCCGAAGAATCCTTGATCGGCGAAGCTGGTAATATATCGGCGGTCAAGCAGCCAAGGTGCGGTCGTGTGCGCTGACGAGAAGAGGAAGCCTTAGCAGTCTCAGCGGACTGCCTATACAACGGAGCGTCCCGAACGACGGACGTATGCTCCGCTAACGACACATTTGTACCACAACATCTGGGGCCAGATGTTGTTGAACGAGAGAGGGGCCTCTCTCGCTTGCCGTCCGGATGGACCGGAACGAGCTATGAACCGGACTAAAAGGCTTCCTCCGTTCTCCCTCCGATCCGCCGTCACTGGGTGTGCATTAAGTTAATTTTATAGTGCTCGCATCACCCCAAAATTCCTTCTAGACCGCAACGGACGAACCCGGCTGCCGAACCATTCGGTGAATGGACGCTACACCGGGCGAGCTAGCGGACGTCAAAGGCCGTCGAACCTACTAGGGTCCTCTTAGGCAATTGGCGTATTACATGAGCACTTTTCCGCTAGCCCTTCATTAATTGTGACGACGGAGGCACACTGTTGGAAGACATCACAGATACATCACCCTAATCTTGATCGTCTGAAATAGAAATTGATAAAGTAGAGTGACCCTGCGGGGAAAGGACCGGAGTGTCCAAATCCCCAACAACATACCGTGACATACGCTTCCCATATTGCCATCGAAATCATACGATACAGAACCGGAGTTAATGCGAGTACACTGACCACATATAGAATGATAATAAGGTCAGAGGAAGACTTCCTCTTAAAACAATTGATCAATATCCTTTCAATGTGAAAAGAAAACAAGTCCTGGTACTCGCACTAACCCGTGGCAATCAAAATACATAATAATAATATGATCCATTAATATAGAAAAAATAATTGAAATCAAAATATTTTGAAAAAATATTTTTTCAGAACAGCCCAAGTTTCTGAAAAGTAACGTTGAGCCCCAATGGATCCCAAGCCTAAGTGTGGACAAAAATTTTAAAAATATTTTAAACAATTTATTCAACACTTACGAACAATAATAATGTATCTAGTTATGATTAAAATAACATAAAGATATTATTATTTAGAAATCCCCCCCTCACACAGAGGGCTGTTGTAAATGTAAACAATGAGTGTAAAAACACTAAAATAAGACTCCAGGCACCCAGGCCCGAAATCAGTTACCAAAAATACACCATCTGATGCAAAACAGAGACTTCCAGGGAAGAAACTGCAGAACATCAGATGGTAGATGCAGAACACAACGCCTAACCACCCGTAGGTGAAGACGTAAACATGGGGAAAGAACAGAATTCATTCTGTTATTCAGCTAAACTCCCAAGAAATTTTAGTAATAATAATTACAGAAATTATGCCAAAAGCATGGGAGAATAGCAAGGGGGAACTTAAAGGACAGGGAGAGAGGAAAAACACTTGAAAAAACAGTGTAACTAAATAATCAGAATGACAACAAAATGGCTGCTGCCTTGAAAATAGGTAACTTAACATAATTTCATTAAAAAATTTTAAGTTACAGCCCTGATAATATTCTGTCACACATTCTTTTCCTCTCCTCCTTTTCTATCCTCCTTAGAATCACCATTTCACTAATATTTATGTGTCTGGCATCATTTAAACTGAGATTTAAAAGCACAAAGATCAGTCAGATGTTAACTGATGAAGGGCCAAACTTAGAATGATAAATGGCGCCAATTTCGGAACGTCCTTGACACTGCGCATGCGCAGTAGGGGCGAAGTGTGGAGGGCCTCTCAGGACATGTTTTCTTTAGTTTTAGATGCAAATTTTGGGGATTGGGGGGCAAAATTTGTGTTTGGCCCTATATTTTAAGAGTTAGCACCAGCTATTTAGCTATGTCTGGGTCATTGGTACAGTATAAAAATATGATACTGAAGTTTATGACTCAACTGATTGAGTGCTAGAAGCCACTATCAGTGCTTTAAAAAATGGGGGTACCAGAGCAAAAGCCATCATTTCCATTGCCCATGTTCAATATTCAGTCAAATGCAAATGATATTTTGTTTAAATAAATTTGTTTTATTACAAATTATTGGAGAGTGCCTGTAATAGAACAAATTTTGTGGAACAAATTCAGACCACCAAAAATAAAACCAGTTAATGGTCTAGGTCTGACTTCCAATCAATTTTGGTTCTTGCTGTGATCAAGTTCAAGTTTACTACTTTATAACTGACGATGCCCCCCCCCCCCCCCCCCCCACACACACTCCCTCCCCACCCCCCTCTGTTGACTCAAGGAAAAGACTTGAAAATATTTTCCTAAACAGTGATTTCAGAAACAATACTTGGATGTATATGAAGGCATGGAATTGGCTTGTCTTAGTTTGTCATAATGCTTGCGCTTTATGGGTTAATGTCTCACTTATTTACTTGGTATTTACATGACCAAAAAAACTATATAGTCTGGAGATTTCTATTTTTTACTCCCTCATAATGAAGTGAACATTTCGACTTGGCAGTGAAGTTTAGTTAAGTATTGGCTGCCTTAACTAAACTAAACTTCACTGCCAAGTCGAAATGTTCACTTTATTATGGGGAGCAAAAAGTTAAAAAATTTATAGTAATTTATATATTTTTTATACTTACCAATGACCCAGTAGTCCAGGCACATTAGACATAAAAATGAGAAAGTAAGGAAAAAAATCGGAGAAAGCTGATTTTTTTATATGTTTCCGGGACACACATTGCGGATAAAGTGTGAAAAATCCCCGCGAATCCGAGTTGAGCTTTTTTAGTTATAGCGTTTTTTTGATGAAAAAAAAATTTTTTTTAAAAATTCGACCCAGCTCCATATTTCTCATTCTTATTCGCCTTAGTAGGGTGAGAATCATAAATATCGTGCTGAATTATATTGAGAATACATATCCCCAACAGAAAATGCCAACTTTGTACCAATCCTCACACTCAATGGTGAAATATTCACGAAAATGTACAAAATTACGAAAAAAATTTTATTGTTTTCATACACACAACGGTACACAACGTCCATTAAATCAAATCTACGACTACTTTTGGAGTTAAATTATATATCAAAAATTGCAGAAAAGCAGTGGCTTTATAATGATATATAACAATAGTCATTTATTCCATAATGAACTGGTGAAACGTGTGAAATATTAACCATACCCCCTAAACTCAAATTCAAACTGCATCGACTTTTCTCATTCAAATACCGTATTATACGTTTGTCCAGTGACGTTTGACCAACCACTTTATATCAAAGCAGTGGAGATTGTGTCTTCGTCAGATAAGTTGACAAAAGTTTTTGTTAGACTCGGCGGCTTCCATATGATTATGTCATATTGAGGGGCAATTGGTTCGATCATGGCTGGTAGCGGCTTGGATGAACTTTGGGGGACTGTTTATGCTGGTGGGTCAATCCATCATTTGATCAGTGGTCATGCATATTCAAGAGCAGTTCGTGCCCATTTGCTAACACAAATTGCCATTACAAAACTTGTGTTTGAAGAAAGCCGAACACTAGATAACATAGACTGCACAGAAGTCAATGAAATATTCTGTGGACTTGCCAGAGGTGACTGTACAACAGCTGACGCTGTCAATCAAGAAAGTGTCAACCATCTACTGTCAAAATTACACAAACTGCTCCAGAATACGTCCGTAGGACGCACAGGAAAGCTTTGGGTACAATACTACGAGCAAATAGGTCTTCTCCAGTTGTTCTTGAGAGCAGAGCGCACAGGCGACTGGGAACTCCACACATATTGTGTTCGCAATATGATTCCAGTATTTCACGCAGGTGGTCATTTTGCATACGCAAAAAGTTCTCATCTCTATTTGCAGCAGATGAATGAGCTAACAGAAATAATGCAACAGGATGATTTGAAGTTGTTCACTGAGAAAGGTTACTTTACCATAAGGCGCTCAGATAAATTCTGGGACGGGATATATTCTGATCAGACCATAGAGCAGTGTTTAATGAGAATGTTCAAGCTCCCTGGTGGTCTCACACATGGCAGGGGAATAACCGATAGCACTGTTGCAAAATGGGTACATGGACTACCTCTTTGCCTTCCGATATGTAATGCTCTCGAAAATTTTGTTCATGTTCACACTGGTCATGGCGAACAACATCGGGATCTCCGTCAAAGTTCACAATTGACTGATGCCAATGATATCACCAAATTATTGAACTGGCTCAGAGTGCATTCCCCCTTTCAGAATAGAGATCCACTACAATTAGTCTCTATAGCGACCGGGCTTGTGGCCGACGAAACTGTGAACTGTGACCAAGTTCGCAAAATTGGTGAATGTTGCGTATCGAATGTTGTAAGCAAAACGTTCAACAGCATCAAACTAAGACGTGTTGACACTGTGAAGTCTTTCGCATCGATGGCAAATAGCATCAAAGTCCGTGGAAGTAAGGTAGTGATTGACCCCACAATTCTGTTCAACCGCATCACATGTGTTATTCAGTCACAAGCAGAGATGGAAGAGTATCTCAAATATGAACTCGCCCCGAAACCACCAGCATTGTTTGATTCTGCTGGAATGAGGAAGACAGAAAAGCACGCTCGGTAAGATCCTCAAAACATACGGTTCCGAGCAAACTAAAATCCCAGAACATTCTCTGTTTGTTGTAGATGGTGGATTTTTATTGAGGGCAGTTGTATGGCCTAAACAGTCGTCATATAAGGACATATGTACATCATATTCCAATTATCTAGGGAGACATTTTGGTGCGAACGTCGTGGTTGTTTTTGATGGTTATGCTTGTACAATGTCGACAAAGGGCATGGAACAAGCCCGTAGATCTAAAGACAGGTATTCCATTGATATCAATATCTCACCCGAGTTACCAGCCACCACACCCCAATCCGATTTCCTTGCAAATGCCAAGAACAAAACCCAACTGATCGATCTTCTAATGCAGGAGCTATCTGCTATCAATATTCAGTCCAAGCAGGCCGAGGCTGATGCTGATGTACTGATAGCCGAAACTGCACTTGACATCGCTCAAGATGACAACAATGTTGTCGTTGTGGGAACAGACACAGACTTGTTAGTCATTCTTACCTCTCGAGTTCAACCGGGATGTAATACTCACATGATGTATTCCATTACCCAAAACTTACTAGTTTCAGTTAGTGAAATAGCAACCAAAATGGATGACCATAGAAGCAACCTCCTTGTAGCACATTCTGTAAGTGGTTGTGACACTACTTCTGCACTCTTTCGAGTTGGTAAGAAGAAAGTATTCAGTACAATTGTCTCCGATGTTACTAGCGACTCACAACAGTATGTCAACACAATTTTGGCAGATGACAGTACACCAAGTGCAGTAGCCGCTGCCGGGGAACAACTTCTCCTGATCTTATACGGGAGTAAAACTGTTTCCTCTCTCGACCAATATAGATATGTCACTTACAAGTGTTATGTAGCAAAATCTAAACTGAATAAACCCATCGACCTAGCCTCACTCCCACCAAGCAGCGATGCTGCACAACAACATGTCTACAGATGTTATCTCCAGGTCCAACAATGGCTGGACACTTCGCTTCCTCCGACGGATTGGGGGTGGTCGCTAGACAATGGACTTCTTGTACCGACTGCAGCCACAAAGCCATGTGCCCCCGATAACCTACTGAATCTGATCAGTTGTGGTTGCAAGAGTGCTTGTACAAAAAGGTGTGGGTGTAAGAAGGCAGGACTCTCTTGCTCAGGTTTGTGTAATTGCAGTTCGGATTCTTGTAACAACCACAGAAACACTGCCCTGTCGGAAATTTCTGAGTTCGATGAATAATATGTATATAGGTCATGTCATTTCTGTATATAGCGTTGATAATAGTCAATGTAACTTAATCCATGTTGATTGATTTGTACATTCTGTAAATATTATTTATTGATTTTTGTACATTCTGTAAATATTATTTATTGATCTAATGCTGCCAGACACAGACGTGTCTGTTCGGTCCCAAGCCCGAAAATAGTTGAGTTCTCATGCTGACGAATTTTATGCCAAAAGGGGAACTCGGCCAGAAGCAGAGGGGGTCTTCCATAATGTCTATTTTGTAAGCAATGATAAAAGTCTTCAAATGGTGGTGGATTTTTTATCGTCTGTCCAACTAACATCCCGTTCTGTACTACGACCCTTTGGGCAAATCCGTTAGGAAAATCGTCATTTTTTGCGTAAATCCGATACTTTTTTGTGAATTTTCAATAATTTTTCGCAGAAATTGTCACAGAATGCACATTTTCCTCTAGGTAAATGTATATTAGACATTATGTAGCCCGAAATATGCGTAAACAAAAAATACAGTTGGATCAATTCGAGGTTACAAAGTTCGTGCGATTTTTTTTTATTTTTTTCAAACGCGTTTTCGAAAAAAGGCTGTAGAAAAAAAAGCTCAACTGGGATTTTAGGGGACTTTTGTCTAATCGTTCAGTGACATGTACTTGACATTCCCTGAAAAAATCAGCTTTCTCTGATTTTTTTCCCTAGTGAAACCTAATGTTCTTGAACTACAGACATAGCTGGTGCTAACTCTTAAAAATATAGGGCCAAACACAAATTTTGACCACCAATCCCCAAAATTTGCATCTAAAACCAAAGAAAACATGTCCTGAATGGCCCTCCATACTTCACCTCTACTGCGCATGCGCAGTGTCAAGGACATCCTGAAATTGGCGCCATTAATCATTCTTATAACCAGTGCCTGGTAAGCGCTATGTACTCAGCGGGGAGGTATGAGTTCCCAACTCCTGGGAGGGCCATCCCCATCTGGGTCATTGGTAAGTATAAAAAATATATAAATTACTATAAATTTTTTAACATTTTTATACTGTACCAATGACCCAGACATAGCTGAATAGTAAAAAGGCTGGAGGGCCTAGGACACAGAGGAAATTCCAATAAGCTCAATTATATAAAATAGAGTCATCCCCTCGAGGGAAAAGGAGTATTAGGCCTTACATGTATCTTTCTTATTTATGATAAATTAGAAAGACACAACACCTTCCATAATTGAGCATCATAACATCCATGTACTCTATTAATATCCAGTATAATCCTTATACTAATAATTTTTAAAGTAAGCCAATAAATAAAGTTAGTCTAGAGAATAGAGACTCTTTATACTCCTTAAAAGTGTCTGAGGATTGTATAATAACGCCCGTTTGACACGTGATATATTCAAAAGCTATACTTTAAAAACTATGACTTGAATGAATTTTTATTACATAAACTTATCACTTAAAAACCATCCCAGTAACAGCTCAGAATTACTAACTCCGGAGGAGGTATCCCCTTGTTTTCATAATAAAACAGGTGACCCAAGGGAACACCCTCCCCCCCCCCCCCCCACTTCTCCTTGCCCTGGGTCAAATAGCCCAGAGCAAAGAGGGCAGCAGGACGGAGTCACTGCTGGAACAGAAAGCCTACCTAGCTATAGTAGCAACTGTTAAGTGAATGACATTCTGAGCAGTAGATAATAGACCTAACAATGGAGGCCTCCAGAAATGGACTCAATATTTCTGAGATAAAAATTCATGAATGTGGATGGCTGAGCCCAATGTGCAGCCTTCATAAAATCTATAATAGCGACACTATTAATGTAAGCCCAAGATGTAGAAAGAGCTCTTACTTCATGAGCCGAAACCTCAAGCACAAACTGCTGAGTTAATGATATACCATAAGCAGTGCCGATAGTTAATTGAATCCATTAGCAATAGAATGGAGCGTCCTTCTATTAGGCATCAAAGACAGAAGAAGCTTACGTCCTACTAATAATCTGATATCTGTTTATAAATACGTAAATTCTAACCGGACAGAGTAAAGGCCTATGCCCGTACGAAGACGGAAGGACCTTAATAACAATAGGTTCCGGATATTTATTAGGAGCCTGATTCTTAACCAAAAATCCAACATTAGTAGTAAAGGAAATAGTGTTTCCAATACTACGAAAGTGAGAATCGTCCACCGATAGTGCATGAAGCTCACTGACTCTTCAGTAGAAGAGAAGACTAAGAGAATAACTGTCTTAAAAGGTCAGAATTTGAAAACTACTGTTTCCAGAGGCTCAAATGATTACTTAGCTAAATAAGAACCGAAGCTAAATTCCGCATAGGAATTTAATCTAAGGATTCTAGGTCTATTTATCGAAAAGTTTCTAACTGACTTAGATAAAGAGACATAAGACTCAATTATAAACTATCATAGAGTGCATAGGTATGAGATAACATAGACCTATAACCTTAATAGTAACAGGCTGCAGTTGATCTTGTCAAACAAGTATACTAGAAAGTTGCAATGTCTAGTATGGAGGGATCAAAAATATCAACATAATGATCCCTACACCAACGACGGAAGAGCCTCCACTTTAGCCGCATAGTATAGCGAAGAAGAGGTTCTCCTACAGTAAGAAATCGCGTCCATAACTCGTCCTGTACAATGCTTGCCGTGCAAGAAGGACCACACAACGGAATACGTGAAGGTTGAGACCTTGCGGGTTGTGATGGAGTTGACACGATTTCCCCAGCGAAAGAAGATCCTCTCATGGAGGAAGTTTTCGCGGTAAGTCCCACAGTAGACACCTGAGTAAATTTACCCACGGTCTCTGTGAAGACAGAGATGCTATCAACAGAATTGTATTGTGGATGTTTATCTTAGTAATACTACTTAGCAATACTTTCTGAATCAACAGCGCTGGAGGATACGCATATCCTATCATTCCGTCCTATTAGATCAATAGAGCGTTAACAACATAAGCTCAGGGATCCGGACATGGAAACACATACGTCTGCAACTGAATAGTGAGTTGTGTCGCAAATAAATTATCATTGGGCACTCCCATTGATAGCAAATCTGATTGAATACTTGTTTGATGAGAGTCCATTCTGACGGCAACAAGCGACTCTTACGTGAAAAGGAGTCTGCTAATACAATCAGACGACCCGGAATATGACGGACCGAAGCAGAACTTGGTGTACTATAACAAACAGAAGGATTCTTTCCGTTAAATTGAATAACGGAATCGAATGAGTGCCTCCCTGGTTCCGGAGATACGCAACTACTGTCGTATTAACGAACAGGATTTGGACATGCGTTTCTGAATAATGTTCATTCAATGACATAGTGCAAGCCTAAATAACATCATTTCCTGGAAGTTAAGTGCTTGCCTAGAAACAGCGGAACCCAAAGACCCTGGCACTTCGAATCCGTTGGGATCAATATTGAACCCCAACCTGTTTGACTGGCATCCGTCATAATCATAAAACTCGGATCCGGCAACTGCAGTGGCACTCTCTGAGTCAACCACCGAATGTTGCCCCAGTCTGAATCTCTTGCTACACTTGACAGACAAGAGAACGTGTATATCGAGCAATTCATAGATTGCTGAAAAGTTGCCATCGAAGAGAAGTTTCTCCGAGACCGAAGCGACTCTGAGAGAGTTCTTCACCTTACTATCCACGCGTGTGGATGTAACTAGGGCTGCTTCACGTCTAACCAACTCCAGGTTGCCACTGAAGGGCGGAGTTATACGTGGAAAAACTACTGCCCTTGAAAGAAATCACATTGAGGATCATATCCTGGAATTCTTTCTCTTGAAGCCGTAATGATAATGCCTCAGTAAGGTGGTCTACGTATGATAAAGCGTCTAAGTTAAGCCTATTAGACAACATTGTTGTTTCCAACATCGTGGTTAGAATTGACATAGACGGCGAAAAAGATAATTCCCAGTCTTCAGCACTGCCGTCTAGACGCATATGAACTCGCCAGTATGCCCTGTTCTGCCGATATAAATTATTTCCTACAATTGAAAAAAGGCAGAATAGAGCATTGCGGACAAGAAACTAGACTATCATGCTTGGTAGCAAGCTTATATATAGCGTCGTTAAATAATTCGAATGTTCTAAAGACATTATTGGACTGTGTGGGTAAGTCAGGGACAATGTCCCTGAACCGATCAAAAACTCCGTGTCCAATGACGCTATTAGTCTCTTATCCAGCATCGCAGCAATGTAGTCCGACGGAACAACCTCTGGAAGATAATGCCGGAAGAAATGTATGGCAGCTTCTGTTGTTACGAAAGGGAAAGCTCGAAATCGTCCGAATCCCTTTCGCCATCCTGTCGGACCCTATAAAGTGTTCGGTCGTCTGAACCTGATGCAACAGCGGAGCGCACCGTCCCAGCGCCGTCG
Source organism: Pictodentalium vernedei (assembly GCA_031216915.1). NCBI lineage: Eukaryota > Metazoa > Mollusca > Scaphopoda > Dentaliida > Dentaliidae > Pictodentalium > Pictodentalium vernedei. The sequence goes on along the minus strand of CM062292.1, from coordinate 355,515,139 downwards.
GATTATTCCTGATCCAACCGAGAATTGTCGTTTGCTGGGATGCTGCGATAAACTGTGCTATTTTGGATAGCACGTCCGTCACTGAGGCCTGTGGAGAAGCGGTCTTACTATGCATTGCCGCTGGAAGCTCCGTGTTCGTTACCCCGTGCATACTTCTATTATGCGAGTGAACGGAGTGTATAGGCCTCGTGTCCCTTGGCTACCGGATGGCGTGACCTGTTCGCCGTGGAATCACTGAATGACGAAGCTGGCCAGATACTCGAGGTCACGTAGCCAATGTGCGGCCATGTGCGCTGCTGTGAGGATGAGGAAGCATTATCGACAGTCTCTCGGACTGTCAATATAACAGAGCGTCTCAAGCGATGGACATATGCTCCAAATGCGAAATGTCTGTACCACAACATCCGGTCCCATATGTTGTTGTACAAGAGAGGGACCTCTCTCGCTCGCAGCCCGGATGGACCTGGACGAGCTAGGATCCGGACTAACAGGCTTCCTCCGATTTGTCCTCTAATCCGTCGTCACTGGGTGTGTACTAAAGTCTATTATAGTGCTCGCATCACCCAAATCTCCTTCCTAGACTGCAACGGACGAACCCGACTGCCGAACCATTCGATGAATGGACGCTACACCGGGTGAGCTAGCGAATGTCAACTCCGTCGATCCTACTAGGGACCTCTTAGGCAATTGACGTATTCCATGAGCACTTATTGCCACTAGCTCTTCATTAACTATGACGACAGAGGCACACTTTGAAAGACATCTCAGTAACTTTGCGAACAAGAAACCAGACATGCTTGTTAATAGCAAGCATATAATAATATATATAGCGTCGTTCAATAATTCGAAAGTTGTGTGACATTATTGGACTGTGTCGGAACTGAGGGACGATGTCCCTGAACCGAACCAAAAAATTTCTGTGTCCACCGACGCTATCAGTTTCTTATCCGGCATCGCAGCATTCTGGTCTGACGAAAGAACCTCCAGAAGATAAAGTCAGATGACATACACAGCAGCTTATGTTGTTCCGAAAGGGAAAGCTCGAAATCCTCCGAATCCCTTTCGGTATCCCGTCGGACCGGATGAAATTCTCGGACATCCATACCTGCTTCCGCGGAGCGTCCCGACCCAGCGTCGTCGGATAATACATAATGCGACAGAGATTCTGTCGTTGCAGGGATGCTGCGATAAGCTGTGCTATTTGGGATAGCACGTCCGTCACCGAGGCCTGTTCAGTAGCGGTCTTACGATGCTTTGCCGCTGGAAGCTCCGTGTACGTTGACTCCCGCACACTTTCTTATGCGAACGTCCGGCGTCTGCAGGCCTCGTGTCCCTGGCTACCGGATGGTGTGACCTGGTCACCGATGATTCTCTGATCGGTGAAGCTGACTGGATATCCGAGGTCACGTAGCCAAGAGCAGTCGTGTGCGCTACCATGAGGATGGGGAAGCCTTATTGACAGTCTCTCCGGACTGACTATATATCGGAGCGTCCCGAGCGGCGGACGTATGCTCCGAATGCGAAACACTTTGTACCACAACATCTGGGGCCAGATGTTGTTGTACGAGAGAGGGGCCTCTCTTGCTTGCAGTCCGGATGGACCTGGACGAGCTAGGAACCGGACTAAAAGGCTTCCTCCGTTCTCTCCTCTAATCCACCGTCACTGGGTGTGTATTTGATTGATTTATAGTGCTCGCATCACCCAAAACTCCTTCTAGACCGCAACGGACGAACCCGGCTGCCGAACCATTCGATGAATGGACGCTACACCGGGTGAGCTAGCGTACGTCAAAGGCCGTCGAACCTACTAGGGTCCTCTTAGGCAATTGACGTATTTACATGAGCATTTTTCCGCTAGCTCTTCATTAATTGTGACGACAGAGGCACACTTTTGGAAGACATCATGGATACATCACCCTGATCATGATCGTCTGAAATAGAGATTGATAAAGTAGAGTGACCCTGCGGGGAAAAGACCGGAATGGCCAATTCCCCACTAACATACCATGACACACGCTTCCCATGTTGTCATCGAAATTAACACATACAGAACAGGAGTTAGTGCGAGTACACTGACTACATTATACAATGATTATGAAAGTCAGAGGAAGATTTCCTCTTATTACAATTGAACAATATCCTTTCATTGTGAAAAGAAAACAAAGTCCTAGTACTCGCACCAACCCCTGACAATCAAAATACATAATAACATGATCCATTAACATAGAAAAAATAATTGTAATCAAAAACTTTTGAAAAAATATTTTTTCAGAACAGCCCAAGTTTCTGAAAAGTAACGTTGAGCCCCAATGGATCCCAAGCCTAAGTGTGGACAAAAATTCTAAAAATATTTTAAACAATTTATGCAACACTTACGAACAATAATAATGTATCTAGTTATGATTAAATTAACATCAAGATATTATTTTCAAGAAATCCCCCCTCACACAGAGGGCTGTTGGAAATGTAAACAATAAGTGTAAAAACACCAGATCAAGACTCCAGGCACCCTGGCCCGAAATCAGTTACCAATAATACACTATCTGATGCAAAACAAAGACTTCCAGGGAAGAAACTGCAGGACATCAGATGGTAGATGCAGAACACTACGCCTAACCACCCATAGGTGAAGACGTAAACATGGGGAAAAGAACAGAATTCATTCTGTTATCCAGCTAAAACTCCCAAGAAATTTTAGTAATAATATTACAGAAAATATGCCAAAAGCATGGGAGAATAGCAAGAGGGGACTTAAAGGAAAGGGAGAGAGGAAAACACTGAACAAGCAGTGTAACTTGATAACAAGAATGACCACAACAGGATGTTGCCTCGAATATAGGTAACTTAACATAATTTCATTAAAAAAATTTTAAGTTACAGCCCTGATAATTTTCTGTCACTCATTTTTCCTCTCCTCCTTCTATATCCTCCTTAGAATCACCATTTCACTAATATTTATGTGTCTGGCATCATTTAAACTGAGATTTACAAGCACAAAGATCAGTCAGATGTTAACTGATGAAGGGCCAAACAAAGAATGATTAATGGCGCCAATTTCGGGAAGTCCTTGACACTGCGCATGCGCAGTAGAGGTGAAGTATGGAGGGCCATTCAGGACATGTTTTCTTTGGTTTTAGATGCAAATTTTGGGGATTGGGGGGCAAAATTTGTATTTGGCCCTATATTTTTAAGAGTTAGCACCAGCTATGTCTGGGTCATTGGTACAGTATAAAAATATAGAAATCTCCAGACTTTCAAAGACACTAACTTTGGATTCTATAACAAGAACTACCGGTAAATGAACATTTTGTGAGAATCAAAGTTGATTCTCTTTGTTTTCCTTGCAAAAATTGATTCTGATGCTTGCATGAATTTTCAGTCCTGATACTCACTGGATAATGATAACACGAATAATAGTTCCAATGATTGTGAAAGCTATAATGCCCAGCACTATATATGAGTTAGGTAGTCTTTTCACTCCTGGGATTCCGTAATATGGTCGACCTTCATAATCTTTATCTTTGGATCTCTCTCTCATCTCATATATTGACTCATCCCAAAATTGTTGTCTCGGATAGTCACTGCACACAAAAGAAAAATATGTAAGTTTTACTATTTAAAAAAATTAATGGATACTCTATATTATTAAAATTGATATATCTTGTATTTCTATAAAGTTGCAGGGAAATGGATTTCCAGATCTAGTGGGAATTCAGGACAATTGTCCAGGCCTTTAAGGGTTAACAAAACTGAAAAGAAATCAGTCACTTCTTTCAAGAAAATGAACACTTCAGCTGCTACCAAGACTCAACAAGGTCTGATAAATAGCAAACGCAGAAAAATTTGAAAATACGGATGGTTTTGGTATTCAATGATTGGTTCGGTTTGGTTTTTCGATATCCCCATGGTATCGGCATTGGTTCAGTTTTTTGGTATATTGCTCATCTCTAGTTTGTTGTGTATCTGTCTTGGGATTTCAGTCAGTCGCATACTGAATTTAAGTACCTATGACCCACATTTCACAGCTGGTTGAAAAAGTGAGAAAACAATTATCCAGAAATAACAGCAAAATTTTTTGGCCTAGAGACACTCAAGTTACACCAATAGTTGGGGGCAGCTCTGATGATGTAAACTTACCTATTTGAGTATGCCTCAGGATCAGATGTATACCTGTAGCCTTCGGTTTGTCTGACATTTGGTTGCTGATATAAAGGCGGCAGAGACAAATCATAGTTTCTTCTTGACACAGGCTTACTGAGTACGCCATAAGCTTCATTCAGTTTAATAAACTTGGCATGAAATGTGGAATCACTACGGTTCAAATCTGGATGAAGCTGAAAGTAAAACTAGAAATCTCGTAGTTCTATTTATTTATTTATTGGTGTTTGACAAGTCTGGAAATAAGCTTTCTGTCATTTGCAGTAGGATGTCCCCAGGGGGTGAATTTGATGATGCTATCCTATACAATGGGCTAGAATCCCCCAATTTATCCTCTTGGTACCTCTTTCTGTTCAGGTCTGAAACCTTGATTCAGACTGAGGTTCTCAGAGGGTAAATTTGGTAAAGCTACCCTTCTGCAGGGTAGAATCACCAAATTCACCCTCTGGGAACCTCATTCTGCAGATGACAGTCTGCTTATTTCCAGGCTTGGTGTTAGAAGTCACTTTCTATGGCCCTATCATGACAGACCAGAACACAAGTATATAGTCAAGTTTAGCCAATAGTTCTACTTATGCCACCCACTTTAGAGGACTTCCACACCAGACGTTCATTAGCAGGTCCTATTTTACCAGTAAAGAAGAATCTGTTTATCACAGAAAATAAAAACTGTTAGATCACCCAGAGTTTTCATGGGGGAAACCTTGCAGTTAACAGTCATTTCTATTAATCCTTTACCCAACATGAATAAAAAATGAGGCTTGTAATTTTTTTTTTGTATAACCAGAAGTTTTAATTTTTTTTACAAAAACACAACTTATGACTCCTCATTGGAATGAGGTAATAAGGGGTCATCAGCTACGTTACAGGAGTTTAAAAAAAAAAATAATAAAGTTTGAATGGTGAATTTGTGCATACAATGACTGGATATGACATTGCACAATGGTGAGATTTAAGTCCCATTGTCAGTCTAGAATCAGTGATAAAGTGTATAACAGGGGTAATGGCAACTTCCAAGAAGGCTTTTACAGTTTGCTAGTGTAGTTGTGTGGGTGTGCTTGGGGACGGGGTGAGGAGGTCAAGAATACATTGCTTTTGACAAAATACACAATGGAAATCCATAAAAACTGTAATTTGTGGGTACACTTCTCTGAATATGGGGATTTCTACTCCTCAACCCTTTACACAATGCAGATGATATCTAAATTTATTATTTTATTAGTTTTTAATTTTTTTTTTTAAAATTCAACAAAGCCACATCATGTAAACCATCACTGGAATGATCTCAACGAGCTTATTCCAATGAGGGGGTCACATGATATAGTTTTGTTGAAATATTTAGAAAAATGAAAGTGTCAATGACACTGTAGCTCAACTTGTTAAGACATGTACATGTATAGTATGTGGCACAGCAATGACAAACATCCAGGTAATGACCTGATAACAAAGGTACATATAAAGTATTGTAACGGTCTGTACATAAATACTGACCGTAGCCTGTAACAAATGTATAGATAAAGTATTGTAAAGGTGGATGACAGTTAGATGCTAAACTAGAAAAGAAATCTTTGAGTCCCAGAGTGGGTCTGACTGAACCCCAAAATATTTGTTCTCATAGCACACTGAAAACAAAGGCACCCCAAAACACACTCGTTCCTGTCCCAAGGTGAAAACAAGGGTACCCAAGAAGTTTCGTGAAGATTAGTTGATAAATACGAGCTGCATAGAAGTTGTGACAAAAAACTGATTGGACCTAATTTCGGTACAAAATGGCCGCTGACAGCCATCTTGAATTTTGGACTGCACCCAGAAACACTCATTCTCGTCCCAAGGTGATAACAAAGGTACCCAAGAAGTTTCGTGAAGATCGGTTCATAAATACAGCCTCTAGCCCGAGCCGTATTGACATGTGCACTTCAAAGTTCATCTAATTTGCATAATTTCTGCACGAGAAAAAAACCTGTTTTATATGTGATGTATTCTATGGTACTATACATTCACACAAAAAATTATTCAAATCAGCGCTTTCATATGGAAGTTCTGTGCAAAAATCTGATTGCACCTAATTTTGGTACAAAATGGCTGCCATCGCCCATCTTGAATTTCGGACCTCACCCCAAAACACTCGTTCTTGTCCCACGGTGATACCAAAGGTACCCAAGAAGTTTCGTAAAGATTGGTTCATAAATACGGCCTCTAGCCCGAGCCATATTGGCATTTGCACTTACAGTGCTGAAAGTAACACTAAATACATCAAAGTTAGTCTAATTTGCATAATTTATGCACAAGAAAAAAACCTGTATTATATGTGATGTATTCCATGGTACTAAACATACAAAAATTATTCAAATCAGCACTTTCATATGGAAGTTCTGCACAACAATCTGATTGCACCTAATTATGTACAAAATGGCTGCCAGCGGTCAACTTGAATTTTGGATCGGACCCCAAAACACTGGTTCTCGTCCCCCGGTCATAACAAAGGTCCCCAAGAAGTTTTGTAAAGATCGGTTCATAAATACGGCCTCTAGCCCGAGCCGTATTGAATTGTTGACGGACAGATGGACAGATGGACAGTCGGACGTCTGGCCATGGCATAAGCTCAAATTTGGCTACCCACATCTACATTTCTTTCGACCGCAATGGACTTACCTGGCGTAACAGCACTCACGGACAGAGTACCACTTCACCGGTCGAGCTAGCTGCAAGAGATTAAAACCCTTAACAAAAGGTCTTAACTCTTACAATAATGAGCACTGTAGCTAGCTCTATATGCTCCACAGAGCGCGACGACGGCAGCACACTTGGATGGGTATCGGAATATCATCACCAAGTTCATGTTCCTCTGAGATAGAAACTGACCAAATGAATTATAACGCGGCAAGAGGCCTGGCCTCAGAACCTCAACACCAACAACGTACCACGACACACGTCTCCAACATTAGTCATCCCAGTGAATCCATGTATGACAAGAGTCCACAGAAGTGCATCGAGTAAAGTCGATATCACTCTTCTAAACTCCACAACAAAATATATAATCAAGATACATGAATAATAGCAATCAAAATTAAATTCAAAATATTTTTTAAAAATGCCTATGTTACCAAAGGGAACATTAAGAGCCCAAAGGCATCCCAATATTTAATAATTCGAAAAAATGACTAAGTTCCCCAATGGAACATGATGAGCCCAAGGGCATCCTGATAGAGCCTAAGTGTGGACAAAATCCAAATTTATTGAGCTAAACTACCAAAATAATAGTCCATGTATCCTACAGTAATTCTACCGTAACAGAATATAAAATACTACCTATATATGAGGATGTTGTCAATGTAAACGTCAATGAAAAAAATGGAAACAAGACATCTGGCATACAAAAAGGCCCAAAGTCAGAAACCAATTTAAATGCTACCAGTTGCAAAGCTAGATCTTCATACGAAGTAAAAATAGGCCGATGAAATCGTCAGATGTGTACCCATATGCGCAACTAGTAGAAAGCTGTATGACGGAGGGCCCCCACGGATGCCAACATTATGTACACCATACAAGGGATGGGTACATATAGAAATGGATTGGAGGAGTGCCCAATTTAATGGATAAAGGGTTAATATCTCTGGATAAAATTAACAGATTTACATCAAAAACTATACAGCACAGCACATCAGTAACCTGAATAAATATATAAAGTAACATGACAATCGGATTGATATTTTTTGAGTTATCTCATGCCAAAGGGATTGGAGGAATTTTCAATTTGAAGGATAAAGGGTTAATATCTCCGGATCAAATTATCAGATTAACACCAAAAACTATACAGCCCGGTACATCAGTAACCTGAACACAAATATAAAGTACTTGACAATCCAAGCAATATTTTTCAAGTTATCGAATGCCAAAGGGATTGAAGGAATTTTCAATTTGAAGGATAAAGGGTTAATATCTCAGGATTAAATTATCAGATTTACACGAAAAACTATACAGCTCGGCACATCAGTAACCTGAACACAAATATAAAGTAACTTGACAATCCAAGCAATATTTTTCAAGTTATCGAATGCCAAAGGGATTGGAGGAATTTTCAAGTTGAAGGATAAAGGGTTAATATCTCAGGATCAAAATAACAGATTTACACCAAAAACTATACAGCTCGGTACATCAGTAACCTGAACAGAAATATAAAGTACTTGACAATCCAAGCAATATTTTTCAAGTTATCGAATGCCAAAGGGATTGAAGGAATTTTCAATTTGAAGGATAAAGGGTTAATATCTCAGGATTAAATTATCAGATTTACACGAAAAACTATACAGCTCGGCACATCAGTAACCTGAACACAAATATAAAGTAACTTGACAATCCAAGCAATATTTTTCAAGTTATCGAATGCCAAAGGGATTGGAGGAATTTTCAATTAGAAGGATAAAGGGTTAATATCTCAGGATTAAATTATCAGATTTACACGAAAAACTATACAGCTCGGCACATCAGAAACCTGAACACAAATATAAAGTAACTTGACAATCCAAGCAATATTTTTCAAGTTATCGAATGCCAAAGGGATTGGAGAAATTTTCAATTTGAAGGATAAAGGGTTAAGATCTCAGGATCAAAATAACAGATTTACACCAAAAACTATACAGCTTGGCACATCAGTAACCTGAACACAAATATAAAGTAACTTGATAATCCAAGCAATATTTTTCAAGTTATCGAATGCCAAAGGGATTGGAGGAATTTTCAATTTGAAGGATAAAGGGTTAATATCTCAGGATCAAATTATCCGATTTACACCAAAAACTATACAGCTCGGCACATCAGTAACCTGAACACAAATATAAAGTAACTTGACAATCCAAGCAATATTTTTCAAGTTATCGAATGCCAAAGAAATGGATACGGATGCCGGACGGACAAACGGATGGATGGACAGACAGACGGACGGACAAAGGATGGACGAATGACGGATGGTCACCCCGGATGCCGGCATTATGTGTACCATGCATAGCCAAAGGAATTGGAGGAATTTTCAATTTGAAGGATAAAGGGTTAATATCTCAGGATCAAAATAACAGATTTACACCAAAAACTATACAGCTCGGCACATCAGTAACCTGAACACAAATATAAAGTAACTTGGCAATCCAAGTAATATTTTTCAAGTTATCGAATGCCAAAGGGATTGGAGGAATTTTCAATTTGAAGGATAAAGGGTTAATATCTCTGGATCAAATCATCAGATTTACACCAAAAACTATACAGCTCGGCACATCAGTAACCTGAACACAAATATAAAGTAACTAGACAATCCAAGCAATATTTTTCAAGTTATCGAATGCCAAAGGGATTGGTGGAATTTTCAATTTGAAGGATAAAGGGTTAATATCTCAGGTTAAAATTATCCGATTTACACCAAAAACTATACAGCTTGGCACATCAGTAACCTGAACCCAAATATAAAGTAACTTGACAACCCAAGCAATATTTTTCAAGTTATCGAATGCCAAAGGGATTGGAGGAATTTTCAATTTGAAGGATAAAGGGTTAAGATCTCAGGATCAAAATAACAGATTTACACCAAAAACTATACAGCTTGGCACATCAGTAACCTGAACACAAATATAAAGTAACTTGATAATCCAAGCAATATTTTTCAAGTTATCGAATGCCAAAGGGATTGTAGGAATTTTCAATTTGAAGGATAAACGGTTAATATCTCAGGATCAAATTATCCGATTTACACCAAAAACTATACAGCTCGGCACATCAGTAACCTGAACACAAATATAAAGTAACTTGACAATCCAAGCAATATTTTTCAAGTTATCGAATGCCAAAGAAATGGATACGGACGCCGGACGGACAGATGGATGGACGGGAAGATGGACAGACAGATGGACAGATGGACGACAAACGATGGACGAACGACGGATGGTCACCCTGGATGCCGGCATTATGTGTACCATACATAGTATGGGTACACATAAAAATGATACATCAGATAGAAGATGTAAGACTAAACGACCTAACACACCTAGGGTGAGGACGTAACCATGGGGAAAAACAGAATAAAAATTCTGTAAAACAAGTTAAACTACCAAGAAATTTAATAAAAAATTTCAATAAAAAATAGCCAAAAAGCTTAAAGAGTTTTAACAGGAAGGGTTCATGGAAGGATAGGGAAGGAATACTTAACAAACAGCGGAATAATCAGTATCAAAAATGATGAGGTTAGGAGTATGTCACGAAATTGGGAAATATGAAATAATTTTATAATTATTATAAAGTTACATCCCTGAACATCTAAAACCACCGTTGAACACTTCCATCATCCAATAACAGCCTTGGATCCACCAAATCTTGCATTGATTTGTGTCTGGCATCCTCAAAAAAGGTGATTTTAAAGCACAGATGTCAATTCATTGTTACTGACTTTAGGGCCAAACAAAGAACGATGTTTACGCCACTTCCGGTCACTTCCTGCCAGCTGCGCATGTGTAGAGAGTAAAAGTATGGAGGACCAGATAGGATTTTTAATTCTGCAAGCAAATTTTGGGGATTGGGGGGTTAAAATTTGTGTTTGGACCTTGATAACTTCGAGTTTGCACCAGCTAAGTATGGGCGATTGGTTTAATTGTAGTATAATGAAAGTGTCAATGACACTGTAGCTTAACTTGTGTGTTGTGTTTGATGAAAAGGATAATGTTCAATGTTTATGAAAGGATTATGAAATAAGACAAGAATTGTGATAATTGGGAATATGTTCATTTCTGTTCCCTGTATGCTATTTTATGATAAAAATAATATGAGGTGTACACTGTACTAAGGAGCTGAGGGGTGGGTTAATATGACCTCACAGTTAATGTATGTGGCCCTCACAGTTAACATATATCAACAAAAGTTACCAAGTTACACTGAAATTATTCCAAAACGAGTCATCCTATCAAGTTACATTGAATCCCTTCATAAATATATATATATATATATATCAAAATGGGACGTTCTCATCTAGACATTATATGAAGCCAACCTACCAAGTTAAAATGAAATCCCTTAATAAATATGACCTGTAGACTGTGCTAAAGGTTTTTGGGCTTTGGGCTCTGGCAGCCATCATGGTTGAATGATCGCAACCAAAAGGGGACATTCTCATCTGGGCATCATCTGAGTGATCCTACAAAGTTACAATGAAATCCCTTCATAAATATCACGACCAAAAGGGGATGTCATCATCTAGGCATTATATGGAGTCAAACTTACGGGTAACAATGAAGTCCTTCCATAAATATGACCAATAGACTATGCTAAAGGTTTTGGGGTTTTGGGTTCGGGCAGCCATCAAGGCTGAATGATCGCGACCAAAAGGGGATGTTCTCATCTAGACATTATTTGGAGTCATCCTACCAAGTTACAATGAAATCCCTTAATAAATATGACCTGTAGACTGTGCTAAAGGTTTTTGGGCTTTGGGCTCTGGCAGCCATCATGGTTGAATGAACGCAACCAAAAGGGGACATTCTCATCTGGGCATCATCTGAGTGATCCTACAAAGTTACAATGAAATCCCTTCATAAATATCACGACCAAAAGGGGATGTCATCATCTAGGCATTATATGGAGTCAAACTTACGGGTAACAATGAAGTCCTTCCATAAATATGACCAATAGACTATGCTAAAGGTTTTGGGGTTTTGGGTTCGGGCAGCCATCAAGGCTGAATGATCGCGACCAAAAGGGGATGTTCTCATCTAGACATTATTTGGAGTCATCCTACCAAGTTACAATGAAATCCCTTAATAAATATGACCTGTAGACTGTGCTAAAGGTTTTCGGGCTTTGGGCACCTGAAGCCGTAACAGTCGCCCAATCGTGTCCAAAAGGGGACGTTCTCATCTAGACATTATATGAAGTCCACCTACCAAGTTACAATGAAATCCCTTCATAAATATGACCTGCAGACTGTGCTTAAGGTTTTCGGGCATCAGGCTCGGGCAGCCATAATGGTTGAATGATCGCAACCAAAGGTGACAATCTCATCTGGGCATCATCTGGAGTGATCCTACAAAGTTACAATGAAATCCCTTCATAAATATGACCTGTAGACTGTGCTCACGATTTTTGGGCTTCGGGCACTTGTAGCCATCACAGCTGACCAATCACGACCAAAAGGGGATGTCATCATCTAGGCATTATATGGAGTCAACCTAATAGGTTACAATGAAATCCTTCCATAAATATGACCTTTTACCTATGCTAAAGGTTTTTGGGCTCGGGCACCCATCAAGGCTGAATGATCGCGATCAAAATGGGACACTCTCATACAGACATTATATGAAGTCAATCTTCCAAGTTGCAATGAAATCCCTTCATAAATATGACCTGTAGACTGTGCTAAAGGTTTTCGGGCTTCAGGCTTGGGCAGCCATCATGGTTGAATGATCGCAACCAAAGGGGACAATCTCATCTGGGCATCATCTGGAGTGATCCTGAGAAGTTACAATGAAATCCCTTCATAAATATGACCTGTGGACTGTGCTCAAGGTTTTCGGGCTTCAGGCACCTGTAGCCATCACAGATGACCAATCACGACCAAAAGGGGATGTCATCATCTAGGCATTATATGGAGTCAACCTAACAGGTTACAATGAAATCCTTCTATAAATATAACCTTTTGCCTATGCTAAAGGTTTTTGGGCTCAGGCACCCATCAAGGCTGAATGATCATGACAAAAATGGGATGTTCTCATCTAGACATTATTTGGAGTCATCCTACCAAGTTACAATGAAATCCCTTCATAAATATGACCTGTAGACTGTGCTAAAGGTTTTTGGGCTTCGGGCACCTTTAGCCGTCAAAGTTACCCAATCATGTGCAAAAGGGGACGTTCTCATCTAGACATTACAGGAAGTCAACCTACCAAGTTACAATGAAATCCCTTCATAAATATGACCTGTAGACTGTGCTTTAGGTTTTCGGGCTTTGGGCTCGGGCAGCCATAATGGTTGAATGATCACAACCAAAGGGGACAATCTCATCTGGGCATCATCTGGAGTGATCCTACGAAGTTATAATGAAATACCTTCATAAATATGACCTGTAGACTGTGCTCAAGGTTTTCGGGCTTCGGGCACTTGTAGCCATCACAGCTGACCAATCACGACAAAAAGGGGACGTCATCATCTAGGCATTATATGGAGTCAACCTAATAGGTTACAATGAAATCCTTCAATAAATATGACCTTTTACCTATGCTAAAGGTTTTTGGGCTCGGGCACCCATACAGGCTGAATGATCGCGATCAAAATGGGACGTTTTCATCTAGACATTATTTGGAGTCATCCTAACAAGTTATATTGAGATCTCCTCATAAATATGACCTGTAGACTGTGCTAAAGGTTTTCGGGCTTCGGGCACCTTTAGCCGCCACAGTTGCACCAATCACGCCACCAATCACGACAAAAAGGGGATGTCATCATCTAGGCATTATATGGAGTCAACCTAATAGGTTACAATGAAATCCTTCAATAAATATGACCTTTTACCTATGAGAAAGGTTTTTGGGTTCGGGCACCCATACAGGCTGTTTTGTTTTTGTTTTGTTGATGGTTAACGTCACATATTTATGCACCATGGCTAATCGTGACACAACATGGTGATGAAGTCAAGTTTAGTCAATCGTTGATCAACATGTTGCCCATTTTAGAGGACTTTCACCCCAAGCATTGGTGACTGGGTCCTATTTTACTAGTAAAGCGGAACTGGTTTACCACAGTAAACAAGTGCTGCTTACTTCCCGGGGTTCCCACGGGGAGACCCATACAGGCTGAATGATCGCGATCAAAATGGGACGTTTTCATCTAGACATTATATCGAGTCAACCTAACAGGTTACAATGAAATCCTTCCATAAATATGACCTTTTGCCTATGCAAAAGGTTTTTGGGCTCGGGCACCCATTAAGGCAGCATGATCGCGATCAAAATGGGACGTTCTCATCTAGACATTATTTGGAGTCATCCTACCAAGTTACAATGAAATCCCTTCATAAATATGACCTCTAGACTGTGCTAAAGGTTTTCGGGCTTCGGGCCCCTGTAGCCGTCACAGTTGCCCAATCAAGTCCAAAAGGGGACTTTCTCATCTAGACATTGTATGAAGTCAACCCATCAAGTTACAATGAAATTCATCAATAAATATGACCTGTAGACTGTGCTAAAGGTTTTCGGGTTTTGGGCTCGGGCAGTCGTCAAGGTTGGCAGATCATGCCCAAATGGGGAAATTCTCTTCTAGACATCATAAGGAGTCATCCTACCAAGTTACAATGAAATCCCTCCACATTAAACATGACCTGCGGTCTGTGCTAAAAGTTTTTGGGTTTTGGGCTTGGGCAGCCATCACGGTTGATAGATCAAGCCCAAAAGGGGACGTTCTCATCTAGGCATTATACAGAGGCATCCTACCAAGTTACAATGAAATCCCTTCATAAATACGACCTGTAGACTGTGCTAATGGTTTTCAGGTTTTGGGCTCGGGCAGCCATACCGGTTGCCCGATTGCAACCAAAAGGGGATGTTCTCATCTAGACATGACCCCAAACCTGCATATGAAATTTCGTGACGATCAGACAAGAACTGCGGGGTGTAGCCCGTGCTAAAGGAAAATGTGAACAGACGTCACAGACTCACAGACTCTCAGACTAACAGACTCACAGACTTCCGCACGCGTGATGGCAATAGCTTATCTTGACTATGTCAAGTTAAGCTAAAAATATACTTTTTTCAACTGCTGAATTTGTATATTACATGGGTGGATACGGCTAATTCATGAAGTGGTAAAAAAGTAATCAGAAAAACATCCTTTCCAGGTGAACTATCAGTAATTCATGGCAAACAAGAAACTATTGGGGACAACAAGTTAATAGAAAATTACCAACTTTTTCTAACTTTTCATGGTTTATTTACAAACTTTGACATTTTTTCTTTAAATATTGACCAAAAAACGTCAGCCCTGGTTTTCCAATATATTTGGGAATTTATTTTACCATTTTATAGTGACACAAAAAAATCATCTGATCACGATTATCAACATTCTTTTGAGGCAACCTATCAAACATGTGACATCATGGTGGGCATCTCTCTTCGGGAGAATACATTATCATTAGTTCAGTGAAGGTTGGGTTTGGGTTAGCTAATCCTAACCTAACATTACTGACACAAACCTGCCAAACACATTGTGATTTTATTAACATACTGATTTACCTTAGCCATTAAAGACAATTCATTATCGTTAGTTCAGTAAAGGACGGGTTTGGTTTTGCTAGCCTTAACACTCACATTGCTGACTTTAACTCACCCAATGTGTCATGATTTTTTAACGTATTGATTAGGGCTGAAATGGTTGGCTCATTTTCGTAACTGACTAAGAAATCTAAATTTTATAGTAAATTTCCTTTCTTATTATACCTACCACAATTGTTTACTACAGGCTTGCACTACAGTGGAAGTCCCTAACTCGGATAAAATAATCTCTATTTTTGTCTTTCCCAAGCAAGTTGGGAAAGAAAAGTGGTGCAAAAGCACCAATAAAAATAAGCCAAAACTGGGTCGAGTGCAACCGGTGCAGACCCAGTACGGGACGCTCTCTCCCAAGTACAACTCCACGACTTCCGTTGCCAGTGCGCATATACCGTCTCTAAAGACTCATTCTTTTTGAATCCGTAAACGTTAGAGTTATGTGATCAGCGGGGAGGAAGATTCTTTACCCGTAAAGAAGACGGGAGGGCCTCCATGTAAACAATTGTGGTAGGTATAATAAGAAAGGAAATTTACTATAAAATTTAGATTTCTTATCAACCTACTCACAATTGTTTACTACAGGCTGAATAGACAAAAGGCTGGAGGGAATCGCATAACCAACCCCCACATAACCCTAGTGCACTGGAACCGTGAAGTAGATGGAAGAGGTCCCGAGGCTTATCAACCATAATGTCGCAATCATTGGTAAAGGACAATGAAAAGAGACATATGAGCCTGTGTCTCACCTCGTGGGCAGAAATACGATTGATAATACAATCGCCAGCTGCTAAACGACTATAAGCCGTACGAATAGCAAGACAAATCCATCGAGAAATGGATTGAGGAGAGATCTTCTGTCGACCCGGAATGAGAGACAGAAAAAAACCGTTTTCTGCCTTTCCGTATGAAGCGTGTCTGATCAAGATAAATGCAAATAGCACGGACCGGACAGAGCAAAGGGCGAGTACCCTCAACAGAGGGAAGAGCCCTGATACAGATAGGAGGAGGAGTAGTATCTGGTAACTGATTCTTAGCCAAAAAGGAGCAATCAGTGGTAAAAGTAACACTGTCGGGAGAGCTCCTAAAAAAGGCCGGGTCAACTGAGAGGACGTGAAGCTCACTAACCCGTCTGGCCGAAGCAAATGCCATCAGAAAATCCGTCTTATATGTGAGAAATGGCATATCCACCTGGGATAAAGGTTCGAACGGCGCCCCCCACCCCCCCCCCCACCCCCCCCCAAGCAAAGCAGCACCCACGAAAGATTCCATCGTGGAGTAAGCTGCAAAGTCCGAGGCCTGTTCAAAGAAAAGTGCCGAACAAGCTTGGAGAGGTAAGGATTAGTGCCGATACGACGCTTCCCCACATAAGAAAAAGTCTCTGAAAGCATAGACCTGTAACCCTTGATGGTAACAGGCTGGAGACCCCGAGAATCAAACAGATATACCAGAAACTCCGCAATCTGTGAAATCGAAGGATTGGCATAATCAACAGAGTGATCAGCACACCATCGACAGAAGACCTTCCATTTAGCTGCATAAGCTAAACCAGTGGAGTGCCTCCTTGAAGAAGAAATGCACTCCACTGCTCGTCTCGAAAAACCTCTACGGAGGAGACAGGACCTGACAAAAGATATGCGTGAAGGCACAATGAAGTCGGGTCGACGTGAAACCTCCTCGGGCGACCTTGACAAAGAAGGTCGCGACGTAGCGGGAGACGTGCCGGAACCGCCGCCATCAGCGATCGGAGCTGATTGATCCACACCCGCTGAGGCGACAGGGGAGCAATCAGAATGATTCGACAACTGCAGGTTCGAATTTTGGCGAGAACCTGAGGAAGAATCGGAACCGGCGGGAAGGCGTAGCCGACTAGACCGTTCCAATCGAGTGACAGAGCGTCCACGGCAAAAGCCAGAGGATCTGGACACGGGGACACGAAAGTGTCCACCTGATGGTTCCAACGAGTCGCAAAGAGGTCGATGTGGGGACGTCCCCAGAGATCGCAAAGCGACTGGAACACTGCCCTGTGAAGCATCCACTCGGTGGAAATAACCCTGCCCTGTCGGGACAGGGAGTCGGCTAGGACGTTCAGACGACCGGGAATGTGACGAACAACCACTCCGGCGTGAACATCCTGAGCGAGCAGTAAAAGATCCCGAGCTAACTCGTACATCGGAAGCGAGTGCGTGCCGCCCTGGTTCCGAATGTAAGCAACCACTGTTGAATTGTCGGATAGTAGAAGGACCTGGCGATTCGACAGGTGAGGGATCCACTGCCTGAAACTCAGAAGAAGAGCAAGAAGCTCCTTCTGGTTGATGTGTAGAGCTGCTTGATCCTGGTCCCACATCCCGTGTAGGGAAAGACCGAGAGGATCCAACGTCGCACCCCATCCGAGATCGCTGGCATCTGCCGTCAGAACGCGATCGGACGTGGGTACGTCCAGCAGAACACCCTGCGTAATCCACAGAACATCTGTCCAGGGAAGAAGGTGAGGATACAGAGAGTCCGGAAACGGAAGCACCTAATCCAGAGAATCTACATTCGGTCTCCAACGACTGAGCAGAAAGTGTTGGAGAGGTCTGACATGCAGCCGACCTAAAGGAATGAGATCCGTCACCGAACCGCAGAGACCGATCAGCCGGAGAAAACTCCGAGCGGTCGCAGACCTGGACTGGGACAGAGTCAGAGCAAAAGCTGAGAGAATCACAGCCTTGGCCTGGGGAACAGCCACTAAATTGAAATTGGTTTGGAAAGACATCCCCAGATGACAAAACGACTGAGAAGGGACCAGGTCCGACTTCTCCTCGTTGACTCTGAATCCTAGCGACGTGAGCAAGCTCAACAGAGTGGCGACATCCGATTCCAGTAAGGCAGCATTGGAATGCCTCTGGAGGATATCGTCCAGATATGCCGAAGTAGTCACCCTGGACTGTGTGCGATGGAACGCTATCACATGCGACATCAGTCTGGTGAACGCCCAAGGAGCCAGGTTGAGGCCGAAAGGCATGGCCTTGAACTGGATACTTCCGTGACGCCCGATGCATCGGAACGTGGAAGTAAGCGTCTCGCAGGTCGATGCTGGCTGCGAAATCTCCCTGGTGAATGGATTGGCGGACCGACCTGAAAGTCTCCATGCTGAACTTGGGAGCAATGATAGACTGGTTCAGGATACTCAGATCGATAACCGGTCGGAGTCGGCCGTCCTTCTTCGGCACCAAGAACAGGCGGGAATAGAAACCCACTGACTGAACGTTCTTGACGACCTTGATCGCCCCCTTTGCCAGGAGATTGGCAATCTCCGTGGACAAAAGTTCCCGATGTAAAACATGTGAAGGAACTGTGGTTGGAAGAGGCACCCTTGACAGAGTGGGGTGCCGTCGGAAGGATATGCGCAGCCCGAACCGAACAACATCTAACACCCATGGATCGGATGTGATGGTGGTCCAATGGTCTGCGAACTCTGCTATCCTTCCTCCAACCTGGGACGAGTCGAGGTGAGGACCTTCATTTCGAGCCCCGACGAGGCCCGCGAGAGGAGAAACCACCTCCTCTGCTAAATGAAGAATCCTGAGACTTCCCTCGATTCTGCCGACCCCTACCTTTACCCCGTGAGTAAGAAGTAGAGGCGGCGGCAGAAGGACCAGCCTTTTGCTTCACAGAGGAAGCAGAAGGGTACTTGTTAGGCTTGGAACGGCCCTTGCCTCCCCGAGAAGGCTGATCAAGCTGACGAAACAGCAGCTGATCTTTGGAATGACGTAGGACGTCATCCCGGACCGTCGACACGGAACCATGGAAAAGTTGCGGACCTGCCAAAGAAGCAGATCGAAGAGTAGCACGCTGCTCCTCGGGAAGGGATCGTCCTGTGTCCAGCACAGCGTCCCTTCGTACTAATTCCAAATTGGCCGTGTTACAGGCATGCGTGTGAGTAAGGTGCATAAGCGCCTTGGACAGCACACGCAAAGGAGCCTATACCTCGTCAAACTTATCTGGAGGCAGATAAGCAGCCAAAGCTGAGACGACGTGATCTGAGAGAGAAAGCATGCCAAGCATCTCTCTAGATAAGCCCAATGTGGACTCCAGAGTCGTCATTGGAATGACGGCAGACTTGGGCTTGGAAAGCCCGAGGGAAGTGGAGTCCTGATCCAGAACCGTCAAAGTCTGGCAGACTGACGGATTGGCGGAATCGTAGGAACGATAACGCACAGGAGGCAAAAAGGTGTCAACCCTGGTGAAGAACGAAGTCTTCAAAGCCTTGGAATTTAGCTTGGCATCCAATGCTGAAAAAGCCTCAACCACCTGTACCGACTGGCACGGTCGAAGGCGCCCAGAAGCAGGTTGCTCCATAGGCTGTTGGCGCGCGACCGATGATCGCGGCCAGGCTGACACTGTCGGCTGGTTAGCAGGTTTGAGCTCAGGCAGAAACCCAAACACAAAGTCAAGAGCCGCCCCCAAGTCCGAAGACTGCTGGCCCTCGACCTCAAGCATGTCGGACTCCTCCCCAGAGTCGGAAGACACATAGCCCATCGTGGGCAAACCAGCCGACGCCTCCCATGGTGTCGGGACACCAGAGGAATCGGAAACCGGCCTGTTTCCAATCCCGGGAGGCGGCGCCAAAGGAGGCGCCTGGAAACCACCCATAGCCTCGTTGGAAGCAACAGGAAGGCTCTTAGAAAGAACCTGAGTGAGTAAGGAGAGGGCCTCCCTAAGCTCACTGCCTGTACCAACCGGTTCGACAGGGGAGCGAACCAGCAAAGTGGCTTCACCTCTGACCCTCTTAACCAGCGAAGGGTCACGATCCTCCAAAACACCCGACGCAGGACGACGGGCGGCAGCCGAAACATCTGAAGGCAGACGTGTATAGGGGTACGATGCACCCCGAGGATCAATATTGCGAGAACTCATGAGAGTCACCGCGGACCTCTGCGGGGCAGAAGGTCCAGGCTGCACAAAAGGCGTTGGTCCCCCAAAACTGGTCGTGTGACCAGAGTGAGTAGACGGAAACGCCACGGAGTTCATAGTGTTTCCAAAGACACAACTGTGGTGCTCGACGGCGAAGAGACCACAGCGATGGGCTCGGCCGGCAGCCCCTTCCGACTTCGCCGAGTTGAAGTCAGGGAAGGCTGAGGCCGATATCCCACGTCTACAGTATCGGACAGTCCTGCAGTCCCCTGCAGCGAAAAGCCGAGGCCGGCTGAAACAGATAACGAAGCAGACGGGCCAGCAGCAGTAGTAGATACGTCGAGAGTCGTTGAGGCTGGTGAAATAGTGGAGAGAGCACACCGGCTCGGCTCCGAAGGAGGAGTCACAACCCTAGTGACAGCCTCAGATGTCGACTGGAGGGGGACCGTAGTCCCGGAACCAGGCATCTCTACACCAGAACACTCAACGGCTCCCGCAGTATCCACCACAGGAAAAGACTGCACATCCCCCATGGAGGAGGAATAACTCTCACCAGACAAAGTCGACTCGGGAGGCCCCGAACGACCACGTTCTCCCTTCCCGCGGGAGCGGGAGGCACGGCCACGAGAACGAACGACACGGTTTACTGACGCCCAGAAGGTGGAAGACCATGTTCCACAGACACCACACGGCCGCTCGGCCGAACACCCATTACAGGAGGAACAAGACAAATGTACATCGTCCACATGCTTTGGCAGCAGACATTGCCCACAGGGAATTGTCCTGGGCATGATAGAGGTGAGAGGAGCAGAGAAGTGGAGATGAGAAAACAGAACACCCCCAAAGAAGAGAGAAAGGTGACAGAAACAAAGACCCCAGAAGGTCGACCGGGAACCACCCAACAGGAAGACTACTCTCAAAAGAAAGAAGAAACACTGCAGGAGTGGTACCCCGCTGACACCTAACTCTAACACAATTAGAAAATTTTGCAAAAAAAGCATTAACAATAATTGTGAAAAAATCTAAGTCCGAACCGCGTGGCACGCGAAATTCGCGAGCGACTCGAGAGAGAGCAAATAAAAATACATTATGGACATATAATAGAAAAGAGAATATATAAAACACTGTTCCTGAGAATACAAAGGATACACTGTGGTATAATGAATCAGGAATCATCAAACATCGAGCTGGTGGAACACTGATAAGCGTGCAAAAACATCTCGACACGAAGCGGATTTTAAAAAGAATGAGTCTTTAGAGACGGTATATGCGCACTGGCAACGGAAGTCGTGGAGTTGTACTTGGGAGAGAGCGTCCCGTACTGGGTCTGCGCCGGTTGCACTCGACCCAGTTTTGGCTTATTTTTATTGGTGCTTTTGCACCACTTTTCTTTCCCAACTTGCTTGGGAAAGACAAAAATAGAGAGTATTTTATCCGAGTTAGGGACTTCCACTGTAGTGCAAGCCTGTAGTAAACAACTGTGAGTAGGTTGATAAGAAAGAGCTACAACCGGGTAATATCTGGTTGTCCGTGGCCATTATTTCACCGAATATGGGATCAAAACTATAGGAATTGGAAAGCAGTATTCTCAAACTATTCCGTAGTGTGTATACAAACGAACATTGTCGAGTACTCAACAACGTTCATTTGTATACAAACTACGGAATAGTTTCTGCGATTACTCATTACTCACGGAAACTGACGATTATTAACGATTAACGAAGACTTGAACGCCAAAGTCGATTATTTCTCAATATAAACAACACAGCTTCGATGTGTAATCTAGAATAGAATAGAATAGAATATTTATTTAACAATATACCAATTTGCAAAAATAAATTAATACAATACATTTTTTGGTACAGATTGGAATGGTACATTGTAGGGGGACATCACAGCCACATTGGCTGTCTTAATGACACCCCCCCCCCCCCCCCAACCCAAAATACAATTTAAAAACAACACACTTGGTCGGAGTAGACACTCTTGTCAATAGCATTACCCTTGCATTTGGCTAATATGTTATATGTCTGTGTATCTGGCCTCGTGGCCATAATTAGAATAGTTACTGTCAATATAATTATGCAGCTTTGGATGAGCTAACTTATAATAAAAAGGGTGCTTAGTGGGTTTATTCACAAAATTGAGTTGTGTAGCAGTATGTATTTTTTAGAAGTTAATATCAAGAAGATTGTTTATCGTGTACAGTTGTTAGCTATTTAAGGCCATCTCCCACATCCATGTCCATCGCTGGCCCCAGAACTTAAAGGTCTGCAGTCCAGACACAGTCATAGGTGTGGAAGACGACCTCAAACTGCAATAAGTAAGTAAATTTACTTACTCCATATGTTGATCAGGCGGCCCTTGACACATCAAGGACACGACAACGAGCTTTACGGCTGTGGACATCCATTGCCCCACTTCTTGGACTTCTGCGAGTAAATCAATGACTCGGTCTACAATCTGGGCACATGCGGTATGAACAGGCTACATAAGAAGAGTAACTTTTTAGATATTTGTGAACAAGTTGTTTTTTAAAGAGACGTTGAGAGGGTTGGTCTCTGATGTCCGTTTCAATTTCATTCCAAATCTTTGGGAAGCTGTGTCTGGGAAGTTTGGCTGAGAACTGAGTTCTGGCTTTTTCTATCTCTATCATCTCAGCTTGCCGTGTAAGCATGCCATCAGAGGAATGAATATTGAAGAAAGTTTTGAATGAATCTGGCAAGTTCATATTTGTCCAATCATGCATAAACAGAGAAACATTTAATTTGTAAGAGTCGCTAAATTTCAGAATATGAGTGGCTTCAAACAGAGGATCAGTGTGACTGTTATATATTTTTATCGGCAAATAATTCGTATGGCACACTTCTGTAAAGATTCTATTTTGCTACAGATGAAACATGACCACAGATGTGAATAGCGTACAGAAGGTGACTATGAACAAGCACGTATTACAACAACTGCAAAGCTTTTGTTGGGAGAACCTTTTTCACTTTGTTCAAGCAATAGACTGCACTGGACATTTTTGAGCATGTGGTCGATATATGGTACTTAAAGTTAAGATTTTCATCAAGAATAATGCCCAAGAATTTAATCCCCTTGTCTTGCTGGGAATTGCCTACTGGTGAGAGCTTAGAGTTGTTAAGAAGTATATTAATATTTTTGGCTTTATGGGGACTATTTTGCAGATGCATCAAAATGTATTTACACTTGTTGGCCTTAACTTGCAGTTTATTGCAGCAGCACCGATTAAATATTTTAGACAGCTCAGTGTTAACCGTGGATTCCAACTTTTTCAAATCGTGCCCAGCTTTGTACATATTTGTGTCATCAGTAAATGATAAGTTAAGCAAAGTGCAGTGACTCATATCATTCACATACACTAGGAAAAGTATCGGTCCCAGCACAGATCCATGCTGGACACCACAATTCACTTCTTGTTGTGTTGACTGGTGCGAGTGATAATCAACACACTGGTGCCTGTTTGACAGGTAACTTTGGAACCAAGCTTTGCCTATTCCTTGTATCCTATAGAATTCCAATTTTTTCAATAATATTTCATGGCTGATCGTATCAAATGCTTTGGACAAGTCTATGAACACTGATAACGTGTAGTCTTTTGTTGTTGGTTTATCATTGCTTTCAGCAATATATTGCAGAAGGTGATGATTGGGTGAATAGTGGAATGGCCTTTTCAGAAACCATATTGGTGTTTATAGAGAATGTTGAAGTCATTTAGAAAATTGTTTAGTCTTTGGCACATAATCTTTTCGAGGACTTTTGAGAAAACTGGAAGGATACTTTTTGGTCTATAGTTTCCCATTTCATGTGAATTTCCACCTTTGAAAATTGGTATCACAAAGGAGAAGCTGATTTACAATGTTTTAAACATGGAATGACGATCACTATCGATATTTTGAATACCCAGTTGATGGTTTTTCTAATCAGTTAGGTAGATAACTGGTTTCAAACTGATTATCCGGTTAACCATTTCAGTACTAGTATTGACATACCTTCGATACTTACAAACATCTCCCTTCAGTAGAAGCAATTCTCAAATCAAATGCAACCGCCTTCAGATAGAAAAGATGGAGAACATATTCTTTAAGTTTCTATCGTCAGGGAACTGAAAAGTCTTTAAAAAGGCTAAAAAGTCCTTTTTTACCCCCCCCCCCCGACCCGACCCGACCCCCCACCCCCCAAATATATACTTGAAGAAAAAAACATCAAGGAATGTAAATATACAACGAAAAGTTAGAAAAAGTTAATAATGTTTTAGTAATTATTGGGTGCTCTTCTCTTCTTCATCTTTTCCCAATAAACTGTCGACTCCATCCCATCCATACTTATTTTTCATTCAATAATAATCTTTTTTTTTCATATTGTTGTCCGACATAATGAAACTGATAATTCAAAACTTTAGAATTGCCATTTTTTTGCCATGAGTTTTCACTGGCCAATGCAAACATTTTAACCAATGGTTCATAGTGATATAAAACCCAAAAGGGTCCTAACATTCCATCAGCCCAGTCAACTTTGATGTTGTTGTTATAAAGACCATCAACAAACATGAAGTTTTAAATAACCTCAGTTTTGAGGATGAAACTGATTGGCCAATCTGAAATCAACATTATAAGAGCGAAGTATGGCAACAGTAAGAAAAAACTTAGTTATATATGAGGATATATTACTGGAACTGTTTTCAAGCTGGAAATCAAAGCCAGTGTTCACACTGTTCATTGCCAATTTTTCCAACTGCACTATAAATTTTGATTTGGCACCAAAACATATCCGATTAGCATCAGACACAAAAATATCATCTGCAGAATGAGGTTCTCAGAGGGTGAATTTGGTGATGTTACCCTGGACAGCAGGCTAGCATTACTAAATTTACCCTCTGTGACCTCAATCTGAATCAAGGTCTCAGGCCTAAACAGAAAGAGGTACCCAGAATATATTTAGCATCAGTAAATTCACCCTCTGGAGACCTCATTCTGCAAATTTATTCATTGGGGTTTAACGACACTTTTGCAAGCCAGGATCACCTCATGTCAGACAATTTTATGGGTGGAGAAAGCCGGAGAACCCAGAGAGAACCACTGGGCAATGGCGTGCAACTGTCAGACTCCCCAACGTACTAACTCCACACAAGCAGGGTTAGCATTGGGTGAAGACAAATGCACCATCGACATGCAGTATGCCTTAGTACACAATGCCACCATGCCCTGTGGGCAACTAGGATTAAGTGTGTTGTCCAAGGACGCAACGTGATTGCCACAGGTGGGATTCAAACTGAGAACCTCTCGACTTGCAGTTTGCATCTCTATCTACTGAGCCACCATGCTCCCTCATTCTGCAAATGACAGTTTATTTCCAGGCTTGGTTGCTAGAATAACCTGCTAATGGATTAGGATGCAAGCTCTTTATTTCCAGGCCTTCACTTTCCACAGGTGGGCAATACTTCCACAGACGCAATAATATCAGATTCCAAAAACTAATTATAGGAATAATCATCAAAAATTTAATTAAAAAAAATTAAATTAATGAAGCACAGGGTACAATCCAGTGCTTCATTAACTAAAATTTTGCTGAGGATTTTTATTACCTCGTAAATGCATGCGTGGATTACGATCAGTCCTCGGCAGTTGTGCTATTGGTTGAGATTTTCTAAATAAAATATTCAAGGATGCAGAAACTGAAAATTTAAGAAAACCCTACAAAGCTTATGCAGAAACCTCAGTGGTGACCTGGCCAAAATTTTCTGTCCAAAGCAAAAGTACCTGTTTTGATAATTCTTTGAAGGCACTTTTAATTTCAGCCCCTGTTGCTGTCCGCTTAATGCCCAGAACATCATAGTAAGTATGTCTTCTATTATATGACATCCACCTGAAAAAATATGAGGAAAATTATTTATAGTCTATGAAGAAAATTACTGAACTGTCCATTATGCACAATATCTTGAGAGTGGATTATATAAGAGTTTTCCACCAAGCCTTTTTCTAAGTATATTGGAAATGGGACAAGCACAGGTGTAATTAGGGAGTTTGATTGAGAAGGAGTCAAGACTTGGCTACAAATCACTGCTAAGCTTTCAGACTCACAAGTTGTGGTGCAACAGAAAGCCTAGAGTGGAAGCTCAATGGCTAGAACATTGGGCTTTACCAAAAGGACGATGGTTCAATCCTGACCATTGTTTCCTTGGGCAAGACGCTTAATTTTGTTTGCCAATGTGAGGACATGGTAGTGCTGTGCACTACAGTACAACTCAAAATAAGTTGTAGCATAACCTCAATAAACTAACTCAAAATAAGTTGTAGCATAACCTCAATAAACTAAGTACAGTAGAACCTGTCTTGAGAGACCACACTTTTTGCCAGACAAAAGTGGTCTCTCAAAACAGGTGATCCCTCATGACAGGTGTGTAACAGAGTAAAACAACCAAGTGGTACAAAATCACAGTGGTCTCTCAAGACAGGTGGTCTCTCATGACAGTGGTCTCTCAAAACAGGTTTTACTGTATACTGCTGCTCCTGCACTGATAAGATCAGAATCTGACCTCATTTTTGAGAAAGCTCTCAGCGAGAGCTTTCCAGAAAATGATGTCAGCTTCTGATTTTTTCAGTGTAGGAAGAGAAAGATACATATTCATCAGATAGTTGCATCTACCAGTAAGTACTTAATTCTATGAACTGCACCTCAGTTCGAACCCCCACCACGGCAATGGAAAGATACTTAGTTTTATATAGTGGTTGTCATACAACTTATTTTGACATGTACTGTAAGGCATACTGTTCACTGATGATGTATTTGCCTTCAACCTCTGCTAAGTCTCCTTGTGCAAAGTTAGGAAGTTAGAGAGTCTGACAGTTACTTGTTGTTGCCCAGTGGTTCTCTCTGGATAATCTGGCTTCCTCCATTTGTGAAACTGTCTGACATAATCTGTTGAAAGTTTTATTAAAACCCAGAATAATACTAAAACTTGATGTGTCAGTATGACAGTATGCCCCCATCAGGTAGCATGATTAAGCATTGGCTTTATATGCCTGTAGGTACTCATGACAAAGCCACAGAACAGAAATCACCCAATTATCTGAACATACAGCAAACACTGTCTGGAAACACTGATTCTCTGAACTTTCACATCGTAAACTAGGTTCATGGTCAACAACTCTGTGAAAAATCATACCACCAGGACTATACTCAAAGTAGGTGCTCATGATAAAGCCACAAGCCAGAAATCAGGGAATTATCTGAATGTATAGCAAAAAAAAAGTGTGGAAAACTGATTCGCTGAATTTTCACATCATAAACTAAGTTCAAAGTCAATAACTTTGAGAACAAGCCAAGACCAATACCAGGTCTGGACCTGCGTCACTGCATGCAATTGATTACAGAGATGAACAGACTTCAAAGTATCGGCACACAGGAAGTGGCTGCACAGCAGATCTGAAAATTAGATACACAATACAACTCATCATTATGAAGCAGCAGACCAAATATAAAATCATTCCCTTTCATAGAAGCCAAGAAAACTTTGACGGAAGAAGTGTTTCGGACGGGTTGACGGACGGACTGATGGACGGAGTCAAGCGGTTACTAGACCTGCTCTGCCGCTGGCGACGCAGGTAAAAATCATCTGAACCGGGACCAGACACGGACTCTATTTGTAGGTACCCATGACAAAGCCACATACCAAAATGGTGAAAAAATGTCCGCAAAACTGTTATTTTGCAATGAAGGAATGGAGGATTGACAAGGGTAACACTATATCTCCCTGGCCATTTCATGGTGGGGGTATTAAAACTGTAAAGTCTGGAATTTTACCCAGAACTTTAAGGCTTGAAAGAGATTAGGTATCTTTCCATTCAATTTATTGTATGAACACTGAGAATCTCTCAGTTTATCAAGATTTTATTTAATAGATATGATTTTCCTTCACTGAAGTGCCCATTATCAAACTCAATTCAAGTTACTTTCAATCTTGGTTGATATGACGCCGATCTCGGTCAATATGAACCACACTAAAGTTGCCCCCCTTGAGTGCAACAAATTTGTTTACATCAAAATTTATTTGTCAAATGCAATGAGGAAAATTGGCATTACCAGGAATAGTGGAGTGGCTTGAAGTGGAGTTCTGAATGATAAGAAATTACTGAGGGCACTAAGTAATGATTAGATGGATGAAGAGAAGGAAGGGGAGAGTTGTACAGAAAATTCACAACAGGCCTTAGAAACACCTACCTTACCTTACATGTGGCATGAACACAATACTGATAGACTGAGAATACTGCCTGAGAGCAGCCATGTTCTTCATTAGCTGTATCATCAAGACATCTTGGGAATACTCATGCTAAGAGAACACTCCCATATACACCACTCTGGAAGAAATAAAATGATAAAAATGAGACAAACTGTCAAATACCTCTGACAACTGGCCTGGCATTTTCAAGCCATGCAGGTGTGCTGCACGTGCAATGCCCACTGGAACTTTTTACAGGAAGGCAATTTTTAACATGTTGTAAGTTGAGCATAACCGTCGGCGAAAGTCTTCAATACTTTATGTCCATATATGCGAACATTTAGCCGATATCCAACACATAAGGGACAAATCAATAGCGTTCCACTTTAACCAACATGAACACACCATTGAGGATCTCAATTTCTGCATTAAACAGGTACTTAACTCCGACCCAGAAGTGCCTAACATTGAAACAAAGGCGTAAATGCAAAATAGAATGGACATACACAATGAAAATGCTCATACTACTCAGCATGAACAGAAAGGACTTTTAGTCACTTTTTAAGTCTTCAATACTGTCTTTGGAGAAGCAGCAATTGAACTCCATGACATCATGTCATAACTAACCCCTAGTTAGTTAACTCTGGTAGTCCAACAGAATTTTCTCCAATCACTCGTTTTTTCTTTTGTTTGGCTATGGAATTAACCAATTATATCCAGTTTGACAGAGCCCACTGAGATTTGTCAAACAAGGTATATTTGGTTAAGAGCCCACTGAGATCTGTCAAACAAGGTATATTTGGTTAAGAGCCCATTGAGATCTGTCAAACAAGGTATATTTGGTTAAGTATCAACCAGGCCTGAAAATAAGCAGTTTGAAATTTGCAAAATGAGGTCCTAAGAGGGTGAACTTGATGATGCAATCCCACACAGTGTGTCAATTTCTCAGATGGGTTCCTATGTCTGTTTAGTTTTGAGACCCTGATTCAGATTGAGGTTCACAGAGGTTGAATTTAGTGATGCTACCCTGCTGTGCAGGGTAGCATCACTAAATTCAACCTCTGGGGACCTCATTTTGCAGATGACAGTCTGCTTATTTTCTGGCTTGGTATCAACTGCATTATGTACAATAATTGCTGCTGAAAACTTTGCCATTTTGACATCAGAGTGCAGAGGGTTACATGTAATATAGAATTTCTTCTCTCAACTCATTAACAACAAGCTATTAATTGAAAATAGAATATTTTTCCTTTTTGGAAAGCACTTCAAAAACATTTCCACAATCCACGATAAGTATTTCCATTAGTTCCTTGAATACTGCATGTAACCAACTAACCCTGTGCATTTTTACAGCCTCAAATGCTTGATACCAGAAGTTATTTATCTTGTCTTTCTTGTTCAATTCTTGAAATGAAATATTAAGGAGATAGTCTAACAACCTCCATATCCCCCACCGACTTTTATGACTTTAACATGCAAAAAATGAGAACTGACTCTGTATATAACTTATTGGTGGAAGGGTTAATGGTTGAAGGATTTATGGAATGTCACATGTAAAATTGCCACCAGTTAAGCAATTCAACATTGGCATACCTGCACAAAATCTATTGAATAAAAAAAAAATCCTGCCTACATGCACATCTAAACTTCATACTGAAACTTCACACCAAGTTTAAACAAAATTCCTGAAAAATGTAGGAGGAATTAAGTGGACAAGCAAGGGTCTTAAATGTGTAAAATTTGCCGATCAAAAATTCCTGCCCACATGCACTTCTATGCTTCATACTGAAAGTTCCCACCAATTTCATAAAAATCTCATGAAAAATGTAGGAGGTTTAAAGCAGAGAAAGTTTTGTAATGCACGGACTGATGGATAGACAGACGGACAGACTGATGGATGATGAACACCATTTCAATATCCCTCCTCCAATTTTGTTAATGGGTGATAAAAAATGAAACTGTCAATGACACTGCAGCTTAACTTGACTACCCGGTAAGTGTAGTGTTTGATGAAAAGGATAATGTTTATGAAAGGATTATAAAATACAAGAATTGCGATAATTGAGAATTTGTGAAGTTCTGTACCCTACATGCTATGTTTTCAAAAAGAATAACTTGAGAGTGTACTAACGAATTGAGGCCTAGATAGATGTGGTCCTCACAGTTAAATTATGTCAACCAAAGTTACAGTAAAATCATTCCAAAACGAGTCATCCTACCAAGTTACAATGAAATCCCCTTGTGGTCGCAGTTGACTGATCGCGACCAAAATAGGACAGTCTCATCTAGATAGCATACCTTATCGCCCTAACAAGTTACAATGAAATCCCTTCATAAATACGACCTGTAGACAGTACTAAAGGAATCTAGGTCACGTGGCCATATGGCGGCAATGGCTGATTGATCATGACCAAAATAGGAAGTCCTATCTAGACATCATACTGAGTTATCCTACCACGTTACAATGAAATTGCTTCATAAATATGAACTGTAGATTGTGCTAAACAAATGTAGGTCATGTGCTTGTTCGGCTGTCATGGTAGACTGATCACGACAAAAATATGACGTTCTCATCTAGACATCATACCGAGCCAATTTACAGTTGACCAAACCCGACCAAAATAGCACGTTCTCAGCTAGACATTACACACATTCATCATACCAAGTTACAATGAAATCCCTTCATAAATACGACCTGTAGACTGTGCTAAAAGTTTTTAGATTTCGAACCTTCGCAGCCATCATGGTTGACTGATCACGACCAAAATGCATTGTTCTCATCCAGACATGACCTCGAACCAGCACATGAAATTTAGTGATGACTGGACAAGAACTGTGGTGTGTAGCTTGTGGGACAGAAAATGTGAACAGACTTACAGACTCACAGACTTCCGCAAGTGTGATGGCAATAGCTTATCTTGACTTTGTTAAGTTAAGCTAATAAAAAAAGAATGTGTTTTTAAGATACAAACACATCTGGCCAATTTGAAAAGGTAGATTTTTACTGTACACCTGTATTTTCGAGAATTTATCAATCATTTAAACACTTTATGAATACATCAGTTCTAGAGGGCTGGAATTTTTTTTTCAAATATACTTATTGCTGCAGGCACTTTAGAAGCTTACTCATCCTGCAAGACAATTGACTTGTCACACAGAAAATAAATATTACATTCACACCATCATACTGAATCACGGTTCAATTTGTTCTGTAAATTTTTATTTATTTATTTATTTATTTATTTTGACGGCCCCACCACTCATTATATATTTATTGGGTGTTTAAGGTCACATGTTTGAAGTTTCTGCACAGTGCCTAATGGTGACCCAAACAGGGATATAAATTCAAGTCCGGCCAATTGTTTATACTAATGATGACCATTTTAGAGGACTTCCACTCCAGGCACTGATTACCAGGTCCTATTTTACCAGCAAGGCAGAGCTTGTTTACCATAGTAAATAAGCATTGCTACACATCCTGGGGTTCCAGGTGGGAGAAAATTTTGATTAGCAGCTTTTGTTACTCAAATTTGTAATATTTTGTCTTTATATATTCTTTGGTGTTTAAGATCACATATTTCTGCACAATGGCTAATCGTGACCATAACGTGGATATAAAGGCAAGTCCAGCCAATCAATTTTACCCATGTTGCCCAATTTAAAGAACTTCCACCCCAGGCAATAGTTACCGGGTCCTATTTTATCAGTAAACAGAGCTGGTTTACCACAGTCAACAAGCACTGCTTCTGTGCTTCACTTCCCAGGCTTCTCATGGGGAGTAATGTTTTAGTAAATATACAGCTTTGAGTACCAGTACTGTAGGGTCCTGCAGATATTCAAATTCAATTTGAATTTTGGAACTGTTTGATTAGATTTTTGAATACCTAATCATCGAATACTGAAATTGAATATCCTGATGACGATCATGGAAACTTATGTCGTTTCTTTTTGTGTTTATCATTATATGTGATCATTATTTCTAGTTAATTACATTAATATAATGCAGCTACTGTTGGTCTCTTCTGTGGATGACAGCTGTAAAAATCCATTTGAAAAAAAGCGTGCCATTCCACATTTGTTATACTGCATATCTCAGGCCTGGCACTCTTTAGGAGCACGCCTACTGGATGCCTAGGAAAAATTGAGGAGGGCAATTTTTTGCACCCTAGATTTTCTGGAATGCCAGACCTGTTTGGGACTGCCTTTAAAATCTATTATCATTTCATCCCCCGAGTTCCAATGTGTTCTCTGTGACTACTGGCACTTCTACTATAGAACACATTGGAACTCAGGGAACATTTTGTCAATGTTGCATTGATTCGCAATAATTCATGACCCATTCTGTGTCGCATTTCGATACATTTTGAGTATAGAAGGCAGTCACATAAGAATTGAATGTAACATTTTGAATGATGAGAAGATGTGTGTGCCAATTTTTCCACTATGTAGCTGAATGTAGAACAATTTTTCAGTTACAATATTAATACCTTGAAGTGAATATAACCAAAATAGCATACTAGTTTCTGCATTGAAAATTTCAGGTTAATTGCAGCAATTGTTTCGCACTACTTGATTTTCAAGATTGCCAGGCCTGATATCTTGGCAGGGGGACATAACTATGGAACATATGCTTTTTCATTCAATAATTAAACAAAGTGACAAATTTTGTTTAATTAAATCAGTTTAATTTGTGAATAATTATTTTGACAGTCAGCAGGAGTTCAAAAGATGTTCTACACAACGAATGTTAAAAAATTTATAGTAATTTATATATTTTTTATACTTACCAATGACCCAGACATAGCTGGTGCTAACTCTTAAAAATCTAGGGCCAAACACAAATTTTGCCCCCCAATCCCCAAAATTTGCATCTAAAACCAAAGAAAACATGTCCTGAATGGCCCTCCATACTTCACCTCTACTGCGCATGCGCAGTGTCAAGGATGTCCCGAAATTGGCACCATTTATCATTCTTACAATCAGTGCCTGGTCAGCGCTATGTACTCAGCGGGGAGGTATGAGTTCCCAACTCCTGGGAGGGCCATCCCCGTCTGGGTCATTGGTAAGTATAAAAAATATATAAATTACTATAAATTTTTCAACATTTTTATACTGTACCAATGACCCAGACATAGCTGAATAGTAAAAAGGCTGGAGGGCCTAGGACATAGAGGAAAATCCAATAAGTTCAACTATATAAAATAGAGTCATCCCCTCGAGGAGAAAAGGAGTATTAGGCTTTACATGTATCTTTCTTATTTATGATAAATTAGAAAGACACAACTCCCTCCATAATTCATAACATTCATGTTCTCTATTAACATCCAGTATAATCCTTATACTAATTATTTTTAAAGTAAGCCAATAAATAAAGTTAGTCCAGAGAACTAAGACTCTTTATATTCTTTTAAAAGTGTCCGAGGATTGTATATTAACGCTCGTTTGACACGTGACATATTCAAATGCTACACTTTAAAAATATGACATGAATGAATTTTTTAAACATTAACTTTTCACTTTAAAACCATCCCAGTAACAGCTCAGAATTACTGACTCCGGAGGAGGTATCCCCTTGTTTTCACTATAAAACAGGTGACCCAAGGGAACACCCTCCCCTGCCCCCCTTCCCCTTGCCCTGGGTCAAATAGCCCAGAGCGAAGAGGGCAACAGGACGGAGTCACTGCCTGAACAGAAAGCCTACATAACTATAGTTGCAACTGTTTAGTGACCGACATTCTGAGCAGCAGATAATGGACCTAAACAATGCAGGTCTCCAGAAATGGACTCAATATTTCTGAGATAAAAATTTGTGAATGTGGATGGCTGAAACCAATATGCAGCCTTCATTAAATCTGTAATAGCAACACTATTTGCAGAAGCCCAAGGTGTAGAAAGAGCTGTTACTTCATGAGCCAAAATCTTAAGCACAGACTGCTGAGTTAAAGATAGATTATCATAAGCAGTACAGATAGTTAATTGAATCCATCTAGCAATAGAATGGACCGTAATGTCCTTTCTATTAGGCATCAGAGACAGAAGAAGCTTTACGTCCTTTCTGATAAACTGAGATCTTGTTTATAAATACATAAAGCTCTAACCGGACAGAGTAAAGGCCTATGCCCGTCTGAAGATGGAAGAGCCTTAATAACAATAGGTTCCGGATATTAATTAGGAGCCTGATTCTTAGCCAAAAATCCAACATTAGTAGTAAAGGTAATAGTGCTCCCGACACTATGAAAGTGAGAATCGTCCACCGATAGTGCATGAAGCTCACTGACTCTTCAAGCAGAAGAGAAAGCTAAGAGAAATGCTGTCTTATAAGACCAGAATTTGAAATCTACTGTCTCAAGAGGCTGAAATGGTTTCTTTTAGTTAAGAAGAACCCAAGCTAAATTCCATTTAGGAATTAATCTAAGGGTTCTAGGTCTATTTATCGAAAAGTTTCTAACTAATTTAGATGAAGAGACATTAGATCCAATTGTAAACTATCATGGTGTGCATAGGTATCAGATAACATAGACCTATAACCTTTAAAAGTAACAGGCTGCAGTTGATCTCGTCAAACAAGTATACTAGAAAGTTTGCAAAGTCTGGTATGGAGGGATCAAAAATATCAACATAATGATCCCTACACCAACGACGAAAGATCTTCCACTTTAGCCGCATAGTATAGCGAAGAGGAGGTCCTCCTACAGTTAGAAATCGCGTCCACTGCTCGTCCTGAACAATGCTTGCCGTGCCAGAAGGACCGCACAACGGAATACGTGAAGGTTGAGACCATGCAGGTTGTGATGAAGTTGACACGATTTCCCCTGCGAAAGAAGATCCTCTCGTGGAGGAAGTTTTCGCGGTAAGTCCCACAGCAGACACCTGAGTAGATTTATCCACGGTCTCTGTGGAGACAGAGATGCTACCAACAGAATTGTATTTATCTTTAGCAATAATTGCTGAATCAACGGCGCTGGAGGATACGCATATCCTATCATTCCGTCCCACAAGATCGATAGAGCATCTACTGCATATGCTCGGGGATCCGGACATGGTGACATATACGTCTGCAATTGATTGTTGAGTTGTGTTGCAAATAAGTCTATCATTGGCTGCTCCCATTGGTAGCAAATCTGATTGAATACCTGTTTGTTGAGAGTCCATTATGACGGCAACAAGCGACTCTTCCGTGAAAGGGAGTCTGCTAATACATTCAGACGACCCGGAATATGACAGACCGAAAGCAGAACTTGGTATTCTAGAACAAACAGAAGGATTCTTTCCGTTATATTGAATAACGGAACGGAATGAGTGCCTCCCTGGTTCCGGATATACGCAACTACTGTCGTATTGTCGGACAGGATTTGGACATGCGCTTTCTGAATAATGTTCATCCAATGACGTAGTGCAAGCCAAATTGACATCATTTCTTGGATGTTTATGTGCTTGCCTAGAAACTGCGGAACCCAAAGACCCTGGCACTTCGAATCCGTTGGGATCAATGTTGTACCCCAACCTGTTTGACTGGCATCCGTCATAATCGTAAAACTCGGATCCGGCAACTGCAGTGGAACTCCTTGAGTCAACCACTGAATGTTTGCCCAAGTCTGAATCTCTTGATACACTTAATTGACAAGAGAACGTGCTGAAAGGTTGCCGTCGAAGAGAAGCTTCTCCGAGACCGAAGCGACTCTGAGAGAGTTCTTCACCTTATTATCCACGCGCGTGGATGTAGCTAGGGCTGCGTCACGTCTAACCAACTCCAGGTTTGCCAATGAAGGGCGGAGTTATACATGGAAAAGCTACTGCCCTTGAAAGAAATCTCACTGAGGATCATATCCTGGAATTCTTTCCCTTGAAGACGTAATGATAACGCCTTAGTAAGGTGGTCTGCATATGATAAAGCGTCTAAGTTAAGTCTGTTGGACATTATTGTCGTTTCCAACGTCGTGGTTGGAATTGACATAGACGGCAATATAGACAATTCCAAGTCTTCAGCCTCGTCGTCTAGACGCAGAGGAACTCTCGGTATGCCCTGTCCTGCCGTTTCAAATTATTCCTTGAATTGATGAAAGGCAGATTAGAGCATTTGCGGACAAGAAACCAGACTTGCCTGTTTTGGCAGCAAGCTTATATATATAGCGTCGTTCAATAATTCGAATGTTCTTGTGACATTATTGGACTGTGTCGGCAACTCAGGGACGATGTCCCTGAACCGATCAAAAAATAATTCTGTGTCCAATGACGCTATTAGTCTCTTATCCAGCATCGCAGCATTCTAGTCCGACGGAACAACCTCTGGAAGATAATGCCGGAAGAAATCTATGGCAGCTTCTGTTGTTTCGAAAGGGAAAGCTCGAAATCCTCCGAATCCCTTTCGCCATCCTGTCGGACCCTATAAAGTGCTCGGTCGTCCGTACCTGATGCTTCAGCGGAGCATACCGACCCAGCGTCGTCGGATTATTCCTGATCCGACAGAGATTCTGTCGTTTGCTGGGATGCTGCGATAAGTTGTGCTATTTTGGATAGCACGTCCGTCACTGAGGCCTGTGGATAAGCGGTCTTACGTTGCTTTGCCGCTGGAAGCTCTGTGTACGTTGACCCGTGCATACTTCAATTATGTGAGCGTCCGGAGTCTACAGGCCTCATGTCCCTGGCTACCGGATGGCGTGACCTGTTCGCCGTGGAATCCCTGAATGGCGAAGCTGGCTGGATATTCGTGGTCATGTAGCCAAGGTGCGGTCGTGTGCGCTGCCGTGAGGATGAGAAAGCCTTATCGACAGTCTCTCGGACTGTCTATATAACAGAGCGTCCCGAGCGGCGGACATATGCTCCGAATGCGAAACGTTTGTACCACAACATCTGGTCCCAGATGTTGTTGTACGAGAGAGGGACCTCTCTCGCTCGAAGCCCGGATGGACCTGGACGAGCTAGGAACCAGACTAATAGGCTTCCTCCGATCTCTCCTCTGATCCGACGTCACTGGGTGTGCACTTTTGTCTTATTATAGTGCTCGCATCACCCGAGTCTCCTTCCTGGACCGCAACGGACGAACCCGGCCACCGAACCATTCGATGAATGGACGCTACACCGGGCGAGCTAGAGGATGTCAATGTCATCGATCCTACTAGGGACCTCTTAGGCGATTGACGTATTTCCATCAGCACTTATTGCCGCTAACTCTTCATTTAACTATGACGACAGAGGCACACTTTTGGAAGACATCACGGTAACTTTTGCGAACAAGAAACCAGATTTGCTTGTTTAATAGCAAGCATATATATAGCGTCGTTCAATAATTCGAAAGTTCCTGTGACATTATTGGACTGTGTCGGAAACTCAGGGACGATGTCCCTGATCCGATCAAAAAATTCTTGTGCCCACAGACGCTATCAGTCTCTTATCCGGCATTGCAGCATTCTGGTCCGACGAAACAACCTCTAGAAGATAAAGCCGGATGAAATGTACGGCAGCTTATGTTGTTCCGAAAGGGAAAGCTCAAAATCCTCCGAATCTCTTTCGCCATCCTGTCGGACCCTATGAAGTTTTCGGACGTCCGTACCTGATGCTTCAGCGGAGCGTACCGACCCAGCGTCGTCGGATATTACCTGATCCGACAGAGATTCTGTCGTTGCTGGGATGCTGCGATAAGTTGTGCTATTTGGGATAGCACGTCCGTCACTGAGGCCTGTGGAGTAGCGGTCTTACGATGCTTTGCCGCTGGAAGCTCCGTGTACGTTGACTCCTGCATACTTTTCTTATGCGAACGTCCGGAGTCTACAGGCCTCATGTCCCTGGCTACCGGATGGCGTGACGTGGTCGCCGTGGATTCTCTGATTGGCGAA
This sequence comes from Pictodentalium vernedei, assembly GCA_031216915.1. Lineage (NCBI taxonomy): Eukaryota > Metazoa > Mollusca > Scaphopoda > Dentaliida > Dentaliidae > Pictodentalium > Pictodentalium vernedei. The sequence continues at coordinate 355,476,722 of CM062292.1, read as the reverse complement.
GCTGGCTGGATATCCGAGGTCACGTAGCCAAGGTGCGGTCATGTGCGCTGCCGTGAGGATGAGGAAGCCTTATTGACAGTCTCTCCGGACTGTCTATATAACGGAGCGTCCCGAGCGGCGGACGTATGCTCCGAATGCGAAACATTTTGTACCACAACATCTGGTCCCAGATGTTGTTGTACGAGAGAGGGGCCTCTCTCGCTCGCAGCCTGGATGGACCTGGATGAGCTAGGAACCGGACTAATAGGCTTCCTCCGTTCTCTCCTCTGATCCGCCGTCACTGGGTGTGCACTTAGTTGATTTATAGTGCTTGCATCACCCAAAACTCCTTTCTGGACCGCAACGGACGAACCCGGCTGCCGAACCATTCGATGAATGGACGCTACACCGGGCGAGCTAGCGGACGTCAAAGGCCGTCGATCCTACTAGGGACCTCTTAGGCAATTGACGTATTTCCATGAGCACTTTGCCCTTAGCTCTTCATTTAATTGTGACGATGGAGGCACACTTCTGGAAGACATCACGGATACATCACCCTGTTCTTGTTCGTCTGAAATAGAGATTGAAAACTAGAGTGACCCTGCGGAGAAAGGACCGGCATGGCCATTTCCCCGCTAACATACCTTGACACACGCTTCCCATGTTTGTCATCCCAATTGACACATACTGAACAGGAGTTAGTGTGAGTACACTGACTACAATTAATACAATGATTATGAAAGTCAGAAGAAGATATCCTCTTATTACAATTGAATAATATCCTTTCATTGTGAAAAGAATACAAAAAGTCCTAGTACTCGCACCAACCCCTGAAAACAAAGATACATAATAACATGATCCATTAACATAGAAAAAATAATTGAAATCCCAAAAAAAAAATTTTTTGAAAAAATATTTTTTCAGAAAAGCCCAAGTTTCTGAAAAGTAACGTTGAGCCCCAATGGATCCCAAGCCTAAGTGTGGACAAAAATTTTAAAAATATTTTTTAAAAGTTAATGCAACACTTACGAATAATAATAATGTATCTTGTTATGATTAAACTAACACAAAGACAAGAAATCCCCCTCCACATACACTGGTGTCAATGTAAACAAGAAGTGTAAAAACACCAGAAACATGACTCCAGGCACTGATAACCATGGCCCGAAATCAGTTACCAATAATACACTATCTGATGCAAAACAGAGACTTCCAGGGAAGAAACTGCAGAACATCAGATGGTAGATGCAGAACACTACGCCTAAACACCCATGGGTGAGGACGTAAACATGGGGAAAAGAACAGAATTCATTCTGTTACCCAGCTAAAACTCCCAAGAAATTTTAGTAATAATATTACAGAAAATATGCCAAAAGCATGGGAGAATAGCAAGGGGGGACTTAAAGGAAAGGGAGAGAGGAAAACACTGAACAAGCAGTGTAACTTTATAGCAAGAATGACCACAACAGGCCCATGCCTCGAAAATAGGTAACTTAACATAATTTCATTAAAAAAATTTAAGTTACAGCCCTGATTATTTTCTGTCACTCATTTTTCCTCTCCTCCTTCTATTTCCTCTTGAGATCCACCATTTCTCTAATATTTATGTGTCTGGCATCATTTAAACTGAGATTTACAAGCACAAAGATCAGTCAGATGTGAACTGATGAAGGGCCAAACAAAGAATGATAAATGGCGCCAATTTCGGGACATCCTTGACACTGCGCATGCGCAGTAGAGGCGAAGTATGGAGGGCCATTCAGGACATGTTTTCTTTGGTTTTAGATGCAAATTTTGGGGATTGGGGGGCAAAATTTGTGTTTGGCCCTAGATTTTTAAGAGTTAGCACCAGCTATGTCTGGGTCATTGGTACAGTATAAAAATATATAAATTTAATGGATTAGAATTACGTTTGAATGATTTTGTGGGGTAAATTCGTTCTGCTGAAAATCTGCTATTGGTATTGCATTTTGAAGCATTTCTACTACTACCAGACTTGGGGCTTGGCATATATCGAAAGCCAGTATGCTGGACCACATGGAACAAGAGGGATGTTACATCCCAACGCTCACCTACATTCGCGCTTGATAATGTCGTTCCAATGTAACATGCCTAATATTTAGTTAATATAAATCATTAACTAGGCATCAAATGATTAATGTGGTTTATGTGATGGCTTTGGAAAGTCTATATTTCTGCATTTATTATATTTCAATTCAACATAGAATCATTGGATATAAAAGCATTTTTTTCTTTTAGAAATGTTTATGATTAAGAATATGAATCGTGAGGCCAGATATTAAATCATAAATAAGAATTAGGAAAGGCTTTCATAAATCACTGAAATTGTAATTGAAGTACATTCATCGGTTAAAGAGGAGTTGCGGAAAAACATTCGTTCAAGAAAGTGACTATAAGTCCCAACAAAAATACATCACATCAACAACTAAAATAAGCCTTAATGTTACTAGTAACAAGTATGAGAAAGTATTAAATAAAAAAAAAAAGTTAAAAAATTTTTTTTTAAAAGAAAGTCAATATAAGTCCCAAAAATCCCCCTCAAATATGCATGTAATGAGAGCGCAACATTACCGCCATGTAGTTCAGTAACCCATGTGTACAATATCAATTGCCTGGAAAGACACATAGAAACAGAACTCACCTTAACACAAACTTTTAGAACTTAAAATTGAGTAAGTCAGAGAAAAACGTGAACATTGTGACTGAAAAAAAGAAAAGAAATCAGTTAAATTTCTGCATACAGTAGGGTTAATACCTAAAGTAGTTATTGAAATGAGAAAATAAACAGTAATGAGAGGTGAAGGCACCACAATCTGCACAAAAGCTGACTTTAACGCAAATTCTTACAACACCTAAACGCTAATTCTAACAAGTTTTGGCAGAAAATCAGCCTCAAATTCCTCAAATATGCATGTAATGAGGGTTAAATATTACTGCAATGGAGTTCAGTAACCCAAGTGTAGAATATTAATCGCCTGGAAAGACACATAGAAACACAACTCACCTAAACACAAAGCTTACAAAGTTTTACAACTTAAAATTTACTAAGTCCGAGAAAAACATGAAAATTTTGACTGAAAAAAAATAAAATTTCCGTTAAATTTCTGCATACAGTAGGGTTAATACCTACAGTTGTTATTGAAATATGAAAATCAACAGTAATGAGAAGTTAAAGCAGCATAATCTGCACAAAAGCTGACTTTAACGCAAATTCTTACAACACCTAAACGCAAATTCTTACAACAACTTTTGGCAGAAAACTTTAGGTGAAATTTGGAAAAAAGTCGTAGTATCAGGGTTAAATACTGTTCTGATAGTCCCCTACAACCTACATATGCAATATCAAAGGCCTGAGCCCACTGATCTTTGAGAAATTAACCTTAACATTAAATCTTACAATATTGGACACGCCGGATGCCGACACCGACGCTGACGCGCGAGGTCATGACCATACCTCACCACATCTTACAGATGTAGGTGAGCTAATAAAGAGTTGCTCTTTGGTAAACAGACCCGTACGACCAGTAGAATTGAATGGGCCCATAAAATTTTAATTGTTTGTGTCATGAGGTGGTATAGCTTGGAGAAGGGGGGGGAGGAGGTTATTTTGGGAAAAGGTCAAAACGTCACATTTTATAGTCAAAACGTCACATACTTTTGGGCAAACGTCATATACTTTTGGTCAAAACATCACATATTATTTATTTCACTGTGGACAACTTTTTCAAATCTTTCGAAGATTTTCACGGAAACACTGTCATAGAAAATGTTTGAAAAATGTTACAGTGTTTCATTCCTGGGTGGGGGATATGGTGTAAATGTATCTATTCACCAGACCAGGGACAATTTGGATATTGTGAGGTGATTCATACCTCTCAGAATCTCTTGTCCGAGACAACTATGCTTAACCGCTGAACGTTTCCATGCTAAGCTCGATGATGCGAGTAAATTCCGTTCTGCATCAACTACCCGTTGAAAACTAAGATTGAAGGTATGAGAAATTTCTGTACTATTTTGTAACCCTTGTTTTGTGATCTTAGGTCTCTAATCTTTCTATAGATCTGCCCTCTTACCCAAGCTATTTTGAGGGCATATTGTATGCTGGTAGTATACCCCTGTCAGAATTGTTCACCCATCTCTTCCTCTATGTCAGAAACTCTAGTTTATTGTTTCCTAGTTTATCTTCAGTGTATAATTGCTGCAAAGTTCTGGCTGCCCACATATAGAAGATACACAAGTTTTGAAAAGTGATTTAAAGAAGAGTGGGGAACATACTCACAATAGAAACCTGTTCACTGGCCGGGTGAGTTTTTCAGCACTGTGTCCCAATGACTAAATTTTTGACATTTTTTGAAAATTCAAATGGACATAACTAGAAACATAACCTCATCATATGAGGAACATTTTCCTGTCAGTTTTGTTACATATAACCCTTTATGAAATTTTCATGTAAAATGTACTTAAAGTGTTCAAATTGACATATTGATTTATACATTTTCCAAATTAACGTTAAAGGTGACAAAATATTTAATTATATCTATCTTCAAGTTGTATGATCATCGGAAATAAACTCAGTCTTTCGTTAGAACGTTCTGTTCACAATTGTTGAAAACATGCATGCATTGTAAATGATAAATATTTAGATATTTTACTTAACATTCAGATATCTTTTCACACCCAGAATATCGCAATAAAGAATAACAAAGAATAATCACCATTGTTAAGAATAATCGGATTTGCTGGGAAAACACGGTCAACCTGTAAATTAATTAGTTGGCTCGCTCGCTCTGTAATGTTTCAAAGGAATAATTTATCATACATGTATATTTCACAAAAGATGAGATATACAAAGTCCATTTCAACTTAACCTGACTCATGAGGTCATCTTTGTTTAAAGGGTAATGGAGTCAAAGGCTCCAGAGAGAGACGTCGGTGATAGCCTACGTCGAACGACGTCATCCTTTATATTATTTTCACAATTTTTTTTATCGTCGGAAGTTTTCCACAAGATGTGATTCGCTGAGACTTCACAGTGAATCAAGGATTAATCAAAGAAGCTCAGGTCCGAAATGTAGCTTTTAGACCATTTCTTGGAAATTACGATTTCGAAATGTAAATAATGGAATAATGGCATGGGTTTAAAAGCAGTTCAGGCAAAAATAAAACAAGGGTTAACATCCCGCACCCAACAAGTTGTAATTATTCTCTTCATTGACCCAAAATATAATTAGAACTGACCTATCGAGCCACTGACCATGCCACTTAACTTCCATAGCAACACTGGACTCCCTAGCAACGGGCAGACTAATTTGGTGTGTGGTCCCATAATGCATTAGGAATTCAACCTATTGGGTCACTGATCATGTTACTTAGCAACCGTAGCAACCAACGTGAGTCCATAGCAACAGGAAAAGTACTGGACCGATTTCAACCAAACCTCGTCTGTGAAACCATAATGCTAAGGGAATTCGGTCTATTGGGCCATTGACCATGCCACGTAACACCCATAGCAACCTGCGCAACTCCCTAGCAACGGGAAAAATACTGGGCCTATTTTAACTGAATTTGGTACCTGGGCCAAAATGCATTGGGAGATCGACCCATTGGGCCATTTATCATATCACGTGACATCCATAGTAACAAAAGCGCTTTCACAGCAACAAAGAAAATACTGGGCCGATTTTGACCGAATTTGGTATGTGGACCCACTGTGCATTACGAATTTGACCTATTGGGTCACTGACCACGTTACATAACTCCTATAGCAACCAGCGAGACTCCATAGCAACGGGCAAACTACTGGGCCGATTTCAATCAAACTTGGTGTATTAAACCATAATAACTAAGGAATTAAGCAAACCTCGTGTGTGAAACCATAATGCCAAGGGAATTTGGTCTATTGTGCAATTGTCCAAGCCATGTAACACCCATAGCAACCTGCGCGACTCCCTAGCAACTGGGAAACGACTGGGCCTATTTTGAGCGAATTTGGTATCTGGGCCCATAATGCATTGGGAGATTGACCCATTGGGCCATTTATCATCTCACGTGATATCCATAGCAACCAGAGCGACTCCCTAGCAACGGAGAAAGTGCTGGGCCCATTTTGACCAAATTTGGAATGTGAATCCAAAATGCATTATGGATTTGACATATTGGGCCATTGACCATGTTACATAACTCCCTTAGCAACCAACGAGACTCCATAGCAATGGGCAAACCACTGGGCCGATTTCACTCAACCTTGGTGTATGAAATCATAATCCCTCAGGAATTTGACCTATTGGGTCATTGACAATGTCATGTAACATCCATAGCAACCGGCGAGACTCCCTAGCAACAGGCAAACTACTGGGCCTATTTCAACCAAATTTGGTATCTGAGCCCATCGTGCATTCACTGCATTGGAAGATCGACCCATTGGGTCATTTATCATATCTGGTAACATCCATAGTAACTATCGAGACTCCCTAGCAACAGGCAGACTACTGCGCCGATTTTGACCGAATTTGGTATGTGAACCAACAATTACGAATTTGACATATTGGGTCATTGACCATGTTACATAACTCTCATAGCAACCAATGCCACTCAATAGCAACTGGCAATCTACTGGGCCAATTTCAACCAAATGTGGTGTATTAAATCATAATGCCTACAGAATTCGGACTTGACCATGCCACTTAACACTCATGGCAACATGTGCGATTCCATAGAAACGGAAAAACTACTGAGCCTATTTTAACCAAATTTGGTATCTGGGCCCATAATGCATTGGGAGATCGACCCATTGGGTCATTTATCATGTCACGTGATATCCATAGCAACCAAAGCAACTCCTTAGCAACGGAGAATGTACTGGTCCGTTTTGACCGAATTTGGCATGTGGATCCAAAGTTCATTACAAATTTGACCTATTGGGTCATTAACCATGTTACATAACACCCATAGCAACCAACATGACTACATAGCAACAGGCAAACTACTTCGCTGATTTCAACCAAACCTTGTGTATGAAACCATAATGCCTCGGGGATTCGATCTATTGTGGTACTTATGGACTTACAGGAATCTAGAACTAGTATCCACTGATGTATGTATGGTTTTAATATTATCACCTCGGCATGTTTTTTGGCGAAACGCTAACTGAAAATAAAATATGAACCCCTGTTTAAAAAACAAAAACCTTGAACACAACTTTTTGCCGGTAAAAAGGACGGTAAGCGTATAAAAACTGTTTTACTAAATGAACCTCCGAAAGTGTGAGGTGACAATTTAATGAAGCGTGCGCAATATAAAACGAAGATTAGGCATTGTTTGTTTTATTGTAGACTATTTTCAAATTATAAATGGTTACTCTCCAAAGACACTTTCTGTTAAATCCCCTCGTAGTGAACAGAAACATATAAAATTAGCTACACCTCCATCGAGCAAGTATGATAATATTCACCCCGTCGCGCACCTCAGCGAAATTGTTGTTTTCCCTGCACAAAATGGCGTGTCGATCAGTGTCGATGGAAAAATGATCTATTTTGTCTTGTAAATAGTCTACAATAAAACAAACAATACTTAATCTTCTTTCTATATACTTATTATTGCATAAGCTTCCTTACAAAATCACTTTTCACACATTCAGAAGCACATTTAGTACTTTAAAACGTAGTTTTTATATACTTACCGTCCTTTTTACCGGCAAAAAGTATTACCCTTTATTTTCGTTTCTGTAAAGGTGAGTCGATTTTTTCATAATAAATAAAGAATAAATAAAATAACATAAAAAAAAAACGTCATCAAATCTGAAAAAAAAAAAAAAACCAGGAAGATTCGGCCTCAAAAGTCGGTAAGATTTGGCATCGGGAAGGGCCGAATCTTCCCACCTATCGGCCCGGGGGCCGAATCTTCCCGAGGCCGAATCTTCATGGACCCCATTCCATATGTTGCTTGGTCCTTGTGCAGGGAATCGTTTGCAATGGTAAACGAGGCGTTATCTTGTCCTCTAATGTGTATTTTGACCCAAAAATGCGACGTTTTGACCATTTTTGAAATGTGACGTTTTGGTCGTGTGACGTTTTGACCAGCACCTCTTCTCTATTTTTTTGGCAATTGAGTACTATTTGTGTGAATGAGCCTCATTACGAGCTGAGCAAGGTATCAGGACAACTTGTACCCACGGCAACTCGAACCAGTCAAGTCGTACCCAAAATTGGACGACGTAATATTTTGTTGTACTGGTATTCATACCCAGCATTCACGTGTTGAGGGGTTAGCGCAAAACCAGATGCGATCGGGGCTCATTCCTCCACCCTACCCCATCCCTTCATTGGTTGAAGGATTAACACGATGTCGGACGCGATCGGAGCCCACCAGAAGTCCCTTTCCTGGTCAAATTACATCTAAAAAGAACTGTGCCAATTTTTGTTTCGATCGGTCGAGGCACGAGAGTCAGGTGCCTAGAGAGAGAGAGAGAGAGAGAGAGAGAGAGAGAGAGAGAGAGAGAGAGAGAGAGAGAGAGAGAGAGAGAGAGAGATTCACTTTTTTAGTCTAATTGCAAATCTTACAAAAATGCTAATTGTCATTCAATTTTCATGATTCTCATGGAAGATAATTGGTCGAAAAACACACCTCCCAACTGGAAGATTAACTTAACTGGCGATAATAATATGCACAGATAATTGGAAGGAAATTAAACACCAATCGACTATAAGGTAATAGATGATAGAAAATAATTCTTCACAATCTCACACCTGTCACTGCCGGGTAGGTCTAAATTAAATGACTGTCGAGTTTTCAGGTGTGTCGGTGTTGACCATAAAATTTCCGACAGAAATCAGTTGATGCGAGCTGGTGGACTCATAGAGAGAGATGTATTGGAGCTTTTTACTTGGATTTTTTTAAATGAACATAATTTGTGATCTTCTTGATTCAGTCTATCACTGGTCATTGTTTGCCGTTTTTCTTCCAAGCGGGTAAATGTGCTACGCTTCAAGTACAAAATCCGGCTGGACTCTCAATTTACAATGAAATCCTTTCTCGCCTGACCAGAGTGGCGCCTCACCAGTGATGTAACTTTGCCACACGAAAAATAATCTAAATGTGGAGAGTGGCATTATTAATTACGAAAGGCAAGAGTTAATGCGACAAAGGCTATGGTTTTCACCCTGATAATTTACAGAGCCTAGGCCTAGATGCAAGACCTTTTAGTTTTTTCCAGTACTCTATTTCCCAATATTGAAGCACAGAAACCGGGGTGTCGGGGTTGGGGGGGGGGGGGGGGTGTCATTTACCCCAGTTGCAGACTTCCAGGAACCATTGGTGCCTGCTATCAACAAAGTACAGTCAATGAATATATGACGAATGAATTTCAAAGTAAACTGATTTCCATTACTATTATAGCACCTTAAACGGATGAAACAAAAGCAAAAACCCTGCTTCTATAGTTCTTAGGCCATTAACTGCCGTCACCCATACAATTAAACACCAAGTACAAGTTGACCAGTCATGGGTACGAGTTGTCCAACCATGGGTACGAGTTGTCCAATTGTGGGTACGAGTTGTCCAGCCGAAAATGGGTACGAGTCGTCCAAATTTGGGTACGACTTGACTGGTACGAGTTGCCGTGGGTACGATTGTCTAGAAACCCTGAGCAAAACCGATTCATTCAACTTGAAGTGATCCTAATTTGCTTTACTTTGAAAAAGATTCTTTTTCAATTATCACTAGAATGCAAGAACAAACGTTTAAAACATAATTTAGCTTTGCATGCCATTCATTTCTGTTAGCATTATTTGCTTTTCTGCAAAATCTTCGTCAAAAAAACAGCCTGTTCCATTAACTCTACCAGATTGATATTCCTCGACACTAATTAGGGAAATGGACATAGACAAGGAGTATAAATGGCGGTCGTTCCGTGGTTGCAATACACAAAAGGATTTGCATTGGAGACATTGTTAACATTTTCCTGTCTCCTAAGCTCATCGAGATCATTTGGGGGGAAACAGTCCTGAATCCACTTAATATATCATCTCTTTACAAAAAATTAATAGGAAAAAAAATATATGTTGCCGTGTGTTTTTTTGTGTTCAAATTTGATGATTACCCAACTGCCGTCCAGTTTCACACTCAATTGAAAAGGCATATTTAACTTGTCTCCCTCGCCTTGTTATTCAGCTCTCACAATTTTGAAAGGACAGCCAGTGCAAATATTTTCAGTCTTTTCTAAAATAAAAACTGTGACATTTTTTAGTGAGGGTTTCAAAATCAATAAATATTGCCCCAATCAGCTGATCTCCTTCATTTACACCAATCAGCCGATCTCCTTCATATATGTCTATTAAATGTATAGGTAAAATCCGTTAGTTGGGGGGGGGGGGGGGATAAATTGATAAGATAAAACGTGATAAGAACTGAAATAATAGGCTCCATCCAGGCCATCATTCACTGATACATTCATTGGCCATTCATCATTCGATTCACACTTCTGAACTCAGAGTGTCAACACCAACTAATTGATATGGAAAACCTGGAACTACCAGCTCGTTTACTCAAAGCCATCTCAGCTCTGGGCGTCTCTTGCCCCATCTCCTGGACCATCCAGGAAATGGGCGAGAGCGTCCATCTGAATCTTGAATTCAAGATTGAACCTGCGGAAAAAACCAAGACACCACCCTCCTCGGGGAGAGGTAGCACCTTTAGTGAGAGGATCCCCTCTCACACTGGTCCTCACCCGAGGAGGCCCTGAAAAGAGAAAAACCAGAAAGAAGAGCCCGTCCACCAAGCGCCGGGATTCCAGGAGCTTGGAGGCTTTCTTGGAAAAGAAGAGAGAAGCGAGCGAGGAGGTGAAAGTGGAGGAAGAGGCCACCATTTCTACTCCAACTCCCACAGAACCACCCATCTTGCCTCCAGCCTCACAGCCGGAGACGCCATATGTGGACGGTCCTGTGGAGACAGAGATGGAAATGGAAGCCGTCTTCTCACCACTTCCAGCTCCCCTCTCGCCTCTACCTTCAATCTCAGAAAGCCAGGACCAAGACGCCGAGCCTATACAACCAGCACAAACCAGGAACACCTTTGACGAAATTCAAAAGAAGGCAGAAGAAGACATCCAAATAGCATTTCAAAAGGTCCAACAGCTCCGCGAAAAAATGGAGAGAATGGGATTTCAAATGGAAGACACACCCCCTCCTCCAACCACAACATCTGACATCAGCACAACATCGCCGTCACAGCCTCCTCCCTCCAAGAAGAGAAACAAAAAGCACAAACGCCGATAACTCCCTCATTTTCCTCCTTTAACACGTTTGGATATGGTGAAGCACAAAAAGTAAAAGGAATAATATCATAGAGTAACTGAGGGTCGAAAGGGCATGCTTCAAATCGTCCCAGCGCGCCTTCGGCGCGCGAAACCATTCTACTAACTAACACTGCAATAATAATTGGGTGTTATCAATCTATTTCTATACCCTCGAGTGTGGATGTCAAATCACGGAATCCAACTTTACGGAATCGGCTAGGAATCTCAATTACGGGATGTCTTATATAGCCCGTTTATATGTATACATGAGAAATCTGATTGAACATTTTGAAGGCCCGAGCGAAGGTATAGCTAGGAAGTAGTGATACAAGTCAATATTAATGGATGATAGTTTAGTATAGTACTGGTACAAGGCCGCAATGGAACAAGACTGCTGTAGAAGCTATGATAGGACAGAAAGACCATAGACCATTGAGTAGTGGCCTTGGAGCTTTGGGGATAAGATGGAAGCCGTAGGTAAGACTACATTAGACCTCACTGGGGGATTTCTCATGGCCCTCATGGCCTTATGCGACAAAAAGGGATTCTCCAAAAGGTATCCTCGATAGGTATCTCAAATAGTACAATACCAGGCCATAGGTATCTTCAAATACCGAAATGAGGCTAAGACGGATAGTAAATGAGGCCTCAATGAGGACTTTTTTCATGGTCCTCATGCCCTCAAAAGAAATTAAGCTATGAGGGATAGTAAATGAGGCCTCATTGAGGGCTTTTCACATAGCCCTCATGGCCTCATACGATAAAAAGGGTGCCGAAGGCCATATGTTTTCTAAAAAGGGGTGCCGAAATTGGGGTGCCTGGGGATATGGTTCTTAAATACCGAGATGAGGCTAAGAGGGATAGTAAATTATACCTCACTGAGGGCTTTTTCATGACCCTCAAGTCCTCAAAAGAAATGAGGCTATGAGGGATAGTAAATGAGCCTCATTGGGGCCTTTTCACATAGCCCTCATGGACTCATACGACAAAAAGGGGTGCCGAAGGCCATATGTTTTCCAAAAAGGAGTGCCGAGATTGGGGTGCCTTGGGATATGGTTGTTAAATACCGAGATGAGGCTAAGAGGGATAGTAAATTATACCTCATTGAGGGTTTTTCTCATGGTGCTCATGCCCTCAAAAGAAATAAGGCTATGAGGGATAGTAAATGAGGCCTCATTGGGGGATTTCGCATGGCCCTCATAACCACATACGACGAAAAGGGGTGCCAAATGCCATATGTTTTCCAAAAAGGGGTTTCGAAATTGGGGTGCCTGGGATATTGCTGTTAAATACCGAGATGAGGCTAAGAGGGATAGTAAATTATACCTCATTGAGAGATTTTTTCATGCTCTCGTGACCTCAAAAGAAATGAGGCTAAGAGGGATAGTAAATGAGGCCTCATTGAGGGCTTTCTCATGGCCTCATACGACAAAAAAGGGATTCCATAGCCACAGGCGTTTCCCCAAAATGGGGTTCCGTCGGATATGGCCATTGGATATAGAGGTGATGGGAATCGGATGGTACTTCGTTGTAATAAGGAGAGATAACTCTGCACAGAGATTACGGGAAATCAAGCAATCTGATTGGTTAGTTAACGCCAGTAAAGTGAACTGATTGGGTGATCTTGATAAATGAAACAACAAAAATACTCGGAATAGTGTCAGAACTAACAAGAATAGACCAGAAATTGCTGAATATAGTAACAATAAGCAAAGCTGTTTCAGTTGATAGACTCTTCTACTCTACTGGAGTATACTCCTAGTCAATCGAACTCACCCCCTGTGCCCCCTCGGTATCATAGCACTACGTGCTAAGCCGATAAAATGGGGAATTTGTAGTAAATAAAGTCAATTTCGGTGATTTGGAGGGATTGTCGGGTTGTCTGTGGTAATTCGCGATACTCTGATTGAATCGAACACATTCCCCTGTCTTGTTATAGGCCATTGGGTAACATAGCAACCACGTGCTGCCAGAAACCAAGATGACGGTTTCCAATATACAAAATGGACGACAGAAACACGTATCACCCTAACAAAACGCGCTGCCCATGTGCACTAACACCACGTATCACTATGGGGATGACGTCACAAGATGGTCGCTCACGCGGGTTACCATGACAACCAAACATGACGTCACTTCCTAGCCCCCCCCCCCCCCCCCCCCCCCCCCCCAATGAGGCACGTTTCATACATGCTATACTAGTCTTATATTATCCTAAATATGGGCATGCTATTGTCCCAAACCTTTATATTTACTCTCATAAAATAACAATTATGTCTTTTCAAATAGTTTCAGAGCATAATCTCGACAAAAAGTGAAATAAAAAAGGTTTTGACCATCGATTTTGCTTCCCGTTGAACTGCCGACTCTGCCAGAGATTCTATTGTGAGTTGCATTTTGACACTATTTTGCCCTTGACCGCTGCGATTATTCCAGATGGGTGGATAACATGTTGGGGCAATTTCTAGTCACCTCCCGTTACAAGGTTATCGGGGGTCTGACACCAGTACCCTACTGCCAGTGCTCACACTCAAATCAAATAAGATTATTGGCCCTCGCTTCCAGCTGTTGTGGATTCAAAGTAAATACAGTTATTCGGGTCGTAAGGAATTTCAAATCCAACATCGTCAATGTGCGCCTTCCGCGCGCTGAAACCTTTCTTTTCATTCATTCATTCATTCTCAATCACAAGATCAATCAGGGCTGCTGTAGCTCCATTAAAAGTTACAATGGCTTAAGTTTGTTTAAACTAAATAGTATAGTTTCAAATAAAAATTATATGTAGTCCTCCAGATAAAATATTTAATTTATTATTATTATTACTTATTATTTAATGTATCAATAGTATTAGTCCGCCCCTTACTTCGTTATACCTTTTTAATGCAACCCACAGTAGCGAATCTCCGGCCGACTCGACAGTTCGTCGGTTGACAAAATCGACAGTCAAAATTTATTTCACCTTTTTCGAGATTATGCTCTGAAACTACTTTAAAAGACACAATTGTTATTTTATAAAATAGAAAAATGCACCAAAAACAAAAAACTAATTGAAAATAATTGTTTTTTGATTTGCATTATATTTGGAATATATAAATACACAATTGGGCCAAATATGGATGAGATAGGGGCATTATTTAGGAAATAGTGGGGGAAAATATCTTCGAGTTGGCAGTTATACGAGTCGGCGCTTGAGTACGCTTTTTAGTGACCACCTTCCGTTTAGTGTATTGTAACCCTGTATCTGTATCTATATCGGGTCCCACTAAACATCGAGGGAGGGATACCGGGGTGAAGAAAAATAAGTAAGTAAGTGTGGTTTAAATGGTTTAAATATATGTGCAGAGTGCAGATATATAATATAGTTCTTTGAAGCAACACATGTGATGTAACCGTTGACGTATTCGAGTAAATGCAAGATATATAGATCGACGCGTCAGCGAAAACTGCCCGGCATTTAGTAGATAGCTTGGTAAGTAATAGGCTACCTCTGTGAGTGTTGATGAAGTGCGAAGTGCTAATTGGGTATCACATCACAGATCACCGTGACTGTAATATGGGTAATACTTTTTGCCGGTAAAAAGGACGGTATCCGGTAAAAAGGACGGTAAGTGTATAAAAACTACGTTTTAAAGTACTAAATGTACCTCTGAATGTGTGAAAAGAGATTTTTTAAGAAAGCTTACGCAATAATAAGTATATAGAAGGAAGATTAAGTATTGTTTGTTTTATTGTAGACTATTTTTAAGACAAAATAGATCATTTTTCCATCGACACTGATCGACACGCCATTTTGTGCAAGGAAAACAACGATTTCGCTGAGGTGCACGACGGGGTGAATATTATCATACTTACTCGATGGAGGTGTAATTAAGTGTAACTAATTCGTGTGCGTAACATTTAGATGTTTCTGTTCACCACGAAACCATTTATAATTTGAAAATAGTCTACAATAAAACAAACAATACTTAATGTTCGTTAGATTTATTTATTATTGCGTACGCTTCATTAAATTGCCACTTTTCACACATTCAGCTGTACATTTAGTACTTTAAAACACAGCTTTATACACTTACCGTCCTTTTTACCGGCAAAAAGTTGTGTTCAAAGTATTTTTTAAACGGGGGTTCATAACTTATTTACAGTTAGCGTTTCGCCAAACACATGCCGAGGTGATAATAAATATTAAAACCAACCACACATCAGTGGATACTAGTTATAGATTCCTGTATGCCCTACCCCAATGATACTCACAGGCGCCTATTAAGACTGGAGTGCCTTGTTCTCACTCTACCAATCCCTATGTGTGAGCTCCCAGTGGTAGGCCGGGGGGAGAGGGGGGGGGGGCTGAGAGCCCCCAAATGCAAACCATAATTAACTGTTTTCAACCCCCACGTTTCCCCAGGAGACACTAGAATCGAGCTCAGAGATACAGAATTTGAAAAAAAAATATCCTGGGAAGCGCTCATAATCGTGGGAGGGAATACGCACAATTCCATAGTTCAAGCGTTATATCGATCTTGCCCCCCCCCCCCCCCGCAAACCCCCGCCATTTCGAAAATATGAAATGGATTCTTTTTTATCTAGTAGGGGCGTAGCCAGGATTCTATAATGGACGGGGCATTTTTTTTTTGGGGGGGGGGGGGGCAATCATGATATTTGGAAGGCCCTTGTGGGGTCCCCCCCCCCCCAAAAAAAAAAAAATGCAAACTCGCATATACTGTATTTAACCCCCACCTTTCATCAGGAGGCACCAGGATCGATCTCCCCCAGTGTCTAGCAACTTAACCTTCTTCCCAGTGGTGGGATGTGGGTGGGGCTCCCAAATGCAAAGGTTGAGTTGCGGGAAAATATCGTATGATCTTTTTTCAGCTCGGGATATCTTCCAATCGGTTTATTTCAAAACAACTGCAAAACGAATGCTTTCAGTTGCCTCTTGATAATTTTGCATCGGACAGCTTTGGGTTTTGTACAAAATCATGTTTTTATTGTTGTTTGTTATTTTTATTTTGATATTACTCGACACGATGATAAACTCTGTTCAATAAATTATGTTCGCAAAGATCTTTGTTGTTTTTTATAAGTTGCTTGGTAAGCCAGCATGGCGTCCAAAATCGAAGACTAGGCTAGTGTCCAATCCCTGTACATGTTAATTCCCTTCTCAATATTCCCTGCCCAGTAAGCACATACGATTACATTGAAACTGGCATCTGAACACAATCCCTACTGCTTTTCTTTGACATACACTGGCGATTTAGGCTATCTTGAACTTGCACTTCAAGATTGAGCATCAAGTAATTGGAAGCATTCCAAATCTATTGCGGGCGATTGGAATTAATAACTAATGAATTGTTTACGATAATTTGTCTCTGGGGAGGTCTAGCCCTAGTTCCAAATATCATGATTGCCCCCTCCCACACCATTACAGAATCCTGGCTACGCCCCGCTAGATATATAATCCATTTCCCATAATTTCGAAATGGTGGGGGGGGGGGGGGGGGGGGGGCAAGATCGACATAACGCTGGCATATTTCAATGGCTTGAACTATGGAATTGGGCGTATTCCCTCCCACGGTTGTGGGCCTTTTCACGGATATTTTTTTTCTTCAAATTCTGAGGCTCTCAGGTCGATTCCGGTGCCTCCTGAGGAAACGTGGGGGTTAAAAACAGTAAGTTACGGTTTGCATATTTGGGGCCCCGCAGCCCCCCCCCCCCCCCCCCACACACACACACACACACACACCCACCCTAGGCCCACCATTGTGAGGTCGCACATAGGGATTGGTGGAGTGAGCACAAGGGGCCCTAGTCTTAACAGGCTCATGTGGGTATCACTGAGGTGGGACTTACAGGAATCTAGAACCAGCATCCACTGATGTATGTATGGTTTTAATATTTATTATCACCTCGGCATGTGTTTGGCGAAACGCTAACTGAAAATAAAATATGAATCCTCGTTTAAAAAAAAAGCTTGACCACAATTTTTTGCCTTTAAAAAGGACGGTAAGTGTATAAAAACGGTTTTACTAAATGTACCTCTGAAAGTGTGAAGTGACAATTTAATGAAGCGTGCGCAATATAAAACGAAGGTGCGCAATATAAAACGAAGATTAAGTATTGTTTCTTTTACTGTAGACTATTTTCAAATTATAAATGGTTTCTCTCCAAAAACTCTTTCTCTTAAATCCACTCGTGATGAACAGAAACATCTAAAATTAGCTACACCACCATCGAGCAAGTATGATAATATTCACCCCGTCGTGCACCTCAGCGAAATCGTTGTTTTCCTTACACAAAATGGCTTGTCGATGGAAAAATGATCTATTTTGTCTTGAAAATAGTCTACAATAAAACAAACAATACTTAATCTTCCTTCTATATACTTATTATTGCGTAAGCTTCCTTAAATAATCACTTTTCACACATTCAGAGGTACATTTAGTACTTTAAAACGCAGTTTTTATACACTTACCGTCCTTTTTACCGGATACCGTCCTTTTTACCGGCAAAAAGTATTACCCTGTAATATTTAATAAAAACAAAGCCCCCACCAGCTGAGCTTTTGTCCGGGCTTTGGACCGACAGAACTTTTCAGTTCTGGCAGCTTAAAAGTTTGGGTTTCTTTTTATTTATTTGTTTTGTTCATTGTTTTGCCATTATTGGTTTCATGCCGTTATTATGCCTTTGTGGCGTACTGTGATAAATATCGCTCGGCTGTGCCAGATGCCACACACAAAGCTACAGCTTGTATTTAAAACATGTATGTATTATACTATGTATTTTAGCCATTTCGGCTCGGGATCAAGTTATATCAAC
This sequence comes from Pictodentalium vernedei, assembly GCA_031216915.1. NCBI lineage: Eukaryota > Metazoa > Mollusca > Scaphopoda > Dentaliida > Dentaliidae > Pictodentalium > Pictodentalium vernedei. Next base: position 355,458,619 of record CM062292.1, on the reverse strand, counting down.
GGCTTTAATTTAGCCTTGTTTTTTTCGTTGGCACTTTTTGCTTTCGAGGATTTCACCCTCTTTACTTGACCAGGTTTTTTGCAATTGCCGCCGTTTTATGTATAGTCAACCTCCCGTCAGTCGATCGAAGTTTGATGTTTAGAATTGTCGGAAACGTAATTCAATAACCTTTTAATTCGTCGGACCTGTTGGTCAGCCGTGGCTGCTGACCACGTCTCTCATCGTGTTGTCTTACGGCAATTTTTTTTTTGCATCGTTGGCGATAGAAAAATCACCACTTCCGAAAATGCTATTCCTGATGTCACGATATTGGTCCACAACTATTTTACTGTCATAACAAAGAAGTCAATTGCCGATAGCCACAAGAGGAACTAATTAACAAGTCACAATGTGATAAACAATTCACACTGTCGCCTACTGAGGAGCTGCCACAGCAAATACTTATTACCAAGATACCTACTAAATACCGAGGGGAAAATTTTTTAATGAACGCTATTACTCTGGCGCCCATAATTCTCAAATATGACATTAAAACCATGCACATACCGTTTAAATCTATTTCTATACTCATAAAACTCCACCCACACCCTTCTCGCCCCATTACACCTCCATTTTCCTTCACCTCGGTTTAGCATGTCTGGAAGAAACAGCTTTAACAAGATGTTAGCTGGAAAAACTATTTGGGAGAGGGTAGGATTACCAAGTATAACATATGGAACAGATGTGACCCCTCTAAACCAAATAGTAGTAACGAAGTGGCACTAGAAACGGTCACGGGGGAACTCGTGTGCATGCCGGTTAAAGATAGAATAGATATTAATGCTGAACGGTTGGCTCATTTTCGTAACCGACTAACCGAGAACTTTATCCGTGGCCATTATTTCACCGAATATGGAATCAAAACTATAGGCACTGGGAAGCAGAATTCTCAAACGATTTCGTAGTGTGTATACAAACGAACGTTGTCGAGTACTCGACAACGTTCGTTTGTATACACACTACGGAATAGTTTCTTCGATTACTCATTACTCACGGAAACTGCCGATCATTAGCGAAGTCTTGAACGCCAAAGTCGATTATTTCTCAATGCACACAACGCGGCTTCGATGTGTAATCTTTCACAAAGAAGAGCGGCAGATTTGCTACGTTTTAAACGAGGAATGACGATCACTATCGATATTTCGGATAACCGGTTGACGGTTTTCTAATCGGTTAGATAGCTAACTGGTTTCAAACCGATTATCCGGTTAACCATTTCAGTACTAATAGATATGGGAAAATTATGTTCCCCAAATTACCTGGTAAACGTCCCAAACAGCAGATTGTGTAAAACGACGTTTAACCTTGTAAGGAACTATAACATTCAGACAGGATGGATAAAGCAAGCGAGGGAGCTAATGGAGAACTACTTAATAGAGAGTTATTTGAGACTGAAGATCTAGAAGAGGGGGGGGGGGGGGGCTGCAGAAAGGGGGCGGGGCTTTATAAGGGAAAGGGTGCTTGCTGATTGTAAAAGAAACAACTTCTAAAGGTTCGTTTCTTATAAATATGAGACAGTCCAGGGAAATGTCGCTAACGTTATTCGGGTCGCAAGGGATTTCAATCCCACATCCTTCCTGTGCGACTTCGGCGTACTGAAACTTTTCATTCATTCAAATTTCGCTTTCTGATTTGGACAAATACCACTTGTCATTCATTCAATTTCAGTCTGATCTTTGCTATGATTACAACACGACTTAAACGTCAACCATGTCTTCAAAACTTTATCCATGTGGTGTTTGTGGTGAAAGTTATCATAATATCCGCAGCATTGGCTGTGACATGTATGACAGATGGTTCCATCTTGATTGGGAGTTTTTGAAGATGAGAGACTTAAATTTCTTTGAAAAATCTTCTTTGGGCGTCTACTATTCAATGTGTTTGTTTTCAGATGATGAAATGCCACCGAGAACGGACGAGGGTTCGAGTTCTGTAGATTGTGAGTTGTCTGTTAGTGGTCCTGAAGATTCAGATTGTTTAGTTTGTTCTGTCGGTTGTGACTTGTTTGTTAGCGGTCCTGAAGATACAGCTAGTTTGGTTGGTTCTGACGAGTGTGAGTTGTCTGCTAGTGGTCCTGGAGAATCAACTAGTTCAGTTGGTTCTGTCGATTGTGAGTTTTGAGCGGTTATTGTTTATTACCGTATAGCTAGATTTCTAGCCTCGAGCGAGCTTATTTTATGATTTTGATATTTTATGCTCTCGTTCCAGTGTGCGACAAATAAATATCCGATTATAAAAATCAGAGCACCTGGGCTCCAAATTGGAGCTATTACCGTACAGGCTATTAACCAAGCAATATGAATACAAACATAACCTGGGGGTTCCATCTGGGGTGTCAAATAATGTTTATCAATGGGATTACAGTCGCAAAGGCGTTAACCCAATCAATCAATTAACATCGTTGTACAGTGGTGGGAATGCTACAGAGGTATCACTGGTGCATTCTCCACCCTACGAGATTCTATAACTCGCGAATGCAGGCCGCAGGAACTGACGGTGAGTTTTCGACACGTGGGGGGGGGGGGGGGGGGGGCTTTGTCTTATCCAACGGTTTTGCGAACTGGCAGCTCAAAAAGAGGTTCCGTCACTAACCCTAATGTGCCAGCATAACAAACCTTGCTGTCATCGATATTCTTTTCGTCAAAAGGGAATGGCAGGAAGACAGCCTTTTAGGCTCTGCCATTTCCTTTCAGCGTATTCATCTGTAACCTGCCTTAAATTACGGGTGCTACTAAATAACGAAAACAAATGAATATAAACGAACATAAACGAAAACAAGTACAAAATGACAAAATATAGGCTAATAAAAGTTTAAAAGGGATAGTGGATTACCGCTTGCATAAATGGCTGGTGGGTGAAGGATGAAATGAAAAGTTTCTGCGCGCCGAAGGCGCTCAGGGACGATGAGGGAATGAAATCACTTGCGACCCTAATAACTTTATTTGCTTTATAGCTTTATTTGCTTATAAATCCACGAGAGTCGGGAGCGAGAGTCAATAATCTTATTAAGTTTGAGTGTGCGATTGACACTGGGATAGTAGGTTTGCCTCGCAACTCTGCGTGTGGGGAGTGGGCTCCGAAGAAACCCACCCCTCGCCCCATCCATAGCAACAACCACACAACAGTCACAATATACAATAGCGGATACCTATCTTTTTCTCTACCTATAACTTTTCTAATTGAACATTCTCAAAGTTTCTAGAAAAACTCTTATCAAGAAGACGCATGGAAAGGGTAGACGAAGCGTAAGAGGAATTGGTGCAATCTACCTTTCTATTAACATACACAGGAAACCACCACACACCAGGCAAGGGTTGAAACAAGCTTGCTTGTCTGGCTGGGGACGAGTGTACATTTTATATAAATAAACATTTGAATAAAGATTTAACAGCCCTTTTAAGGGATTTCGGGTGTGTGTCTGTGAGAGGGTGTGTGTGTGTGTGGGTTTTTTTGTTTTTGTTCTTTTTTCCCTCTAATCACCCCGTCATCTGTTCCCCCTGAAGGCAGACCAGATGGCCAATACCCAGCATCCACTCTCCCTTATGCTGTTGGATGAGTTCCAGCTCTCAAAAACACATATTGGTGTTTTTTTCCTTTTTGTAACCATTAAGGATAATATGCTGGGGCTGCTCTCAAACCAGCGACTGTTTGGGTTTCTTTTTTCTAAAATAACCACCAAACTGCGGTTTCAGTATTATCATAAATTTGCCCACTTCTCTTAGCAAACACGGAGCAGAACTATTGTACTTATGCAAATTCCTAGCCATTTTCCAGTCCGAGGTTTTCGGGAATCTCAGCCCACTATCCTACTGTCATACTGCCAGTCGCACAGTCAAACTTAATAAGATTATTGGCTCTCGCTTCCGACTCTCGTGGATTTATAAGCAAATAAAGCTATAAAGCAAATAAAGTTATTAGGGTCGCAAGGGATTTCAATCCAACATCGTCCCTGTGCGCAGAAACTTTTCATTCATTCAACTTTTCAGCCATAATAACAAGTGGCCTGAGTAAAACCAATATTCAGAAGCTGCAGAGGGTTCAAAATTATGTCCAGTGTGTGGCACTATGCAAACCCAAATGGACACCGATAAAGGAACTTTACGAGCTAGCAAAAATAGAAACTATTGGTGCGCGATTAAAAGACCTACAAAACAAAACCCTCAACAGACTTCAAGATAGTGAATTAATGGTTGAGCTGAACGAACACCGATCCCTTAACAGAAAAACAAAATAAGTTTTCAGAAAATAAAAATTATACAATATAATTAAATTGCGTGGAGTCAGTGAGGATTGCCTCGCTACTCATTGAGAACTTTAGGATTGAGTCTGCCTCGCAACTCTGCTGAAGCGCGATTGAAACGCGTTTAATGAGAATAAGTCAGAACAACGTATGCTCGTCATACGGTCAACGGGTTGTTTCATTTGGAGAAGAAACATGGTTTGTTTGGTACGATAATGAAAAGGTCTTTCAAACCTCGTGATCCGCAGCCAGGGGAGTTGCAGGTTATTCAAGTTAAGAGAGAATATTCGTCTCTGCAGAGAGAGCCTCTGTATAAGAAGGAGTTACGTTTCTCGGACTTGCCTACGGTTGTTGTTGAGTACATTGGCACCTATCCATCAGGGGGCGATGTACACTTTGCAATGCCAAGGCAACATCTGCTTCATACCAACGGATGTCGGGCAATCAGAGGCGTCTCATTCAACAAGGTATTGAGCACGGACAAAATCCTTGTCAAATCAAGCGTATTTTAAGTCGGGCGTATCCAGAGGAACCAAAAAATATTCGGAAGATTCGAAACTTGGGATAATTTGAAAGGCGAAAAATAGGCATGAGAATGAGCATCGTCGGAACACGACTGATGATTTGGTTGCAATGATCAACAAGTCTTTGGAAAGTTCATTTATTAAGGAGTTTGTTTCTTCAAATCCATCCAAACCACCTTCAGTTATTTTGCATCCGGACGGGCAAATTGCTCTTTTAAAGTCCACAGAGCGTTCAACTTGGGAGGTTGTTATGCCACCACGATTTGCTACAAAAATGAAGCTGCTCTAGTGAATGCCATCACGGCTTGCTTTCCAAGTTCCACGCACACATTGGGCACACGGCATTTTATGGAAAACCTAATCCGAAACCTTAGTAAAACAGGCAATCAGGAAACTGTCAACAAAATTGTTGGCAAAATCTTTTGTAGTAAGGCAAGAAAGAAAGAAAAACAAACAAAAAAAAAAACAACAAATAAACGCAAACTGGGGTCGAGAAAAAAATCACAACCATGGTCTTGTGTAGGCCTATGAATGGTTCTCTTTTGGTACTTGCAGGCATATTTGGTACTTGCAGGCATATGACGGTCTAATCCGATGACGGGCAACTTCCTAACGATGGGACGACCTAAGACAGGAAAAGACTGCTGCCGTACTGAATGAATAATTAAAGTACAGTTAAATTTCTTCAAGTTCTGTAAAAGCACCAGAATTATTAACCGAGGAGTGTGGAAACAGAAAAAATGAAAATAAAAAAAAAACAATTTTAAACCAGCCATGTTAAACTTGTCGTTGACATGCCGGTCCAAGGCCCGGGTAAACTGGTGATGGGAATTAACATGCAAATAGTAATAAATATATAAAATATGAAAGAGACAAAATTTCAAACCATCCAGTTATGCAAGCAGTAATCCCATTCAATATTGATAGCTGATTAATTATCCACTGTCGTTTTTTGTGTTCGTTATTTAGTAGGGTGGGTCAACTTCGATTAATTAACGAACACAAGTTCTGCGTCTCGCAACACATTTTGAATCCCCCTAATGACCAAAAAACTCGTCAAAAGTGGATAAAATTTCACACACGAGTAAAACATACCCGTACACACACCCTCAACCCCTTTTAAACTTTTATTAGCCTATATTTTGCCATTTTGTTTCACTTGTTTTCGTTTGTGTTCGTTTATGTTCGTTTGTTTTCGTTATTTAGTAGCACCCTAATTTTTTATTATTATTATTAGGGTTTAACGACACATTAACAGTCAGGGTTATATCATGTCGGTGACAGTTTTACGGGTGGAGGAAGCCGGAGTACTCGGATAGAAGCACCGAACAACGACGAGCAACTGTCAGCTCTCCAACATCGTAACTCTGAATTCTGCACCGTGGCACAGGCAGGGTTAGATTGGTTGAAGACATGCGCACAATCGACGTGCTGTAGGCCTTAGTACACAGCGTCATCGTGCCCCCATGTAGGCAATCGGTGTGAAGTGCCTTGCCCAAAGACACAACACGGGAGTAGCACCGTAAATAACTGTTATATTGTATATGCTGCAAAATAAAATCAATCAATCAGTTAACCTACTAAACACCAAGAAGTAAACCAAGGTCAGCACACAACCATAATAAGTAAATAAAGCATTTAAAAAGGTATTGTATTCTTATTTGCTTACTTCTGGTTCTTCTTGGTGTTTAGGCCCAGTAGTAATATATATTTTCAAACATTTTCTACCACGAGATGGTGTTCGGTCATACAAAATACCGAGGGATATCGAGGTGAAGGAAAATAGGGGTGGGAATAGGGTTAAAAACTCTGAAAAGGGTATGAGGTTGTGTGTTATGAGTATATAAACAGATTTAAGCAGTATGTACATGGTTTTAATGCCATATTTGGAGAATTATGGTCGTTAATGTAATAGCGTTCGCTGAAAAATCATCCACTCGGTATTTAGTAGGTAGCTTGGTAATTAGTATTTACAGCGGTAAGCGACAGTGTGAATTGTTAATCTCATAATAATAATAATAACTCTTTGGCCAGCCGCTGATTTGTCGCGGTCCTCATAAGAGAAGGCCATCATTCCCCCTGCACCCCACCCCCTCTTCCCCCCTCTCCTCCCAGCATTCAGATATAAACTGCTTAATAGTGTCCCTCACTTCCTCTTTTTCAATTTCTTCAATAAGCATTCCTACCCTCTCCCTCGTGTCCCCCTTCAGCCATCTATCCTTTGTTTCTTCACCCCACTTCTGCATTATTCTTCCAGTAAATTTTATTCTATGAGGTATATACTGTGGGCATTCCAGGAGAAAATGTTCCAGGGTCTCCACTACTCCAGAGTGGCACATTTGGCATCCCTTTTCTCCATCTCTCCCAATTTTCCCCCGAAGCTCCAGTGATCTTGATCTCAGTTTGAACAGCAGTGACCCTCCAAAGGTGCCATCTAGGTACTTCTCAAAAGCTGGCTTTTCTTTATATTGTAACCCCTGCAGTGATCTTTTCACGCTAACCCCTGCTCGCCAGTTTCGATTGCAATCTTCCATGACTCTCTCTTTGACAAACCTTTTGCCTTCTTTCATTCCTACGTTCTATGTTTGTGACCTCTATAGAGTAATTGTCCATTAGTTCCCTCACATGTTTTGACCACCCCGTATCTATATTAGAATTCCAAATGGTATCGAGCATCAGTTTGCACCACCGGTTGTCAGGCAGGTTTCTCAAGTAGTTAAAGTAACACAGTTTTCCCAAATCTACCCTGTCCTTGATTTTCATCCACCCAAGCTCCCCCCTTACTGCTTCCAAAGCTGCAGCATTACTCGACCCTGTTATCCATCTGCCGGCATCATTCTGAGTACTTTCCAACTTCTTAATAACGGTTTGGTTTAATGGAATCACGTCCGTGCCATACGTTATACTTAGTAAACCCACCCTCTCCCACAGTGTTTTCCCCACAAAGACCTTGTTGAAACTATTTTTCCCTAAAAGTTTTAGTTGGTTCAGAATTCTTTTCCCCTTCAGAATCAGTTTGGCTGAGTAATTTCTGTACACCCCTCTTCCCGTTATATTTATGCTTACCCCTAGATACTCATACTCTCCCGTTTCTCCTACAGTGATTTGTTTGCTTTCCCCTTCGGGGATTGAGAACTCCCCCACTCTCCATCTCTTCGTCATATCTACCTTGCGTCCAACGGGTATTACCTTGCTTTTATTTTCATTTAGTTCGAGCCGCCAAGTGTTCCCATATCTACCAACAATTTCCAGCAATTTCTCTAGCCCCTGTTCAGTTCTAGACATTAACACCGTGTCGTCCGCAAAGAATAAGCCTGGTACCTTTATGTCTCCAACATTTACCCCCTCCGCACTCTGAATTAGTTCGTCCCCTAAATCTTTAACATACAATGCAAACAAAATCGGTGAAAAGATACACCCCTGCTTGAGGCCTATATCCATAGGGACTCGTTTTGTAGTGATACTCCCTAGACTGAGTTGGCTTTGCACATCTGTATACAGTGCTTTCATGATTCCCACAAAGTCACCCCCCAGTCCGATGCCCTCGAGCTTTCGCCACATACCTTCCCTCCACACTCGGTCGTACGCTTTTTTCACATCTAGAAATGCCAGAAACATCTTTTTCTTTTCAGCCTTTGTTGATTCTATCAGTTGGGTGAGTGTAAATAGGTGATCAGTGACTCTTCGACCTTTCCTGAAACCATTTTGAATTTCTCCTAAAAAACCTTTCTCTTCAATAACTTCCTCAAGTCTACCGTATATGACCTTACAGAATACTTTTCCGATGTTACTACTAACTGATATCCCCCTATAGTTATCTAGAACTTCCTTATCCCCCTTTTTGTGTATGAACGACACCTTACTTTCCCTCCACTCTCTGGGGACCTTTTGCTTTCGCAGAGCCAGGTTGAAAAGGTTTGTCAGGACTTCAATAAGTGCCTCCCCTCCATTTTTGAGGAATTCGTTCGGAATTTCATCAGTCCCTCCCGCTTTACCATTTTTTAATTTCGAGACCACGTTCCGCACTTCCTCTGCCGTTATTTCGCTACATACACGATTGGATAGGTTCTCCTCCACCAGTGTATTTCTTTTTGGTGGGGACCCACTGCCCCATCGCCTATCGTTTATCTTTTCCCAGTGCTTGACTAACTCTGAAGCGATACGGCCTTTATCTTCTGTACTTTCCCCATCCACTTTGATACTCTGCACACTACTTTTCCCCCGTTTATTTACCCAGTTCCAAAATACGTTTGAGCTCGAACCCCCCGTTTTCTTTATTGTTCTGGCAAGACTGCAATTGCGCTCCTTCCTATTATTATTCTTTATCTCATTCACCTTTTTCCGTGCCAGTTCATATTCTCCTTTCATTAGTCTCGTGTCATTGTTATCCACCCCTTTAAGCTTCCTACTTCTTCTGTAAGCAGCGCATTTTACCTTCCTTTCTTTTATAGCCTTTTTCAGTCCCTCGTTAACCCTGTATCCGAGCTCTCTCGTTGGGACCCTCACCCTTCCTATACAATCCTCCCCTGCCTCTGTTAGGCTATTTACTATGCCATCTGAAATACTCTGGACATTTGCATCCCTAGGTATACATTCAAGACTTGGTTTTAGTTTTTCCCGAAACTGCTTCCAGTCGGCTCCTTGTTTTAGTCCCCAAACTTCCTTGAAGGTATTTCTGTCTCTATTCGTCTTTTTGCCCATAATCTTAACTGTTATCAGGTTGTGATCACTACCCAAGTCATTTTTTCCCTCGTCATCTATTTCTACATCAATAACCTCCCTCCATACGCTAACGTCAGTGAGTATATAATCAATTATTGTTTTCTTATCGTTCCTCTCCCAGGTCCATTTACCCTTACATTTCGCATCCCTGTTCAGGATCTTTAAACCAAGCTCTTTTGATAGGTCCAACATCTTCCTCCCATTCCTGTTAATTTTCCTATCACCTCCCTGTATGCCCTCCTCCTTATCCCCGATGTGCCCATTGAAGTCCCCCATTAGGACAATACTGAACCCTCTGCTTTCAAGCTCTGTGATATTCGATCTAAGAGTTGTATATATTGAATCATTCCACTCGGGCTTACTTCCCTCCACTGCTAAGTATACAACACCAACGGCAACACTCCTGCTTCCTAACTTGATTTTTGCCCAGACTATTTCGTTGGATACTGGAATCTGAGTCCTTGCTTCTGTGAGATCTGTAATCAATGAGGGCTGTAATTCCTCTTTAGCGTAGATGCCAACACCCCCACCCCGTTTCTGACCCTCAGTTCGCCCAGCTCCTATCCACACGCAACCCTTCATCTGATCAACCCGCTCATCCCGTCGTATCCACGTCTCACTTAGACCCATTATATCGAAGTCTCCTTCGTCCATCATTGTTGATATTTCGCTTACTTTCTTGTGCAGACCCTGGATGTTGCAGTACCCAAACTTAATGAATCTTTGTTTTTTTGTTCTCACTGGCACATTATTATACCCCTGGTATGTCCCTGTGTTGTGCATGTTTGTTGTTCTTCCTATGTTCCCAGCATTTGTGCCCCTCTGTGTTATCGGCTGTGGTCCCCTACCCCCCTTTTCTCCAAAAAAGGCCCAGCCACCTGTAAAATTTTTTGGCCCAACAGGTCTGTACCCATCCTACTTAAATGCAATCCGTCTCGCCCATACAACTCTCCTTGTCCCCAGAATGAATCCCAGTGGTCAATGAAATGTATTCCCAAGTCTTTGCAGTGCTCTTCCAGCTCCTCGTTTAGTGCCATAATCCGCGAGTTCCTCTCATTCCCACCACCCATAACGGGGAGCACCCCTGAAACGATGATCCGAGCATTCCTGGTAAGTAGCTTACTAATTAGGTCCTTGTATGTGTCCACCAAACGAACTGATTTCCTCTCCCTGATGTTATTGGACCCCACATGTAATACCACTACCGGATCAGGCCCCGACCCAGCTACAATACCGTCCACTCTATTCCTCAGGTCCTCCACTTTAGCCCCCGGAAAGCACAGAACTGTTCTATTTTTACTGTCCGGACCACAGACAACCTTGTCGATCCCCCGAACTATGCTACTTCCCGCAACCACCAACTTACTTTTGGCCCTCGCCCTATTTATCTCCTCTAGTCTCCTATTGTTTACAGCGTCCTCTTCCTCTCCAACAGCCCCACTCGGAATCACTATCGGTATCGGTATCTTTGACCTAGGATTGCTCCTATCCTTGTCCCTCCGTCTCTTTCCAGGCCCTGAACTACCTGGACTACTCCCCTGGTCTTCTCCCGGATCCCTCCTCCTTTTTCCTGGCCTAGACCCCAAGCTACTATCTGTTGCAACTACCTCCATCCCCTCCTCTGACTCTTCCGAATCGAGCACATCAAATCTGTTTCTGGTGCTGCACTCCCCACTGCCTTTGGGCTTTACACCCCTATCTACCTGCTTCTCTGCCCCCCCCCCCCCCCCTTTCCTACCACTTTTGATAGTCTACGCCAAACGCTTTACAGCATTGCTCCGGCTTGGGCCCCCCTCATCTGTCCTACGTACTTTTCTAGCAGCCCCCACCTCATCACCTACCTCATTCACATCAAAGGTTCTACCCCCATGTTTCCTCTTGGAACCACCGACAACCATCCATCCTTCTCGGAAAGCTACTTTCACAGGCGTAACTCCAGACAGCCCCGCCCTACCAAGTTTTTCCTTCAGCTCAGCAATCTCCCCCTCAAACTTAACAATTGTCTCAAGCAGGCGGAGGATTTCCTGACAGTTTGCACATACCTCTCCATATCCCATCGAACGACAGTCCCCATACATCATAGAACACTGTTTACAAACTTCAAGCCCAATATCGCCATCGGTGGCCCCACCAACCCGGCTCTGACCGACACCCCCAGTGACCTCTGTCTGCACACCAATACTTACCCCGTTGGCACCGTTGACCTGGACCGCGATATTACACGTATTTACCTCCATACTTACCTCCGTCTGAACAGACTTGCTCGCCATCATCAAAACAAAATTACGCGATCGGACAGGGAAAACTGTAAACACGCGACAAAAGGCAACACGACGAACCGTTCGACAACTTAGCGCTCACAGTTTTATTTAAGATCTCCTAACTTTGTCCCAGTTACTATACTAAACTACCTCCCCACAAAGTTGAATAAAATAACCTGAAAATGAAATATATATGATTAGTAAACAATAAAAATACTTAATTTCGATTCGTAGCCAAGGAAACTTCTGTATACTTGCTCATTGAGACTTGTTAATTAGTTCTCTTTGTCGGCAATTGCAATCAAAGCCTGCTCCCCAAACTCAGCACACATATGTGCCGGGCATTTGAAGGAGGCGGGAGATTTAACAGCCCTTTTAAGGGTTTTCGGGTGTGTGTGTGTGTGTGTGTGTGTGTGTGTGTGTGTGTGTGTGTGTGTGTGTGTGTGTGTGTTTTTGTTTTGTTTTTGTTCTTTTTTTCCCCTCCAATCAACCCGTCATCTGTTCCCCCTGAAGGCAGACCAGATGGCCAATACCCAGCTTTCAAAAACACATATTGGTGGATTGTTTTCTTTTTGTAACCGTTAAGGACATTATGCTGCGGCTGCTCCCAAACCAGCGACTGTTTGGGTTTCTTTTTCTTTTTTTCTAAAGTAATCACCAAACTGCGGTTTCAGTATTACCATAAATTTGCCCACTTCTCTTAGCAAACACGGAGCAGAAGTCTTGTAGTTCTGCAAATTCCTAGCCATTTTCCAGTTCGAGGTTCTCGGGGATCTGGACCCACTATCCTACTGTCAGTCACACATTCAAACTTAATAAGATTATTGGCTCTCGCTCCCGACTCTTGTGGATTTATAAGCAAATAAAGGTATAAAACAAACAAAATTACTAGGGGCGCAAGGGATTTCAATCCCACATCGTCCCTGTGCGCCTTTGGCGCGCGGAAACTTTTCATTCATTCAGGAGGTGGTGCTAGCAGACCTTGGGTGGGTTGGGTCTGTGAAGATTGCGGGTGGCCCTGGTGCTTACGGCATACACCGGAAGGGTTTTAGGAGCGCTGGTAGCCTTTGCCAATCTCACAGGTGCTAGCAGACCGCGCATACACGACAACCACACACCTCTCCATCTGTATTTTTTTTTTCAAAATTTCTTAACTCGGAATCTTACATCTCGAGCTAACCGTTATGGATATCTCTTTTTTTTACACCATCTCCTCGGGGTTGGAGGAGATCGGCCTGACAAAACAAACTCTGAATCTTCTCTCAATTTTTATTTATTTAACTCTCATTTCAGGGCTATCCTCGACGAGCGACGTTGTGGTTGGTGGCTCCGAAAGGAGAAGTTTGTTTGAAAACTACTGTCTCCAGGCAAAAATATCTAATAACTAGCCACGAACAAAAGTGGACAACGGGTAATACCAAACCTGAAAGAGTGACTGCAAGCCATCAAACGTTTCATAGACAACCAAGGGGGTTGAAAGGCGGCCACGCCTAGCGGGCCGGCCGCAAACCTTTTCCCGGGCGCCTGCGGCGCCAAAATCAACATATCTTATCGAAGGAGAATGAGTTCCACAATCTTCATAAGATATATAACAAAGAAACCGTAAATAACATGATCAACATTATCTCCTATTCAGATACATGGCTTCTCACGACTGAAGACCCTGTTGTATACTAAGAAATTTCAACTGACATATTGACAATTTACGGAGACGGCAAATATTTGGCATCGACATTTTACCTAAACTAAAATCCGAAGTATTAGAACCAAGACAGACACATACTGACATCTCAGAATTATGGACAAATAACAAATGTGAGAGTATGTTTAATATTATAAAAATTGGAAAATGAATGGAGAATTTTGAAATTGCCAGATTTGACTTGACAGACTTGAAAACATTGTTATGAACCAATATCACTACATTAAGAATTGATATTTTCGGAAGTGATTTTTCATTCGCTAACGATGCACACAAAAACTCGCCGTAAGATAAGAGATCGACGAATTAATAATTGTCTATACCTAAAACGAGGGCAAATGAAAAAAAAAATGGTCAGGTAAAGAGGGTGATAACCTTGAAAACAAAAAGTGTTAACAAAAAATCACAGGCTAAATTAAAGCCGTTGACACTGAGCCGAAATAGCTCAAAAATATACTGTAAATACACATATACTATATACAAGTTTGGGTTTTTTGGGGGTCGGCTGACCTCGGATTGTGGTATTGCGTTCTACTATACGATTGCCTATGGGATTCCCAGGAATCACCGAGAGGGACGTCGCGGTTATGTCCTTTCTGATTCGGGAGAATGATTCTGTTAAAATCCGTACCTCTAATTGGATTTGAATTTTGACCCATGTATTTATATACCCCAGGCTCGGAAAGTGGCGCGCTTTGTGGACAATCCATCCACCTCCAATGCTTCAATGCGGGCTACATGAACTGGTACAACTATCATATATCTTTGTTGGCTTTGTATTTTTTTCTTCTCTTTGCACTATTAAAATTAACATTTATTCTCTCTCACTCTCTCTTTCTCTCTCTCTCTCTCTCTCTCTCGTTCTATTAAACCAAAATTTCCAATAGATACAAAAACAAACACATAGTGACCCAGCTCCTTGACAAACTTAATGATCAATATACACTTGCTACCTGTCATATCTGATCTAATCTGTTTGTAATATTATTATATATATTGGAAACGACAACAATAAGAGTGTGGCTTACTGGCGAATCCAATCCACATACTATTGTACATTAAGTACTACCTGGTACAATTGGAAATTATTATTGTTTAAACTACATACAAGCTGCAGCTTTGAGTGTATCGGAGATAGCCAAACGATACTTATCACAGTACGCCACAAAACCCTAATAACGGCATAAAGCCAACAGTGCAATTGCTAAAAGTTCTGCCTATCCAAAACCGAGATAAAAATTGATGGGAGTTTTACTTTTATCAGATATTACAGTGATCTCTCTTGTGATACCCAATTAGCACTTACGTGACGCACTTCGTCCAGACACCGAGGTTGTCTATTAATTACAAAGCTATCTACTAAATACCGAGGGACAGTTTTCGGTGACAGCTCGTCTGTATATCTTGCATTTACTGGAATAAATCAACGGTCATATTACATATTTTGCTTCAATGGACTAAATTATATATCTGCACATATATTTAAACCCTTTAAACAACTCTTACTTACTTATTTTTCTTCACCCCGGTATTTAGTAGGACCCGATGGTGTTTCCAAGAAAATATTTGAAAGATACAAGTATGTATACCATTGTTGCGATCCATTTTAAAAATATGATCAATCGAAGTGAATGGCTTGAGTCCCTTATATTTAGTAAGTTGTCCACTATGCCAATAATAACGTGACGTTTTGACCAAAAAGTGTGTGATATTTTGACCATAAGTATGAGACAGTTAGACCGAAAGTGTGTGACGTTTTGATCATTTTGAAATGTGACGTTTTGATTGTGTGACGAAGAATGCTCTGACAGTCTGTATACACTGATTTTTGCCTGGCAATACACACTTGTTACTATTTCTTGGCCCCACTGATTACAATGAAAACAAGTCGTGGCTCGCGCATTATACTCAGTCCATCAAGTATTCCATTGGTTGATTATCTGCATTATCAACACGGGATATAGTCTGCCAGTGTTTGGGAACACGGGGATACTACCAGTTTATTAAAAAATATTAAATCTGAAAAAAGTGTAATAATTTTGCGTTGTGCAGCATTTTCATTGAATACATGCGAAATTATTTGTGTCCGGTAAAAAATCTAATAACTGCAGTTTAATTTAGTCACTGCCAAACAACGAGAAGTTTATTTAAGAGGGTGGCTGGGTGGGGTGGGGGTATGCTCCGATCCCATTCGCTCCAAGCTTCCTTTAGTCGTTTTTCAAGTCTGACGTAATAAATTATGATGGTTTGCTGTTTTTTTAACACAAACTGAGTTGCGAGAATCAAACTCAAGAATCATCCACATGAGTGACAACTGACCTCTTGTCACTGTGTTTAATTATGTACTGACCTGTGAAAAAAAAAAACCCTCTAGAGGTGTAAATGTTGAATAATATTTTAAAATATTTATTGACTCAGAAGCAAATATTTATTTACTGGGGCCGAAATGACTTGCTAAAAGTTTAAAAAGTGAGACGTTTCGGCCTCCTAAGGTTGGACGTTTCGGCCTTTTATGGGTCCGAAACGTCCCAACCGAAACGTCTCAGGGCCGAAACGTCACGAACTCCTGAGTACGCTGTTGCAGAAGAAACTTGCTCCCAGTTTAGCACAGGCAATCGAACAGCGTGGTTAATGTCAACACTGAAATGTTGCAGATTGGCAAAGGTCAACAGAAATGAATGGAACCGTAGAGCTAAATTATGTTTTAAACGGTTGGTATTGTATTCCCATGATAATCTGAAAATAAGCTTTTCAAGGTAAACCTGAAAAAGAATCACTTCAAGTTCAGTGAATTGGGTTTGCGTTGCTTGCAAATGCAATGCAATGCAATTTGCAAATGATGACAGTTTGTACTGGAACTTGGAAGATCCCCCCCACCCCCGGGTCAAAACGACGCCCCCAAATACATTAGTGTTGCTATATCGATGGTGTCTACCCACTAGACCAATTCCCTTTAGACCAATTCCCTTTAGCTATTCATATCAGTTTGAATAGCTAATTTTAACAAGAAAATACAGCAGTGGCCAGTGCTGTGCAAAAAAGAGGGCGATGATAATATGCCAATGCAGTTTTACTGAAAAGACCATCTTTAAAATAATAAGACTGCGGAATAAAGACGTGACTTCAACATTGACCTGCCTGTTTTTATTTGCATTGCATTTTTGGTCCGTATATCAAATTTGGTCAAAATCGGCCCAGTAGTTAGCCCGTTGCTAAGGGGCGCTCTTGTTGCTAAGGAAGTCACAAGACATAAACTTTGTACTGTCTGTTTTCATTTGCAATGCATTTTGGGTCCGTATACCGAATTTGGTCAAAATCGGCCCAGTAGTTAGTCTGTTGCTAAGGGGGCGCTCTGGTTGTTAGGGAAGTCAAGTGACGTCAACATTGATCTGTCTGTTTTCATTTGCAATGCATTTTGGGGCTGTATACCGAATATGGTCAAAATCAGCCCAGTAGTTAGCCCGTTGCTAAGGGGGTGCACTGGTTGCTAGGGAAATCATGTGACGTCATCATTTATCTATCTGTTTTCATTTGCAATGCATTTTGGGTCCGTATACCGAATTTGGTCCAAATCGGCCCAGTAGTTATCCCATTGCTAAGGGGGCGCTCTGGTTGCTAGAGAAGTCACGCGACGACACCAGTGACCTGTCTGTTTTCGTTTGCAATGCATGTTGGATCCATGTATCAAAATTGGCCCAGTAGTTTGCCCGTTGCTAGGGCCGTGCTTTACTTGCTATGGACGTCACATGACATAATCAGTGACCCATTAGCGCCCCTCCCCCCCCCCCCCCCCCCCCCCCCCCAGCCACCCAATATATTAAGGGTCCCTTGACCTAATGAGGGTAAAAGCAATGGTGGAGAGCCATCACTTGTTCTCGCGTCCAAGTATTCTTGAAAAAATGTAACCTCATTTGTCCCCCGTTCCTTTGGGGAAAAATCCCTAAAAGTTTAATCATCAGCCAGAGTCATTCTGGTGAAGTCTCATCTCGTTAACTACTTCCAACGATAAAAAAAATAGTGAAAACATTATAAAGGACGATGTCGCTCGGCGTCGGCTATTGCCGACTTCTCGCTCGGGAGCCTTCGGCTCCATCGCCCTTTAAAAAAAGTTGAAAAAATGATGCCTTTTTGTAGTGAAATTACTATTACTATGACTATGACTGAGAATAGACCATTTTTACATTCCGCCATCTGGGTCGCCCTAAACACCGGAATCCCCCGAAATACCCCGGAATCTCCCCATAAATTTCCCAGAATCCCCATACGTTTCCCGGAATCCTACCTACCCCCCCCCCCCCCCCAAATGCTCTTTAATTTGTTGATTTGAAGGTTTTAACTCTTCCACAATGCAAGAGTAACTAAAGGTAAGATGTGGGAACACAACCACGCATACCGGCCTTTCTTGCCTTTTGAAGCGTATGTATGTGGATGAACAGGGGCAGTGGAGCTGGGGGCACGGGGCACATGCTCCCTCCCCCCCCCCCCCCCCACACACTTTTTTCACCAATGATGGGTACCCTAGCAGGACATATTCTGACATTACAATAGTGTCAACGTCACTGTCCATTTTATATATTGAGATATTACACATCGTTAATTCACAACAGTTCATAACAGACCATAGTAATAGTAAAACTAGTCCAAACTTGGATGCAAATTCTGTATAATTTTTGGGTTTGGTACGTCTAAAACATACCAAACCCAAAAATTATATTACGGAATTTGCGTCCAAGTTTGGACTATGGTAAAACGTGTGCATGTATTCCCTTTCCAGAGTTGCACTTCTGTTCCGTATTCATGACATATGTGATGACAAAGTACTCTTCCAATGCACGCCCCTCCCCCCCCACCCCCCCCCCCCCCCCACCCCAAACACACAAAACTCACGAAGTAGTAAAATGTGGATTTAATTTAAATTTATTTAAGAAAAGGGTATTTTATGATATATATTTCAACTGTGTTCATATTTATTTCTGGGTTTTTTCTTCGGAGATTTGTGATCAATGTGCGAGTGTCGAAGTGAAATTAGGTGACTTACTTTCAAAAAATTGAAAACTCCACCTTCATTTAAATGCAGTTTTTGGAAATTAAAATATATGAAAAGGAATTAAATAATATATATTTATTTATTCCTTCATAGAATAGCTTTAATTCTCATCCCTTTTCCTAAATCAAAACGTAAACAACAACTATTTAGCACAGTTTAAAACTAGATTAAAGTCACTTAGGATGCCGAAAAATTATGACATAACGTAAACAACAACTATTTAGCACAGTTTAAAACTAGGTTAAAGTCACTTAGGATGCCGAAAAATTATGACTGCATATTTAAACACAATGGACTTATTTTCTAACACTACATTTATTCTGTTGTACTGACTACAGAACTGTTAACTGTTGGCCATCTGTACCCAGAAAATTTCGAATGGAATTTAAAAAAAAATGCCTCAATGATGAAAAGAAAAGTTTTGTGTAGGGCACAAACGTCCCACATGCATGAAGTTTGATAAAGATACTTTCTTAGTACTAGACATCTTTTCCTGTTAACATTTCCAGACTTTGGAAATTATTAGCTAAGTAGACTTTGATAAGAGCAAACCACAGGTGGAGGTGCTCTGTGGGACGGTGTGGGTGGGTGGTGGTGGGCTCATGAAGAAGAGCCCAGGGGGGAGGTCAAATCAACAGTTATTTTATATGATTTTTAGCTCAACTTTAGCGATGCCAAATTTGAGCTTTTGTCATGGCCCGCCGTCCGCCTGTCAACAATTGGATACGGCTCGGGCTAGAGGCCGTATTTATGAATCGATCTTTACGAAACTTCTTGGTTACCTTTGTTATGAATGTGGGACGAAAACGAGTGTTTTTGGGTGCAGTCCGAAATTCAAGATGGCTGCCAGCCGCCATTTTATACCGACGATGCAGAATTCTGTTTTTTGTACAGAACTTCCATATGAAAGCTCTGATTTGAATAATTTTTGGTTTGAATGTTTAGTACCATGAGATACATTACAAATCATACAGGTTTTATTCTCGTGCTTAAATTATGCAAATTAGACTAACTTTGATTTATTTAGTGTTACTTTCAGCACTGTCAGTGCAAATGCCAATACGGCTCGGGCTAGAGGCCGCATTTATTAATCTATCATTACAAAACTTCTTGGGTGCCTTTGTTATCACCGTGGGACGAGAAAAGGTGTTTTTAGGTCTGGTCCGAAATTCAAGATGGCCACTGGCAGCCATTTTGTTCAAAATTAGGGGCAATCAGATTTTTGCACAGAACTTCCACATGAATGCTCTGATTTGAATAATTTTTTGTATGAATGTTTAGTACCATGGGATTCATCACATATAATACAGGTTTTTTTCTCATGCAGAAATTATGCAAATTAGATGAACTTTGATTTTTTCAGTGTTACTTACACACAGTAAGTACACATGTCAATACGGCTGGGGCTAGAGGCTGTATTTATCAACTGATCTTCACGAAACTTCTTGGGTACCTTTGTTATCACCTTGGGACGAGATCGAATGTTTCTGAGTGCGGTCCAAAATTCAAGATGGCTGCCAGTGGCCATTTTGTACTGAAATTAGGTCTAATCAGTTTTTTTTACACAACTTCTATACGGCTCAGGCTAGAGGCTGTATTTATGAACCAATCTTTACAAAACTTCTTGGGTACCTTTGTTATCACCGTGAGATGAGAGCGAGTGTATTTTTTGGTGTGGTCCGAAATTCAAGATGGCCACCACAGCCATTTTGTACCCAAATTAGTGCAATCAGTCTTTTGTACAGAACTTCTGTATGAAATTTCTGATTTGAATAAATTTTTGTATGAATGTTTAGTAAAATGGAATACATCACATACAGTACAGGTTTTTTTTCTCGTGCAGAAATTATTCAAATTAGATGAATTTTGATTTATTTAGTGCTACTTATACACTGTAAGTGCACAAGTCAATGCGGCTCGGGCTAGAGGCTGTATTTATCAACTGATCTTCACGAAACTTCTTGGGTACCTTTGTTATCACCTTGGGACGAGAACGAGTGTTTCTGAGTGTGGTCCAAAATTCAAGATGGCTGCCAGTGGCCATTTTGTACCGAAATTAGGCCCAATCAGTTTTTTATTACAACTTCTATACAGCTCGTATTTATGAACTGATCTTCATGAACCTTCTTGGGTACCTTTGTTTTCACCTTGGGACAGGAATGAGTGTGTTTTGGGGTGCCTTTGTTATCACTGTGCTATGAGAACAAATATTTTGGGATTCAGTCAGACCCACTCTGGAACTCAAAGATTTCTTTTCTAGTTTAGCATCTGACTGTCACCCACCTTTACAATACTTTACCTATACATTTGTTACAGGCTACGGTCAGTATTTATGTACAGACCGTTACAATACTTTATATGTACCTTTGTTATCAGTTCATTACCTAGATGTTTGTCATTGCTGTGTCACATACTATACATGTCTTGACAAGTTGAGCTACAGTGTCATTGACACTTTCATTTCAGGCTACTTACACACAGTAAGTTTCTGAGTGTGGTCCAAAATTCAAGATGGCTGACAGTGGCCATTTTGTACCGAAATTAGGTCCAATCAGTTTTTTATCACAACTTCTATACAGCTCGTATTTATGAACTGATCTTCATGAACCTTCTTGGGTACCTTTGTTTTCACCTTGGGACAGGAATGAGTGTGTTTTGGGGTGCCTTTGTTATCACTGTGCTATGAGAACAAATATTTTGGGGATCAGTCAGACCCACTCTGGGACTCAAAGATTTCTTTTCTAGTTTAGCATCTGACTGTCACCCACCTTTACAATACTTTACCTATACATTTGTTACAGGCTACGGTCAGTATTTATGTACGGACCGTTACAATACTTTATATGTACCTTTGTTATCAGGTCATTACCTAGATCTTTGTCATTGCTGTGTCACATACTATACACGTACATGTCTTCACAAGTTGAGCTACAGTGTCATTGACACTTTAATTTAACATAGCATAAATGCATCAGCATAGTTAACAACTAGTTCTGGATATAACCTGGTGTTAATAGTGGTCCATGAGCTGAAAATTCACAAGTTTTTTCTTTTATTTTGTCCCCGCGTGAACTTTTCCCTGAAATCTACCCATTTCCCTGAAAATCACCCTCAGGTTCCCTGAAAAATTATTATGGAGGTTAACATGTCTGGCAGACATGTTACCTCTCCCGGAATGCCCGGGAAAATCCCGGAATTTCAATGTAGTTCCCCGCCTCCCAGACAGGAATCAGTTTTGGACCAAAAATCCTGGAAAACAACAGTAACTTATTTCGTTCTCGTTGTAACTTATGAAAAATGTCCGGAGTCAAATCACATGCATTTCAAACTCTGTTAAAAACGCAGTAAAATATGGATTTACGTTAAATTTATTTAAGAAAAGGGTATTTTATGATATATATTTCAGCTGTGTTCATGTTTAAAAGTTTATTTCTGGGTTTTTTCTTTGGAGATTCATGATCAATGTGCGAGTGTCGAAGTGAAAGTAGGTGACTTACTTTAAAAAAATTGAAAACTCCACCTTCATTTAAATGCAGTTTTTGGAAATGAAAATATATGAAAAGGAATTAAATAATATATATTTATTTATTTCTTCATAGAATAGCTTTAATTCTCATCCCTTTCCAAAATCAAAACGTAAACAACAACTATTTGGCACAGTTTAAAAGTAGGTTAAAGTCGCTTAGGATGCCGAAAAATTATGACTGCATATTTAAACACAATGGACTTATTTTCTAACACTACATTTAATCGGTGCGCGGACATTTCCCCATCAGACATTTCCCCATCCGGACATTTCACCATCAGACAATTCCCCATCCAGACATTTCCCCATCGAGGGCGGACATTTCCCCAGCCGCATTCCCCCATCAGAGGCAGACATTTCCCCATCGGAAGTGGACATTTCCCCATCGGATATTAACACCTTTCCCTATCGAGGGACAAGTAAATGTTAAAAAAGTTTTTATTTTTCATTCTTGTATAAATCGAAAAAAAACCATCTCTGCATATGGTATAGGCATTAGCACATACTAGCACAATTTGAATTTCACAATAATAAAAACACAACATCAATAATAAAAAACAAGACTTTTTGTCTGGTTTCAAGTGTATGGAAAAATGTATATAAATATAAATTACACATGCTTATAAATCTCTTACACATGCTTCTTGTTGAGTTCTTTGATAAACACTGATGCATTCATTGACATTTACTTCAATGCATTCACGACTCTTTGTCAATCAACTTAACAATATTTTTTAACAAAAGTAGCTGGACAGAAAGAACAAATATTAAAGTTGCAATGAAAACATCCATGTTGTTCAATACACTTGTGTGATAAAAAGTGATGTATTCATTGAATTTCACCTCGGTGAAGACATGACTTATCAATCATCTCAACAAAAAGTTAACTGTAAATTGCTACAAAAACAGAACACAAATGTCTTATAAACACTTCTTATAGAGTTGTTTGATAAACACTGATGCATTCATTGACATTTACTTTAATGAAGACACCACTGTTTATCAATCAACTCGATTGAATAACGGACCCACAAAAAATTAAGAAATGGATGGTGAAAAGTCTGCATGGGGAATTGTCCGTTTTTCTATTAAGCAAAATGGGGTAATAGCCGATGGGGAAATGTCCGGCCTAAATGGGATGGGGTAATGTCCGGAGGGGGACATGTCTGATGGGGAAATGTCCGGCGACCCATTTCATCTGTTGTGCTGACTACAGAACTGTTAATTGTTGGCCATCTGTACCCAGAAAATTTCAAATGGAATTAAATAAAATGCCTCAATGATGAAAAGAAAAGTTTTGTGTAGGGCACAAACGTCCCACATGCATGAAGTTTGATAAAGATACTTTCTAAGTATTAATGTTCGTGAAGTAACTGAACATTAGGACATCTTTTCCTTTTAACATTTCCAGACTCAGGAAATTATTAGCTAAGTAGACTTTGATAAGAGCAAACCACAGGTGGAGGTGCTCTGTGGGACAGTGTGGGTGGGTGGTGGGGAGGGGGGGGGGTGTCTGGGGGGGTCATGAAGAAGAGAATCCTGGGGGGAGGTCAAATCAACAGTTATTTTATGATTTTTTATCATAGCATAAATGCATCAGCATAGTTGACAACTAGTTCTGGATATAACCTGGTTTTAATAGTGGTCCATGAGCTGAAACTGATGATTCACAAGTTTTTCTTTTATTTTGGCCCCGTGCGAACTTTTCCCTGAAATCCATCCCATTTCCCTGAAAATCACCCTCAAGTTCCCTGAAAACTTATTCTGGAGGTTAATATGTCTGATACTGAGCTGTACAAAGGAGACCTTAAACAGGAATAAATAAATAAATAAATATATATGTGTTTTCACTGTGAAATAATGGATAAATAAGGAAAACTTTAAATAAATCCAAAAATTTCAGAATATAATATCATTGAATAACTGAGTTGTGTCCAATAACACAAGTTTTTTTGTTTTATTTTTATTAGTTCAACTTGACAAAGTCAAGCTGAGCTATTGCCATCACTTCTCGTCCGTCGGCGTACGTACCAATTTCATTTGGCACACCTCACAGGTCGCATTTATGATCAGATCGCTTTGAAACTTGGTATGCTTATTTGGGGTGACCTCTAGATGGGAGCTATCAATTTTCTTCAATTTCCGTCAAAAAATGTTGCCGCGGCCAATGTTCTTAGAACTTAGTTTAGTCAAACCTCAATATTTCCCTTTGGCACACCCGACAGGGCACATTTATGATTGGATCACTTTGAAACTTGGTATGCTTGTTTGGAGTGACCTCTAGATGGGAGCTATCGATTTTCTTTAATTTCTGTCAAAAACTGTTGCCGCGGTCAACATTTTTAGAACTTAGTTTAGTCAAACCTCAATATTTCCCTTTGGCAAACCCTACAGGGCACATTTATGATTGGATTGCTTTGAAACCTGGCATGCTTGTTTGGGGTGACCTCTAGATAGGAGCTATCGATTTTCTTCCATTACCATCAAACAATGTTGCTGCGGCCAACGTTCTTAGAACTTAGTTTAGTCAGACCTCAATATTTCCCTTTGGCACACCCTACAGGACACATTTATGATCGGATTGCTTTGAAACATGGCATGTTTGTTTGGGGTGACCTCTAGATGGGAGCTGTCGATTTTCTTCCATTTCCGTCAAAAAATGTTGCCACGGCCAACGTTCTTAGAACTTAATTTAGTCAGACCTCAATATTTCCCTTTGGCACACCCTACAGGGCACATTTATGATTGGATTGCTTTGAAACTTTGTATGCTTGTTTGGGGTGTCCTCTAGATAGGAGCTATCAATTTTCTTCCATTTCCGTCAAAAAATGTTGCCGCGGCCAACGTTCTTAGAACTTAATTTTGTCAGACCTCAATATTTCCCTTTGGCATACCCTACAGGGCACTTTTATGATCGGATTGCTTTGAAACCTGGCATGCTTGTTTGGGGTGACCTCTAGATGAGAGCTATCGATTTTCTTCCTTTTCCGCCCGTCAAAAATTGTTGCCACTGGCAATGATCTTTGAACTTAGTTTAGACAGGTATCAATATATTCCTTCGGCATGCCCTACAGGGCATATTTATGATCAGATCGGTTTGAAACTTTGTATGTTTGTTTGGGGTTTCCTCTAGGCCCAATCAGTTTTTTATTACAACTTCTATACAGCTTATCAATTTTCTTTGATTTCTGTCAAAAAATGTTGCAATGACCTTCGATGAACTTAGTAAAAACTTAGTGCAGTTAAGCATCAATATTTCCCTTTGACACACCCTGCAGGGCACATTTATGATTGGATCTCTTGCAAACTTGGTGTGCTTGTGTGGGGTGACATCTATATGGGAGCTGTCAATTTTCTTCCATTTCTGTCAAAAAATGTTGCCGCTGACCTTTGAACTTAGTTTAGTCAGGCCTCAATATTTCCCTTTAACACACCCTTCAGGGCACATTTATGATCGGATCACTTTGAAACTTGGTTATGTGTGTTCGGGGTGGCCTCTAGATGTGAGCTATTGCTTTTTTTCATTTCCATAAAAAATTATTGTTATCACCAGCCTTTGAACTTACTGCATTTGTGCATCAACTTATCCCTTTTGAACTCTCAGCAGGGTATATTTATGAATTTCCATAACCCCCCCCCCCCCAAAAAAAAAAACCCATTGCCACAAGCAATGACCTTCTACTTAGTGCATTTGTGCATTAACATCTTCCTTTGGCGTGCCTCAGAGGGCACATTCATTATCAAGTTGTTTTGAAACTTTGTATGCTTATGCAGGGTGACAAAGATAGGAGCTATTGATTTTCTTTTCATTTCCATCAAAAACTGTTGCTGTTAGCAACAATCTTTGAATTTATTGCATTTGTGCATCAACATTCTTTGACATGGCCTACAGGCCACATTTATCATAGGATTGTTTTTGAACTTGGTGTGCTCATTAGGCAAGACCTTTAGATAAGAGCTATTGATAAGCATTCATTTCTGTGAAAAAAAGTTGCCATTTACAATAACCTCTGAACATACTGCATTTGTGTATCAACATTCTTCCTTTAGCCAGTCTTACTGTTTACATTTAAAAATTAAAATTGCATGGATTACTCTGACATGCATACACAATGCTGTTATGTTGAAATTTCATCAAATAACATTGGTACTAATGATCTTCAAATCAAATGGTTTCGTGCGCCGAAGGCGTGCAGGGACAATTTGGGGAGCAAGCCCCTTTCGACCCTCTTTGGCTTTAGATGTTTTTAGATGTTTTTTGATTATCTGGGCGTGGCAAAGGAGAAATGGAGAAGGAAGCAGCTTATCCTCTTTTTTGGCGAGACTTCTTTTTTGGAGGTGGCTGTGATGGAGATGGAGAGGCTGTTTCATGGTTTTGTTGTTGTTTTTGTTTTCTCATGTTTTCTATCCATTCCTGCGCCATTCTGGATACTTCAGCGGATTGTTTTTTGAATTCCTCGGTCTCGGCCATGGTTTTGTCGCAATTCCTCAGGATCTTCTCTTCGCGTGATTCAGCGAACTCCGATGGCTGTTCTGCTGTGACTGCCACTCCCGGGCTATCCAGTAGTGAAGGAAGAGGGGAGTGAGGGGTGGGAGGTGGTGAAAATGCAACTTCCAGTTCCTCCTCAATCTCCACTGGACGTTCCACATCCAACTGTACCGGCTCAGGAGCCGGCAGTTGGTTAGGTGTGCCAGTGGGACTGGGAGGGGAACTGGCGGCTGCCTCCAGAACCTCCACCCCCTCACTCAACTCTTTCTTCCTATTCCGGAAGGCCTCCAGGTGCAGGGCACTCCTGCGCTTGGTCGAAGGGCTCTTCTTCTTTTTCTTCCTCTCACTCTTCTCAGGGCCTCCGTGCCTCTTCGGGTGAGGACCAGTGGGAGAGGGGATCCTCTCGCCAAGGGTACTACCTCTCCCCAAAGAGGGTGGTGTATTCTCTTCGATGATGAAGTCCAAGGTCAGTTGGACGCGCTTGCCTTTTTCCTGGATAGTCCAGGAGATAGGTCAAGAGACGCCCAGAGCTGATATGGCTTTCTCTAATCTAGCAGGTATTTCCATGCTCACGCTGTGAAGTCAGAAGTGTGTGATGAACGAATCATGAAAAAAGTAATGATCTTCAAATCAAATGGTTTTGAGCGCCGAAGGCGCGCAAGGACGATATGGGGAGCAAGCCCCTTTCGACCCTCATTAGCTGTAGAATTTGAAAGTGTCAGACTGTGGTAAAGGAGGAGAAGTTGCGGGTTGTTAGCGGCGCTTGTGTCTTTTCAGCTTCTTTTTCAGAGGTGGAGGTTTGGAAGGAGAGACAGTGGTAGTTGGTGTTGTTGGTGGGCTGCCTGATGGTGGTTGCTGAGTTTTGTAGGGTCTGGTCCTAGCCGAGTCTGGAGTGGTTGTGGGTGATTGCTGAGTCTTTTCTTGTTGTAGATTTCTGGCGTCTATTAGTGTTTTGGTTTCTTCGACTTTTTGCATAAATAATTCATATTGCCTGTCCATCTGTTGTCTGTGAAGGTCCCCTTGTATCTTGTTTTCCCGTAAGATGTTCTTTATCCTGTCGTCCGCGTCCTGGCATTCTGGATTAGAAGGAAGAGGCGAGTGGGGGTCAGGAAGAGGCGAGAAGGCTGCTTCCATTTCCATCTCAGTCTCCACAGAGGTTTCCACATCCGGCGTCTCCAGCTGTGGGGCTGGAGGCAGGGTGGGTGCCTCTGTGGGAGCGGAAATGGTGGCTGTCTCCTGCTCTTCCTTTTCCTCACCCTTCTCTCTCTTCTTCTCCAGAAAAGTCTCCATGCGGCGGGCATCCCTCCGCTTGGTGGACGGGCTCTTCTTCTTTTGTTCTTCTTTTCAGGGCCTCCTGACCTACTCGGGTGAGGACCAGTGTGAGAGGGGATCCTCTCATCAAAGGTGCTACCTCTCCCCGAAGAAGGTTTGGTGGTGTTGTGCTCTTCAATATCAAACTCCAAATTCAGATGGACTCTCTTGCCTGTCTCCTGGACAGTCCAGGTGACGGGGCAAGAGATGCCCAGAGCTGCTATTGTTCTCTTCAGTCGCGCTGGTAGTTCCAGTGTTTCCATAATGAAGGTGTTGATTAGGATGCTCGCACTCTGAGTTCAGAGGTGTGAATGAATGGGAAATGGGAAATGAATGTTTGAATGGGATTGCACGGTAATGATCCCGGCGCACAAGCGACACCGTAATGATCTTCAATTTTGCCATTTCATTTATAACTTACCAAGTTCAAGTTTGTCAAGTTGAGCTAAAGTGTCATTGACACTTTCATTGTCCATGTGGGCTAAAGTGTCATTGACACTTTCATTGTCCATGTTTTCAGCAATTTAAAAAGCCATGGGGATATGTGGCCATTGTTACATAAATATGTTGTATGGTGACAAGTTAATTGATAATTAAGTCAATTGTCTATTTTCAATGCATAAATTTCAGACAAGGTGTTTAGTGGTGTATAAATAATATCAGGCATTATTAAGTCTTTAATATTGATATGAGGTGTGAATTTGTTGTCTGGAGTCCATGGGCTTGATCTGTGAAAACCTTTTATTCAGTATATGGTTCTTTAATTCCAAAATATAGAAAGTATTCAAAAAGTATTCAAAATGTATTCATGAATACAGCTCAGATTTTAATGTATTTGAATACGAATACGAATACATACATGTATTCGTAACATTCAGTGAATACTGAATACGTGAATACTTGATAAACTGTATTCGAATACGACTGAATACGAATACTGAATATGAATACCCCAACTCTGATAAATAACGCTAAAAACGTGAGACAACTCGGTCACTCGCCCTAAGGCCATGTATTTATTCATTGGTGTTTAAGGTCACATACAAATGCAATATGGCTAATCGTGACCGTGACAGTTTTACGAGTGGAGAAAGCCAGAGTACCAGGAGAGAACCACCGAGCATCGACGAGAAACTTCAGCTCCTCAACATTTTAACTCTGTTCAAGCTCCCCCTCAAGCAGGGTTACAGCAGCTGAAGATATGTGCACCATTGCTGTGCAGTACGCCTTAGTACATGGCGTCATCATGCCCCCATGTAGGCAACCAGGATAAAGTTCCTTGCCCAAGGTCACAACGCGGGTTGGGGGTCGAACTCGGGACCTCTACCATAGAAGTCTAACAGTCTACCAATGAGCCACTGCACTCCCCACTAAGGCCATTAAAAATTTGAGAGCGACGGTACGTGCATTATTTTATAGAACTGGCAGAGGCGGAACGGCTAAAAATTCAGCCCGGGAAATTTCAGCAGCCGACCGACCCATTTGGCAACAGTGTCGGCCCCTCTACCAATTTACCGGGCCACCCATACATATACTATTCCACCCCCCTCCTGCCCCAGTTGCGAGAAAAAGTTGTGATTTTAGTCAGAAAATCTTGATGTGTATCAGTCATTTATTTGGTTGCCCGATCAGCCAGTTCGCCTCTGCTTATCCGTAAAGTCAACAAAGAAAAAAAACACAAACATGATAATCATGAATTTATGCCAGTATGCTTTGTGAATTTCCAGCCAGCTTTGGGCGAAGGTGAGTTTTTTTAACCCGATTGCAAATGGTGGCACCCATTTACTCTTGGTTCAGGTCTAACTTGACAGATCGCTGGGAATGTATAATAATCACTCATGAGGTAAATTCTAATTTGTATCTGTTCTTACAGAAATGTGTCTTAGAGAGTTCGGCAACCACAAATTACCCAATTTAGTGATACAACACACATTTGGTCTGGCACAAAACGTGTGATTCTTTACTCCCTGCCATGACTCTTTACTGCTGCTATTATGTGACTGATAAAATGATTTTGTACACGGACATGTACCGGTAAGCATTATTTTTCCTCGTGCAGTTGCGGTAAGCAGTACCTAGTTCCACATGATACAGTGTCAAGACAAACGTTTAACGATGGAGGTGGCAGAACATTTTTAAAAAGTGACTCGATAGTGCCGAGTAGACTATATTGTTCTGGATGAGGTGAGTGGTCAATGTAATGTCAACAATTTCTGCCTCATTGTATAAAACTTCCAAACACTAAACAATTTACCATACCTTTTGACTTAGAAATTGTTGGAAATTGTTGAAAAGTTTCAAAGAAAATGTTGTGGGGGGGGGGGGGGATATACTGGATTGCATCCATCCGTCCATCTGTGCATCCGTCCGTCAGTTTGTACGAGAATATTCATAAATAATATTTGTTGGTCATAGGTATGCCCACACTAGGCGGTACACCACGTCAGGGTATGCACCGGATGACAGTCCAGCTCTTGTATTCTGTTGTTAAGCCCTGCGCCGTGACAGTAACAGAGAAGGCTTTGCAGGAGGAGGGGGTTATGTAAATGGAATTCTGTGGCCATTTCACTCCCACACATGACCATCTTCGAGTCCTGTACAGTAAGTCTAAATAGTTTTGCAAGCCCTGTATTTATCAAGACATGCTTTTGGAATGCCTTCAGAGAAGGCATAAAGGCTTGCCATTCGGAAGATGCATGCCTTGATGATGTAGTTGGAGTAGTATTTTATTGGAAATTGAAGCCTTGCATCCCGACAATTATATGTATTTATCCTGACATGCATTCAGAGAAGTTGGAATGGGGGTGCGTGTCATGCAAATAGTAGTCAGTTGCTGATTCACACCCAGCATGAATTTTAAGTCTGGTACATGCTAATTAGGCCTAAACATGAGGATGGATGCCCTGCCTCTGGGCATTTATATTTATTTATCAAGACATGCCTTCAGAATGCCTTTTGAGGATCCCTGTCTTCGGAGAAGGCATGCATTGATGATGTAGTTTTGATAATAATTTATCAGTCAGAACTTGAGTAATGACAGTTTGGACAAATTAGGTTCCTCCCTCCACCAATTGGTTATCTTCATAGCATTACTAAATTTCCCCTTTGTGAACTGCACTCTGAATCAAGGTCTCAACCCTAAACAGAAAGAGGAAGCCAGGGGATACATTGGCCCACTGTATGGGGAAATATCAGCGAATTCACCTTGCAAACGACAGATTGCTTATTTCCAGGCTTGTCTATAACCTATATGTAATTAACATGAGATATTTGAATGGAAGGTATGGTAAATTGTTTTGTGTTTGGAAGTTATATTCAGTTAACAGGATTATTCATTTAAGAGATATCTATTTAAGTGGGCTTCAATGTACAAGTTTTTGATGACAGGCTCATGACTCTTTGTATCTGTCACAGTGATGGGCACCCCCTCCCGCAACCCATCAAAAAAGATACAAAAAATATTTGCAGGCTTGATTAAAGGTTTTCAACAGCCTAATTTTTTGCATTTATTTTTTCCAAAATGGCATATATGTTGGTATACTCTTACTCTTAGTATGAATATCCCAGAGATGTCCTGATGATACAGCTAACAAAGAACATGACTGCTTACAGACGGTCTGTGAGTGTCATGTTGATGCCGCATGTAAGGTAAGACCTGTGATCCTCAGGCCTGTCATTTTGAGATGAAGGATAACCCTCCCCTGTATTATGGGGTTTCTACTACACATGTAGCAGTGAAGTATTATGGATGCATGATTCCTTGGGGGAAAACACAAGTTTGGCCATTGGCAGCTTGGTTGACTTGTATTTATCTGTGCTGTTAGCTGACAAACAGACTGGATACCATTCTGCTCTCAGCTGTTGTCCAACTCACATAGGAACGTTTTATGAGAGTAATATTGGTTTTGAGGGAAAAATTGGCCAGGGGAATGTGACTCTTAAAGGGACGACATGTTCTCATAGCAAAAACCCTGATGAAAATAAGAGTATCAAATGTCCACCAGGAAAATATTGATAAACTACATGTTAAGGGATTCTAAAATCTGTGTTCGTGCAATAAATCTAATGGAAAGGTACTTAGTCTCTTTTAACCCTTGAGGATATTGGTAATTTTCCAAACTTTCTATAACATAACACCTCATGAGTCTGTCAGCTAAGCAGTGGTTTCTAGTGAAGTCTTGCCTGCCATAAGAGGCAGCCAAGACTTTACTAGGAACCACAGTGAAGATCTTGTTACTGTTGATGGTTAACAGCTCTAAGGACCCAGTGGATGTTATTTTTAAAAAAGCCTATGGTAGAGTGGTTCCCATAATAGTGAAATGACTGTTATACTATAGGGGGTAAACACACTCTTCAACCTTTTCCCAGGAGGGTATTAGTCGCTCCATGATTCTCAAAACTGACAGGCCTGGATTCTTTGTTTTGTCACTTTGTGTACAATAATACGTTGACTTTATAGTTTGCCAGGGTGATTTGCTACTTTGTCACCTATCAGGTTTGGGCCCTACAAAATTTTGAGATCTGATTTAAAATCACCTCAATGATACAGTTTTTTAAGATACAAGTGGTAGTGAGTTGAAAATTTTCATAATTTTAGAGTTATTGTCCCTTTGGACAGGGATTTATCTGGCATTTTCTTATGGGCCGAATATATGCCCTGCTCCCATGTTTTTTCCCCATTTTAAACATTCGAATTCCCAATTGATATTCATTGTGTTCCCTTGGGAACCCAAGAAAGTGAAGCATTGCTTGTATACTAAAGTAAACAAGTTTACTGGTAAAATATGGTCCAGCAACCAATGCCTGGGTGGATTTAGGGTCCTGTGAATTGAAATTTCTGTCCTTGAATCCAATCATGTATCACATCGGGGGGACTGATTTTGACATTGGCATTGAATTGGATTGGAAACAGTGAAGGAAGAATAGCCTGAACAAAGGTTTATCGCAAAAATCAAGTACCAGATATCTAATGTTTGCTGACAAAAGTTGAGAATTATTCTAAATAAAACAGTGAACGTAGACAAAAATAACATGTTATCCCATCAAAATTCTTACACTCGAACAACTAATAGCACCAATGGATCATTTCTAAAGCCAGGAAACTGAACTGCCTGTGAAACAGTTAAGAGTAAGAGGGTTATGCAGTCACATGGTTAAGTACGTTTCCCACTGCACAATTGATTAAGTGGAATTCACATACCATTGGCAGTGTACACATCTTTACTGATGTGTGTCTCAATAAATGCTTTGTAATTTACTGTGTCTTATATGTACTGGAAATATTTTAACTTCCCATTAATTTAAAAATATGTTTTTGTAACTGATATTCTGTAATTTTTGCACAGTTACACAAGCACCATACAATGTAATTTTTACTATGTAAGAGTACAGTATTAAGATAGACCTTGCCTGTTCATCAAACCCGGTTTCAAATGAGTATAAAAAAATATTGTTTAAGAAAGAAGCCTTTAGAAACTATCATTTATGCATGTGATTCAAGTAATTAGCCATTTATTATACAACGTAAACAAGCACCTGCCTGGCTGCCCCCTCCCCACCTGCCACCCTCACACCACCCACCCACCCACCCAACCACCCACACTTTATGGGGGGAAAGTTTACAGTATATTTTGCTATCACTGGATATTATTTATATATTTATCAGAATTCAGTAATTTTATTTATAAAATAAAGCTTTTCTTCTGTGCAAACATTCCTAATTAATATTCTAAAATTCCATAAACAGGGGCAAAATTCTGAAGGAAAAAATGCAGAAAACAAAATAACATAAATGAACCATTATTGACCATTCTAATGTGCTGTTCAGAAACAAATCTGCAAGAATCATTATGAGAGTCAGATTCTCTCATTCTCATGAAATTCTGTCCCCGATGAAATGGCAAGGTTCTGCGATCCTATTTCACAAACTTCCTAATTACACCTGGTCCAGCCTTATTTCCAATATACTTAGAAAAAGACTTGTTAGAAAACTCTAGTATAATTCACTCTCCACATATTGTACATAATGGACAGTTAAGTATATTTTTATACTGTACCAATGACCCAGACATAGCTGGTGCTAACTCTTAAAAATCTAGGGCCAAACACAAATTTTGCCCCCCAATCCCCAAAATTTGCATCTAAAACCAAAAGAAATCATGTCCTGAAGGACCTCCATACTTTGCCCCTACTGCGCATGCGCAGTGTCAAGGACGTTCCGAAATTGGCGCCAGTCACCATTCTTTGTTTGGCCCTTCATCAGTCAACATCTCACTGATCTTTGTACTTGTAAATCTCAGTTTAAAGGATGCCAGACACATAATTCGTGGAGAAATGGTGGTTCTAAGGAGGATATAGAAGGAGGAGAGGAAAAAGGAGTGACAGAAAATAATCAGGGCTGTAACTTAAAATTTTTTAATGAAATTATGTTAAGTTGCCTATTTTCGAGGCATGGGCCTGTTGTTGTCATTCTTGTTATAAAGTTGCACTGCTTATTAGCTCACCTGACTGAAAGTCAGGGTGAGCTTTTCTGATCACTTTTCGTCCGTCGTCCGTCGTCCGTCGTCCGGCGTGAAGGTGGTGTTTGGGTCTTTTTCTTCCAAACCACTGGCCGCATGTTAATGAAATTTCATGTGAGTAGGGGTTATATAGCGGCATTTTGATTTTTGGGCAAATTAGGTTTCGGCTCATATTGAGCAGAGGGGTGGGGCAAAAATGCTCCAATTCTTAAAAAATCTTCTTCTCAAGAACCAGCAATAGCAGAGACTTGATATTTGGTATGCAGCTTCCTTTTGAGGTGTAGACTCAAGTTTGTTCAAGAGAAGTTTGTAGGTCTATACTTGGCGATGTTATGGGAGGAGCAAAAATTTTGGCCCCACCCCAAATTTCTATTTTTTAAACCGAGAGGCCAATTTGAACCAAATTTTATGTGAGGGCTTATTGGGTCATAAGTACCTAATTTATGCAGAAATTTTTTTCCCTGTAGCCCCGTGGGAACCACAGGAGCTAAAAATAGAAAAAAATTAAAACGCCTATATCTCAAAAACTGCACGGCAGTGAGAATTTTTATTTGGTGTGAAGCTTTCTTGGGACCAACAGAAAGGATTGGTAAAAAAAAATTGCTATCGGTTTTATCATAGGGTACTTTTTCGGGACTCTGAAAAAGTGCTGAGTCAGTATTTTTTAACACAGTAGGCAATGGGAAAAAAATAAAGAATTGTTTTCTTCCAAACCACTGCTCTAAAAGCTTTCATATTTTACATATAACATCTTTGGAACATTGATTCACATATTTGTAGAAATCAAATTCCTCGGTCCATATTTGGGTTCCCTATGGGAACCCAAATGTTCAAATTAGTGCAATATGAGGGATATATTTTAAAAATCTTCTTCTTCGGATCCACAAATCAGAATCTTTTGATATTTGCTATGCATCATCCTTAGGGGGGTGAGATTGATGTTTGTTCAAGCCAAGTCCCTGAGTTCATATTTGGACTCCCTTTGGGAACCCAAATTGTAACTTAGTGCAATACGAGGTATATTCTTTTAAAATCTTCTTCTTCGCATCCACCGGTCAGAATCTTTTGATATTTGGTATACAGTATGCTTAGGGAGGTGAGATTCAAGTTTGTTCAAGTCAAGTCCTTCGGCTCATATTTGGTCTCCCTGTGGGAGCCCAAATTATAACTTAGTTCAATATGAGGAATATTCTTTAAAAAAAATTTTTTTTTCAGATCCACCAGTCAAAATGTTTTGATATTTGATGTACAGCATTCTTAGAGGCTGAGAGTGAAGTTTGGTAAAGCCAAGTACCTGTTCCAGCAGGCAGAATCTTTTGATATTTGGTATGCAACATTGTGGGGTGGATCTGATTCAAGTTTGTTCAAATCGGCTCCCTAGAGTCATATTTGGGCTCACTATAGAAGCCCGAATTCTGATTTAGTGCATTTCAGGCAAATTTCTTCAAAAATCTTCTTCTCCAGATCCAGCAGGCAGAATCTTTTGATATTTGGTATGCAACATTGTGGGGTGGATCTCATTCAAGTTTGTTCAAATCAGCTCCCTAGATTCATATTTGGGCTCACTATAGAAGCTCGAATTCGAACTTAGTGCATTTCAGGCAAATTTCTTCAAAAATCTTCTTCTCCAGATCCAGCAGGCAGAATCTTTTCATATTTGGTATGCAACATTGTGGGGTGGATCTGATGCAAGTTTGTTAAAATCGGCTTCCTAGATTCATATTTGGGCTCACTATGGAAGCTCGAATACGAACTTAGTGCATTTCAGGCAAATTTCTTAAAAAATCTTCTTCTTCAGATCCAGCAGGCAGAATCTTTTCATATTTGGTAAGCAATATTGTGGGGTGGATCTGATTCAAGTTTGTTCAAATCAGCCCCCCTGGGTTTATATTTGGGCTCATTATAGGAGCCCAAATTTGAACTTAGTGCATTTCAGGCAAATTTCTTTGAAAATCTTCTTCTCAAGATCCAGCAGTCGGAATGTTTTGATATTTGGTATGCAGCATCCTTAGGGGGTGAGATTCAAGTTTGTTCAAGCCATGTCCCTAGGTCCATATTTGGACTCACTGTGGGAGCTCGAATTGTAACTTAGTTCAAAATGAGGAATTTTCTTTAAAAATCAAATTCTTCAGATCCAGCAGTCGGAATGTTTTGATATTTGGTGTGCAGCAGGGGGTGAGATTCAAGTTTGTTAAAGCCAAGTCCCTGGGTTCATATATGAGCTCCCTGTGGGAATCTTTGGATATTTGGTATAAGCTTTTCTTAGGAGGAGCAGATGCAAATTGTTGGAATCAATTCTCTGGGTTGATATTTAGGGTACCATGTCAGGTGAGCGCCCTCAGGCCCCTTGGGGCCTCTTGTTCAGTGTTTCCTCTCTCCTGGTCTTCTAAGTCCTCCCTTGCTATTCTCCCATGCTTTTGGCATATTTTTGAGAAAGATCATTTCTAAATTCTCTTGGGAAAATTAGCTTGGTTACAGAATGAATTCTGTTATTTTCCCCATGTTTACGTTTTCATCCATGGGTGTTTAAACGTTGTGTTCTGCATCTACCATCTGATGTTCTGCAGATTCTCCCCTGGGAGTCTCTGTTTTGCATCAGATAGTGTGTAATTTTGATGACTGATTTCGGGCCAGTTTTGTCAGTGCCTGGAGTCATGTTTTCTGATGTTTTTACACTATTTGTTTACATTGGCAACAGTCTCTTTTGAGGGGGGCTGTTTGCCTTTGGAGTAGTTTATCTCACTATAAGATACATTATTATTATCCGTAAGTGTTGCATTAATTATTTAATATAATTTTAAAATTTTTGACCACACTTAACCTTGGGATCCATTGGGGCTCAACGTTACTTTTCAGAAACTTGGGCTTCGCTGAAAAAATATTTTTCAAAAATTCTTTTGATTTTCAATTGTTTTTTCATTATTAATGGATCATGTTATTATGTATCTTTGTGTTTAGGGGTTGGTGCGAGTACTAGGACTTGTTGTTGACTTTTCACAATGAAAGGTTATTGTTCAAATTGTAATAGGAAGAAATCTTCCTCTGACTTTCATGATCATTGTATTAATTGTAGTCAGTGTACTCGCACTAACT
This sequence comes from Pictodentalium vernedei, assembly GCA_031216915.1. Classification (NCBI taxonomy): domain Eukaryota; kingdom Metazoa; phylum Mollusca; class Scaphopoda; order Dentaliida; family Dentaliidae; genus Pictodentalium; species Pictodentalium vernedei. The sequence continues at coordinate 355,421,147 of CM062292.1, read as the reverse complement.
CCTGTTCAATATGTCAATATTTGGATGACAAACATTGGAAACGTGTGTCACGATATGTTGTTAGTGGAGAGAGGGCTATGCCGGCCCTTTCTCCGCAGGGTCACTCTACTCTATCAGTTTCTGTTTCAGAGGAACAAGAACAGGGTGATGTTTGCATGTTATCTTCCGCAAGTGCGCTTCCGTCGTCACAATTGAATGCAGAGCTAGCGGCTAAAGTGCTCATGGAAATACGACAGTTGCCTAAGAGGTCCCTAGTAGGATCGACGGCGCTGTCGTCCGCTAGCTCGCCCGGTGTAGCGTCCATTCACCGAATGGTTCGGCAGCCGGGTTCGTCCGATGCGGTCCAGGAGGAAATGTTGGGTGATGCGAGCACTATAAACATTCAAGGTGCACACCCAGTGACGACGGATAGTAGGAGAGATCGGAGGAAGCCTTCTAGTCCGGTTCCTAGCTCGTCCAGGTCCATCCGGACTGCGAGCGAGAGAGGCCCCTCTCTCGTACAACAACATCTGGGACCAGATGTTGTGGTACAAAATGTGTCGTTAGCGGAGCACACGTCCGTCGCTCGGGACGCTCCGTTGTATAGGCAGTCCGCTGAGACTGCTCAGGCTTCTTCTTCCTCTCTCCAGCGCACACGACCGCACCTTGGCTACGTGACCGCCGATATTTTACCAGCTTCGCCGACCAGGGATTCTTCGGCGACCAGGTCACGCCATCCGGTAGCCAGGGACACGAGGCCGGTTGACTCCGGACGTTCGCATAGGAAGAGTATGCGGGAGTCGCTAGATGCGGAGCTGCCCTCGGCGAAGCAGCGAAAGACTGCGCCTCCGCAGGCCTCGATGTCGGACGTGCTTGCTCAAATAGCACAACTTATCGCAGCATCCCAGCAACTGACAGAAACGGTGTCGGATCGGGAATTATCCGACGGCGCTGGGTCGGTGCGCTCCGCCGAAGCATCGGGGGCGGACAACCGGGAGCATCATGAGGTCCGACCGGATGGTGAAAGGGATACGGATGACTTGGAGTTATCCCTTTCGGAACAACATAAAGCTGCCGTGGACTTCATCCGGCACTTTCTTCCTCAGGTTGTTCCGTCGGGCCAGACTGCTGCGGTACCGGACAAGAGAATTATAGCGTCATTGGACACTGATTTCTTCGAGCGGTTCAAGGACATCGCTCCTGAGTTTCCGTCTCAGTCCAATAATGTCACAAGGGCATTTGAATTATTGAACGGCGCTATATTCAAGCTTGCTTCCAGAACAGGAAAAGCAGGTTTCTTGTCCGCCAATGCTCTTAACCTGCCTTTCATTAATGCAAGGAATAAATTTGATACGGCAGGACAGGGTATCCCGAGAGTTCCTCTGCATATGGACGACGAGGCGGAAGACTTAGAATTATCATTACCGTCGTCTACGTCTATCCCAACCGCGGTGTTGGATACGACTATTTCGTCTAACAGAGCCAGTTTAGATGCTTTATCTTACGCAGACCACCTTACAAAGGCGTTATCACTGCGTCTTCAAGGGAAAGAATTTCAGGATGTTCAATCCTCTTTAAGACTTCTTTGAAGGGCAGTAGCTTATTCCACGTGTAACTCCGCCCTTTCAGTGGCAAACTTGGAGGTGGTTAGACGTGACGCAGCCCTAGCTACATCCACACTCGTGGATAGTAAGGTGAAGTACTCTCTCAGAGTCGCTTCGGTCTCCGGAGAACTTCTCTTCGACGGCAAGCTTTCTGCAATTTACGATAAAATTACTAAGAAAGCTTCGGATTCTCTGCTGTTTAAGTCCGCTTCTAAGAAGTCGGACACGGCAGATAAGAGTAAGACAGGCACTTCTGGGTCTAATGCACCCAAGAGAGGTTCCTATAGAGGTTCCGGTGCGTCCTCTTGGTCTTATTCAAGAGACCGTCAATGCAGCGAAACACGTGCGGGTCGTCCTTTGGGCCGGGACAACCGGTCGGACGCCCCGAGGTCGACGGGACGAGGTGCGGGTCGTGGAGGACGTGGTTTCTCCTCCCGCTGGCCTCGCAGGTCCAGGAGGTGATGGCTTCAACCTCTATCACGTTCCGGTTGGCGGAAGGTTGTCGAGTTTTCCACAAGAGTGGGCGTCGATTACGGACGACCCTTGGGTGAGAGGGGTGATTTCGGAAGGTCTGAAAATTTCCTTCAAACGAAAGCCTCCATTAACTCGAAGTCCAAAATGGACTCAACTTCCGTCAAATCCGCAGAAAAGAGACGCTCTGTTATCAGAGGTGCAGTCTCTTTTAATGAAGAACGCGGTAGAGGTCGTAGAAAACCAGGAAACACCGGGATTCTACAGCCATCTGTTTCTGGTTCCGAAACCAGACGGCTCGTTTCGTCCAATCATAGATTTGAGCTGGATAAACAAGCTGATCGTCGCTCCGAAGTTTTATATGGAGACGATTCGATCTGTCAGAGCGAGTATTCGGGTGAACGATTATGCAACAAGCATAGATCTCAAAGATGCATACTTTCATGTCATGCTACATCCGACATTCACAAAGTATCTACGCTTCGCAGTCCTAGGAGTGGTGTATCAATTCCGGGCGATGTGCTTCGGATTGAACCTGGCACCCTGGGCTTTCACTCAGGTAATGAACTTGGTAATGATGTATTTCCGAGCTCATTCGTCTGCGGTAACGTCGGCCTACCTGGACGACATTCTTCAGAGGTACGGCAACGAGTTAACGCTTCAGAACGATGTGCAGAATCTGCTTCTATTGCTCCGACGTCTCGGTTTTATAATAAACGAGGAGAAGTCGGATCTGGTGCCGTCCAAGTCATTCACACATCTGGGAATGAGCTTCGAGACGCACAACAATCTTGTTCGTCTGCCGTTAACCAGAGCGAAATTAGTCAGTTGTTATGCTCGCTATTGTCTTCACGCAGACAAAGTCACAGCGAGGGAGTTCATGAGACTGATAGGTCTGTGCGGAGCCGCTGCAGATCTCATTCTGATGGGGCAGTTACGCACTCGTCCTCTCCAAATTTTCTTGACTCAGAATTGGAGTGTGAAAATTCATTCGCTCGACATAGACGTTCTCTTGTCAGATCAAGTGAAACGAGAGATTCAGACTTGGGCAAACATTCAGTGGTTAACTCAGGGAGTTCCGCTGCAGTTGCCGGATCCGGGTTTTACCATTATGACGGATGCCAGTCAAACAGGTTGGAGTGCAACATTGATCCCAACGGATTCGAGATGCCAGGGTCTTTGGGATCCACAATTCCTAGGCAAGCACATAAACATCAAGGAAATGATGTCAATTTGGCTTGCGTTACGTCATTGGATGGACATTATTTACAAAGCTTATGTCCAAATCCTGTCCGACAATACGACAGTAGTGGCGTACATACGGAACCAGGGAGGCACTCATTCAGTTCCGTTATTCAATCTATCGGAAAGAATCCTTCTGTTTGCTCTAGAACATCAGGTTCTGCTTTCGGTCCGTCATATACCGGGTCGTCTGAATGTACTAGCAGACTCCCTTTCACGAAAGGGTCGCTTGTTGCCGTCGGAGTGGACTCTCAACAAACAAGTATTCAATCAGATTTGCTACCAATGGGAGCGGCCAATGATAGACTTATTTGCGACACATCTCAACAATCAGTTGCAGACGTATGTGTCTCCGTGTCCGGATCCAAGAGCATTTGCAGTAGACGCTCTGTCGATCCCTTGGGACGGAATGATAGGATATGCGAATCCTCCAGCGCCGTTGATTCAGCAAGTATTGCTAAAAATAAAACAATCTCAATGCAAGATTCTGTTGGTAGCATCTCTGTCTCCACAGAGACCGTGGATAAATCTACTCAGGTGTCTGTTGTGGGACCTACCGCGAAAGCTTCCTCCACGGGAGGATCTTCTTTCGCAGGGGAAACCGCGTCAACTTCATCACAACCCGCAAGGTCTCAACCTTCACGTTTTTCCGTTGTGCGGTCCTTCTTGCATGGCAAGCACTTTACAGGAAGAGCAGTGGACGCGATTTCTAACTGTAGGAGGACCTCCTCATCGCTAAACTATGCGGCTAAGTGGAAGGTCTTTCGTCGTTGGTGTAGGGATCATTCTGTTGATATTTTTGATCCTTCCATACCAGACATTGCAAACTTTCTAGTATACTTGTTTGACGAAATCAAACTGCAGCCTGTTACTATTAAGGGTTATAGGTCTATGTTATCTGATACCTATGCACATCATGATAGTTTACAAATTGGATCTAATGTCTCTTTATCTAAGTTAGTTAGAAACTTCTCGATAAATAGACCCAGAACTCTTAGATTAATTCCTAAGTGGAATTTAGCTTGGGTTCTTCTTAAACTGAAGGAAAAGCCATTTGAACCTCTTGGGACAGTAGATTTCAAATTTTTGTCTTTTTAGACAGCTTTTCTCTTAGCTTTCTCTTCTGCTAGAAGAGTCAGTGAGCTTCATGCACTGTCGGTGGATGATTCTCACTATCGTAGTGTCGGGAACACTATCACCTTCACTACTAATGTAGGATTTTTAGCTAAGAATCAGGCTCCTAATAAATATCCGGAACCTATTGTTATTAAGGCCCTTCCGTCTTCAGACGGACGTAGGCCTTTACTCTGTCCTGTTAGAGCATTACGTATATATAAACAGAGATCTCAGTTTATCAGAAAGGGACGGAAACGTTTCTTTCTGTCTCTGATGCCTAATAGAAAGGACATTTCGGTCCATTCTATTGCTAGATGGATTCAATTAACTATCCGTACTGCTTATGAAAATTTATCTTCTTCTCAGCAGTCTGTGCTTAAGATTTCGGCTCATGAAATAAGAGCTCTTTCTACATCTTGGGCTTACGCAAATAGTATTGCTATTACAGATTTAATGAAGGCTGCTTATTGGTCTCAGCCATCCACATTCACGAATTTTTATCTCAGAAATATTGAGTCCATTTCTGGAGACCTGCATTGTTTAGGTCTGTTATCTGTTGCTCAGAATGTCGTCCACTAAACAGTTGCAACTATAGTTATGCAGGCTTTCTGTTCTGGCAGTGACTCCGTCCGGCTGCCCTCTTCGCTCTGGGCTATTTGACCCAGGGCAAGGGGAAGTGGGGGGGGGGGGGGGGAGGGTGTTCCCTTAGGTCACCTGCTTTATAGTGAAATGCAAGGGAATTCCTCCTCCGAAGTCAGTATTTCTGAGTCGTTTCCGGGATGGTTTTAAAGTGTAATATTAATGTTAAAAATTCATTCATGTCATGTTTTTAAAGTGTAGCTCGGTGTGAAGCATTTGTATATGTCAAGTGTCAAACGGGCGTTAATATACAATCCTCGGACACTTTTAAAGAATATAAAGAGTCTCAATTCTCTGGACTAACTTTATTTATTGGCTTACTTTAAAATTAATTAGTATAAAGGGTTATACTGGATGTTAATAGAGAACATGAATGTTATTACGCTCAATTATGAAGGGTATTGTATCTTTCTAATTTATCATAAAATAAGAAAGATACATGTAAAGCCTAATACTCCTTTTCTCCTTGAGGGGTTGACTCTATATTATATAGTTGAGCTTATTGGATTTTCCTCTATGTCCTAGGCCCTCCAGCCTTTTTACTATTCAGCTATGTCTGGGTCATTGGTACAGTATAAAAATGTTAAAAAATTTATAGTAATTTATATATTTTTTATACTTACCAATGACCCAGACAGGGATGGCCCTCCCAAGAGTTGGGAACTCATACCTCCCCGCTGAGTACATAGCGCTGACCAGGCACTGCTTACTAGAATGGTGATTGGCGCCAATTTCGGAATGTCCTTGACACTGCGCATGCGCAGTAGGGGCAAAGTATGGAGGTCCTTCAGGACATGATTTCTTTTGGTTTTAGATGCAAATTTTGGGGATTGGGGGGCAAAATTTGTGTTTGGCCCTAGATTTTTAAGAGTTAGCACCAGCTATGTCTGGGTCATTGGTAAGTATAAAAAATATATAAATTACTATAAATTTTTTAACTTTTCAACATTGTCTATAAACTTTTTCCTCTCATTTTTGCAGGTGGATGTCATTTAATAGAAGACCCACTTACTATGATGTTCTTGGTATTAAGCGGACAGCAACTGGGGCTGAAATTAAAAGTGCCTTCAAAGAATTATCAAAGCAGGTACTTTTGCTGTGGATTGTCCATTGCTCTGATAACATAAAGCAGACAGATAACATCAACAAGATCTTGACTCAGCTGTGATCTGGTTGAAATTTCTGTCTGATTATCTCCCTACAACAAAGTAGAATCTCACCTGTTAACCCTTTACCTAACATGAAATTCAAGCAGACGACACTTACAAAATGAACTAATTTTTTTCATTTTTTGTCTGAAAAACATAGGTTATGACCCCTCATTGGAACAAGCTCGACGAGCTCGTTCCAATGAGGGGTCATAACCTATGTTTTTGAGACAAAAAATGAAAAAACAATGAAAATTAATTGGCAATTTTTGAGAATAGCACTGGCCGGTTTTGGATGTTACGTTGGATAAAGGGTTAAAAATATAATGTGAGAACATTCAGTCTTTGGTGCTATTTATGTTGGTTTCAGTCACTAGGTTGATATTTGCTGTAATATCAAAAACTAATGAGCAAATCTTTGCTTCCTGGTTCTGGTCTCGAAATCTGCCTGGAATCTTTAAAATTCACGTTCATGAGATTAACCCTATATGAAAAGAAGATATACCTCTATTTTATAAGAGAACATTTTTCATGAGGAAGTTCTAATGGAAGAGAAGGACATTTTCCATAAAATGTATTATGATAACTTTAGGAACAGACTCTTTTAAAATTGATATTGCTGTGAAGTGCAGTGGAGCAAATAGTAGCTGAAGTTGGTGATAAATGGTCGTGGTAACTGCAGGTGAGTTGATGGTATGAGTTGTCCAAAGCAAGGTGGTTAATAGAATGTCCCATAATAAGTTGGGGTGGGGACTGGGGATATATTTCAGAATTTCAGATTGAATGTATCTAGGATCAGTATTGAAGTCAGAGTAAATAAGCTAACAAACTTGAAAGATTGCTTGAGTAGTGCAGGGGGGTGTTATTAATTTGATGACCAACTTGAAAACATTGCCTTTGGTGCATTCTTGTTTAGGCCTCACAAAGTAGATCTTCTGTTTCTGAGGCCATTGTTTATAAAATTACTTGCGGGCGGGCGGTTTTTATACGCCTGTTTTGAAAAAACGTGTCGTATTATGGTATATTGCTGTCCGTCTGGTCATATGTCGTACGATAACTCAAGAACGCTTTGAGAGATTTTCGTGATTTTTGGGTAGGTGGTGTATATCGATGGAGGGAAGCTCCCTTTTGTTTAGTGTCGCCGTTCGATTAGTCATTCCAGAGTTATGGGACTTTATTACTTAGAAAATTGTTGATTTTTTACACGTCGTACGATAACTCGAGAACGCTTTGAGAGATTTTCGTGATTTTTGGGTAGGTGGTGTATATCGATGGAGGGAAGCTCCCTTTCGTTTAGTGTCGCCGTTCGATTAGTCATTCCAGAGTTATGGGACTTTATTACTTAGAAAATTGTCGATTTTTTACACGTATGATAACTCGAGAACGCTTTGAGAGATTTTCACGATTTTTTGGTAGATGATTTATGTTGATGGAAGGAAGCTCCCTTTCGGTTGGTGTCGCCGCTCGATTAGTCATTCCAGAGTTATGGGACTTTATTTTTCACATGTTGAACAATAACTTGAAAATGCTTAGAGCAATTTTCATGATTTTTTGGTTGCAAGTATATGTTGATAGAAGGAATCTCCCTTTCGATTTGTGTCGCTGTCCGATTTGTCATTCCAGAGTTATGGGACTTTATTCATCAAAATATAGGCAATTTTCCACATGTTGGACTTTGAGCAATTTTCATGATTTTTTGGTGGCAAGTATATGTAACCTGACAAGTACACATGTATACTCATATTGTGTGGTTCCCTCTTGTAATTAATAACAGGTGTATCATGCGCTCGTGGTGCAGCTGTTTATTTATTTTTGTAATTATATCTTTGCCTTTAAAAAGTTCATGTTCTTGGTTTGTTTTATGTTTTAGGCCTCATAATCTACAGAATAGAATGGGTGGTGGTGTATTATGTCCGTTGAGTGCAAGAAGGCATTGCAGTGCTAAAGCATTGCAAAGCCTTGTTACACTCAGGGGACAATATTTTTAACTTGGGTAAAATATCAGACATGAACCATTTATTTTTATTTTTTCAGGTTTGCATTAGTTATAAAAAGAGTGCATGCAGCAGCCAGAAGGACCATGCGGGAGGGCCTGAGAAACCGACTTTAAATTTTTTTAAGCCTTATAATTGTTAGATTTTTTTTCTGTGTCCATAGTTTGCTCTTATAATGTTGCTTTCAGGAAGTAGATGTATTACCTGGTAAAGTACTAAATTTATTACCAAGGTGATTTATCCCCTGCAAAAACGAAGTTTGCGGGGGATATAGAAATGGGTTCTGTCCATCCATGCATCCATCCTAGCATCCATTCATCCATCTGCATCCGTCCATCCATTCACCCATCAGTAACAACTTTGTACCTTCATATCTCAGCCTGTGGGTGTTGGATTTAAGTGATCTTTGGATAGACCACCATGGGGGGAAAGGATATTCACAAGTAACAGGTTTTGTCCATTTTTTTTTCTAGAGTTATGGGTCTTTTTCTGTTTTTTCAACTTAGAATTCCCCTTGGGGAGGGGGGGGGGGGGGGGATACCAGTGGCATTGTACCTTGCTTTTTTAGCAAGTTTTGCAAGATATTGCTCATAAATAATTGTTTTTATTACCATTTATCCATTTATTCCCTTTGGCATTTGATAACTTGAAAAATATTGCTTAGATTGTCAAGTTACTTTATATTTGTGTTCAGGTTACTGATGTGCCGAGCTGTATAGTTTTTGGTGTAAATCTGATAATTTGATCCTGAGATATAAACCCTTTAACCTTCAAATTGAAAATTCCTACAAACCCTTTGGCATTCGATAACTTGAAAAAAATTGAAAATTCCTACAAACCCTTTGGCATTCGATAACTTGAAAAATATTGCTTGGATTGTCAAGTTACTTTATATTTGTGTTCAGGTTACTGATGTGCTGAGCTGTATAGTTTTTGGTGTAAATCTGTTATTTTGATCCTGAGATATTAACCCTTTATCCTTCAAATTGAAAATTCCTTCAATCCCTTTGGCATTTGATAACTTGAAAAAAATTGCTTGGATTGTCAAGTTACTTTATATTTGTGTTCAGGTTACTGATGTGCCGAACTGTATAGTTTTTGGTGTAAATCTGATAATTTGATCCTGAGATATTAACCCTTTATCCTTCAAATTGAAAATTCCTCCAATCCCTTTGGCATGAGATAACTCAAAAACTATCAATCAGATTGTCATTTTACTTCATATATGTGTTCAGGTTACTGATGTGCCAAGCTGTGTAGTTTTTGGTGTAAATCTGATAATTTGATCCTGTGATATTAACCCTTTATCCTTCAGATTGAGAACTCCTCCAATCCATTTCTTCGGCATGCGATAACTCAAAAAATATTAATCTGATTATCAGGTTACTTTATATATGTATTGAGGTTACTGATGTGCTGTGCTGTATAGTTTTTTATGTAAATCTAATAATTTGATCCAGAGATATTAACTCTTTATCCATCAAATTAGACACTCCTCCAATCCATTTCTATATGTACCCATACCATGTATGGTGTACATAATGTCGGCATCCGGGGTGGCCCTCCGTCATACAGCTTTCTACTAGTTGCACATACGGGTACACATCTGACAATTTAATCGGCCTATTTTTTTGAAGTTTGAATTGGTTATAAAAAGAGAGCATAAGGCAGCCGAGAGGGCCTGAGAAATACATTTTTAACGTTTTTAGGCCTTATCAGGGGTCTCTTTTATCACTTTACACACAAAATACACTGTGACAATACCTGTAGGTACTACTCAAACAGGAAATGGTTTGTTTAACTTTTTTGGGATTAACTCCTAAAGCCCTTGGGTAACCATGTTGCATAATCAAGTTGGTTACCATGATGAATGCTAGGGGAATGACCAACTTGGTTACCTAACTGAAGCTGAGGGAATGATGAGTGGGTTTCACAAAATGCTTAAATGTGAAGGCCTGAACTAATCTAAAGGCTTGCTGACATAAGTCCATGATGTCATGTGGATGTCTACAATTTCTGTTTTGTTAGTTTAAGGGTTAAAGCCCAACCCTAATGTAGTAGCCATGTCCACCCAGTGCAATTCACAAATCGCCATGCAGAGTTAATTATTTTTTTCAACTTATGCTTCCAAAACATAGCTAATGATCTTTCACTGGAATGAACTAATTCCAGTGAGAAGTCATAAGCTGTGTTTTTGAAATAAAATGAAAATTTTTAGTTATCAAAAAAAAAATTGCAAGAGTCATCTTCTATTCATGATATCTAAAGGATTAACCCTCTGCACTCTGATGTGAAAATTGCAAAGTTTTCAGCATCAGATATTTTCCACAATACAGTTTGTTATTTGACCAAATATACCTTGTATGACAGATCTCAGAGAGCTCTGTCAAACAAGGTATAATTGGTTAAATTCATAGTTGAACAAGAGAAAAACAGTGTAATTAGAGAAACTTCTGTTGTGTTACCAGAGTTCAGGGGTTAATAGAGATTACTGTTAATTGGCTGAGTGCTAGAAGCCACTATCATAGCTTTTTTGAAATGTGCTGAAGCCATTTTAGTGGCTCTACACTCTATGCCTGAGCTTGTTGCTTGCTCAGCAGTTAACTGGTAGAGTGCTAAATTATTTTTGACCATCAAATTTTGTGCACATGTCTTTGCCTTGTTACAATTTATGGGAGAGTGCCTATGGGCACTCTCCCATAAATTGTAACAAGGCAGACCCTTACAGACTAAATAATATAACTTCAATGATAATACAAAGCATGTGCACTGAATATGAGCATTCAAGCAGTGGTACTTGCACTTTAGAATAAAGCCCAAATATGGGCTTCCAGCACTCTACCAGTTAAATAATAATGCAGATATAAAATTGTTTTGTTACAATTTATAAAAGAGTGCCAATAGGTACTCTCCAATAAATTTCAACAAAATAATTATTTATGAACAAAGTCTTGAAGAACTAAGACTATGCTTGCTAAAAGCATGGAATGTTTGAAAACAAATATCCATGTTACAAATCACCTGTGAAAAATAATTTAGCACTTTATCAGTTAACTGTAAGTTTTATTGTTTTACTTTCAGCTTCATCCAGATTTGAACCGCAGTGATCCCACATTTCATGCCAAGTTTATCAGACTGAATGAAGCTTATGGTGTACTCAGTAAGCCAGTGTCAAGAAGAGACTATGATTTGTCCCTGCCGCCTTTATTTCAGCAACCAAATGTCAGACGACAACCTGAAGGCCACAGGTATACATCTGGTCCCGAGGTACACTCCTACAGGTAAGATTGTATCATAAAAACAAAGTTGCAAATCAGTTATTTTGGGCTTTTTATGGAATTAAGTATTTGTGAGAAATCTTTAGCTTTGTAAACAGAAGTGATTTTATGCAATGAACCACAACACCAAAGTGATGCACTCACATGAGGCTTAGTTTGAAAAGCCAATAGATACATAAGGATGAAGAAAAGAACTATGCCGAAAATAAACTTTTGGACACAGCAAGGTTACTCTCATTATAATAACAACCCATGTGACTCATACCTTTAAATCCGGGCAGAAATGCAACCAACTTGACCATATGGAATATAAGCTGTTTCAATCTGAAAAACTTAAACCGTAAAACTGTTATACAGTACAAAACACAATTACTTTTCCCATGGTGGTGCAAAATCCCACCAAATGTACTGAAACAAAGCAATCAGATGGGTGCAACCAAGAGGTAAACAAGGCATTTTTATCACCACAATCTGGTGTCAATAATTGAGAATAACCACCTAGGAAAAAGCTGGAAAACTACATACAGTGATTAGAATAATGTATAGGAAACAAAATAAAATCAAGAAATCGACTGAATGTGCACAGTCTTAATAAACTGAGCAAGCAACTAATGCTGAATGGCATTCACAGGCACCTTAGTCCCCTTGACACTTATTAGGTGGTGGTGGGATTGGGGTAGGAAAACTGAAACACTTCACTGGAGATGTACTTGGAAATTATTAAGTAGATACTAGGATATTGTCTGGAGTCTCATGATATCTGTAGGGATGGGCAATATTCTCAAAAGTCTATATTGAAATCATAGAGATAACGAAATGAATCAATCATTGTATGCCAAAGCCATCTGTATTTTCACCATTCCAACCGTTGCTATTTTTAGAGGCATGATAGCACGTGAAGTGTTCATTTTCATGAAAGAAGTGGCTGATTTTCTTTTCAGTTTTGTTAACCCTCATGAGCCTGGACAGTTGTCCTGAATTCCCTCTAGACAACAACCTGTACATGTCCAGTTGCTTTGCACTTATTTCCAGTCAAGTCTTGTCTGCCTGTTAACTGGTAGAGTGCTGGAAGCCCATATTTGGGCATTATTCTGAATTGCAGGTACTGCAGCTTAAGGCTTGAAATTCAGTGGCTGTGCTTCATATCATCTTTGAAGTGATATTATTTAGTCTGTTAGGATTTACCTTGTTACAATTTATAGGAGAGTGCCCACAGGCACTCTCCTATAAATTGTAACAAGGCAAATACATGGAATAAATTTTGATTGCCAGAAATAATTTAGCACTCTACCAGTTAAGGCAGCTAAGACTCAAATAGAAATCACTGCCAAGGTGATCAGTCTATTGTCAGTAGGACCTAATGATGGCATGTTATGGGCACCTGCGGTAACTTGTGAATGAAATAATAATTTTACCTTGTCTCTGCTTGTTATGTGGTTTTGAAATTTAATCATCAAATTAATAAATGGGTTATTACTTGTTTGATTTCTTGTCAGCCTTGATATCAACCCTCAGAAATGTTATCAGCCTTTGACCTTTGGTCTCAGGCTGATAACATATACCATATTACCTTGGGCCATTGTTAAGGTTGATATAAAATCACAATATTATTTATGTACAATTTCCATCTGAACTATATGTTTTGTGAGACGATGAAGGTGACTGATACCAAGCTATATTTCTATGAAAAAGATTTGAGAAGAAACGAATCAGGCAGGTGATTTCAAATTGAACCGAATATCTACTTAAGATTCGAAGTTGCGTCGAATCTTGAAGTTTCTCAGGGCCCTAGTATATGGTTGTCTTGAACCATCCCTATCCCCAGATAAAGATAATCAGAGTATTTGTTCAAAATTCTGAAAAGATTGTGTGCTATAGACAACTTATTTCAACTTGAATGCTTCCAATAATTCAGATACGGAAACATAAAAGTAATGTGGTAATTTAACCCTTTACCTAACATGAAAAGCAGACGACACTTGCAAACAAAATTCTTGAATAACTAATTTTTTTTCATTTTTTGTCTAAAAAACATAGGTTATGACCCCTCTTTGGAATGAGCTAAAAAACATAGGTTATGACCCCTCTTTGGAACGAGCTCATTCCAAAGAGTGGTCATAACCTATGTTTTTGAGACAAAAAATGAAAAAAAATAATAATGAAAATTAATTGGCGATTTTTGTGAATATCTCTGGCCAGTTTTGGCCATTATGTTGGGTAAAGGGTTAATAATTATCCGTTCATATATAGAAATATATACAGTCTCACAAACGTTTTTCAAAAGGGTGTAATATTCTACAAATAGTAATGTAGACATATGATAACCAAGTATGCGCTTGTGTACTGCAGCGACATGGAATGAACAGTTGACTTATTTTTGCCATTCCTCACACTTGTTTATGTTGATGGGTTCATCCATGCACAATGAAGAGCTACCTCAATGAAAGCCGGGAGTGTGGTGGCTCAATGGTTGCGTCATTGAACTTCAAATCGAAAGGTCTACGGTTCGATCCCTGCCAGGGATTACTGCGTTGTATCCTTGTGCAAGGCACTTCATTCCAATTGCCCATGTGAGGACATGATGGCACTGTGCACTAAGGGGAACTGCACACCGATGGTGCACTTGTCTTCAACCAATGCTAACCCTGCTTGTGTGGAGTTGAGTACATTGAGGAGTCTTGAATGTTGCTTGCATTGCTTGGTGATTCTCTCTGGGTACTCGGGCTTCCTCCAACCATAAAACTATCTGACGAAAAGTGACATTGGCTGTCGAAAGTGTCATTAAAACCCCAATAAATAAATGAATAAATCTTTTGGTCTATTATTTTTTCGAAAGATTTATGGAAAGTATTATAGGATAAATATGTGATTACTATCATATGCATGGACAAATTTAGTATCAGAGTCTCGCTTCTGTTTCTAGGGAACATAACAGTTTGACATTTACTCACTGTTATATTTCCCAAGAAACAAAAGCTCAATTCTGATACTAATTTGTACATGCACAACATGATCAAGCCTGAATATAAGCAACCTGTCATTTGCAAAATGAGGTCCCCAGAGGGTGAATTTGTTGATGCTATCCCATACAGTGGGCCAGTTTATCCTCTAGGTACATCTTTCTGTTTTGGCTTGTGACCTTGATTCAGACTGAGGTTCACAGAGGGTACATTTTGTGATGCTACCCTGCTGTGCAGGGTAACATCACCAAATTCACCCTCAGGGGAGCTCATTTTGCAGGTGATTTGTCTTCACAAAGATTGAAATTATTAATTCAGTACTACTTTACTAACCAGCGATTAATTGCATAAAAAATCTCACACTTTTGGGGATCAGATTCAAGTTTGTTCAAATCACGTCCCTTGGTTGATATTTTGTGTATATTTTTTGGGGCCTGAATTTTAACTTGATGCAATATGAGGAATATTCTTTAAATACACTGACATCACAAAACTTAACAAACCAACCACACTTCAGATATGCTTCTGGCATACATAGTATGGTTTAAAACAAATGAAAAAGACAAAGTAACAAAATTGAAGGGCCAATTTTGCATGTAACACCAGGCAGATTTGACTTCTGTTTTCCATTTTCTCTCTGAAAAATCTGTTCAAAATTGTAAGAAAAGCATTCTTTTTTCAAATACAAATATGTGGACAGAAATTAAAGGTTTGTAAATTGTTGAGTCAGTATACAGAGACTTGGGCCTACACATTCATAGTCATGTACACTCTACATTTGTTCACTCGAAATTTGCAGGACTGACTGTCCTTAGGAACATTTTAGTGTAATTAGCAGTGACGAATGGGAGCAAAATGGAGGCGAGTGGAAAATCGCTGATCTCAAATAAAGTTTGCTTGAGTGAAAAATGTGAGGAGAGTGATGTTGATTTATTTCACTGTTTCCATTGACAAGCGACCTTCGAAACGAATATATGAATACAACTGAACACGGATGGAATTTTGACAGTGAAAATATATATAGCCCAATAAAATTAGTTCTGGATTCTAAATGGCAGATTATTAAAATTGTGAAAAATGGATGAGTAAATTCCAAATCGGGCACATTAATTTGTGCCACTGGTGAATTGGAGCGACAGGTGTCACGCTTATAAATGAAAATAAGGAATGGGAAAAACATTCCGTATGTCTTTAAAAATACGGAAGTATTAAAACGTTTCTCAGATCTCAGCATGACCACCGTTTTTTTTTATCTGAACATGAGTGTTCGTTTTGTGGTGGAAGTAAGCTTTGGGCGATTTGTCAATGTACAACCCTCTTACTGTTAGCATGTCGTGCATGTGTCATGTTCATAACGACGGAAAGGAAATTGTTTGGAATTGTACTTTAAATGCTTCAAATTGTGAGTGATTCTTAAAAATTTCCCAAAATCAAAACTTAATTGAATTTTTCTGTGAACGCAACTCAAAAGGATGAAAACACACTCAAGAATAGAGGTGAGCGATTATTCACGCACCTTGGACAATTTTTGCATGAGCGATGGTGCGCGAGAGCAATCGCATGCCTTTCCCATTCGTCACTGAATTAGGTGATTTTGAATGGCAAAGGGTATTATGTACAGGGTTTCCACATGATTGAGACATTTATTAGCTCATCTGACACAGTAAGCTATTGTGAGCAATCAATGTCCATCATTATACGTCGTCTGTTGTTCGTGAACATAGTGTTTGTGACTTCCCCTCCGAAACTGATGGACCAGTTACAGTTAAATTTGAGGTGATTATTCTGACATTGCATTTTGATTTTGTTAAAATCATCTTGCCCCACCTGATAGGGAGGTGGTAGGAGGAAAAATGCACCCCCCAAAAAAACAAAACAAAATGAACCGATGGATACAATGGCTTGGTGTTTGGTACTGAGATTTCTTTTAAGGTGTAAAAACAAGTTTGTTCAGATGAAGTTTGCAGGGCAATATTTGCCTTTATAATGGGAAGGGCAAGATTTTTGGCCCTTGCAAAATTTCTGTTTTCTGAACAGATGAGCAGAGTTTAACCAATTTGGTATGTGGGATTATTGAATCATAAGTACTTGATTTATGCCAAAAAATCACATTTTCCAGCTTCCCAGTGGTAACAACCAGAAGCTAATAACAGAAATTAAAATGCTCATGTTTCCCAAGCCACACAGAAAAGTGAACTATCCCTAGGACCAGTAGAATGGATTGTGAAAAAATTTCCCTTTGTTGTGCCATTGTGTAATGTAGGGGGAATTGCAAAAATGTAGAGTCCGATTATTTACCAAAAGAAATTTTCATCTCCAGAACCCCTGATCAGTTTCTTTTGACATTTGGTATACAGCATCCATACCCACCTGCAGCAATCTTGTTGTGTCCTTGGGCAAAACACTTCACCCCCATTGCCCATGTGGGGGCACGATGGTGTTGTGTACTAAGGTGTATTGCACATCGATGGTGCACTTGTCTTCAGCCAATGCTAACCCTGCTTGTACGGAGTTAGTATGTTAGGGAGCCTAATAGTTGCTCGCCATTGCATGATGGTTCTCTCTGGGTACTCCGGCTTCCTCCGCCCTTAAAACTGTCTGACACAAGGTGACCCTGGCTGTTAAAAGTGTTATTAAACCCCATCAAATAAATAAATATACAGCATCCATAGGGGACCAGATACAAGATTGTTAAAATTAAGCCTTTCGGTTCATATTTGTTCTCAATACAGGCACTCAAATATTAACTTGTTGCAATATGAGATGTTCTCTTTAAAGAATCTTCTTCTCCAGAACCACCACACAAAATCTTTTGATATTTGGTAATCAACACTGTTATAATGGTCAGATTCAAGTCTCTCATTGATATTTATCTATACCTGTTGGACCCAAAATTTAACTTGATGCAATATGAGGAATATTCTTCACAAATTTTCTTCTCACGAACCCCCAATCAACACCTTTTGATATATGATTTGCATCATCCTTAGGGGAGTCAAATTCAAGCTTGTAAAAGGTCCGGGGTTAATATTTGGGTTCCCTATTGGAGCCTGAATTTTAACTTAGTCCAATATGAGGAATAATCTTTAAAAATCTTTTTCTCCAGAATCACTAATCAGACTCTTTTGATATATGGTATGCAGCATCCTTGCAGGAGTCAGATTCAAGTTTGCTCAAATCAAGTCCCTCAGTTAATATCTGGGCTTTCTATGAGAGCCTGAATTTTAACTTTGTGCAATATGGGGAATAATCTTTAAAAATCTTCTTGTTTAAATCCACCAATGAGGATTTTTTATCCCCCGCCAATGAAGGTGGGAGGGAGATATTGAAAGAGTGTTCATCCGTCCATCTGTCCATCCATCCATCCTTCCATCACAAACTTGAACTTCTTCAGTTTTCAGTAGATTTTTATGAAACTTGGTCTGAAGTACCAGTATAAAGTGCAGATATGCATGTGGTCAGGAATTTTCGAAACGATGAATTTTGTGTGGTTACAATCCTTGGAAACAGCAATATTTCCATCACAAGGGCTTGTCCGCTTAACTCCTCCTACATTTTTCATTGGATTTTTACGAAACTTGGTCTGAAGTAACAGTATCAAGTGTAGATGTGCATGTGGTCAGGAATTTTCAATTCGACAAATTTTGTGTGGTTATAACCTTTGGTAATAGCAAAATTTGCTTATCCACTGAACTCCTCCTGCATTTTTCATTAGATTTTTATGAAACTTGGTGTGCAGTATGAATATGATGTGTACATGTGCATGTGAAAAGGAAGTTTTGATTAAAATAATTTTACCAGAGTTATTGCCCTTGTCGACTATGAATGTACCAAAATTGCAGGTGTTTGGAAGCTATCTTCAGTTGTGATTAAAGAAATTAAATGATATTTGGTGAGTGACATTATTGGGTATGAATACATGTCCAGATTGATAATGAGATTTTTCCTATCATGAAAGTCAGTGGCTGACATGGATGTCATTAGACTGACTTGTTCATATTTGGTATACAACATCCTTATGGGGGTCAGATTCACTATTTTTTCAAATCAAGTCCCAGGATTAATATCTGTTAAGTTTGTGGTATATGTATATACTTTTCAGGAAGCACATGGTAGCAGATTTGTCCATCCATCTGCTCATCCATATGTCCACTCTGAACTTAGTCTAGTCCATGTCATGACCTTGACCTAATGCCATAGCTCTTAGGTCAAGGTCAGAGACCATGTGTTTGTTCCTCCTTTCTAACTTTGTCCAGTCTGTAACTAAATTATTTAATGGACCGATTTTGTTCAAACTTCACACAAAGATTACTTATTACTCAAGGTGTCACGACCCAAGGTCATAGCTTCAAAGTTAAGGACACATGTCTGCTCCATAAAATACTATTCAATGAACCGATCTTGTTCAAACTACACACATATGATTGCTTATGACTTAAGGGTGTGTCATGACCTTGACCTAGTGTCATAGCTCCAATATCAAGGTCATAGACCTGTTTGTTCCTCCATTCTAACTTTGTCCAGTCCATAAAAAAATTATTCAATGGGCCGATCTTGTTCATACTTTGCACAATGTTTACTTGTGACTCAGGGGTGTGTCATGACCTTGACCCAAGGACTCCAAAGCTCCAAGGACAAGGGGCCATGAAAAATTATTCATTGGACCATTGGTCTTATTCAGACTTCACACAATCATTGCCTCTAACTAAGGGTGTGTTATAGCTCCAAGGTCAAGGTTACAGACCATTTGTTTTTTTTACTCCCATCTAACTTTGTCCAGTTCATAAAAAAGTTTTCAAGGTACACAAGGTTGTAATTTCAAGGTCAAGGTTACAGATTGTTCCCTTATTCCAACTTTGTCCGGTTCATGCAAAAATGATTCAGTGGGCAGATGTTGCTCATACTTTACTCAATGCTTGCTCATGACTCGAGAGTGTGTCATGACCTTCACCCAAGGGTATTTGTAGGATTGTACTCAATCTATTTTCACTGAAATTTTGACAGCTGCACGGGTTGAGTTTTTTCTCCATTGTATTATGCCTTTTCAAATTTTGGGCTCATATTCAGAGAGCATCTATCAGCTCTTCTGACATTGTCTTGTTTGTTTCATCAGTCTGAAACACCTGATACAGCGGAATCTTACTTTTTAGTGCAGTAGATTGCTGACAATAGTGGACTAACAATGCCAACAAACTGCCTGACTTTTCACTGTTCACCTCTTCTACTTTCTGACATTCAAAATACAGACTGGAAATAAAGGGATTATATTATAACCCATTAGCAGGTTAAAGGGTACAAGGGTGATGTGATGCTTCTCTGCCTTTTCTGTTTTCATAGTTGAGGCTATAAATTTGGCAAAAATTCTTTCAAAATCGAAACATGCCATTCTATTCACATGTGCTTACAATGCTCAACCTTTCAGACGAGACAGTTCTGGAAGATTGTACAGTTTTTCTGGCATAACCCCCACATAACTTAACACAATCATTTGTGGGGTATTTCTAGGCCTGAAAACAAAGCAGCGATTGTTAAATGTGGCTGCGCTAACCTACTGCAAGTTTTACTTCTGTTGCAATGGCTCAACCTTTGTCATTTGTTGCCCCACCCAAAGCTACATGTAAATGGATGGAGACAGGGACAATGCAGTAATGGTTTGGTTATATCATTGTTACTTTTAGGTACATCCTGGTTGATGAAATTAGAGTAGAATTTTGCAGAATGAGAAAATCTCATTCTCACGAATTTATTTCTAAGCAGTTGAACGGATTGGGGAATATGTCATTTTAATTCTCTCAGACCTTTTTGAAAATTTCGCCCCTGTGACAAGCAGACTGGAGTCCTTGATGGCAACACCTGCCTCCCTTGCAGAACCGTTACTTGTGTTCTTGATTTCTTGAATGCCAAAATAGGCCTTGAACATCAATAAACAAACAAACAATGCAGCAGGCTATTTTGCCTGCATATTGGGTAGGGAATAAATCTCTTTTCTATGTATAAATAAAGGTAATTACCACCATTTTGGGTTTTCCGGGATGCTGTTTTGAAGTCGAGAACTAATCTCTGGCCATATATATTGACAAGTCCATTATTCGATGTATGACCCAGAGGCAAAGTCGAGACTTAAGTACACCATCTTGGAAACCCACATGGTGGTAATAACCAATTTATCTTACAATATTCCTCTCTTTCTTGATTTATTCGCATAAATGAAGGGATGTGCAGTCTTTAATGGTGTCTTTTGGCTCTCATGCACAGTCTATGAATTGTTTTTTTTATCAATGAAGATTGTATTGTGCTCCCCATTCATTGTTCTGGGAGTGCGGTGGCTCAGTGGTAGACTGTTGGACTTCTATGCTAGAGGTCCCAAATTCGATCCCCGTCCGGGACTACCCGCGTTGTGTCCTTAAGCAAGGCACTTTATCCCGGTTGCCGACATGGGGGCACGATGATGCCGTGTACTAAGGCGTACTGCACATCGAGGGTGCACATGTCTTCAACCGCTGTAACCCTGCTTGAGCGGAGCTTGAACAGAGAATGTTGAAGAGCTGACAGTTGCTCGTCGATGCTCGGTGGTTCTCTCTGGGTACTCCAGCTTCCTCCACTCGTAAAACTGTCTAGGTCACGATTAGCCATTGTGCATAAGTATGTGACCTTAAACACCAATAAATAAATAAATAATAATTCATTGTTCTACTTGTACTATAACTGCTGAAGTTTATAGTAGTGTTTCAGCTCTGTATCTTTGATTTATTTTTCATGTTCAACGCATGGTAGGCAATATTAGTTTTTAGCTCGCCTGACTTTCAGTCAGGGTAGCTATAGTGATCACTCACCGTCCGTCGTCTGTGAACAAGGTGTTTGCGTCTTGTCCTCCGAAACCGACGAACCAATTTAATTGATATTTGAGATAATAGTTTGTTATGACATCGCATTTTTGATTTTGTTCAAATCAAGGTGCCTCGCCTCTCGGTAGGGCCATGCCCAAAAAGTGTGCTTAAATCTTAAAAAATCTTCTTCTCATGAACCAGCAGAAGCAGAGACTTGATATTTGGTGTGCAGCTTCCTTTTGAGGCATAGACTCAGATTTGTTCAAGAGGAGTTCAAGGAGCTATATTTGCCTTCGTTATGGGAGGGGCAAGAATTTTTGCCCGCGCAAAATTTCTATTTTCCAAACCAAGAAGCAGATTTGAACCAAATTTGATATGAGGGCCTATTGGGTCGTAAGTTCTTAATTTATGGCAAAAAAAATTTCCTCTTGCCCCCATGGGAACTGCAGGAGCTAAAAATAGAGAAAAATTCAAATGCCCATATCTCCAAAACTAAACAGCACTGAGAATTCTTATTTGGTGTAAAGTTTCCTTATGACCAACAGAATGGAATGGTAAAAGAAAATTGCTATCAGTTTTATAATTGGGTACTTTTTGGGGACTTTGAAAAAGTGCTGAGTCAACATTTTTTAACACTGTGGGTAATGGGAAAAACATTTAAGACTACTTTTCTCCCAAACCACTGCTCCAAAAGCTTTCAAATTTCACATATAACATCTTTGCAAGATTGTTTCACACTTTTATTGAAATCAAATCCCTGGGTCCATATTTGGGCTCTCTATGGGAGCCAAAATGTTTAAATTAGTGCAGTACGAGGAATATTCTTTAAAAATCTTCTTCTTCAGATCCACCAATCAGAATCTTTTGATATTTGTTATGCAGCATGCTTAGGGGGTGAGATTCAGGTTTGTTCAAACGAAGTCCGTGGGTTCATATTTGGGCTCACTATGGGAGCCCGAATTATAACTTAGTTCAAAATGAGGAATTTTCTTTAAAAATCTTCTTCTTCAGATCCAGCACTCGGAATGTTTTGATATTTGGTATGCAGCATCCTTGGGGTTGTGATTTAAGTTTGTTCAAGCCATGTCCCTAGGTTCATATTTGGGCTCACTGTGGGAGCTCAAATTGTAACTTAGTTCAAAATGAGGAATTTTCTTTAAAAATCTTCTTCAGATCCAACAGTCGGAATGTTTTGATATTTGGTATGCAGCATCCTTAGGGGGGTGAGATTCAAGTTTGTTGAAGCCAAGTCCCTGGGTTTATATTTGGGCTCCCTTTGGTGACCCGAATTATAACTTAGTTCAATATGAGGAATTTTTCTTTAAAAATCTTCAGATCCAGCAGTCGGAATGTTTTGATATTTGGTATACAGCATCCCACTGGAGGTGAGATTCAAGTTTCTTCTAGCCAAGTCCCTGGGTTCATATTTGGGCTCCCTGTGGGAGCCCGAATTATTACTTAGTTCAAAATGAGGAATATTCTTTAAAAATCTTCTTTTTTTTAGATCCACTGGTCAGAATCTTTGGATATTTGGTATAAGCTTTTCTTAGGAGGGGCAGATGCAACTTGTTGAAATCAGTTCCCTGGGGTGATATTTAGGCTACCATGTCAGGTGAGTGGCCTCAGACTCTCCTGAGGCCTCTTGTTCTGCAAGTGGCCAACAGAGGAGATAATCTTTGGTACTGATGGGAAAGCTTGCAACACTTTTTGTAGAACCACTGGCAAATTATTCAAAACACAAATAAGTGGATCATTGTCAGACTATTTCCTTGCTGTATTTATTGACAGGCCTGAAAATAAGCAGTCTGACATTTGAAGAATGAGGACCCCAGAGGGTGAATTTGATGATGCCATCCCATACAGCATGCCAATATATCCTTTGGATACCTCTTTCTGTTTAGTTTTGACACCCTGATTCAGATTGAGGTTCACAGAGGGTAAATTTAGTGATGCTACCATGCATAGCATAGTAAATTCACCCTCTAGGGATTTCATTTTGCAGATGATGGTCTGCTTATTTTCTAGCTTATTTATTGAACTGATGCAGCAAAATAAGTTCCCTGCACAACATTCAAAACTAGAAATTCACCCAAACATTTCTTGCAGTATTTCTGGTCCTGACCAAGACTAATGGCCCAACTAATTCAAGATATAATCCATGTACCATGCAGCCAAGAGTGGTGCAGCCACCTTCTGGTCTTTCCCTGGTTTGCAGACTGGGCTGGTACAAAGAAGTCTGATCTGCATCCATACTGTGCACAGAAATTTGTCATTTAATTACGGTTAATTTTTTAATGTAGTGAACTTTTTTTTCTATTTTTCTTTCTGTAAACAGTGACTATCAGAGGCAACAATTTTGGGATGAATCAATATTTGAGATGAGGGACCGATCCAAAGATAAAGATTATGAAGGTCGACCATATTACGGAATCCCAGGAGTAGAAAGACAACCTAACTCACATATAGTGATGGTCATTGTAACTTTCTTAGTCCTTGTAGCCTTTATTCAGGTTATCGTTATAATGTGAGTACTCAGTAGTTTGTGTTTCAATAACAGGCACTCTTCAAAAGGTAGAAAACTAACATTATTAAAAGAAGATTTTATTTATTTATTTATTTATTTATAACATATTATTAATCGAAAATAGAATATGTTTTCATTTTTGGATCCACAATCCAGTGTAAGTATTTCCATTGGTTCCTTGAATCCTGCACCCTATGTAACATGTAATCGGCTAACCCTGTGCACTTTTACAACCTTAGTCAGTGTATATTTTCAAGTAGTATGTGACATGGCAGCCTATCAACTAATCATGTGCTAGCTTACCAACTAACTGTGTGCAGTGTACAGGGTTAGTCAGTTTTTTCTTTCTGGTTATAAATAAGATCATGTGACTAACCATCATTGCGCAGTCTAAGTGAGTGTATACTTTCCTATAGCGTGGAATTTACCATTTTTTTATAACCAAAAAGTGTGACTAACCCTGTGTATTGTACAGGGTTAGTCACACTTTTGGGTTGTAAACACATTTATTATCTCCTTAGTAACTAACCCTGTGCACTGTACACCCTTAGTGTAAAACTCACCTGTAGCAACTCTTTTACCCAACATAATGACCAAAACCAGCTAGAACTATTCTCCTGGAAGCATTCAAACTCCATTTATGTCCCATTATTGGAATAGAATATGGAAAGTTTTTTTTTAAAAATGAAAACATATAGAAAAAAAGTATATTTCAATTAATAGCTTGTTTTATTTGGGTTTAACTCTTTCCATGCTGCAGGCGGATATTCCTGCCCAGCACAGGGTTTCTCTTGTCACTGAAATAAGAATAATTTGGGCACATTTAATCAAACTTTCATCCTGTGAATTAAATGGATTTTTTCATCAAATATTTCTTATGTTACAATTAGATTGATTTTTATACCCCCACTCTGAAGTGGGGGCTATATTGTCCAGGGTTCCCGCACCTTCTTGAATTCCTTGAAAGTCCTTGAATTTCAAAACCCCCTCCCAACCTGGAAACTCCTTGAATCTTGAAGTACCTCCTGGAAACTCCTGGAATTTTTTGAAAAATTAAGTCAGTTGCTCACTGGATGAATTTAGCTCCTAACATTTTTCCTTCTTCCCAACACATGGTCGCTATATACTCCTTGAAAACCCTTGAATTTCACCCAGCTTACTCCTGGAAACTCCTTGAAAAATTGATCTGAACCTTCTGGAAACTCCAGGAATTCTCTTCTCAATTTGATGCAGGAACCCTGTAATGTCGATGGCCTGTATGTCCGTACATCCATGTGTCCATCTGTCTGCCCATCCCTCCGAACTTGTATGCTCAACTCCTCCTACATTATTGAAATGATTTTGATGAAACTTCTCAAACATTACGACTAGCAAGTGACCATGCGGATATTCCAAAATTTTTCATCTATGACAATTTTAACCAGGTTATCTCTCCTGAACTTAAGACTGTTATGGATTTTCAAATGAGATTCTTGTGTGCGCAACTCCTCCTACATTATAGAACTGATTTCAATGAAACTTCTCAAACATTATAACTACCAAGTGAACATGCACGTATTGTCAAATTTTTCATCTGCAACAATTTTTAACAGGTTATCTCCCCTGAATCTAGATTTATTATGGATTTTCAAAAAGTTATGAACACTTTCAACAGTCAGGTTCATGACATGTAGGAGAGTTTTATAGTTAGAGGAAGCTGGAGGGAATCACTGACAACTAGTGAGTAACTGTTAAGACTGTCCATCTTACTAATCTCGTACCAGCAGGCATAGCATTGGTTGAAGGCATGTGTATCATCACAGCACAGTATGCCTTCACACCTTGCGCCACTGTCCTCCCACTTGGGTAATTGGAATTAAGTATCGTGCCCAAGATCACAATGAAGATGACATGAATCAGCATCGAACTTATGATCTTTCAGTCTGAAATCCAATGATCAAACCAGTGAGTCACAATTGGATACGGCTCGGGCTAGAGGCCGTATTTATGAATCAATCTTTACGAAACTTCTTGGGTACCTTTGTTATGACTGTGGGACGAGAACGAGTGATTTTGGGTGCGATCCGAAATTCAAGATGGCTGCCAGCCACCATTTTGTACCGACGATGCAGAAATCTGTTTTTTGTACAGAACTTCCATATGAAAGCTCTGATTTGAATAATTTTTTGTATCAATGTTTAGTACCATGGGATACATCACATATAATACGGGTTTTTTTCTCGTGTGTAAATTATGCAAATTAGACTAACTTTGATGTTTTTTGGTGTTACTTTCAGCACTGTAAGTGCAAATGCCAATACGGCTCGGGCTAGAGGCCGTATTTATGAACCGATCTTTACGAAACTTCTTGGGTACCTTTGTTATCACCGCGGGACGAGAACGAGTGTTTTTGGGTCCGGTCCGAAATTCAAGATGGCCGATGGCATTCATTTTGTACAAAATTTGGTGCAATCAGATTTTTGCACAGAACTTCCATGTGAAAGCGCTGATTTGAATAATTTTTTGTGTGAATGTTTAGTACCATGGGATACATCACATATAATACGGGTTTTTTTCTCGTGTGTAAATTATGCAAATTAGACTAACTTTGATGTTTTTTGGTGTTACTTTCAGCACTGTAAGTGCAAATGCCAATACGGCGCTCAGGCTAGAGGCCGTATTTATGAACCGATCTTTACGAAACTTCTTGGGTACCTTTGTTATCACCGTGGGATGAGAACGAGTGTTTTTGGGTGTGGTCCGAAATTCAAGATGGCCACCAGCAGCCATTTTGAACCAAAATTAGTGCAATCAGTCTTTTGTGCAGAACTTCTGTATGAAAGTTCTGATTTGAATAAATTTTTGTATGAATGTTTAGTAACATGGAATACATCACATATAGTACAGGTTTTTTTCTCGTGCAGAAATTATGCAAATTAGATGAACTTTGATTCATTCAGTGCTACTTATACACTGTAAGTGCACATGTCAATACGGCTTGGGCTAGAGGCTGTATTTATGAACCGATCTTCACAAAACTTCTTGGGTACCTTTGTTATCACCTTGGGACGAGAATGAGTGTTTCTGGGTGTGGTCCAAAATTCAAGATGGCAGCCAGTGGCCATTTTGTACCGAAATTAGGTCCAATCAGTTTTTTGTCACAACTTCTACACAGCTCATATTTGTGAACTGATCTTCACGAAACTTCTTGGGTACCTTTGTTTTCACCTTGGGACAGGAATGAGTGTGTTTTGGGGTGCCTTTGTTATCACTGTGCTATGAGAACAGATATTTTGGGGTTCAGTCAGACCCATTCTGGAACGCAAAGATTTCTTTTCTAGTTTAGCATCTGTCACCCACCTTTACAATACTTTACCTATACATTTGTTACAGGCAACGGTCAGTATTTATGTACAGACCGTTACAATACTTTATATGTACCTTTGTTATCAGGTCATTACCTAGATGTTTGTCATTGCTGTATCACATACTATACATGTACATGTCTTTGTCTTTGTCTTGACAAGTTGAGCTACAGTGTCATTGACACTTTCATTTATAATGTGAATGCCAAGAAAACAAGTAGTACATTAACCCTTTACAACCAATGCAGGCAATTTCAAAATTTATTCACAAAATCTTGTCATATGACCCCATCATTGGAATGAATTCGATTTGTTCGTTTCAAGGAGGAGTCCTTTGATAATGTTTTGTTAAATTTTTCTGAAAATTCTTTTTTGTTCAAATGCTCAATTTTTAAATTTACGTGGGTGTCATTCAGTTCCACTGAGACATTATAAGCTATGTTTTTTAGGTAAGGAATGAAAATTTTCTGTTTTATTGGAGAAACTTTTTTTTGCTAGTGGTGTCTGTTTTCCATGTTAGGTAGAAGGTTAACCCAAAAGAGACCAGGCATTTTACACCATTTTTTCCCACTCTTCGAAGAGCCAAATTCTATGCCTCTTGGTAATGATTTCTTGTCAAGTCTTGGTAGCCTTCAAATAGAGATGGGCAGTATACTGAAAAACTGAACCGATACCGATATCATGGTGATACCAAAAAATAAAAACGAACCAATCATTGAATACCAAAACCATTTCTATTTTCAAATTTTCCTACATTTGCTATCCATAAGACCTTGTTGAGGCTTGATAACAACTGAAGTGTACATTTTCATGAAAGAAGTTACCGATTTTCTTTCAAGTTTTGTTAACCCATAACCCTTTACCTAACGAATCGACCAGAACGGCCCGTGTAATTTAAAAATTTAGAAGTTGAAAAAGATATATTTTTCAAGTTTTATTTAAACCATATCATCTGACCCCCTCATTGGAACGGGCTCATCAAACTGTTTCCAATGAAGGTCACATGATGTGATTTTGTTGAAATATTTTGAAAAATTAAAAAAAACCAATAATTAAAGTAATAAATTTTAATATCCTGTGCTTTGGGTAAAGGGTTAAAGGCTTGTCCTGAATTCCCACTAGCTACAACCTGTAAATGTCCAGTTGATTAGCAGTGATTTCTAGTCAAGTCTTGTCTGTCTGTTAAAGCAACCAGGACTTGACTAGAAATCACCACCCAGGTGATTTGTCCATTGTCAGCAGGACCTCCTCATGATGGCATGCTAAGGACACATGCTCTGAGACTGCAAAAACCCAAAATAGGCCTTTAACTCTTTCCTTAATATAGCGGCCAAAAATGGCCAGAAAATTATTCAGTATAAGTGTACCACAGCCTAAAATATCTCAGAAGTTTCTCAATAAAACCATACAAATATGGATACTGGTTGAAATGATATCCATATTCATCTGATTTTATTGAAAAATTGTGAAATTTAAATTATTTTTTTAAAAATATAGTGTTAGGTAAAGGTTTAAAGGTTAAGGTGTGTTTGGAAAAAGTCACAAATTACTGTAGATATGTTTTGTGTTGACAAAGGAATGCCAGTGTTGAGCTCATTGGCAGTGGCATTTGTGGCGCTGTGATAGAGCGATGCAAAAATTCCTGTATTTTCCTAGTGTGAATTACTCTTTGGTACTATCAACAAATCTCTGGCAAGAGACCGAATAACAAACTGATAGCGCGATTTACTCCCCTAAAAATACCCAAACCGATATCAAACTCAAAATTGAATGCCGCCCACTTATCTACCTTTAAAGCCAGCCTTAAATTGATTAGAATTCTCTGTGTAGGTAAATGTCATGTGCATGTTTTCCTTGAGTTTGCAGGATAAGGTATCTGTCATGAAGTAGCTTAAAAGTCAAACCTGTAGACCATTAAGAATTAAACCAAATACTGTTGTTTCAAGCTTGTTTTTAAACAGAGATGAAGTATATGAGTTCCTAACACTGAAACAACTGATGATAAAGCACCAGAAAAAGTCAGATGTAGGATATTTGCAAGAAATTTTTCTTTTGTTTTTGTTCATTTTGATAATACCAATTCTTGACATTGATTCTTGGAATACTTTCTGGCCGTGAGTTCCAAGGATTTATGAGAAAGGGCTGCTATCATCCATAGAGCGAAAACAAGTTTTTTTTTTATTTTTGCAAATGTGATACAGGTTATTTTCTCAGTGCATATATAGAACATTCTTAAATTTTGACATGGTTTGAACAAGCCTGGAAATAAGTCACGAATGACCAATTAGATTACCTGTGGGTTACGTCAGAGCTGTAAAATAGCCTAACAAACAAAAGGTTAGGACAGAGTAGTACAACAAAACTTTATTGAATTACTAATCTTGCATGTTTTGTCAGAAAGACTGATAGTATTTCAGAACTATCTCGACTCAAAGGTTGAGTATTGCATCCACATATGAATAGAATGGCATGCTATTTCCATCTTAAAAGAATTTCTACCAAAATAAATAGCAACAATTAAGGCCTAAAAACATTAAAAATCTGTTTCTCAGGATTTCCTGCATGGTCTTTTTGGCTGCCGCATGCTCTCTTTTTATAACCAATGCAAACTTGAAAAAATAAAAATTAAATGGTTTATATCTGATATTTTACCCAAGTCAGTAAAATTCTTCCTTGAGTGCAACAAGGCTTTGCAATGCTTTAGCACTCAAGGTACGTAATACACCACCACCCATGCTATTCTGTAGATTATGAGGCCTAAAACATAAAACAAACCAAGAACATGAACTTTTTAATGGCAAAGAAATAATTACAAAAATAAAAAATGAAATAAAAAACTGCCCACCCGCATGCAGTTTTACCAAAAAATGGCCTGAGAAACAGAAGATCTACTTTGTGAGACCTAACGTGCAATTTCGCTTTGGCGAGATTGCACATTAGTTTTTGAGATTTATATAGGTAGAAATCCTGTTAAGACGTAACAAAAGCATGACTGGCATAGTAAAAACAGAGAAAGCGGAGAAGCATCACAACACCCTTTTCCTATGGGTTATCACCTTGTTATATAGCGCCAGCGGGTTATGATATAAGTCCTTTATTTCCTGGTCTGTTTGAAGAATGACAAATTGCATTCTGCCATCTCATGTTAAATGTTAAAAATCTTCTGCAGTTCTCCAAATGAAATGGAATAAGGAATGGAACCCAATTTCGATGTTCTGAGAACTCCATATATCACTACCAGAGTTTCAAGTGATTTGTTGATCAATAAGTTGTCAGTGATGTTCCTAATATTTCTGAAGAGAATACCCAGAAGTGGATCATTGTGTATTACATGGGGAAATTAATTCTGCATCACTCTTACAATAGATTTGCTACCCAATACCTGGATGGTTTGTCCTCAAGTCTGCAGCATATTATTATTGTACTCCCTACAAAATCTTTTAACCCTGGTGTTCATTGTAAATTTTGTGTTTGAACAATTTGCTTCATCCCTTCCTGGATTCTGAACAATCATGATTCAGTTCTTATGTTTACAACTTTAATTAATTGTAAGTGTTAGGGCTGCACAGTATTTCAGTATCAAAATTGTAACCGTTTGAATATCATCTGTCAAATTTGAGTACTGGTATACCTTCACTAACGGTAAGATTATTATTATTATTTATTTGTCTTTTTATTTCAGTAATTCAACTGCGTGGCGAAAACAGAGTTTAAATGAAAGAGACCAACTTATAATTGAACAATACCTTCAGACGAGGGCAAGGGCAAGGTATGATGTAGTGAATTTTCATCTTGCTCCATTTTGCATTCAGTGTATATTAAATTATCTGGGGAAAAGCATGAGTGGCCTCGAATTAAAACAAAATATTTGAAAAGTGT
This sequence comes from Pictodentalium vernedei, assembly GCA_031216915.1. NCBI lineage: Eukaryota > Metazoa > Mollusca > Scaphopoda > Dentaliida > Dentaliidae > Pictodentalium > Pictodentalium vernedei. Next base: position 355,390,142 of record CM062292.1, on the reverse strand, counting down.
TTGATTTTATACAACCAGTTTTGCTGGAAGTCATTGAAAGCCTTTGAAAAATAAAATGTTGGACACTACATGCAGTACATTGGAGCCCACTTAATTGGATAACTTTTAATTGTATATCCCTGTTAATTGAATATAATTTTCAAACACAAAACTATTTACCATACCTTCAGTACAGATTTGATCTGTTAATTGCATTTGGGTTGTAGAGTAAACTCCTGTTAATTGTATATAAATTTTTGTAATATGTCGAAAAAATTACTGTCACATGCACCAAATTCCCCCTATTTATCAACCTTTTTGGCCTCACTACATCCAATACAGGCATTTATTCTATTATATCTTGTTTGACAGAGCTCATAGAGCTCTGTCAAACAAGATATAATAGAATAAATGCTCAGTTTACCTCCAGAACACAGGAATTGACGAAATCCCTGTTAATTGTATACTCCTGTTAATTGAATAATTTTCACTGGCAAAATGGATATTCACTTAAGAGGATTCTACTGTATTCTATTTTTCTTTTCAAATTTTCTTCAAGAACTCTTGCATATTTTAAAATTTTCATATTATCATTGTTCAAACGAGGTTATCAAACCAGGTTATTGCTTCCCGAATTTAGGTTTAATAAAAACTTCTTCATGAAATTCTTTTGTGTGCAACTCCTCCTACATTTTTGAATTGATTCAGATAAAACATTTTATACATGATGACTAGAGAGCACAATGGCTCATTGATGACAGCAGGGCTTGAGATCAAAAGGTCGACAGTTTTATCCTGCACTGCATCTGCATTGTGTCCTTAAGCAAGACACTTCAACCCAGTTGCTTATATGAGAGCCTGATGGTGCCATGTACTAAGTCGTACAGCATGGCTGCCGTACACCTATCTTCAGCTGATGTTAAAAAAGTCTGATAGTTACTCACCATTTCTTGGTGGCTCTCTCCAGGTACTGCAGATTCCATCACCCATAAAGCTGTTCGACATGATATGTCCCTGGCTTCAACTAATGTTAAGAGAGTCTGACAGTTACTTGTAATTCCTTTATGGTTCTCTCCAGGTACTCCAGTTTCCTTCACCCATAAAATTGTTCGACACAATATGACCATGGCAGTTGAAAGTGTTTGTTAATCCTTTATCCAATGTAACATCCAAAACCGGCCTGTGCTATTTACAAAAATCGCCATTCAGTTTTCATTATTTTTTTCATTTTTGTCTAAAAAAAACAGCTTGTGACCCCTTATTTGAATGAGCTTGTTGAGCTCATTCAGATGAGTATCCATAAGCTATGTTTTTGACTTAAAAAATGAGTTATTCGAAAAATTTTGTTTGCGAGTGTTGTCTGCCTTTCATTTTAGGTAAAAGGTTAAACCCAATAAACAAACAAACATGACCACCAGCAAGTAGACATGACATGCATAGTCCCAAATGTTCAAGCTGTGACAATTTTAACTTTTTGTTAAAGGCAGGAAGATTATTAAAGAATTTTTATCTTTCAGGGCTAATGGAGATGAAAAGCAAATGGAGTTATTCAGAAAGAGAGTGGAAGAAAGTACCAAAAAGAGATGACAGATAAACTTTGTTATTCAAAAAGAGTAAAAGAAAATGAAAAAACTTAATTGAGAATATATTTACTTTTTGGCTATAAAAGTCATGGGGAATTAGAGAACAACAGATGTGTAAGATTCTCTGTATATAATAAACATGGGGTAATTCAGAGCCATGCCTGAAAATAAGCCTGGCATTTGCAGAATGAGGTTCCCAGAGGGTGAATTTGATTATGCTATCCCATACTGTGGGCAAATTTATCCTCCGGGTACCTCTTTCTGTATAGTTTTGAGACCCTGATTCAGATTGAGGTTTACAGAGGGTAGATTTAGTGATGCTACCCCTTAGCATTACTAAATTCACCCTTTGGGGACCTCATTTTGCAGATGACAGTCTGCTTATTTTCTGGCTTGTTCAGAGCATATATTTTCTTTTATGATAAAAAGATGATTAGGAACAAACATTCTGTGATAATAAACAGTTTTCAATGGTTCACTTTTTTTTGTTTTTCTTTAACATTGTCAATTGATGGAAAAAAGCGTTTACATTGTTTTACTGCCTTCAGTGCTGTGATGACAAAAGTGATATTTTTTTGCAAACAGATCATGTTATGATCATGTCATAGTTACAGCAGTCAGTGGCCACTGTCTACAACGGGTGCCCTTTAGTGATCAGCCTGTCCATCCATTCGTCTGTCCAGCCCGTTTTCCACACATTTTTTCAGCCATCAATAGAAATATTGAAATGATTTTTTTTATATAGATTTTATATAGCTTCCTGATGGGTACTTTTTTTACGGGGGGTTATTGCCCTTGAACTTAGGAATTCGACAGTTACAACAGGTTTTCCATACCGGGTAGTTTTCTGCTTCTGAGCTTGTAAATCTTTACTAGATATGTTCATCTGCTGGGTGTATATGGGAATAGAGAAGATAGACAGTGTGAAGATGAGGATGGGTGAGTGTGTGGTGGGTGGGGGCAGTCTATGTTTGGGGACAAATGACCCCCCCCCCCCCCCCCATACACACACACACACCCAAACATTCCCCCTCCCCATACTGCTGACATCAGTGTGTCAAGATTTCTAAAATAAAATACCTTGAAAAATCGAAGAAAAATAAATGAAAAATACTAGTTCGTATTCAGTGTTCACACATTTTGTTTTTGCCAGGTAAAATTCTGAAGTGTTGCTGTGTGGAAAGTGAATAGAGAATTTTGACCACATCTCGACCCAGTCATGATCTGGTCAAAATTCTCTGTCCACTTTTGTGATAATAATATTGTATGCATATTTCTTTGCATTACAAGTGAATTTCAATGACCAGTAATAGAAGAAAACATCAAAGAGCTCTGTCAAACAAGATATAATAGATTAAATGCCTGTATTTGATGTACTGAGGGCAAATAGGTCTATAAACAAAGCAAAACTTGGGAGAGTCAGGGCAGTTTCTCAACAGGTTACAAGATTTTTGATTCAATTAACTGGTTGAGTGCTGGAAGCCCATATTTGGGCTTTACTCTGACGTGCAGGGACCGTAATGTAAAGGCCTTATATTCAGTGGATGTGCATCATATTATCATTGAAGTGAAATTATTTAGTCTGTATAGGTTTGCCTTGTTACAATTTATGGGAGAGTGCCTTGGGGCACTCTCCCACAAATTGTAACAAGGCAAAGACATGTGAACAAATTTTGATGGTCAAAAATAATTTAGCACTCTACCAGTTAATAGGAGTTTACTCTATAACCTATATTCAATTAACAGGTTAAATTTATACTGGAGGTATGGTAAATGGTTTTGTGTTGGGAAATTATATTCAATTAACAGGATTATTCAGTTGAGAGATATCCATTTAAGTGGGCTCCAGTGTATCTGGATTACTCAGTTGAATCAATATCTTTGTATTTAGTGATCTATCAGCTTCAGTTTTTCTCCAATTTTCCAACATAAATGTGCAGAGTTCATGCATACTATGGAAACTACTGGGGTACGTTTTTAGCTTAACTTAACAAAGTCAAGATAAGCTATTGCCATTACGCGTCCGGAAGTCTGTGAGTCTGTTCACATTTTCCTTTAGCAAGGGCTATGCCCTGCAGTTCTTGTCTGATCGTCACGAAATTTCATATGCAGGTTTGGGGTCATGTCTAGATGAGAACGTCGCCTTTTGGTCGCGATCGGTCAACTGGTATGGCTGCCTGAGCCCAAAACCCGAAAACCATTAGCACAGTCTACAGGTTGTATTTATGAAGGGATTTCATTGTAACCTGGTAGGATGCCTCTGTATAATGCCTAGATGAGAACGTCCCCTTTTGGGCATGATCTGTCAACCGTGATGGCTGCACAAGCACGAAACCCAAAAACTTTTAGCACAGTCCTCAGGTCATGTTTAATATGGAGAGATTTCATTGTAACTTGGTAGGATGACTCCTTATGATGTCTAGATGAGAATTCCCCATTTGGGCGTGATCTGCCAACCGTGACGACTGCCCGATCCCAAAACCCAAAAACCTTTAGCACAGTCTACAGGTCATATGAATTGAGGAATTTCATTGTAACTTGGTGGGTTGACTTCATATGATGTCTAGATGAGAAAGTCCTCTTTTGGACGTGATTGGGCAAATGTGACGGCTACAGGGGCCCAAAGCCCGAAAACCTTTAGCACAGTCTACAGGTCATATTTATGAAGGGATTTCATTGTAACTTGGTAGGATGACTCCAAATAATGTCTAGATGAGAACGTCCCATTTTGATCGCGATCATTCAGCCTTGATGGGTGCCAGAGCCCAAAAACCTTTAGCATAGGCAAAAGGTCATATTTATGGAAGGATTTCATTGTAACCTGTTAGGTTGACTCCATATAATGCTAGATGATAACATCCCCTTTTGGTCGTGATTGGTCAACTGTGATGGCTACAGGTGCCCGAAGCCAGATAAAACACAGTCTACAGGTCATATTTATGAAGGGATTTCATTGTAACTTCATAGGATCACTCCAGATGATGCCCAGATGAGATTGTCCCCTTTGATTGCGATCATTCAACCATGATGGCTGCCCGAGCCCGAAGCCCCAAAACCTTTAGCACAGTCTACAGGTCATATTTATGAAGGGATTTAATTGTAACTTGGTAGGTTGACTTCATATAATGTCTAGATGAGAACGTCCCCTTTTGGACATGATTGGGCAACTGTGATGGCTACAGGGGCCCGAAGCCCGAAAACCTTTAGAACAGTCTACAGGTCATAATTATGAAGGGATTTCATTGTAGCTTGGTAGGATGACTCCAAATAATGTCTAGATGAGAACATCCCCTTTTGGTCACGATCATTCAGCCTTTATGGCTGCCCGAGCCCAAAGACCTTTAGCATGGTCTATAGGTCGTATTTATGGAAGGATTTCATTGTAACTTGTTAGGTTGACTCCATATAATGCCTAGATGATGACATCCCCTTTTGGTCGTGATTGGTCAACTGTGATGGCTACAGGTGCCCAAAGCCCGAACATCTTGAGCACAGTCTACAGGTCATATTCATTGTAACTTGGTGGGTTGGCTTCATATGATGTCTAGATGAGAAAGTCCCCTTTTGGATGTGATTGGGCAACTGTGATGGCTACAGGGGCCCAAAGCCCGAAAACCTTTAGCACAGTCTACAGGTCATATTTATGAAGGGATTTCATTGTAACTTGGTAGGATGACTCCAAATAATGTCTAGATGAGAACGTCCCATTTTGATCGCGATCATTCAGCCTTGATGGGTGCCCTAGCCCAAAAACCTTTAGCACAGGCAAAAGGTCATATTTATGGAAGGATTTCATTGTAACCTGTTAGGTTGACTCCATATAATGCTAGATGATAACATCCCCTTTTGGTCGTGATTGGTCAACTGTGATGGCTACAGGTGCCCGAAGCCCGAAAACCTTGAGCACAGTCTACAGGTCATATTTATGAAGGGATTTCATTGTAACTTCGTAGGATCACTGCAGATGATGCCCAGATGAGATTGTCCCCTTTGATTGCGATCATTCAACCATGATGGCTGCCCGAGCCTGAAGCCCGAAAACCTTTAGCACAGTCTACAGGTCATATTTATGAAGGGATTTCATTGTAACTTGGTAGGTTGACTTCATATAATGTCTAGATGAGAACGTCCCCTTTTGGACATGATTGGGCAACTGTGATGGCTACAGGGGCCCGAAGCCCGAAAACCTTTAGAACAGTCTACAAGTCATAATTATGAAGGGATTTCATTGTAGCTTGGTAGGATGACTCCAAATAATGTCTAGATGAGAACATCCCCTTTTGGTCGCGATCATGCAGCCTTTATGGCTGCCCGAGCCCAAAGACCTTTAGCATGGTCTATAGGTCGTATTCATGGAAGGATTTCATTGTAACTTGTTAGGTTGACTCCATATAATGCCTAGATGATGACATCCCCTTTTGGTCGTGATTGGTAAACTGTGATGGCTACAGGTGCCCAAAGCTCGAACATCTTGAGCACAGTCTACAGGTCATATTTATGAAGGGATTTCATTGTAACTTCGTAGGATCACTCCAGATGATGCCCAGATGAGAATTCCCCTTTTGGTTGCGATCATTCAACCATTATGGCTGCCCGAGCCCGAATACATTTAGCACAGTCTACAGGTCATATTTATGAAGGGATTTCATTGTAACTTGGTAGGTTTGTCTTCATGTAATGTCCAGATGAGAATGTCCCCTTTTGGACATGATTGGGCAACTGTGACAGCTACAGGGGCCCGAAGCCCGAAAACCTTTAGAACAGTCTACAGGTCATAATTATGAAGGGATTTCATTGTAGCTTGGTAGGATGACTCCAAATAATGTCTAGATGAGAACATCCCCTTTTGGTCGCGATCATTCAGCCTTGATGGCTGCCCGATCCCAAAAACCTTTAGCATAGTCTATAGGTCGTATTTATAGAAGGATTTCATTGTAACTTGTTAGGTTGACTCCATATAATGCCTAGATGATGACATCCCCTTTTGGTTGCGATTGGTCAACTGTGATGGCTACAGGTGCCCAAAGCCCGAACATCTTGAGCACAGTCTATAGGTCATATTTATGAAGGGATTTCATTGTAACTTCGTAGGATCACTCCAGATGATGCCCAGATGAGAATTCCCCTTTTGGTTGCGATCATTCAACCATTATGGCTGCCCGAGGCCGAATACCTTTAGCACAGTCTGCAGGTCATATTTATGAAGGGATTTCATTGTAACTTGGTAGGTTTGACTTCATGTAATGTCTAGATGAAAATGTCCCCTTTTGGACATGATTGGGCAACTGTGACAGCTACAGGGGCCCGAAGTCCGAAAACCTTTAGAACAGTCTACAGGTCATAATTAGGAAGGGATTTCATTGTAGCTTGGTAGGATGACTCCAAATAATGTCTAGATGAGAACGTCCCATTTTGATCGCGATCATTCAGCCTTGATGGATGTCCGAGCCCAAAACCTTTAGGCAAAAGGTCATATTTATGGAAGGATTTCATTGTAACCTGTTAGGTTGACTCCATATAATGCTAGATGATAACATCCCATTTTGGTCGTGATTGGTCAACTGTGATGGCTACAGGTGCCTGAAGCCCGAAAACCTTGAGCACAGTCTCAGGTCTTATTTATGAAGGGATTTCATTTTAACTTCGTAGGAAAACTCCAGATGATGCCCAGATGAGATTGTCCCCTTTGATTGCGATCATTCAACCATGATGGCTGCCCGAGCCCGAAAACCTTTAGCACAGTCTACAGGTCATATTTATGAAGGGATTTCATTGTAACTTGGTAGGTTGACTTCATATAATGTGTAGATGAGAACATCTCCTTTTGGTCCTGATTGGGCAACTGTGACGGCTACAGGGGCCCGAAGCCCGAAAACCTTTAGCACAGTCTACAGGTCATATTTATGAAGGGATTTCATTGTAACTTCATAGGATCACTCCAGATGATGCCCAGATGAGAATGTCCCCTTTTGGTTGTGATCATTCAACCATTATGGCTGCCTGAGTCCGAAGCACGAATACCTTTAGCCCAGTCTACAGGTCATATTTATGAAGGGATTTCATTGTAACTTAGTAGGTTTGACTTCATATAATGTCTAGATGAGAACGTCCCCTTTTGGAGATGATTGGGCAACTGTGACAGCTACAGGGGCCCGAAGCCTGAAAACCTTTAGAACAGTCTACAGGCCATAATTATGAAGGGATTTCATTGTAGCTTGGTAGGATGACTCCAAATAATGTCTAGATGAGAACATCCCCTTTTGGTCGCGATCATTCAGCCTTTATGGCTGCCCGAGCCCAAAGACCTTCAGCATGGTCTATAGGTCGTATTTATGGAATGATTTCATTGTAACTTGTTAGGTTGACTCCATATAATGCCTAGATGATGACATCCCCTTTTGGTTGTGATTGGTCAACTGTGATGGCTACAGGTGCCCAAAGCCCGAACATCTTGAGCACAGTCTACAGGTCATATTTATGAAGGGATTTCATTGTAACTTCGTAGGATCACTCCAGATGATGCCCAGATGAGAATTCCCCTTTTGGTTGCGATCATTCAACCATTATGGCTGCCCGAGGCCGAATACCTTTAGCACAGTCTGCAGGTCATATTTATGAAGGGATTTCATTGTAACTTGGTAGGTTTGACTTCATGTAATGTCTAGATGAGAATGTCCCCTTTTGGACATGATTGGGCAACTGTGACAGCTACAGGGGCCCGAAGCCTGAAAACCTTTAGAACAGTCTACAGGTCATAATTATGAAGGGATTTCATTGTAGCTTGGTAGGATGACTCCAAATAATGTCTAGATGAGAACGTCCCATTTTGATCGTGATCATTCAGCCTTGATGGGTGCCCGAGCCCAAAAACCTTTAGCATAGGGAAAAGGTCATATTTATGGAAGGATTTCATTGTAACCTGTTAGGTTAACTCCATATAATGCTAGATGATAACATCCCATTTTGGTCGTGATTGGTCAACTGTGATGGCTACAGGTGCCCGAAGCCCGAAAACCTTTAGCACAGTCTACAGGCCATAATTATGAAGGGATTTCATTGTAGCTTGATAGGATGACTCCAAATAATGTCTAGATGAGAACGTCCCCTTTTGGTCGTGATCATTCAGCCTTGATGGCTGCCCAATCCCAAAACGTTTAGCACAGTCTATAGGTCATGTTTATGGAAAGATTTCATTGTAACCTATTAGGTTGACTCCATATAATGCCTAGATGATGACATCCCCTTTTGGTCGTGATTGGTCAACTGTGATGGCTTCAGGGGCCCGAAGTCTGAAAACCTTGAGCACAGTCTATAGGTCCTATTTATGAAGGGATTTCATTGTAACTTTGTAGGATCACTCCAGATGATGCCCAGATGAGAATGTCCCCTTTTGGTTGCGATTATTCAACCATGATGGCTGCCAGAGCCCAAAAACCTTTAGCACAGTCTACAGGTCATATTTATGAAGGGATTTCATTGTAACTTGGTAGGTTGACTTCATATAATGTCTAGATGAGAACGTCCCCTTTGGACACAATTGGGAAACTGATGGATACAGGAGCCTGAAGCCAAAAAACCTTTAGCACAGTCTACAGGCCATATTTATAAAGGGATTTCAATGTAACTTGATAGGATGACTCGTTTTGGAATAATTTCACTGTAACTTGGTAACTTTCGTTGATCTACGTTAAGAGAGGGCCACATACAGTAACTGTGAGGTCATATTAACCCACCCCTCAGCTCTTTAGTACAGTGTACACCTCATATTATTTTTATCAAAAACATAGCATACAGGGAACAGAAATGAACATATTCCCAATTATCACAATTCTTGTCTTATTTCATAATCCTTTCATAAACATTGAACATTATCCTTTTCATCAAACACAACACACAAGCTACAGTGTCATTGACACTTTCATTTAGTTACCTGTCTGGTAACAAACCCGTGTAAAAATTACATTTGAAAAAATAGCCAATTTTTCACAGCCACTATTTCCCATAATTCATCTGGTAATTTACCCCTATGTATCAGACTCCAACTTTGGGACCAAAACTTCAAATTTTCTTGTCCAACAAAAAGCCTAATGTAATCATATATCTGATACTAAAAATATATCTCTATTTTACATGGCCTTAGTTTTAACATATGCCCTATGTTTAGAATTTCACCCCTGTGCAATAATGCGAAACTGTAGAGTGGAACCTCATGGACCCTCTTTGCAAAAGAATATCCACTAGTAAAGAGGTCTGTCCCATTATATAATATATATATGTGAACCCATACCATGTATGGTACACACAATGTCAGCATCCGGGGTGGCCCCCGTAGTTCGTCCATCCTTTGTCCGTCTGGCGTCCGTATCCATTTCTTTGGCATTCGATAACGTGAAAACTATTGCTTAGATTGTCATGATACTTTTATATTTGTGTTCAGGTTACTAATGTGCCGAGCTGTGCAGCTTTTGGTGTAAATCTGATTATTCAATACTGAGATATTATCCCTTTACCCATCCAGTTAAGCATTATTCCAATCCATTTATTTGGCATGCAATAACTAAAAAAGTATCAATCCTATTGTCATGTTACTTGATAGATATGTTCAGGTAACTGATGTGCCGAGCTGTATAGTTTTGATGTAAATCTGACGATTCGATCCTGAGATACTAACTCTTTATCCCTCAAATTAAGCATTACTCCAATCCATTTCTTTGGCATGCAGTAACCTAAAAAATATTGATTTATATAATAGGTTGCCTTGTTACTTCATATGTGTGGTCAGGTTTCCGATGTGCCGAGCTGTATAGATTTTGGTGTAAATCTGGTAGTTTGATCCTGAGATTTTAACCCTTTATCCATCAAATTGTGTATTTTTCCAGTCTATTTCTTTGACATGTGATAACTCAAAGAATATCAATCTGATTGTCTTGTTACTTCATATAGATGTTCAGGTTACTGATTTGCTGAGCTGTATAGTTTTTTTTATATAAATATGATCATTTGATCCCGAGGTATTAACCCTTGATCCACTAATTAATAAATGTTTTCAATCTATTTCTTTGACATGCATTACCTCAAATAATATTAATCAGACTGTGTTGTTACTTTAAATTTCTGTTTAGGTTACTGATGTACTGAGCTGTATAGTTTTGGGTGTAAATCTGTTATTTTGATCCTCTGATATCAACCATTTATCCATCAAATTAAGAATTACTGCAATCAGTTTCTTTGGAATGCGATAACTCAAAAATATTGATCAAAGTTATTATGTGTACCCATACCATGTATGGTACACATAATGTCGGCATCCGGGGTGGCCTTCCGTCATTCGTCCATCCTTTGTCTGTCCATCTGTCTGTCCATTCGGTGTCCATATCCATTTCTTTGGCATTCGATAACTTGAAAAATATTGCTTGGATTATGTTACTTTATATTTGTGTTCAGGTTACTGATGTGCCAAGCTGTATAGCTTTTAGTGTAAATCTGATAATTTGATCCTGAGATGTTAACCCTTTATCCTTTATTATCCTTCAAACTGAGAATTCTTCCAATCCCTCCAATCCCTTTGGCATGAGATAACTCAAAAAATATCAATCCAATTGTCATGTTACTTTATATGTATCTTCAGTTTACTGATGTGCCACACTGTATAGTTTTTGGTGTAAATCTGATAATTTGATCCTGAGATATTAACCCTTTATCCATCAAATTGAAAATCCCTCCAAAAATTGGTCCTGCGATAATAACAGCTTTCTTCTAGTTGCGCATTTGGGTACACATCTGACAATTTAATCGGCCTATTTTTTTTTTAAATCTTCTCATGAACCAGCTGTAGCAGAGATTTGTTATTTGGTATACAGCTTCCTTTTGATGTGTAGACTCAAATTTGTTCAAGAGAAGTTCGAGGGACAATATTTTTCATCGTAACGGGAAGGACAAGAATATTTGCCCTGCCCAAAATTTCTATTTTCCAAACCGAGAGGCCAATTTGAACCAAATTTGATATGAAGTATTAATGGGTCATAAGTACTTGATTTATGCAAAACAAATTTTTCAAAATGCCCCATGGGAACCACAGAAGCTAAAAATAGAAAAAAATTTCAAACGCCCTTATCTCCTAAACTACACGGCTCTAAGAATTCTTATTTGGTATGAAGCTTCTTTAGGACCAAGAGAATTGTATGGCCCGAAAAAATTGCTATCGGTTTTATCATAGGGTACTTTTTTGGGACTTTGAAAAAATGCTGACTCAGCATTTTTTAACACTGTAGGTAATGGGGAAAACATTTAAGTCTCTTCTCCCAAACCACTGCTCCAAAAGCTTTCACATATACCATCTTTGGAGCCCAAATGTTTAAACTAGTGAAGTATGAGGAATATTCTTTAAAAGTTAAAAAATTTATAGTAATTTCTATATTTTTTATACTTACCAATGACCCAGACATAGCTGGTGCTAACTCTTAAAATATAGGGCCAAACACAAATTTTGCCCCCCAATCCCCAAAATTTGCATCTAAAACCAAAGAAAACATGTCCTGAATGGCCCTCCACACTTCACCTCTACTGCGCATGCGCAGTGTCAAGGACGTTCCGAAATTGGCGCCATTAATCATTCTAATAACCAGTGCCTGGTAAGCGCTATGTACTCAGCGGGGAGGCAAGAGTTCCCAACTCCTGGGAGGGCCATCCCCATCTGGGTCAGTGGTAAGTATAAAAAATATAGAAATTACTATAAATTTTTTAACATTTTTATACTGTACCAATGACCCAGACATAGCTGAATAGTAAAAAGGCTGGAGGGCCAAGGACATAGAGCAAGATGGAATACGCTCAATAATATAAAATAGAGTCATCCCCTCTAGGAAAAAAGAAGTAATAGGCCTTACATGTATCTTTCTTATTTATGATAAATTAGAAAGATACAACACCTTCCAAAATTGAGCATCATACATCCATGTACTCTATTAATATCCAATATAATCCTTATACTAATAATTTTTAAAGTAAGCCAATAAATAAAGTAAGTCTAGAGAATAGAAACTCTTATACTCCTTAAAAGTGTCTGAGGATTGCATAATCATGTCCGTAGACACGTGCTATATTAAAAAGCTATACTTTAAAAACTAAGACTTGAATGAATTTTTAAAACATAAACTTCTCACTAAACAACCATCCCAATAACAGCTCAGAATTACTAACTCCGGAGGAGGTATCCCCTTGTTTTCATAGTAAAACAGGTGACCCAAGGGAACACCCTCCCCCTTTTTCTTGCCCTGGGTCAAATAGCCCAGAGCGAAGAGGGCAGCAGAACGGAGTCACTGCCGAAACAGACAGCCTACCTAGCTATAGTAGCAACTGTTAAGTGAATGACATTCTGAGCAGTAGATAATAGACCTAACAATAGAGGCCTCCAGAAATGGACTCGATATTTCTGAGATAAAAATTCATGAATGTGGATGGCTGAGCGCAATGAGCAGCCTTCAAAAATCTATAATAGCGACACTATTAATGTAAGCCCAAGATGTAGAAGAACTCTTACTTCATGAACCGAAATCTTAAGCACAACTGCTGAGTCAATGATATACCATAAGCAGTACCGATAGTTAATAGAATCCATTAGCAATAGAATGGAGCGTAACGTCCTTCTATTAGGCATCAAAGACAGAAGAAGCTTACGCCCGTAGTAATAAACAGATATCTGTTTATAAATACCTAAACTCTAACAGGAGAGAGTAAAGGCCTATGCCCGTACGAAGACGGAAGGACCTTAATAACAATAGGTTCCGGATATTAGGAGCCTAACTCTTATGCAAAAATCCAACCTAAATAGTAAAGGAAGTAGTAATTCCGAAACTACGAAAGTGAAAATCATCCATCGATAGAGCATGAAACTCACTGACTCTTCAGTAAAAGAGAAGCCAACAGAATTACTGTCTAAAAGGTCAGAATTTGAAAACTACTTTTTCCAGAGGCTCAAATGATTACTTAGCTAAATAAGAACTGAAGTTAAATTCCATATAGGAATTTAATCTAAAGATTCTAAGTCTATTTGTCAAAAAGTTACTAACTGACTTAGATAAAGAGACATAAGACTCAATTGTAAACTATCCTAGAGTGCATAGGTATGAGGTAACACAAACCTATAACCTTAATAATAAGAGGCTGCAGTAGATCTTGTCAAACAAGTATACTAAAAAGTTGCAATGAGTAGTATGGAGGGATCAACAATATGAACATAATGATCCCTACACCAACGACGGAAGAGCCTCCACTTTAGCCGCATAGAATAGCGAAGAAGAGGATCTTCTATAGTAAGAAATCGCATCCAAAGCTCGTCCAGTACAATGCTTACAATGCAATATGGACCACACAACGGAATACGTGAAGGTTGCGACCTTGCGGGTTGTGATAAAGATGACACGATTTACCCAGCGAAAAAAGATCCTCTCATTGAGGAAGATTTCACGTTAAGTCCCACAGTAGACAACAGAGTAAATTACCCACGGTCTCTGTGAAGATAGAGATGCTATCAACAGAAATGTATTGTGGTTGTTTATCTTAGCAATACCTGCTGAAACAACAGCGCCGGAGGATACGCGTATCCTATCATTCCGTCCTATTAGATCAATAGAGCGTTAACAACATTAGCTCAGAGATCCGGACAAGCCAACACATACGTCTGCAATTGATTAGCAAGCTGTGTCGTAAATAAATCATCATTGGGCGCTCCCATAGATAGCAAATCTGATTGAATACTTGTTTGTTGAGAGTCCATTCTGACGGCAACAAGCGACCCCTAAGTGAACGGGAGTCCGGTAAAACAATCAGACGACCCAGAATATGACGGACCGAAACAGAACTTGGTGTACTATAACCAACAGATGGATTCTTTCCATTAAATTGAATAACGGAAACGAATGAGTGCCTCCCTGGTTCCGGAGATACGCCACTACTGTCGAATTAACGGACAGGATTTGGACATGCGTTTCTGAATAATGTTCATGCAATGACATAAAGCAAGTCTAAAAAGTTAAAAAATTTATAGTAATTTATATATTTTTTATACTTACCAATGACCCAGACTTAGCTGGTGCTAACTCCACAAAAACCAGGGCCAAACACAAATTTTGCCCCCCAATCCCCAAAATTTGCATCCAAAACAAAAAGAAATCATGTCCTAAAGGACCTCCATAGTACGACTCTACTGCGCATGCGCAGTGACGCAGTCGTCCCGAAATTGGCGCCAAATATCATTCTTACTGGCAGTGCCTGGTCAGCGCTATGTACTCAGCGGGGAGGCAAGAGTTCCCAACTCAGGGAGGGCCATCCCCGTCTGGGTCATTGGTAAGTATAAAAAATATATAAATTACTATAAATTTTTTAACATTTTTATACTGTACCAATGACCCAGACTTAGCTGAATAGTAAACAGGCTGGAGGGCCTAGGACATAGAGGAAAATCCAATAAGCTCAATTATAAAATAAAGAGGTAACCCCTTAAGGAGAAAAGGAGTATTAGGCTTTACATGTATCTTTCTTATTTAATATTTAAATTAGAAAGATACACTACCCTTAATAATTGAGCACAATAACATTCATGTTCTCTATTAACATCCAGTATAACCCTTATACTAATTATTTTTAAAGCAAGCCAATAAATAAAGTAGTCCAGAGAATTGAGACTCTTTATAATCATTTAAAAGTGTCCGAGTATTGTATATTAAAGCCCGTTTGACACTTGACATATACAAATGCTTCACACCGAGCTACACTTTAAAAATAAGACATGAATGAAATTAAACATTAATATTACACTTTAAAACCATCCCGGAAGCGACTCAGAAATACTGTCTTGGAGGAGGCATTCCCTTGCTTTTCACTATAAAGCAGGTGACCTAAGGGAACACCCGCCCCCCCCCCCACCCCCCCCCCCCTTCCCCTTGCCCTGGGTCAAATAGCCCAGAGCGAAGAGGGCAGTCGGACGGAGTCACTGCCGGAACAGAAAGCCTGCATAACTATAGTTGCAACTGTTTAGTGGACGACATTCTGAGCAACAGATAACGGACCTAAACAATGCAGGTCTCCAGAAATGGACTCAATATTTCTGAGATAAAAATTAGTAAATGTGGATGGCTGAGACCAATAAGCAGCCTTCATTAAATCTGTAATAGCAACACTATTAGCATAAGCCCAGGAAGTAGAAAGAGCTCTTACTTCATGAGCAGAAATCTTAAGCACAGACTGCTGAGAAGAAGATAAATCTTCATACGCAGTACGGATAGTTAACTGAATCCATCTAGCAATAGAATGGACTGAAATGTCCTTTCTATTAGGCATCAAAGACAGAAAGAAACGTTTCCGTCCCTTTCTGATGAACTGAGATCTCTGTTTATAGATACGTAGTGCTCTAACAGGACAGAGTAAAGGCCTACGCCCGTCTGAAGACGGAAGAGCCTTAATAACAATAGGTTCCGGATATTTATTAGGAGCCTGATTCTTAGCTAAAAAACCGACATTAGTAGTGAAGGTGATAGTGTTCCCAACACTACGATAATGAGAATCATCCACCGATAGTGCATGAAGCTCACTGACTCTTCTGGCAGAAGAGAAAGCTAAGAGAAAAGCTGTCTTATAAGATAAGAATTTGAAATCTACTGTCCCAAGAGGTTCAAATGGCTTTTCCTTCAATTTAAGGAGAACCCAAGCTAAATTCCACTTAGGAATTAATCTAAGAGTTCTGGGTCTATTTATCGAAAAGTTTCTAACCAATTTCGATAAAGAGACATTAGATCCAATTTGTAAACTATCATGATGTGCATAGGTATCAGATAACATAGATCTATAACCCTTTATAGTAACAGGTTGCAGTTTGATTTCGTCAAACAAGTATACTAGAAAGTTAGCAATGTCTGGTATAGAGGGATCAAATATATCAACAGAATGATCCCTACACCAACGACGGAAAACCTTCCACTTAGCCGCATAGTTTAGCGAAGAGGAGGTCCTCCTACAGTTAGAAATCGCGTCCACTGCTCGTCCTGTAAAGTGCTTGCCATGCAAGAAGGACCGCACAACGGAAAAACGTGAAGGTTGAGACCTTGCGGGTTGTGATGTAGTTGGTGCGATTTCCCCTGCCAAAGAAGATCCTCTCGTGGAGGGAGCTTCCGCGGTAGGTCCCACAACAGACACCTGAGTAGATTTATCCACGGTCTCTGTGGCGACAGAGATGCTACCAACAGAATCTTGCATTGAGATTGTTTTATCTTTAGCAATACTTGTTGAATTAACGGCGCTGGAGGATACGCATATCCTATCATTCTGTCCCAAGGGATCGACAGAGCGTCTACTGCAAATGCTCTTGGATCCGGACACGGGGACACATACGTTTGCAACTGATTGTTGAGATGTGTCGCAAATAAGTCTATCATTGGCCGTTCCCATTGGTAGCAAATCTGATTGAATACTTGTTTGTTGAGAGTCCACTCCGACGGCAACAAGCGACCCTTTCGTGAAAGGGAGTCTGCTAGCACATTCAGACGACCCGGTATGTGACGGACCGAAAGAAGAACGTGATGTTCCAACGCAAACAGAAGGATTCTTTCCGTTAGATTGAACAACGGAACTGAATGAGTGCCTCCCTGATTCCGTATATACGCCACTACTGTCGTATTGTCGGATAGGATTTGGACATGAGCATCGTGAATAATGTCCATCCAGTGACGTAACGCAAGCCAAATTGACATCATTTCCTTGATGTTTATGTGCTTGCACAGGAATTGCGGATCCCAAAGACCCTGGCATCTCGAATCCGTTGGGATTAATGATGCACCCCAACCTGTTTGACTGGCATCCGTCATAATGGTAAAACTCGGATCCGGCAACTGCAGCGGAACTCCTTGAGTTAACCACTGAATGTTTGCCCAAGTCTGAATCTCTTGTTTCACTTGATCTGACAAGAGAACGTCTACATCGAGCGAATGAATTTTCACACTCCAATTCTGAGTCAGGAAAATTTGAAGAGGCCGTGTGCGTAGCCGTCCCATCGGAATGAGATCCACGGCGGCTCCGCACAGACCTATCAGTCTCATAAATTCTCTCGCCGTGACTTTGTCTGTATTCAGACAATAGCGAGCGTAACAACTGACTAATTTCGCTCTGGTTAACGGCAGACGAACGAGATTGTTGTGCGTCTCGAAGCTCATTCCCAGATGAGTGAATGACTTGGACGGCACCAGATCCGACTTCTCCTCGTTTACTATGAAACCGAGACGTCGGAGCAATAGAAGAAGATTCTGAACATCGTTCTGAAGCGTTAACTCGTTGCCGTACCTCTGAAGAATGTCGTCCAGGTAGGCCGACGTTACCGCAGACGAATGAGCTCGGAAGTAGATCATTACCGAGTTCATTACCCGAGTGAAAGCCCAGGGTGCTAGATTCAATCCGAAGCACATGGCCCGGAACTGATACACCACTCCTAGGACTGCGAAGCGTAGATACTTTCGGAATGTCGGATGTACCATGACGTGAAAGTATGCATCTTTGAGATCTATGCTCGTTGCATAATCGTTCACCCGAATACTCGCTCTGACCGATCGAATCGTCTCCATATAAAACTTCGGAGCGACGATCAGCTTGTTTATCCAGCTCAAATCTATGACTGGACGGAACGAGCCGTCTGGTTTCGGAACCAGAAACAGATGGCTGTAGAATCCCAGCGATTCCTGGTTTTCTACGACCTCTACCGCGTTCTTCATTAAAAGAGACTGCACCTCTGATAGCAGAGCGTCTCTTTTCTGAGGGTTTGACGGAAGATGAGTCCACTTTGGACTTCGAGTTAATGGAGGCTTTCGTTTGAAGGATATCTTTAGACCTTCCGAAGTCACTCCTCTCACCCACGGGTCGTCCGTAATCGACGCCCACTCTTGAGAAAAACTCGACAACCTTCCGCCAACCGGAACGCGATAGAGGTTTAAGCCATCACCTCCTGGATCTGCGAGGCCTGCGGTAGGAGAAACCACGTCTTTCACGACCCGCACCTCGCCTCGTCGACCTCGGGGCGTCCGACCGATTGTCCCGGCCTGAAGGACGTCCCGAACGAGAGTCACTATCCTGACGGTCTCTCGAATAAGAGCTAGAGGACGCACCAGAACCTCTATAGGAACCTCTCTTGGGCGGATAAGACCCAGAAGTGCCCGCCTT
The DNA here is from genome assembly GCA_031216915.1 of Pictodentalium vernedei. NCBI lineage: Eukaryota > Metazoa > Mollusca > Scaphopoda > Dentaliida > Dentaliidae > Pictodentalium > Pictodentalium vernedei. The sequence continues at coordinate 355,371,381 of CM062292.1, read as the reverse complement.
ATTCGTGTCTGTTGTATCCGACCTTTTAGGAGCGGATCTAAACAACAGAGAATCACTAGCTTTCTTTTTAATATTATCATAAATAGCGGAAAGCTTGCCGTCAAAGAGAAGATCTCCTGAGACCGAAGCGACTCTAAGAGAGTTCTTCACCTTAGAATCCACTAGTGTGGATGTAGACAGTGCTGCGTCACGTCTAACCAACTCCAGATTTGCCACTGAAAGGGCGGAGTTACACGTGGAATAAGCTACTGCCCTTGAAAGAAGTCTTAAGGAGGATTGTATATCCTGAAACTCTTCCCCTTGAAGACGCAGTGATAACGCCTTAGTAAGGTGATCTGCGTAAGATAAGGCATCTAAATTGGCTCTGTTAGACGCAATAGCTGTTTCCAACACTGCGGTTGGAATAGAAGCTGACGACGGTAATGATAGCTCTAAGTCTTCCGCCTCGTCGTCCATACGCAGAGGAACTCTCGGTATACCCTGACCTGCCATGTCGAATTTATTCCTTGCATTAATGAAAGGCAGGTTGAGAGTATTTGCGGACAAGAAGCCTGCTTTCCCCGTCCTGGAAGCAAGTTTAAAAATAGCGTCGTTCAATAATTCAAATGTTCTTGCAACATTATTGGACTGCGACGGAAACTCGGGAGCGATGTCCCTGAACCGCTCGAAAAAATCAGAGTCCAATGACGCTATAATTCTCTTGTCCGGAAGCGCAGCAGTCTGGCCCGACGGAACAACTTGAGGAAGAAAGTGCCGGATGAAGTCCACGGCAGCTTTGTGTTGTTCCGAAAGGGATAGCTCCAATTCATCCGTATCCCTTTCACCATCCGGTCGGACCTCCCGATGTTCCCGGTCGTCCGCCCCCGATGCTTCGGCGGAGCGTACCGACCCAGCGCCGTCGGATAATTCTCGATCCGACACCGTTTCTGTCGGCTGCTGGGATGCTGCGATAAGCTGTGCTATCTGCACTAGAATGTCCGACGTCGAGACCTGCGGAGGAGCGGTCTTTCGCTGCTTCGCCGAGGGCAGCTCCGCATCAGATGGCTCCCGCATAGTTTTCCTATGCGAACGTCCGGAGTCCATCGGTCTCGAATCCCTGGCTGCCGGATGGTGTGACCTGGTCGCCGAAGAATCCTTCATCGGCGAAGCTGGCAAAATATCGGAGGTCACGCAGCCAAGGTGCGGTCGTGTGCGCCGACGAGAAGAGGAAGCCTTAACAGTCTCTGCGGACTGCTTATACAACGGAGCGTCCCGAGCGACGGACGTATGCTCCGCTAAAGACACATTTTGTACCACAACATCTGGTCCCAGATGTTGTTGTACGAGAGAGGGGCCTCTCTCGCTCGCGGCCCGGCTGGACCTGGACGAGCTAGGAACCGGACTAAAAGGCTTCCTCCGTTCTCGTTCACTATCCGCCGTCACTGGGTGTGCATCTATTATTTTTATAGTGCTCGCATCACCCAAAATTTCCTCTTGGACCGCATCGGACGAACCCGGCTGCCGAACCATTCGGTGAATGGACGCTACACCGGGCGAGCTAGCGGACGACATTTGTCTAATCTCCATGAGCACTTTTGCCGCTAGCTCTGTATTTATTTGTGACGACGGACGCACACTTGAAGAAGATAACATGGAAACATCACCCTGTTCTGGTTCCTCTGAAATAGAAACTGAGAGAGTAGAGTGACCTTGTGGAGAAAGAGCCGGCATCGCTCTTTCTCCAGAAACAACATATCGTGACACACGTTTCCAATGTTTCTCATCCCAATGTTCACATACAGGACAGGGATTAATGCGAGAACACTGACTACAATTAATGCAATAATCATGAAAGTCAGAGGAAGATTTCTTCCTATTACAATTTGAACAAAGTCCCTTCATTGTGAAAGAACAACAATAAGTCCTAGTTACTCGCAAAAACCCCTGACACAAAGATACATAATAACATGATCCATTAATAAATGAAAAAACAATTGCAAAACAAAATAATTTTGAAAAAATATTTTTTCAGAGAAGCCCAAGTTGCTGAAAAGTAACGTTGAGCCCCGATGGATCCGATGGCAAAGTGTGGTCAAAAATTTTAAAATTATATAAAATAATTAATGAGACACTTTCGGATAATATAAATGTATCTTATAATGAGATAAACTACCACAAAGGCAAACAGCCCCCCTCAAAAAAGGCTGTTGCCAATGAAAACAAACAGTGTAAACACAGTAGAAAACATGACTCCAGGCACTGAAAAAACTGGCCCGGAATCAGTCATCAATTACACTCTATCTGATGCAAAACAGAGACTCCCAGGGGAGAATCTGCAGAACATCAGATGGAAGATGCAGAACACAAACGTTATACACCCATGGGTGAAAACGTAACTATGGGGAAAATAACAGAAAACATTCTGTAACCAAGCAACTCTCCCAGGGAATTTTTAGAAATGAAACTTCTCAAAAATATGCCAAAAGCATGGGAGAATTGCAAGGGGGGACTTTAGAAGGTTAGGGGAGAGGAAACACTGAATAAGCAGTGCAACAATTAGCAAGAATGACAACAAGAGGCGTTTGCCTCGAAAATAGGCAACTTAACATAATTTCAACAAAAAATTTTAAGTACAGCCCTGATTATTTTTTGCCACTTCTTTTTTTCCTCTCCTCCTTCTATCCTCCTTAGAATCACATTTTCTCCAAGAATTACGTGTCTGGCATCCTTTAAACTGAGATTTACAAGCACAAAGATCAGTGAGATGTTGACTGATGAAGGGCCAAGATATTTGGCGCCAATTTCGGGACGACTGCGTCACTGCGCATGCGCAGTAGAGTCGTACTATGGAGGTCCTTTAGGACATGATTTCTTTTTGTTTTGGATGCAAATTTTGGGGATTGGGGGGCAAAATTTGTGTTTGGCCCTGGTTTTTGTGGAGTTAGCACCAGCTAAGTCTGGGTCATTGGTACAGTATAAAAATACATTATTCCGCAGAAGATAATTGGTTGCTTAGAGACTGCGGAACCCAAAGACCCTGGCACTTCGAATCCGTTGGGATCAATATTATATCCCAATCTGTTTGACTGGCAACCATCATAACTGCAACACTCGGGTCCAGCAACTGCAGTGGCACTCTCTGAGTCAACCACCGAATGTTGCCCCAGTCTGAATCTCTTGTAACACTAGATAGACAAGAGAACGTGTAAATCGAGCAATTCATGGATTGCTGAAAAGTTGCCGTCGAAGAGAAGCTTCTCCGAGAACGAAGCGACTCTGAGAGAGTTCTTAACCTTACTATCCACGCGCGTGGATGTAGCTAGGGCTGCATCACGTCTAACCAACTCCAATCAGCCACTGAAGGGCGGAGTTATACGTGAACAAACTACTGCCCTCAAAAGAAATCACATTGAGAATAATATCCCGTAAATCTTTTCTTGAAGACGTAATGATAACGCCTCAGTAAGGTGGATTACGTATGATAAAGCGTCTAAGTTAAATCTACTAGACATCATTGTCGTTTCCAACATTGAGGTTGGAAAAGACATAGACGGCGAAAAAGAATATTTCCAGTCTTTAACCAGACGCATATGAACTCTCGGTATGCCCTGCTCTGCCAAAATAAACTATTCGTATAAATGATAAAACGGCAGAAATGAGCAACGCGGACAAGAAACTAAACTATTATGCTTGGTAGCAGGCTTGTATGCATATATAGCATCGCAAAATAAAACACATGTTGTAATGAAATAATTGGACTGCGTCGGTAAGTCAGGGACAATGTCCCTGAACCGATCCAAAATTCCATGTCCAATGACGCTATAAGTCTCTTATCCAACATCGCAGCAATGTAGTCCGAAATAACAATCACTGGAAGATAATGCCAGAAGATATGAATGGCAGCTTCCGATACTACGAAAGGGAAAACTCGAAATCTTTCGAATCCCTTTCGCCATCCTGTCGGACCCTATAAAGCGTTCGGTCGTCCGTACCTGATGCAACCGCGGACCGCACCGACCCAGCGCCGTCGGATAATTCCTGATTCGACCAAGAAACTGTCGATTGCTGGGATGCTGCGAAACAACTGTGCTAACTTGGATAGCACGTCCGTCACTGAGGCCTGAGGAGAAGCGGTCCTACAATGCATTGCCGCTGGAAGCTCCATGATCGTTACCCCATGCATACTACCAATATGCGAGTGAACGGAGTGTATAGGCCTCGTGTCCCTTGGCTACCGGATGGCGTGACCTATTCGCCGTGGAATCACTGAATGATGAAACTGATCGGATACTCGAGGTCACGTAGCCAATGTGCGGTCGTGTGCCCTGCTGTGAGGATGAGGAAGCATTATGGACAGTCTCTCGGCCTGTCAATATAACGGAGCGTCCCGACCGACAGACATATGCTCCGAATGTAAAATATCTGAACCACAACATGCGGTCCCCTATGTTGTTGGACGAGAGAGGGACCTCTCTCGCTCACAGCCCGGACGGACCTGGACAAGCCAGGAACCGGACTAACAGGCTTCCTCCGATCTGTCCTCCATCTGCCGTCACTGGGTGAGTACTAAAGTAATTAAAGTGCTCGCATCACCCAAATCTCCTTCCTAGACCGCAACGGACGAACCCGGCAGCCGAACCATTCGATGAATGCACGCTACACCGGGTGCGCTAGCGAATGTCACTCCGTCGATCCTACAAGAGATCTCTTAGGCGATAGACATATTCCATGAGCACTTATTGCCGCTAGCTCTTCATTAACTATGACGACAGAGGCACACTTTTGAAAGACATCTCCGTAATTTTGCGAACAAGAAACCAGAAATGCTTGGTTATAGCAAGCATATAATAATAATATATATAGCGTCGTTCAATAATTCGAAAGTTTGTGTGACATTATTGGACTATGTCGGAACTGAGGGACGATGTCCCTGAACCGAACCAAAAATTTCTAAGTCCACCGACGCTATCAGTTTCTTATCCGGCATCGCAGCATTCTGGTCCAATGAAAGAAGCTGTAGAAGACCAAGTCAGATGACATACACAACAGCATATGTTGTTCCGAAAGGGAAAGCTCGAAATCCTCCAAATCCCTTTCGGTATCCCGTCGGACCGGATGAAATTTTCGGACGTCCGTACCCGCTTCTACGGAGCGTCCCGACCCAGCATCGTCGGATAAAAAATATGCGACAGATTCAGTTGATGCTGGGATGCTGCGATAAACTGTGCTATTTAGGAAAGCACGTCCGTTCCCGAGGCCTGTGCAGTAGCGGTCTTACGATGCATTGCCGCCGGAAGCTCCGTGTACGTTGACTCCCGCACACTTCCTATGCGGACGTCCGGAGTCTGCAGGCCTCGTGTCCCTGGCTACCGGATGGTGTGACCTGGTCGCCGATGATTCTCTGACTGGCGAAGCTGACTGGATATCCGAGGTCACGTAGCCAAGAGCGGTCGTGTGCGCTACCATGAGAATGAGGAAGCCTTATTGACAGTCTACTCCGGACTGACTATATGTCGGAGCGTCCCGAGCCACGGACGTATGCTCCGAATGCGAAACATTTTGTACCACAACATCTGGGGCCAGATGTTGTTGTACGAGAGAGGGGCCTCTCTCGCTCGCCGTCCGGATGGACCAGAACGAGCTATGAACCGGACTAAAAGGCTTCCTCCGTTCTCCCTCCGATCCGCCGTCACTGGGTGTGCATTTGGTTGATTTATAGTGCTCGCATCACCCCAAAATTCCTTCTAGACCACAACGGACGAACCCGGCTGCCGAACCATTCAATGAATGGACGCTACACCGGGCGAGCTAGCGGACGTCAAAGGCCGTCGAACCTACTAGGGTCCTTTTAGGCAATTGGCGTATTTACATGAGCACTTTTCCGCTAGCCCTTCATTAATTGTGACGACGGAGGCACACTGTTGGAAGACATCACAGATACATCACCCTAATCTTGATCGTCTGAAATAGAAATTGATAAAGTAGAGTGACCCTGCGGGGAAAGGACCGGAGTGTCCAACTCCCCACTAACATACCGTGACATACGCTTCCCATATTGTCATCGAAATCATACGATACAGAACAGGAGTTAATGCGAGTACACTGACCACATATAGAATGATTATAAAAGTCAGAGGAAGACTTCCTCTTATTACAATTGATCAATATCCTTTCAATGTGAAAAGAAAACAAGTCCTGGTACTTGCACTAACCCCTGGCAATCAAAATACATAATAATAATATGATCCATTAACATAGAAAAAATAATTGAAATCAAAATATTTTGAAAAAATATTTTTTCAGAACAGCCCAAGTTTCTGAAAAGTAACATTGAGCCCCAATGGATCCCAAGCCTAAGTGTGGACAAAAATTTTAAAAATATTTTAAACAATTTATTCAACACTTACGAACAATAATAATGTATCTAGTTATGATTAAAATAACATCAAGATATTATTTTCCAGAAATCCCACCCTCACACAGAGGGCTGTTGTAAATGTAAACAATGAATGTAAAAACACTAAAATAAGACTCCAGGCACCCAGGCCCGGAATCAGTTACCAAAAATACACTATCTGATGCAAAACAGAGACTTCCAGGGAAGAAACTGCAGAACATCAGATGGTAGATGCAGAACACAACGCCTAACCACCCGTAGGTGAAGTCGTAAACATGGGGAAAAAAACAGAATTCATTCTGTTATTCAGCTAAAACTCCCAAGAAAATTTAGTAATAATAATTACAAAAACTATGCCAAAAGCATGGGAGAATAGCAAGGGGGGACTTAAAGGAAAGGGAGAGAGGAAAACACTGAAAAATCAGTGTAACTAAATAATCAGAATGACAACAAAACGGCTGCTGCCTCGAAAATAGGTAACTTAACATAATTTCCTTAAAAAATTTTAAGTTACAGCCCTGATAATATTCTGTCACACATTTTTCCTCTCCTCCTTCTCTATCCTCCTTAGAATCACCATTTCACTAATATTTATGTGTCTGGCATCATTTAAACTGAGATTTACAAGCACAAAGATCAGTCAGATGTTAACTGATGAAGGGCCAAACTTAGAATGATTAATGGCGCCAATTTCGGAACGTCCTTGACACTGCGCATGCGCAGTAGAGGTGAAGTGTGGAGGGCCATTCAGGACATGTTTTCTTTGGTTTTAGATGCAAATTTTGGGGATTGGGGGGCAAAATTTGTGTTTGGCCCTATATTTTAAGAGTTAGCACCAGCTATGTCTGGGTCATTGGTACAGTATAAAAATATCTTCTTCTTCAGATCCACCAATCAGAATCTTTTTTATATTTGGTATGCAGCATCCTCAGAGGGGCGAGATTAACGTTTGTTCAAGCCAAGTCTCTGGGTTCATATTTGGGCTCCCTGTAGGAGTCTGAATTATAACTTCAATATGAGGAATTTTCTTTAAAGATCTTCTTGTTCACATCCAGCAGTCAGATTGTTTTGATATTTCGTATACAGCATCCTTTGGGAGGTGTGATTCAAGTTTGTTCAAGCCAAGTCTCAGGAGTCAATATTTGGGCTCCCTATGGGAGACCGATTTGTAAGTTAGTTCAATATGAGGAACATTCTTTAAAAATCTTCACATTCACCAGTAAGAATCTTTTGATATTTGGTAAACTGTATCGTTATGGAGGTGAGATTCAAATTTGTTAAAGCAAAGTCCCTGGGTTCATATTTGGGCTCCCTATGGGAGCCTGAATAATAACTTGGTTCAATATGAGGAATATTTAAAAAAAAAAAAATTTCAGATCCAGAATGTTTTGATATTTGGTATATGGTTTTCTTAATGGGGCAGATGCATGTTTGTTCAAATCAGGACCCTCAGTTGATAGTTGTCAGTGTCAGGTGAGCACTCTCAGGCCACTTGGGGTCTCTTGTTTTTCTAGAGTTTTGAGCCTCTTTCGACTTTTTTTCGACTTAGAAAATTTCAATTTGTCTGGTTTCAGTATGTGTCAGTAAATCGAAACCAGATTTGGAATGTGTCTTTTTTGACACTGTTTTGGGCATATGACACGCTTTGGGTGTGCTCTTGTTTACTTTATTTAACATTCTGTGAATGCAATGTTTGGTTCTAATGAGACAAAAGGCAGATAAACCCAAAGAATATTACCATCTGCATGTGCATTTTCAAAACAGTTTGTTATTATTTTTTCTGCTTTTCAACCGATACCAACTCCTGTCTCAACACTATTTTTAGTGGAATTCAGCCAGATTTTACATCAATATTAGGCTTAAAACTATTCCCATTGTTTCATACTAGGCATTGGGACTGATTTATATCATTCTGATCTTGTTTGGCGAGCAAACTTAATCATAAATATGAATAAGGTAAAAATTACATGATCTGAGAAATCACATTTTTGACACGCTGAAACCATGCACCCCACCCCATGTTGTGTCTGCATTTTTTTCCTGCACCCTCCCTCCTCAGGAATATGAGAAAGAAAAAATAAAATATCTTCTTCTTCAGCTCCACCTGTCAGAATATTTTAATATTCAGCATCCTCAGGAGGGGCAGTCCTTGACTTCATATTTGGGCTTCCTGTGGGATCCAGAGACTTGATTACTTGACTTGAGCACTTATTTGTGCTCTGTACAGTTAACTAGCCAACTCTATCAGGTGATCAATTAAGGCCCCATGGGGCCTCTTGTTTTTAAAATCTTGCTAATTTACCAATTAGGTACCATTCTACTGGCCTTTAGATTGGTTGTAATTTGGGGACATCACAGACTTTCCCACCAAGTGGGAAACCGGGAAGTGAAGCAGTACTTGCTTACTGTGTGAAACAAGCTCTGTTTTACTGGTACAACAGTACCTAGTCACCAATGCTTGAGGCAGAAGTCCTCTAAAATGGGGAACATGAGTATCAAAGATTTACTAAACTGGACTTGATATCTATATTGTGGCCTTGATTAGCCATTTTGCAGAAATATGTGACCTTAAACACCATTAAATAAATAACACAGACTTGTCAAGCTAGTTGCTGCTCAGCCACATCGAAGAATTTGCGAAATATTTACTGTCTAAAATGCCTGTTTTTGCTTCTCGGAAGGGGGGGGGGGGGTTACTTTATTGGTTCCTCAATTTATCTAATGACCCTACAGGGTCCAATTCCAACTTTGATCACTTTTTACCTCAGTAGCTGAATCTAGGCAAGTCCTGGCAATCAAAAAGGTAACCAAGACTTACCAAGATCAAACTGCAAAGCCACAGGATGCAGACTGTCCATGTGCAAGAAAAATGTATAAAAAAATATCAGTGGTTAACCCCCTGCACAATGTTGTTAAAGACTGAATCTAAAAGAGCAAATTTTTCCCATAATGCAACTGGAAATTTAACCAGTGCAATCTTATTTGACATAGCTTAATGAACTCTGTCAAACAAAACTGAATTGATTAAATTCCTTGTTACATTATGGGAAACATTTTCGACACCAGTGTGCAGATAGTCATATCACTCCTTATGACGCTGTATAAAAGCATAAAAAACAAACTTTCTGTTAAACTCTGTAATTTAGGAACATTCGTGCAATTTGGGGACATTGGTTACCATTGTGAGTTTGGTGAAACTGAGAGGCCTGCATTTTAGATGTTTCAGAGCTCTGAGTTGCTGTCAGGTTTTTGTTTGAAAGTAATGTTAACCTATTACCTAAACATGACTAAGGCAACTAATGGAATGTTTTTTTGAACAAGTGAAAATTTCAAATTTTTGTCTTTAACCCTTTACCCAATGCAGACGATATCAAAATTCATTATTTTAAATATCATTTTTTTCAAATTTTTCAAAACATTTCAACAAAACCATATCATGTGACCCCTCGTTGGAACGAGCTGGTCAAGCTCGTTCCAACGAGGGATCACATGATATGGTTTTGTTGAAAATTTCTGGAAAGTTAAAAAATTTATAGTAATTTATATATTTTTTATACTTACCAATGACCCAGACTTAGCTGGTGCTAACTCTAACAAAACCAGGGCCAAACACAAATTTTGCCCCCCAATCCCCAAAATTTGCATCCAAAACAAAAAGAAATCATGTCCTAAAGGACCTCCATACTACGCCTCTACTGCGCATGCGCAGTGACGCAGTCGTCCCGAAATTGGCGCCAATTATCATTCTTACTGGCAGTGCCTGGTCAGCGCTATGTACTCAGCGGGGAGGCAAGAGTTCCCAACTCCAGGGAGGGCCATCCCCGTCTGGGTCATTGGTAAGTATAAAAAATATATAAATTACTATAAATTTTTTAACATTTTTATACTGTACCAATGACCCAGACTTAGCTGAATAGTAAACAGGCTGGAGGGCCTAGGACATAGAGAAAAATCCAATAAGCTCAACTATATAGTAAAGAGGTAACCCCTTAAGGAGAAAAGGAGTATTAGGCTTTACATGTATCTTTCTTATTTAATATTAAATTAGAAAGATACACTACCCTTAATAATTGAGCACAATAACATTCATGTTCTCTATTAACATCCAGTATAACCCTTATACTAATTATTTTTAAAGCAAGCCAATAAATAAAGTAGTCCAGAGAATTGAGACTCTTTATAGTCATTTAAAAGTGTCCGAGTATTGTATATTAAAGCCCGTTTGACACTTGACATATACAAATGCTTCACACCGAGCTACACTTTAAAAATAAGACATGAATGAATTTAAACATTAATATTACACTTTAAAACCATCCCGGAAGCGACTCAGAAATACTGACTTGGAGGAGGCATTCCCTTGCTTTTCACTATAAAGCAGGTGACCTAAGGGAACACCCCCCCCCCCCCCCCCTTCCCCTTGCCCTGGGTCAAATAGCCCAGAGCGAAGAGGGCAGCCGGACGGAGTCACTGCCGGAACAGAAAGCCTGCATAACTATAGTTGCAACTGTTTAGTGGACGACATTCTGAGCAACAGATAACAGACCTAAACAATGCAGGTCTCCAGAAATGGACTCAATATTTCTGAGATAAAAATTCGTAAATGTGGATGGCTGAGACCAATAAGCAGCCTTCATTAAATCTGTAATAGCAACACTATTAGCATAAGCCCAGGAAGTAGAAAGAGCTCTTACTTCATGAGCAGAAATCTTAAGCACAGACTGCTGAGAAGAAGATAAATCTTCATAAGCAGTACGGATAGTTAACTGAATCCATCTAGCAATAGAATGGACTGAAATGTCCTTTCTATTAGGCATCAAAGACAGAAAGAAACGTTTCCGTCCCTTTCTGATAAACTGAGATCTCTGTTTATAGATACGTAGTGCTCTAACAGGACAGAGTAAAGGCCTACGCCCGTCTGAAGACGGAAGAGCCTTAATAACAATAGGTTCCGGATATTTATTAGGAGCCTGATTCTTAGCTAAAAAACCCACATTAGTAGTGAAGGTGATAGTGTTCCCAACACTACGATAATGAGAATCATCCACCGATAGTGCATGAAGCTCACTGACTCTTCTGGCAGAAGAGAAAGCTAAGAGAAAAGCTGTCTTATAAGATAAGAATTTGAAATCTACTGTCCCAAGAGGTTCAAATGGCTTTTCCTTCAATTTAAGGAGAACCCAAGCTAAATTCCACTTAGGAATTAATCTAAGAGTTCTGGGTCTATTTATCGAAAAGTTTCTAACCAACTTCGATAAAGAGACATTAGATCCAATTTGTAAACTATCATGATGTGCATAGGTATCAGATAACATAGATCTATAACCCTTTATAGCAAAAGGCTGCAGTTTGATTTTGTCAAACAAGTATACTAGAAAGTTTGCAATGTCTGGTATAGAGGGATCAAATATATCTACAGAATGATCCCTACACCAATGACGAAAAACCTTCCACTTAGCCGCATAGTTTAGCGAAGAGGAGGTCCTCCTACAGTTAGAAATCGCATCCACTGCTCGTCCTGTAAAGTGCTTGCCATGCAAGAAGGACTGCACAACGGAAAAACGTGAAGGTTGAGACCTTGCGGGTTGTGATGGAGTTGGCGCGATTTCCCCTGCGAAAGAAGATCCTCTCGTGGAGGAAGCTTCCGCGGTAGGTCCCACAACAGACACCTGAGTAGATTTATCCACGGTCTCTGTGGCGACAGAGATGCTACCAACAGAATCTTGCATTGAGATTGTTTTATCTTTAGCAATACTTGTTGAATTAACGGCGCTGGAGGATACGCATATCCTATCATTCCGTCCCAAGGGATCGACAGAGCGTCTACTGCAAATGCTCTTGGATCCGGACACGGAGACACATACGTCTGCAACTGATTGTTGAGATGTGTCGCAAATAAGTCTATCATTGGCCGTTCCCATTGGTAGCAAATCTGATTGAATACTTGTTTGTTGAGAGTCCACTCCGATGGCAACAAACGACCCTTTCGTGAAAGGGAGTCTGCTAGCACATTCAGACGACCCGGTATGTGACGGACCGAAAGAAGAACGTGATGTTCTCACGCAAACAGAAGGATTCTTTCCGTTAGATTGAACAACGGAACTGAATGAGTGCCTCCCTGATTCCGTATATACGCCACTACTGTCGTATTGTCTGATAGGATTTGGACATGAGCATCGTGAATAATGTCCATCCAGTGACGTAACGCAAGCCATATTGACATCATTTCCTTGATGTTTAATAGCTTGCACAGGAATTGCAGATCCCAAAGACCCTGGCATCTCGAATCCGTTGGGATTAATGATGCACCCCAACCTGTCTGACTGGCATCCGTCATAACGGTAAAACTCGGATCCGGCAACTGCAGCAGAACTCCTTGAGTTAACCACTGAATGTTTGCCCAAGTCTGAATCTCTTGTTTCACTTGATCTGACAAGAGAACGTCTACATCGAGCGAATGAATTTTCACACTCCAATTCTGAGTCAGGAAAATTTGAAGAGGACGTGTGCGTAGCCGCCCCATCGGAATGAGATCCGCGGCGGCTCCGCACAGACCTATCAGTCTCATAAATTCTCTCGCCGTGACTTTGTCTGCGTGCAGACAATAGCGAGCGTAACAACTGACTAATTTCGCTCTGGTTAATGGCAGACGAACGAGATTGTTGTGCGTCTCGAAGCTCATTCCCAGATGAGTGAATGATTTGGACAGCACCAGATCCGACTTCTCTTCGTTTACTATAAAACCGAGACGTCGGAGCAATAGAAGAAGATTCTGAACATCGTTCTGAAGCGTTAACTCGTTGCCGTACCTCTGAAGAATGTCGTCCAGGTAGGCCGACGTTACCGCAGACGAATGAGCTCGGAAGTAGATCATTACCGAGTTCATTACCCGAGTGAAAGCCCAGGGTGCTAGATTCAATCCGAAGCACATCGCCCGGAATTGATACACCACTCCTAGGACTGCGAAGCGTAGATACTTTCGGAATGTCGGATGTACCATGACGTGAAAGTACGCATCTTTGAGATCTATGCTCGTTGCATAATCGTTCACCCGAATACTCGCTCTGACCGATCGAATCGTCTCCATATAAAACTTCGGAGCGACGATCAGCTTGTTTATCCAGCTCAAATCTATGACTGGACGGAACGAGCCGTCTGGTTTCGGAACCAGAAACAGATGGCTGTAGAATCCCAGAGATTCCTGGTTTTCTATGACCTCTACCGCGTTCTTCATTAAAAGAGACTGCACCTCTGATAACAGAGCGTCTCTTTTCTGTGGATTTGACGGAAGATGAGTCCACTTTGGACTTCGAGTTAATGGAGGCTTTCGTTTGAAGGATATCTTCGGACCTTCCGAAGTCACTCCTCTCACCCAAGGGTCGTCCGTAATCGACGCCCACTCTTGTGAAAAACTCGACAACCTTCCGCCAACCGGAACGCGATAGAGGTTTAAGCCATCACCTCCTGGACCTGCGAGGCCTGCGGTAGGAGAAACCACGTCTTCCACGACCCGCACCTCGCCTCGTCGACCTCGGGGCGTCCGACCGATTGTCCCGGCCTGAAGGACGTCCCGAACGAGAGTCGCTATCCTGACGGTCTCTCGAATAAGACCAAGAGGATGCACCGGAACCTCTATAGGAACCTCTCTTGGGCGCATTAGACCCAGAAGTGCCTGTCTTATTCGTGTCTGCTGTATCCGACTTCTTAGGAGCCGATCTGAACAACAGAGAATCATTAGCTTTCTTTTTAATTTTATCATAAATAGCGGAAAGCTTGCCGTCAAAGAGAAGTTCTCCTGAGACCGAAGCGACTCTAAGAGAGTTCTTCACCTTAGAATCCACTAGTGTGGATGTAGCTAGGGCTGCGTCACGTCTAACCAACTCCAGATTTGCCACTGAAAGGGCGGAGTTACACGTGGAATAAGCTACTTCCCTTGAAAGAAGTCTTAAAGAGGATTGTATATCCTGAAACTCTTCCCCTTGAAGGCGCAGTGATAACGCCTTAGTAAGGTGATCTGCATAAGATAAGGCATCTAAATTGGCTCTGTTAGACGCAATAGCTGTTTCCAACACCGCGGTTGGAATAGAAGCTGACGACGGTAATGATAGCTCTAAGTCTTCCGCCTCGTCGTCCATACGCAGAGGAACTCTCGGTATACCCTGTCCTGCAGTATCGAATTTATTCCTTGCATTAATGAAAGGCAGGTTGAGAGTATTAGCGGACAAGAAACCTGCTTTCCCCGTCCTGGAAGCAAGTTTAAATATAGCGTCGTTCAATAATTCAAATGTTCTAGGAACATTATTGGACTGCGACGGAAACTCGGGAGCGATGTCCCTGAACCGCTCAAAAAATTCAGAGTCCAATGACGCTATAATTCTCTTGTCCGGAAGCGCAGCAGTCTGACCCGACGGAACAACTTGAGGGAGAAAGTGCCGGATGAAGTCCATGGCAGCTTTATGTTGTTCCGAAAGGGATAGCTCCAAGTCATCCGTATCCCTTTCACCATCCGGTCGGACCTCATGATGTTCCCGGTCGTCCGCCCCCGATGCTTCGGCGGAGCGTACCGACCCAGCGCCGTCGGATAATTCTCGATCCGACACCGTTTCTGTCGGCTGCTGGGATGCTGCGATAAGCTGTGCTATCTGCACAAGAATGTCCGGCGTCGAGACCTGCGGAGGCGCAGTCTTTCGCTGCTTCGCCGAGGGCAGCTCCGCATCAGATGGCTCCCGCATACTTTTCCTATGCGAACGTCCAGAGTCCATCGGTCTCGAATCCCTGGCTGCCGGATGGTGTGACCTGGCCGCCGAAGAATCCTTCATCGGCGAAGCTGGTAATATATCGGCGGTCACGCAGCCAAGGTGCGGTCGTGTGCGCTGACGAGAAGAGGAAGCCTTAACAGTCTCTGCGGACTGCTTATACAACGGAGCGTCCCGAGCGACGGACGTATGCTCCGCTAAAGACACATTTTGTACCACAACATCTGGTCCCAGATGTTGTTGTACGAGAGAGGGACCTCTCTCGCTCGCGGCCCGGCTGGACCTGGACGAGCTAGGAACTGGACTAAAAGGCTTCCTCCGTTCTCGCTTACTATCCGCCGTCACTGGGTGTGCATCTATTATGTTTATAGTGCTCGCATCACCCAAAATTTCCTCTTGGACCGCATCGGACGAACCCGGCTGCCGAACCATTCGGTGAATGGACGCTACACCAGGCGAGCTAGCTGACGACATTTGTCTAATCTCCATGAGCACTTTTGCCGCTAGCTCTGAATTCATTTGTGACGACGGACGCACACTTGAAGAAGATAACATGGAAACATCACCCTGTTCTGGTTCCTCTGAAATAGAAACTGAGAGAGTAGAGTGACCTTGCGGAGAAAGAGCCGGCATCGCTCTTTCTCCAGAAACAACATATCGTGACACACGTTTCCAATGTTTCTCATCCCAATGTTCACATATAGGACAGGGATTAATGCGAGAACACTGACTACAATTAATACAATGATCATGAAAGTCAGAGGAAGATTTCTTCCTATTACAATTTGAACAACGTCCCTTCATTGTGAAAGAACAACAATAAGTCCTAGTTACTCGCAAAAACCCCTGACACAAAGATACATAATAACATGATCCATTAATAAATGAAAAAACAATTGCAAAACAAAATAATTTTGAAAAAATATTTTTTCAGCGAAGCCCAAGTTGCTGAAAAGTAACGTTGAGCCCCGATGGATCCGATGGCAAAGTGTGGTCAAAAATTTTAAATTTATATAAAATAATTAATGAGACACTTTCGGATAATATAAATGTATCTTATAATGAGATAAACTACAACAAAGGCAAACAGCCCCCCTCAAAAAAGGCTGTTGCCAATGAAAACAAACAGTGTAAACACACTAGAAAACATGACTCCAGGCACTGAAAAAACTGGCCCGGAATCAGTCATCAATTACACTCTATCTGATGCAAAACAGAGACTCCCAGGGGAGAATCTGTAGAACATCAGATGGAAGATGCAGAACACAAACGTTATACACCCATGGGTGAAAACGTAAGTATGGGGAAAATAACAGAAAACATTCTGTAACCAAGCAACTCTCCCAGGAAATTTTAGAAATGAAATTTCTCAAAAATATGCCAAAAGCATGGGAGAATTGCAAGGGGGGACTTTAGAAGGCTAGGGGAGAGGAAACACTGAATAAGCAGTGCAACAATTAGCAAGAATGACAACAAGAGGCCCATGCCTCGAAAATAGGCAACTTAACATAATTTCATCAAAAAATTTTAAGTACAGCCCTGATTATTTTTTGCCACTTCTTTTTCCTCTCCTCCTTCTATCCTCCTTAGAATCACATTTTCTCCAAAAATTACGTGTCTGGCATCCTTTAAACTGAGATTTACAAGCACAAAGATCAGTGAGATGTTGACTGATGAAGGGCCAAACAGAGAATGATAATTGGCGCCAATTTCGGGACGACTGCGTCACTGCGCATGCGCAGTAGAGGCGTAGTATGGAGGTCCTTTAGGACATGATTTCTTTTTGTTTTGGATGCGAATTTTGGGGATTGGGGGGCAAAATTTGTGTTTGGCCCTGGTTTTGTTAGAGTTAGCACCAGCTAAGTCTGGGTCATTGGTACAGTATAAAAATATAATATTTTTTCAACTGCTGAATTTGCATATTACGCGGGCGGATGCGGCCAATTCATTGAGTAAAGGGTTAAAAAAATATCTTATGACCATCACTGGAACAAGCTTGACAAGCTCATTTCAATGGGATATCATTTAACTCCTTACATTCCTGAACAGGACAAGATTTCTCTTGCGACTGAAATATGTATAATTTGGGTACATTTAATCAAATTTTCGCCTGTAAATTTAATGGATTGTTTTTTCCCAATGATTCCTTGAGTTAAATTTGGTTGAATTTTTCATCAAATCTAGTCATGACAGCAGCCATGACTAGATTAAATGAAAAATAATTTGAAAATACTCAATGGGTTTAGAGTTAAATCTATGTTATAGTGGCAAAAATTGAAAAAAGTCATAAAGATTGTGTGGCAATTTTTGCGACTAGTACTGGGCTGTTATGTGTATCATGTTAGGTGAAAGGTTAACATGGTAAAGTTTCTAAGTGCTGAAAGTTAATCAAGGTTGTACAGAATGTGAAGAATGACTACTACATTTTATCCAGTGCATAGGATATCAATTTTTTTTATTTTATTGTTTTTGAAAATGTTTAAAAAAATTTCAACAGAACCATATCATGTGATCCCTCATTGAAATGAGCTCCTGGGTCACACGATATGGTTTTGTTGAACTATTTTGAAGAATATATTTTTACCAACTGCTTAATTTGAAAATTACGCAAGTGGTTGTGTCCGATTCCTTAGGTTAAGGGTTAATGAACAAGATTGACATCAGACTTTAAATTCGGTGTCTGGCTTGTATGAAATACAATAAAATTTAAAAATAGAAATGAATATTTTTTAATTATATACAATTTAAAACTGTACAATTGAAATCTTCAATAAATTATCATGATATCACAGTTTTAATAAGCCTATACATTATTTCATGCACATAGTTGGGATTTGAGGTTCATGCTCTGGACGATGACAGAATATACTCAATTAGAATGAAAAATATCTCTTCCAGTCTTCAAGCAAAATAATAAGGCACTGGAGATACAGGGGCACAGTATTTGGTTTGTGATACATTTGATTTTATATCACATTCCAATAACACAAAATATCCTACTAGGTGAGATTAGAAAAACTTTCTGCTGCTGATAAAGTTCTGGCAAGCTCTCTAAAAAACAAAATCAAAGATCATTTGTTTCTGTGAAGGGACTACTCCATATCAGTCTATGTGGCCTGTGTAACAATAAAATTGCAGAAACTTTTTTTGCAATCCAATAGGTTAACCCCTAACCAACATAAAGCTCTTAACTGGTTGGGTGCTAGAAGCCACTATCAGGGCTTTAAAAAAATGAGGGTACCAGAGCAAAAGCCAGCATTTTCCTTGCTTATGTTTCATATTCAGTCAAATGCAAATAATATTTTGTTCATATAGATTTGTTTTATTACAACTTATTGGAGAGTGCCTGTGGGCACTCTCCAATAACTTGTAATAAAAAAAAAATTGAATAATGAATTCAGACCACCAAAATAATCTAGCCCTCATCCAGTTAACCAGTCAGCTCTATTCACAAAACGTGCCATTTATTCCCATGATGCAACTAGCAATTTAACCCATTCATCAATCTTCTTTGACAAAGCCAAATTGACATGTTTAGTAGCAATATTTTGCGTTATTTACCTAAAATTGGCAATTCTGTTATAGGATAGCTGTTGGTAAAACATTTTATGATTTGGAACATTCTATGGTATAAGGGATGTAATGCCTCCTATCAAACAACCATGTGTAGCATGGGTCCCTTCACTGGTGTAACCAAATTTTGTTTGTTTGATAGATCAGTGAGTGTCAAATATGATATAATTTGTTAAATCTTTAGTTCCACAAGCAGTGTTCCTGCGGGCCTTGAATTCAAGGAATGACCTTGAATTTGACTAGGGGCATTCAAGGCCTTGAAATCCTGGAAATTGTGTCAGGAGGCCTTGAAGATCATTTAATATTCATGAAATAAATGCAGCTGATGATAACAATATAGTTTTATATGCCAGGGTTCGTGAAGGTGTAGTACTAACTATGCCCTTCTGATCATTACCCCCTCATCCCACTTCCAAGGGGAAGTCGGATGAGGGATTAAATCTTTGCATGCTGCTGGCAGATATTCCTGCCCAGAACAGGGTTTCTCTTGTCATTGAAATCAATATAATTTGGGATATTTAATCACATCCCCCCTCCCCCCCCCCCCCTAGAAATTGAATGGCCTTTTCACCAACAATTTCTTGTGTTATACAGTGGAACCCTGTTAAATGAATAGTCATTTTGCCAATGAAAATTATTCAATTAACAGGAATATTCAATTATCAGGTATTGTGTCACTTTCCTGTAGTCTAAAGATAAACTTAGCATTTGTTCTATTATATCTTGTTTGACAGAGCTCCATGAGCTCTTTCAAACAAGATAAAATACAATAAATGCCTGTATTGGATGTAATGAGGCCAAATAGGTCTATAAACCAAAAAAAACTGGGGAGAGTCAGGGTAATTTCTCGACAGGTTACAAGATTTTCTATTCAATTAACAGGAGTTTACTCTATAACCTATATTCAATCAACAGGTCAAATTTGTACTGGAGGTATGGTAAATGGTTTTGTGGGGGAAATTATATTCAATTAACATGGTCATTTAGTAAAAGAGATATCTAAATAAGTGGGCTCCACTGTACTAAGATTCCTGAAAATACTCAGCAGGTTAAGAGTTAATGACTGGAGGAGCCCAGTTAGAATTACTGTACTGAATGCAGGGCCTGGCTTTGACAAGCCTTGAATTTGGCTATTGTATGGCCTTGAAAAATGCTGCAAAATTTCAAGAAACAGCTTTGAATAACCTTGAATTTTATCAGTCCTTGCTTGCAGGAACCCCACACAGGTGCAAAATGGTATCATCAAAGAGATTTGCATTAAATTACCTGCGTGTCACGGATTAAAATGGACAGTAGTTTCACCAGTAGTTTGAACATTTTGTTGGAATGCAGCTTCAGTGGATGGGAACATTATGACATGATCAGAAGAGCATGTGGCACTATAGTATTCACAAATTAAAGTTTTCCTTGGTTTAATTTGTGGACAATTCACAAATTAAAGTTTCTTGGGCTTTAATTTGTGGACAATTGACACTAGTTCCACTTGAAAATACACATTTCTGCCATCTCCGCAAAGTCTTTCAGCACAAGGATATATCATCTGTCTGACATGTAAAGCTGATAGACTGCATGATGAAATTTCTGAATGATGATAAGCCATACTTAGTCAACTTGAGGGTTGTGCTGGAATAAATATTCTGCCTGAAATGAGAAACAATGATAGAATAACTCTTGGTCTGGAATTCACAAATTCTTTATAACATCCCTCATAATATGGAGCCTTCAATCCTACTGTTCAGTCTAGATTGCATTACCTGTTTGGAATTTTCTTCTGTAATCAATTACAAATTTCATAGGTGTTATAGTTCTCAGCAACCTCTTTAACCCTTAACTTTATATAGCCAACAAACACAAAGGACGCTATATAAAGAAAACCTCACATTCTGTGGTTCAGGGAAAGGGTCTGGGGCCCGTACCATTGGGAAAATTTCATCATGGGGGCTCCAAGTAGGAATTTGATTTGGAGGTTAAGAAACATAGAGAAATTTCACATTTGAATTGATCAGAGAACATTAAGACTGAGACCTAAGCAAGTGCATGTGTACCACAAGTAAGTTTTATAACAAATAGTCATATGGAATTAGGTTCACCTCAGTCTGTGTATTCTCTATTGAACTGTTCTTTGTAGTATTAAAGAAGAACTTGTCATTTGCCTTTGAATTCAGACACTTTCTAAGCTTTGTTAGGTGAGCAATTTAGATTTTAATGCACTGTTGGTGTCCTGAACTGGGTGGTCATAAGGTCTCAGAAAACAAAGGTTTTTTGAGACCTTATGACCAACCAGTTCATGACACCAATTGTGCATTAAATTTTTGTTCGAGTGGGGACTGAGACTGGGAAATTTGATGTTAGGAATTGGTAAAAATCATGCCCAAATGCCATTGGGAAAGGGTTCCATATTCGACCCCTGGAGACGCCCTAAAAAAATTCCTGTGATCCAACAAGTTTTTGTCTACAAAACATATTTCCTGATTTCTCACTGAAATTGGCTCATTAAGCTAATTCCAATAAGGTGTCATAAATTGTTTGAAACCAAAAATGAAAACTAGAAAAGAAAGAAAGAATCCAAGTGTCATTTGAATTTCTGTTAGGAAAAGGATTAACCCTTTAGGCCCCACAAAATAAATATTCTGATTCTCAGGCCATTTTTTGTAAAATTGCATGTGGGCAGGGGATTTTTTATTTTATTTTTTATTTTTGTAATTATATCTTTGAAACCCAAAGTTCGTGTTCTTGGTTTGTTTTATGTTTTAAGCTTCATAATCTGGAGAACAGCATGGGTGATGTTGTATTTCGTCCCTTGAGTGCACGAAGGCTTTGCAATGCTAAAGCACTGCAAAGTCTTCTTGCATTCAAGGGACAAATTTATTAATTTTATTAGTTTGGGTAAAATAGACAGACATAAGCCATTCAATTATTATTTTTTTAAGTTTGCTTTGGTTATAAAAAGAGAGCAATGTGGCAGCCAAAAGGACCATGCAGGAGGGTCTGAGAAACAGAGTTTTCACTTTTTTAGTCCTTACCTAACATGAATAGGAAGCAATACTTGCTACAGATTTATTGAATAACTAAAATGTTCATTTTTTACCTAACAAATTTAGGTTATAACCTGTTGAGAGGTAAATGACTAGTCACAAACACAGATTTACTTTCTTACATTACTGCATTATAATTCAAAAAGAAGTGAGTAAAGAAGTACTGAACATACAGAAAATTAGAATATGATCTTCTCAGGCTATTAAATTCTGTCAAACTCACACCAGTAAACTTTGTGCCCAAATTACAGCAATGTGCCAAAATTGGAGGGCATAACACAAAGCACAGCTTTTTTGCATGCTTTCTTGTCTGTTTTTTTTAAAAGAATTTCACTGCAAAGGCCCGAATATCTGTGTACATTTTTACAACTCAACGACAGTCTACATGCTGTGGCTTTTCAATTGTTTCTACACATCTCAGCTGCCTATAACAACTGTTAATGCACTTATAAATTTAACTTCCAGTTTACCCACAATTGCCCACAGACAGCATATTGGGGCACTTGTTCTATTGCAGTAAAAAGTGATCAGATTGGAATAAGGCTCCGGAGATATTCTGAGACACAAATACAGCCCGGAGAAACCATGAAATTACATTCCAGACAGACAGTATTTCAAAAAAGGTTTCTTCAATGGGACTGAACGGCAGCTGATTGGCAACTCTGCAGTCTCCCTAAATTAGACCAATGTAAAACCCAGGATCTTCTCCAAAGAAAGAAAGCAACAACAAAAACTTTGAACATCATCTTAGCTGATAGAGTTCTAAATTACTTCTTAATGGTCATTTGTAACTTGAATATTTTTTGTCAACGATATCATGCTACCAGAAAACAGAGTCTTAGTTTAGCAAGATATTATTTGTAAGTAATTTTTTTGTTGTAATTTATTGGAGAATGCTAGATGAATTGGTAGAAATACATTCTTGTTGTAAGATGAACTAAGTTACCAAGTAACCAAACACTAACTAGAAGTCCAGGAGGACCCGTGTTTTTGTTATCCCTTTAAATTCTTTACCCAATGTAACAGTCAAAAACGGCTATCGCTATTTACAAAAGTCACCATTCCATTTTCATTATTTTTTTCTTCTTTTTTTTTGTCTCAACAACATAGCTTATGACCCCTCATTGGAACGAGCTCATTGAGCTTGTTCCAACGATGGGTCATAAGCTATGTTTTTGATGCCAAAAATGAAAAAAAGTTGGTTATTCAAGAATTTTGTTTGCAAGTGTTGTCTGCTTTTCATGATTGATAAAGGGTTAAACAATGCCTCGATTTCATTCGCAGAGGAACTTCGGCAGAGGCAAAAATATAAAGAGCTTTCATAGCCATTTATATAGTTTCTCACTGGTGAGTGCATCTGGCAAATGTGTTGGTGAGTGCATTGTTTGGATGAATTGGCAGGTGTATTCAGCAAACGCGTTTGGTAAATATGTTTGAAAGGAATGGATTTTTAAACTGATGACACTACAATCCCTTGGCTTGAACAGAAAGGACATTTAAGTGGTTTGTTATATTAACTTACCAAGTAGTCAATGGGATCATCTGGTTTAGTTTTACAGGCATCTATTAATCCTTGTGTTAATGTTGGCATCACATGTTTCATCAGATAATTTCTAAGCGGAATAGACTGTGCTTCCAGCATGTCATATTCTTCTCTCTTCACTTCATTCAGCCTCTGTGACTAAGAAAAAATGGAAAAAAAACTTATATCAACTGGAAAAAAAAGCTTGATCAATTTTGGTTTTAAAATATGTTTAGCAAATTCAAGTGTGTTACACAACAATTTTATATGAACAAACCGATCTTTTGATATTGTCTGATCACAAGCCCAAGGACCAAAATAGCCCATGTAATTCATGTTTGATAAACATGTTTATCAAGGACTTTTGATTAGTATTTTCTAGAAAGCCTCATGTCCAAGCACCTTGAATTTCAGTTTTAAAATATAAGTACTTTTAATCCTTTACCCAACGAATCGCCCGCTCCGCCCGCGTAATATGCAAATTCATCAGTTGAAAAAGTTAAAAAATTTATAGTAATTTCTATATTTTTTATACTTACCAATGACCCAGACATAGCTGGTGCTAACTCTTAAAATATAGGGCCAAACACAAATTTTGCCCCCCAATCCCCAAAATTTGCATCTAAAACCAAAGAAAACATGTCCTGAATGGCCCTCCACACTTCACCTCTACTGCGCATGCGCAGTGTCAAGGACGTTCCGAAATTGGCTCCATTAATCATTCTAATAACCAGTGCCTGGTAAGCGCTATGTACTCAGCGGGGAGGCAAGAGTTCCCAACTCCTGGGAGGGCCATCCCCGTCTGGGTCATTGGTAAGTATAAAAATATAGAAATTACTATAAATTTTTTAACATTTTTATACTGTACCAATGACCCAGACATAGCTGAATAGTAAAAAGGCTGGAGGGCCAAGGACATAGAGCAAGATGGAATACGCTCAATAATATAAAATAGAGTCATCCCCTCTAGGGAAAAAGAAGTAATAGGCCTTACATGTATCTTTCTTATTTATGATAAATTAGAAAGATACAACACCTTCCAAAATTGAGCATCATACATCCATGAACTCTATTAATATCCAATATAATCTTTATACTAATAATTTTTAAAGTAAGCCAATAAATAAAGTAAGTCTAGAGAATAGAGACTCTTATACTCCTTAAAAGTGTCTGAGGATTGCATAATCATGTCCGTTGACACGTGCTATATTCAAAAGCTATACTTTAAAAACTAAGACTTGAATGAATTTTTTAAAACATAAACTTCTCACTAAATAACCATCCCAATAACAGCTCAGAATAACTAACTCCGGAGGAGGTATCCCCTTGTTTTCATAGTAAAACAGGTGACCCAAGGGAACACCCCTCCCCCCCCCTTTTTCTTGCCCTGGGTCAAATAGCCCAGAGCAGAACGAAGTCACTGCCGAAACAGACAGCCTACCTAGCTATAGTAGCAACTGTTAAGTGAATGACATTCTGAGCAGTAGATAATGGACCTAACAGTAGAGGTCTCCAGAAATGGACTCGATATTTCTGAGATAAAAATTCATGAATGTGGACGGCTGAGCGCAATGAGCAGCCTTCAAAAATCTATAATATCGACACTATTAATGTAAGCCCAAGATGTAGAAGAACTCTTACTTCATGAGCCGAAATCTTAAGCACAACTGCTGAGTCAATGATATACCATAAGCAGTACCGATAGTTAATTGAATCCATTAGCAATAGAATGGAGCGTAACGTCCTTCTATTAGGCATCAAAGACAGAAGAAGCTTACGCCCGTAGTAATAAACAGATATCTGTTTATAAATACATAAACTCTAACCGGACAGAGTAAAGGCCTATGCCCGTACGAAGACGGAAGGACCTTAATAACAATAGGTTCCGGATATTAGGAGCCTAACTCTTATGCAAAAATCCAACCTAAATAGTAAAGGAAGTAGTGATTCCGAAACTACGAAAGTGAAAATCATCCATCGATAGTGCATGAAACTCACTGACTCTTCAGTAAAAGAGAAGCCAACAGAATTACTGTCTAAAAGGTCAGAATTTGAAAACTACTGTTTCCAGAGGCTCAAATGATTACTAAGCTAAATTAGAACCGAAGTTAAATTCCATATAGGAATTTAATCTAAAGATTCTAAGTCTATTTATCAAAAAAGTTACTAACTGACTTAGATAAAGAGACATAAGACTCAATAGTAAACTATCATATAGTGCATAGGTATGAGGTAACATAAACCTATAACCTTAATAATAACAGGCTGCAGAAGATCTTGTCAAACAAGTATACTAAAAAGTTGCAATGAGTAGTATGGAGGGATCAACAATATGAACATAGTGATCCCTACACCAACGATGGAAGAGCCTCCACTTTAGCCGCATAGAATAGCGAAGAAGAGGATCTCCTATAGTAAGAAATCGCGTCCAAAGCTCGTCCAGTACAATGCTTACAATGCAATACGGACCACACAATACAATACGTGAAGGTTGCGACCTTGCGGGTTGTGAAAAAGATGACACGATTTACCCAGCGAAAAAAGATCCTCATTGAGGAAGATTTCGCATTAAGTCCCACAGTAGACATCAGAGTAAATTACCCACGGTCACTGTGAAGATAGAGATGCTATCAACAGAAATGTATTGTGGTTGTTTATCTTAGCAATACCTGCTGAAACAACAGCGCCGGAGGATACGCGTATCCTATCATTCCGTCCTATTAGATCAATAGAGCGTTAACAACATTAGCTCAGAGATCCGGACAAGCCAACACATACGTCTGCAATTGATTAGCAAGCTGTGTCGTAAATAAATCATCATTGGGCGCTCCCATAGATAGCAAATCTGATTGAATACTTGTTTGTTGAGAGTCCATTCTGACAGCAACAAGCGACCCCTAAGTGAACGGGAGTCCGGTAAAACAATCAGACGACCCGGAATATGACGGACCGAAACAGAACTTGGTGTACTATAACCAACAGACAGATTCTTTCCATTAAATTGAATAACGGAAACGAATGAGTGCCTCCCTGGTTCCGGAGATACGCCACTACTGTCGAATTAACGGACAGGATTTGGACAAGCGTTTCTGAATAATGTTCATGCAATGACATAAAGCAAGCCGAAAAAACATTATTCCGCGGAAGATAATTGTTTGCTTAGAGACTGCGGAACCCAAAGACCCTGGCACTTCGAATCCGTTGGGATCAATATTATATCCCAATCTGTTTGACTGGCAACCGTCATAACTATAACACTCGGATCCGGCAACTGCAGTGGCACTCTCTGAGTCAACCACCGAATGTTTGCCCCAGTCTGAATCTCTTGTAACACTAGATAGACAAGAGAACGTGTAAATCAAGCAATTCATGGATTGCTGAAAAGTTGCCGTCGAAGAGAGGCTTCTCCGAGAACGAAGCGACTCTGAGAGAGTTCTTCACCTTACTATCCACGCGCGTGGATGTAGCTAGGGCTGCGTCACGTCTAACCAACTCCAATCAGCCACTGAAGGGCGGAGTTATACGTTAACAAACTACTGCCCTCAAAAGAAATCACATTGAGAATAATATCCCGTAAATCTTTTCTTGAAGACGTAATGATAACGCCTCAGTAAGGTGGATTACGTATGATAAAGCGTCTAAGTTAAGTCTACTAGACATCATTGTCGTTTCCAACATTGTGGTTGGAAAAGATATAGACGGCGAAAAAGAATATTTCCAGTCTATAACCACGCCATCTAGACGCATATGAACTCTCGGTATGCCCTGCTCTGCCAAAATAAATTATTCGTATAAATGATAAAACGGCAGAAATGAGCAACGCGGACAAGAAACTAAACTATCATGCTTGGTAGCAGGCTTGTATGCATATATAGCGTCGAAAAATAAAACACATGTTGTAATGACATTATTGGACTGCGTCGGTAAGTCAGGGACAATGTCCCTGAACCGATCCAAAATTCTGTGTCCAATGACGCTATAAGTCTCTTATCCAACATCGCAGCAATGTAGTCCGAAATAACAATCACTGGAAGATAATGCCAGAAGATATGAATGGCAGCTTCCGATGCTACGAAAGGGAAAACTCGAAATCTTTCGAATTCCTTTCGCCATCCTGTCGGACCCTATAAAGCGTTCGGTCGTCCGTACCGAATGTAAAATATCTGAACCACAACATGCGGTCCCCTATGTTGTTGGACGAGAGAGGGACCTCTCTCGCTCACAGCCCGGACGGACCTGGACAAGCCAGGAACCGGACTAACAGGCTTCCTCCGATCTGTCCTCAATCTGCCGTCACTGGGTAAGTACTAAAGTAATTATAGTGCTCGCATCACCCAAATCTCCTTCCTAGACCGCAACGGACGAACCCGGCAGCCGAACCATTCGATGAATGCACGCTACACCGGGTGAGCTAGCGAATGTCACTCCGTCGATCCTACAAGGGATCTCTTAGGCGATAGACATATTCCATGAGCACTTATTGCCGCTAGCTCTTCATTAACTATGACGACAGAGGCACACTTTTGAAAGACATCTCCGTAACTTTGCGAACAAGAAACCAGAAATGCTTGGTTATAGCAAGCATATAATAATAATATATATAGCGTCGTTCAATAATTCGAAAGTTGTGTGACATTATTGGACTATGTCGGAACTGAGGGACGATGTCCCTGAACCGAACCAAAAATTTCTAAGTCCACCGACGCTATCAGTTTCTTATCCGGCATCGCAGCATTCTGGTCCGACGAAAGAAGCTGTAGAAGATCAAGTCAGATGACATACACAACAGCATATGTTGTTCCGAAAGGGAAAGCTCGAAATCCTCCAAATCCCTTTCGGTATCCCGTCGGACCGGATGAAATTTTCGGACGTCCGTACCCGCTTCCGCGGAGCGTCCCGACCCAGCATCGTCGGATAAAAAATATGCGACAGATTCAGTTGATGCTGGGATGCTGCGATAAACTGTGCTATTTAGGAAAGCACGTCCGTTCCCGAGGCCTGTACAGTAGCGGTCTTACGATGCATTGACGCCGGAAGCTCCGTGTATGTTGACTCCCGCACACTTCCTATGCGAACGTCCGGAGTCTGCAGGCCTCGTGTCCCTGGCTACCGGATGGTGTGACCTGGTCGCCGATGATTCTCTGACTGGCGAAGCTGACTGGATATCCGAGGTCACGTAGCCAAGAGCGGTCGTGTGCGCTACCATGAGAATGAGGAAGCCTTATTGACAGTCTACACCGGACTGACTATATGTCGGAGCGTCCCGAGCGACGGACGTATGCTCCAAATGCGAAACATTTTGTACCACAACATCTGGGGCCAGATGTTGCTGTACGAGAGAGGGGCCTCTCTCGCTCGCCATCCGGATGGACCAGAACGAGCTATGAACCGGACTAAAAGGCTTCCTCCGTTCTCCCTCTAATCCGCCGTCACTGGGTGTGCATTTGGTTGATTTATAGTGCTCGCATCACCCCAAAACTCCTTCTAGACCGCAACGGACGAACCCGGCTACACCGGGCGAGCTAGCGGACGTCAAAGGCCGTCGAACCTACTAGGGTCCTCTTAGGCAATTGGCGTATTTACATGAGCACTTTTCCGCTAGCCCTTCATTAATTGTGACGACGGAGGCACACTGTTGGAAGACATCACAGATACATCACCCTAATCTTGATCGTCTGAAATAGAAATTGATAAAGTAGAGTGACCCTGCGGGGAAAGGACCGGAGTGTCCAATTCCCCACTAACATACCGTGACATACGCTTCCCATATTGTCATCGAAATCATACGATACAGAACAGGAGTTAATGCGAGTACACTGACCACATATAGAATGATTATAAAAGTCAGAGGAAGACTTCCTCTTATTACAATTGATCAAAATCCTTTCAATGTGAAAAGAAAACAAGTCCTGGTACTCGCACCAACCCCTGGCAATCAAAATACATAATAATAATATGATCCATTAATATAGAAAAAATAATTGAAATCAAAATATTTTGAAAAAATATTTTTTCAGAACAGCCCAAGTTTCTGAAAAGTAACGTTGAGCCCCAATGGATCCCAAGCCTAAGTGTGGACAAAAATTTTAAAAATATTTTAAACAATTTATTCAACACTTACGAACAATAATAATGTATCTAGTTATGATTAAAATAACATCAAGATATTATTTTCAAGAAATCCCCCCCTCACACAGAGGGCTGTTGTAAATGTAAACAATGAATGTAAAAACACTAAAATAAGACTCCAGGCACCCAGGCCCGGAATCAGTTACCAAAAATACACTATCTGATGCAAAACAGAGACTTCCAGGGAAGAAACTGCAGAACATCAGATGGTAGATGCAGAACACAATGCCTAACCACCCGTAGGTGAAGACGTAAACATGGGGCAAAGAACAGAATTCATTCTGTTATTCAGCTAAAACTCCCAAAGAAAATTTAGTAATAATAATTACAAAAACTATGCCAAAAAGCATGGGAGAATAGCAAGGGGGGACTTAAAGGACAGGGAGAGAGGAAAACACTGAAAAGTTAAAAAATTTATAGTAATTTATATATTTTTTATACTTACCAATGACCCAGACTTAGCTGGTGCTAACTCCACAAAAACCAGGGCCAAACACAAATTTTGCCCCCCAATCCCCAAAATTTGCATCCAAAACAAAAAGAAATCATGTCCTAAAGGACCTCCATAGTACGACTCTACTGCGCATGCGCAGTGACGCAGTCGTCCCGAAATTGGCGCCAAATATCATTCTTACTGGCAGTGCCTGGTCAGCGCTATGTACTCAGCGGGGAGGCAAGAGTTCCCAACTCAGGGAGGGCCATCCCCGTCTGGGTCATTGGTAAGTATAAAAAATATATAAATTACTATAAATTTTTTAACATTTTTATACTGTACCAATGACCCAGACTTAGCTGAATAGTAAACAGGCTGGAGGGCCTAGGACATAGAGGAAAATCCAATAAGCTCAATTATAAAATAAAGAGGTAACCCCTTAAGGAGAAAAGGAGTATTAGGCTTTACATGTATCTTTCTTATTTAATATTTAAATTAGAAAGATACACTACCCTTAATAATTGAGCACAATAACATTCATGTTCTCTATTAACATCCAGTATAACCCTTATACTAATTATTTTTAAAGCAAGCCAATAAATAAAGTAGTCCAGAGAATTGAGACTCTTTATAATCATTTAAAAGTGTCCGAGTATTGTATATTAAAGCCCGTTTGACACTTGACATATACAAATGCTTCACACCGAGCTACACTTTAAAAATAAGACATGAATGAAATTAAACATTAATATTACACTTTAAAACCATCCCGGAAGCGACTCAGAAATACTGTCTTGGAGGAGGCATTCCCTTGCTTTTCACTATAAAGCAGGTGACCTAAGGGAACACCCGCCCCCCCCTTCCCCTTGCCCTGGGTCAAATAGCCCAGAGCGAAGAGGGCAGCCGGACGGAGTCACTGCCGGAACAGAAAGCCTGCATAACTATAGTTGCAACTGTTTAGTGGACGACATTCTGAGCAACAGATAACGGACCTAAACAATGCAGGTCTCCAGAAATGGACTCAATATTTCTGAGATAAAAATTAGTAAATGTGGATGGCTGAGACCAATAAGCAGCCTTCATTAAATCTGTAATAGCAACACTATTAGCATAAGCCCAGGAAGTAGAAAGAGCTCTTACTTCATGAGCAGAAAT
This sequence comes from Pictodentalium vernedei, assembly GCA_031216915.1. Lineage (NCBI taxonomy): Eukaryota > Metazoa > Mollusca > Scaphopoda > Dentaliida > Dentaliidae > Pictodentalium > Pictodentalium vernedei. The sequence goes on along the minus strand of CM062292.1, from coordinate 355,340,402 downwards.
CTTAAGCACAGACTGCTGAGAAGAAGATAAATCTTCATACGCAGTACGGATAGTTAACTGAATCCATCTAGCAATAGAATGGACTGAAATGTCCTTTCTATTAGGCATCAAAGACAGAAAGAAACGTTTCCGTCCCTTTCTGATGAACGGAGATCTCTGTTTATAGATACGTAGTGCTCTAACAGGACAGAGTAAAGGCCTACGCCCATCTGAAGACGGAAGAGCCTTAATAACAATAGGTTCCGGATATTTATTAGGAGCCTGATTCTTAGCTAAAAAACCGACATTAGTAGTGAAGGTGATAGTGTTCCCAACACTACGATAATGAGAATCAGCCACCGATAGTGCATGAAGCTCACTGACTCTTCTGGCAGAAGAGAAAGCTAAGAGAAAAGCTGTCTTATAAGATAAGAATTTGAAATCTACTGTCCCAAGAGGTTCAAATGGCTTTTCCTTCAATTTAAGGAGAACCCAAGCTAAATTCCACTTAGGAATTAATCTAAGAGTTCTGGGTCTATTTATCGAAAAGTTTCTAACCAATTTCGATAAAGAGACATTAGATCCAATTTGTAAACTATCATGATGTGCATAGGTATCAGATAACATAGATCTATAACCCTTTATAGTAACAGGTTGCAGTTTGATTTCGTCAAACAAGTATACTAGAAAGTTAGCAATGTCTGGTATAGAGGGATCAAATATATCAACAGAATGATCCCTACACCAACGACGGAAAACCTTCCACTTAGCCGCATAGTTTAGCGAAGAGGAGGTCCTCCTACAGTTAGAAATCGCGTCCACTGCTCGTCCTGTAAAGTGCTTGCCATGCAAGAAGGACCGCACAACGGAAAAACGTGAAGGTTGAGACCTTGCGGGTTGTGATGTAGTTGGCGCGATTTCCCCTGCCAAAGAAGATCCTCTCGTGGAGGGAGCTTCCGCGGTAGGTCCCACAACAGACACCTGAGTAGATTTATCCACGGTCTCTGTGGCGACAGAGATGCTACCAACAGAATCTTGCATTGAGATTGTTTTATCTTTAGCAATACTTGTTGAATTAACGGCGCTGGAGGATACGCATATCCTATCATTCCGTCCCAAGGGATCGACAGAGCGTCTACTGCAAATGCTCTTGGATCCGGACACGGGGACACATACGTCTGCAACTGATTGTTGAGATGTGTCGCAAATAAGTCTATCATTGGCCGTTCCCATTGGTAGCAAATCTGATTGAATACTTGTTTGTTGAGAGTCCACTCCGACGGCAACAAGCGACCCTTTCGTGAAAGGGAGTCTGCTAGCACATTCAGACGACCCGGTATGTGACGGACCGAAAGAAGAACGTGATGTTCCAACGCAAACAGAAGGATTCTTTCCGTTAGATTGAACAACGGAACTGAATGAGTGCCTCCCTGATTCCGTATATACGCCACTACTGTCGTATTGTCGGATAGGATTTGGACATGAGCATCGTGAATAATGTCCATCCAGTGACATAACGCAAGCCAAATTGACATCATTTCCTTGATGTTTATGTGCTTGCACAGGAATTGCGGATCCCAAAGACCCTGGCATCTCGAATCCGTTGGGATTAATGATGCACCCCAACCTGTTTGACTGGCATCCGTCATAATGGTAAAACTCGGATCCGGCAACTGCAGCGGAACTCCTTGAGTTAACCACTGAATGTTTGCCCAAGTCTGAATCTCTTGTTTCACTTGATCTGACAAGAGAACGTCTACATCGAGCGAATGAATTTTCACACTCCAATTCTGAGTCAGGAAAATTTGAAGAGGACGTGTGCGTAACCGCCCCATCGGAATGAGATCCGCGGCGGCTCCACACAGACCTATCAGTCTCATAAATTCTCTCGCCGTGACTTTGTCTGCGTGCAGACAATAGCGAGCGTAACAACTGACTAATTTCGCTCTGGTTAACGGCAGTCGAACGAGATTGTTGTGCGTCTCGAAGCTCATTCCCAGATGAGTGAATGACTTGGACGGCACCAGATCCGACTTCTCCTCGTTTACTATAAAACCGAGACGTCGGAGCAATAGAAGAAGATTCTGAACATCGTTCTGAAGCGTTAACTTGTTGCCGTACCTCTGAAGAATGTCGTCCAGGTAGGCCGACGTTACCGCAGACGAATGAGCTCGGAAGTAGATCATTACCGAGTTCATTACCCGAGTGAAAGCCCAGGGTGCTAGATTCAATCCGAAGCACATCGCCCGGAATTGATACACCACACCTAGGACTGCGAAGCGTAGATACTTTCGGAATGTCGGATGTACCATGATGTGAAAGTACGCATCTTTGAGATCTATGCTCGTTGCATAATCGTTCACCCGAATACTCGCTCTGACTGATCGAATCGTCTCCATATAAAACTTCGGAGCGACGATCAGCTTGTTTATCCAGCTCAAATCTATGACTGGATGGAACGAGCCGTCTGGTTTCGGAACCAGAAACAGATGGCTGTAGAATCCCGGAGATTCCTGGTTTTCTACGACCTCTACCGCGTTCTTCATTAAAAGAGACTGCACCTCTGATAACAGAGCGTCTCTTTTCTGCGGATTTGACGGAAGATGAGTCCACTTTGGACTTCGAGTTAATGGAGGCTTTCGTTTGAAGGATATCTTTAGACCTTCCGAAGTCACTCCTCTCACCCAAGGGTCGTCCGTAATCGACGCCCATTCTTGTGAAAAGCTCGACAACCTTCCGCCAACCGGAACGCGATAGAGGTTTAAGCCATCACCTCCTGGACCTGCGAGGCCTGCGGTAGGAGAAACCACGTCTTCCACGACCCGCACCTCGCCCCGTCGACCTCGGGGCGTCCGACCGATTGTCCCGGCCTGAAGGACGTCCCGAACGAGAGTCGCTATCCTGACGGTCTCTCGAATAAGACCAAGAGGACGCACCGGAACCTCTACAGGAACCTCTCTTGGGCGCATTAGACCCAGAAGTGCCTGTCTTATTCGTGTCTGCTGTATCCGACTTCTTAGGAGCAGATTTGAACAACAGAGAATCCTTAGCTTTCTTTGTAATTTTATCATAAATAGCGGAAAGCTTGCCGTCAAAGAGAAGTTCTCCTGAGACCGAAGCGACTCAGAGAGTTCTTCACCTTAGAATCCACTAGTGTGGATGTAGCTAGGGCTGCGTCACGTCTAACCAACTCCAGATTTGCAACTGAAAGGGCGGAGTTACACGTGGAATAAGCTACTGCCCTTGAAAGAAGTCTTAAAGAGGATTGTATATCCTGAAACTCTTTCCCCTGAAGGCGCAGTGATAACGCCTTAGTAAGGTGATCTGCGTAAAATAAGGCATCTAAATTGGCTCTGTTAGACGCAATAGCTGTTTCCAACACCGCGGTTGGAATAGAAGCTGACGACGGTAATGATAGCTCTAAGTCTTCCGCCTCGTCGTCCATACGCAGAGGAGCTCTCGGTATACCCTGTCCTGCCGTATCGAATTTATTCCTTGCATTAATGAAAGGCAGGTTGAGAGTATTAGCGGACAAGAAACCTGCTTTCCCCGTCCTGGAAGCAAGTTTAAATATAGCGTCGTTCAATAATTCAAATGTTCTTGCAACATTATTGGACTGCGACGGAAACTCGGGAGCGATGTCCCTGAACCGCTCAAAAAATTCAGAGTCCAATGACGCTATAATTCTCTTGTCCGGAAGCGCAGCAGTCTGGCCCGACGGAACAACTTGAGGGAGAAAGTGCCGGATGAAGTCCACGGCAGCTTTATGTTGTTCCGAAAGGGATAGCTCCAAGTCATCCGTATCCCTTTCACCATCCGGTCGGACCTCATGATGTTCCCGGTCGTCCGCCCCCGATGCTTCGGCGGAGCGTACCGACCCAGCGCCGTCGGATAATTCTCGATCCGACACCGTTTCTGTCGGCTGCTGGGATGCTGCGATAAGCTGTGCTATCTGCACAAGAATGTCCGGCGTCGAGACCTGCGGAGGCGCAGTCTTTCGCTGCTTCGCCGAGGGCAGCTCCGCATCAGATGGCTCCCGCATACTTTTCCTATGCGAACGTCCGGAGTCCATCGGTCTCGAATCCCTGGCTGCCGGATGGTGTGACCTGGTCGCCGAAGAATCCTTCATCGGCGAAGCTGGTAATATATCGGCAGTCACGCAGCCAAGGTGCGGTCGTGTGCGCTGACGAGAAGAGGAAGCCTTAACAGTCTCTGCGGACTGCTTATACAACGGAGCGTCCCGAGCGACGGACGTATGCTCCGCTGAAGACACATTTTGTACCACAACATCTGGTCCCAGATGTTGTTGTACGAGAGAGGGGCCTCTCTCGCTCGTGGCCCGGCTGGACCTGGACGAGCTAGGAACCGGACTCAAAGGCTTCCTCCGTTCTCGCTTACTATCCGCCGTCACTGGGTGTGCATCTATTATGTTTATAGTGCTCGCATCACCCAAAATTTCCTCTTGGACCGCATCGGACGAACCCGGCTGCCGAACCATTCGGTGAATGGACGCTACACCAGGCGAGCTAGCGGACGACATTTGTCTAATCTCCATGAGCACTTTTGCCGCTAGCTCTGAATTCATTTGTGACGACGGACGCACACTTGAAGAAGATAACATGGAAACATCACCCTGTTCTGGTTCCTCTGAAATAGAAACTGAGAGAGTAGAGTGACCTTGCAGAGAAAGAGCCGGCATCGCTCTTTCTCCAGAAACAACATATCGTGACACACGTTTCCAATGTTTCTCATCCCAATGTTCACATATAGGACAGGGATTAATGCGAGAACACTGACTACAATTAATACAATGATCATGAAAGTCAGAGGAAGATTTCTTCCTATTACAATTTGAACAACGTCCCTTCATTGTGAAAGAACAACAATAAGTCCTAGTTACTCGCAAAAACCCCTGACACAAAGATACATAATAACATGATCCATTAATAAATGATAAAACAATTGCAAAACAAAATAATTTTGAAAAAATATTTTTTCAGCGAAGCCCAAGTTGCTGAAAAGTAACGTTGAGCCCCGATGGATCCGATGGCAAAGTGTGGTCAAAAATTTTAAATTTATATTAAATAATTAATGAGACACTTTCGGATAATATAAATGTATCTTATAGTGAGATAAACTACAGCAAAGGCAAACAGCCCCCCTCAAAAAAGGCTGTTGCCAATGAAAACAAACAGTGTAAAAACACCAGAAAACATGACTCCAGGCACTGAAAAAAACTGGCCCGGAATCAGTCATCAATTACACTCTATCTGATGCAAAACAGAGACTCCCAGGGGAGAATCTGTAGAACATCAGATGGAAGATGCAGAACACAAACGTTATACACCCATGGGTGAAAACGTAACTATGGGGAAAATAACAGAAAACATTCTGTAACCAAGCAACTCTCCCAGGAAATTTTAGAAATGAAATTTCTCAAAAATATGCCAAAAGCATGGGAGAATTGCAAGGGGGGGACTTTAGAAGGCTAGGGGAGAGGAAACACTGAATAAGCAGTGCAACAATTAGCAAGAATGACAACAAGAGGCCCATGCCTCGAAAATAGGCAACTTAACATAATTTCATCAAAAAATTTTAAGTACAGCCCTGATTATTTTTTGTCACTTCTTTTTCCTCTCCTCCTTCTATCCTCCTTAGAATCACATTTTCTCCAAAAATTACGTGTCTGGCATCCTTTAAACTGAGATTTACAAGCACAAAGATCAGTGAGATGTTGACTGATGAAGGGCCAAACAGAGAATGATAATTGGCGCCAATTTTGGGACGTCTGCGTCACTGCGCATGCGCAGTAGAGGCGTAGTATGGAGGTCCTTTAGGACATGATTTCTTTTTGTTTTGGATGCAAATTTTGGGGATTGGGGGGCAAAATTTGTGTTTGGCCCTGGTTTTGTTAGAGTTAGCACCAGCTAAGTCTGGGTCATTGGTACAGTATAAAAATATATATTATTTTTTGAAAAAGTTTAAAAAATGATATTTAAAATAATAAATTTTGATATCGTCTGCTTTGGGTAAAGGGTTAAGCACTTTATCAGTTCCCAAACAAACCCCAGTTCAAGTCCATGAAAAGAGCAACTTATCAATCAGTCGGGGTGAACTATTTGTAACTCTAATTATTTGTGTTGACCTTGATATAAATTTGTTTTCTCTATCTACCAGGGTGAGGCTGTAGAACAGTAATTATTAATATATGTCACACTCCCCGTGGGAACCCCTGCAAGTCAAGCATTGCTGGTTTACTGTGGTAAACAAGCTCTGTTTTATTGGTAAAATAGGACCCAGTCACCAATTCTCGGGTGGAAGTCCCCTAAAATGGGGAACATGGGTATAAACGATTGACTAAACTTTGCTTTATCTCCATGTTGTGGTCACAATTATCCATTGTGCAGAAATATGTGACCTTAAAGAGCAATAAATAAACATGCATGTCACACATCTGTTGAACTCAATGCGTAAGTTATTGAATCCCTAAAGGTCTAATTCCAACTATGCTCACTTTTAACTGCAACAAACCCACTGAGGTGCCTGAGCATGCAGATTGGTTGAACTGAAAGTTACATTCCAAGTACCTTGGTAGTTGTTTGGCTGCCTATATAGACAGGACTTACCCTGAAACAATTTATTTATTGGTGTTGATAGTCACTTTTAGTACAAATGGCTACATCATGACCACAATGCAGGTATGAAATCAAGTTTAGCCAATTGTTTATACCTATGCTGTCCATTTCAGAGCACTTCTACTACTTCAGGCATTGGTTACCAGGTTATTTATTTACCACAGTACAGTAAACAAGCACTGGTCCACTTCCTTGAGTTCCCACAGTAGCTAGAAACAACCCCAAAGCCACAGGATGCAGACTGTCCAAATGATATAAAAAATTTCCAGATATCCTTAACCCTTTACCTAACACGAAGAATAGCAGATGCCACTTGCAAAAATATTCATTTTTTTCATTTTTTTTTGCAACAAAAAACAAATTATGGCCCCTCATTAGAATGAGCTTGATGAGCTTGTCCCAAATGAGAGGTCATAATTTTAGCTATGTTTTTAAGACAAAAAATGAAAAAAATACTGGTAGTGAAAATGGAATGGTAATTTTTGTGAATACTGCTGGGCAGTTTTAACAGTTATATTAGGTAAAGGGTTAAAGATTAAACTGGCCCTTAATGAAGGATTCTTCTCTGCAGTACACCAACACAAGACCATGATACACTTTGTGAAACTTTCATGATAATTAACTCTAGGTAGAGGTACTTACGCATAAGTAAAGCCAAATATCAAGAGAAACTGTCATTTGAAATGCCAAGATGAAAACTTTCAGCAAAAATCTTGTGACAATTCTTTGTAATAGAATGAGTGAGAGTGTTACCAAGTTTTAGTGCACAAACAACAGTGGAAACTGGCATTTAACTCTTAACTCGCTGAGTATTTTCAAATTATTTTTCATCAAATCTAGTCATGGCTGCTGTGAAGCATCCATGACTAGATTTTATGAAAAGTTAATTTAAATATAATACAAGAAATCATTGGTGAAAAAGTCCATTCAGCTTACAGGGGTAAATATGAATAACTGTGCCCAAATTACACTTATTTCAATGGCGAGAGAAACCCTGTGCTGGGCACGAATATCTACCTGGAGCATGCAAAAAGTTAAGTACAGCAGAAACATTCGGCAATGAAACAAAAATTTACCCCAAAAGCACCATCAACTTTAATTCCATTCTGGTCTCTTGCATGAGAAGCTAGATGAATGAATCTCACCTTTCTTGTAAATATATTACCCATGTTACATAACTGCAAGCATTTATAAAAGGTAGTAATTTTACAAGGTTCATACAAAAATTTGCTCACAAAGTTCAAGGGTTTTTCAAGGGCTTTTTTTTTTCAAGGGCTACATATACTATCCAGCTTGTTGTTTGAGCTGTAAAAATCTAGGATTCATGTGACACGGATCTGACTTTGGAAGTCAGGAAGTACTGGTACCCAAAGTGTGAACTGTGTTACAGTAATCTTGGTAAAACGTTCCATACTTTTTTATTTTTTTTTTTTAACTGAGCGACACAAGCGCAACAAACAAGTAAAAGGCAAGTACACATATATTTATAATGCCCAGGAAATAGCTTGGTATTCAAGGGTATTTCAAGAGATTTCTGAAAGTTCAAGGGTTTCTCAAGGGCTAATTTCAAATTCCAGGGCTTTTCAAGAAAAAACTCATTTTCAAGGGTTTTTCAAGAGCTGTATGAACCCTGTTTTACAAATAAAGCACAATTAGCCCTCTACGCTAAGGAGGTATAGCTTTTCCAACTTGAATTAGATTCAGATCTCCAACTGCTTAAATTTGAAACATACCTCCACTGACTTGGATTACAAGCATAACTCTTAGCTCAACTATCTTTGATTAGGACTCAGTCTACTTTAACTTGATAATAAGGGGGCTTGGTGGCTTTGTTGATAGAGGTGCAAGCTGCAAGTCGAGAGATCCTTGGTTCAAATCCAACCTGTGGCAATCGGGTTGTGTCCTTGGGCAAGAGACTTTACCCTCACTGCACGTCGATGGTGCACTTGTCTTCAACCAATGCTAACCCTGCTTGTGTGGAGTTAGTATGTTGGGGAGCCTGACAGTTGCTTGCCATTACTCGGTGGTTCTCTCTGGGTACCTTGGCTTCCTCCACCCGTAAAACTGTCTGACATGAGGTGACCATGGCTGTTGAAAGTGTCATTAAGCCCCAATAAATAAATAAATAAATAAATAAGATCCAATCACAAGATTTTGACAGTTTATCTGGAACACTATTTGTTACCATAGGGATAAAGAAGTTGTCTTACCCATTCTTCTTGTCTTTGCTTCCTTTCTTGTGCTTCATCTGCTTCCCTTCTCTCTTTCTCAGCCTTTTCTTCAGCTTCTTTCTTTTCCTTCATTTCTTCTTGTTCACGTCTCATCTGTTCTTTCTCTTCTGATGTTGGACCTGAAAAATATTCATATTCTTTGCTATAAATGTTAATATACTATTTTCTTTCTGGGCTAACCTCTTTGCAAAGTTGGGAAGACAAGCATATGTGTGTTCCAACTTATTAAAATGAAGAAGGGAAAAAATGTCATATAAAACATACTTTGAACAAATTTGTGTCTTTCAAAATCACTATTCTGCTAAGAGCCTGTGAGCCTAATTTCTTAATATATATTAGTTAATTAAATCATTGCTGCTGCACAAAGCTAACTACAATAATACACCAGGTGAAAAGCATAACCCTTTTTTACCCAAAAGACAACTTTCCAGGACAGGTTCAAAAGGTCTCATTTCATAAAGAAAATGGTGAATCAGTGAACTTGTGGGGGTACACCAGGCAATATTTTCAACGTGCAGTCTTAACCCTTTACCTAACATAGTGATCAAAAACGGCAAGAAAATTCACCAGAATAAGCATACCACAGCCAAAAATATCTTGGAAGTTTCTCAATAAAACCATACAAATATGGATATCATTAGAACCAGCTCATCGAGTTGGTTCTATGATATCCATATTTGTGTGGTTTTATTGAAAAATTGTGAAATTTGTTTTCAAAAAATGTGAAATTTAATTTATTTTTTAAAAATACTTTTAGTTTAGTTTAAACAATATTTTATTTCCTTAATTTGACAGAATATTATGATACATTTCATCAAGATACATAAATGTGAAAGAGGAAAGAGGATTCAGCAGCAAGCTATAGCTTATGTAAACTGTCTCCTTGTAACAAATTACTCATACGAAGCAACATAACATCATAAAAATACTTTTGTTGGGTGAAGGGTTAAGGCTGCACTTTGAAAATATTAATTGACCACCCCCAAATAATCAATGTGGACTGTTCCAACTGAAGCAATTAAACTGACATGAAGAATTCTATCAGGTTTTAAAGGGTTAAAATAGCAAAGGAAACAAACAAAAACAATTAAAAAAATATTATAAACTTGGCCATTTGAGATTCAAATTTTAACTCTTTCAATCTCATTCTTGTTGGATAGTATTGTATTAAACAACAGCTTCTACACAAATCATCACATGCATTTTGAGTTCACAGGGATGTTAAATATTAGTTTGAACATACAGTTTTATTAGGGTTAAGATCAAATTATTACTAATTCCCTTACTAATTCACTGCAGTGTCTTCTCGCCAACCGGCAATTTTTCCTTTACACAATAATTTGTGTTGGGTTGAACGGGTTGATTTCAGATGTCCATAATTTAAAACTGGCAATATTTGATCTTAACCCTTAATCCCCAGATTAATTTTTAAGTTAATAACTACCCTATATACACGTACACAGCTGCAGATGACTTTACAGTGTATCTACATCATTGTTGGCTGCCTGTACAGGTCACCAACAATGATGTAAAAACACTGTCAAAATAAATGCAGCCTACCATTAGAGTTCTTTAGGAAGAATACACATGGGACAACTTTTTCAAAGCAATATAAAAGGAGCGATTTGAGGCCTGAAAATAAGCAGTCTGACATTTGCAGAATGAGGTCCCCAGAGGGTGAATTTGATGATGCTATCCCATACAGTGGGGCAATTTATCCTCTGGGTACCTCTTTCTGTTTAGTTTTGAGAGGGAAAATTTAGTGATGCTACCCTGCAAAGCATCACTACATTCACCCTCCGGGGACCTCATTTTGCAGATGACAGTCTGCTTATTTTCGAGCTTGGCTATTTGTGGCTATCTGGGGACCTAAGGGTTAACATACAGTGAAAAGGTTCAACATACCATAATTTCTTGGCTGACCAATTATTTTCTTTATTTTCTCCACAGTATCCTTCATCATTGGAGAGTTATCTTTTGTGATATCTGAAATCAAAGAAACTAAAGTTAGATTTCAACATGTTTATAAAACCAATGTTGACATTCCATTTTCCATTTGCCTAACATAATGACTATATCTGGTTAGTACTGTCCACAAAAACCATTACTTTAATTTTGTTATTTCTTCCATATTTGTCTCCAATACATAGCTCATAACCCCTAAATGGAATGAGTTTGACAAACTCAAAGGCTTTATTCTTGAGGTTTAAAGTTTTTAAAACTTAACTTTTTTTGTAAGTTTTGGCCCTAGCTTTGTTTGGTAGTTAACTATTCTTCCTACAAATCTTTGTTGCTTTTCAAAACATAGTTTGTGGCTCCTCATTAGCTTGAGCTGAGTGAGTATATATAGGTTATTACCACCATGTGCATTTCCGAGATGGTGTACTGAAGTCGGGACCTTGTCTCAAGACGTATATCGACGAGACTTCAATACACCACACATGATGGTAATAACCAATTTATCTTACAATATTCCTCCTTTTCTTGATTTCTTCGTATAATGAAGGGATTGGGTACAGTTTTTAACAGTGTCTGTTTTGACAGTCATTCTGTATCTTTGAACTGATTTTTTTTACAAACTCCTGCTGAAAGAATTAATTTTTTTTTCTCAAATAATCTGAACTGCTGTACCCTTGTGAGTACATATTTCAAAGTAAAAAGAGAACCCCCATACAACAACCTTTATATTTATTTCTTTACTCGAGTTTAACACTTAAGGGCCTGGTCCTAAGTTTGGTGAGTTTTCCTGTCTCACATGCAGAACACGTTGAAACATGCAAGGTTTTTGTGGTCTTGCTGATGGAAGGAATAGTTCCTTGGCAGTGGTTTCTAATGAAATCTTGGCTGCCTATATTGGCATCCAAGACTTCACTGGACACCATTGTTAAGTTAAGATGTTACGTTATTATAAGGGAGAAAAAAAACTCATTTTCTATAATTATTTTCCTTGTGAGAACTATCTGCGGGAATCGATTCTGATTCATGAATGAATTTTAAGCCCTGATGTACCTCACACAACCTTTGGTGTGATTTGCAAAGATGTCCATTGAAATTACAGCTATATGTCATGATTGTGTATTTTGGTACTGTTGTGTTGAAATCAACTCCTCTCATACCTTTCAGTATTGAGTATTGAAACCTGATGTGTAACATGTATGATTATAAATGATGAGATTGTATCCTTTTTTAAATTTTTGTCCTTTTGAACTTGAAAAAATTCACATTTTTTTATTAACTGCAACGAGCAGCTCTATATTTGGCAATGTTGGTCTGTCTGTCGTCGGTTCTTCACCAACAAGTTTAAAAAACGCCATAACTCCTAAAATACTTGATGGAATGACACCATACTTGGTATGCAGGTGTATCTTCATGATGTCTACACCCTCTCAATAGTGCATGTCATTCGGATAATTTCTGTCACATTTATGGACTTGTCACCAATGAGTCTTTTTGTCACCAACATGTTTTAAAACATCATTGGCATTGCACGAATCGTCGCAGCTTCCGCACTGTGGCAGTGTGTCTTGTTATGACGACAGTTACTCTTTTGATGAAATCAACTCTTCCTACACTTTTCAGGTTTGATGAGAACAAAACTGATAGTTCATTTATTTTATGCGCAATATGTATAAAGACAATAAAATTAATTAATTCCTAGGGGGGTTTGATCATCCCCTACTAGGCGGGTCCTCAGGTGGCGGATAGAGGACGGCCTGCTCAATTGGGCAGGTTTGCTAATTTCTAATTGGCAGGTTTGCTCAATTGAGCTGGTTCGCTGCGGAATATACGAATACGCAGCCCCGGACCAAAATGATCAAACCTGCTAAAACCATCTGGCAGGCACCTTGTTCTCCCGTGAGGTGCGTTCTGAAGGCCCCGGAAGAAGGAATCCTGGTAGTTGAGGACTCGGGCCCCGGTTAGGGCAGTCTCCGGGATGGAGCCCTGGTCTCCATTTCGGAGATAATGTCCAACACACTGCTTTGGCCCCAATTTCGGGAGTAGACAGATGGTCGGATGGCCCGATCTGACCAATCGGGAGCCCCCAACCCCAAAAATATCGGGTGTCACGTCGGGGGGCATTGGGTGGTCATTCAGCCAGTCATTTCTTTTATTTAGATTTTATCACTACTACCCTGTATCGATTTTTAATGATCTTAATACATGTTTAACAGCTTTCGTTTTGTTGCGCTGTCTGCGTTGATCATCAATCAGTAGTAGTTCTTGATGTACTCGTTTTTAATGAAATGGTTGGTTGAATGGCTGCCACGACCTGCAACTTCCCATAAACATTCGACGGGTCAATCCTCCAGCGGTATGCACTAGCATCAACGCTGGGGGAGTATGCTTTCCATGTACTCTTGGTGCTGTTTGCTGGTTATCCGCAACGTAACCCCCTAAGTTGGGCTCAGAGTAAGGGTGGGAGTCATGGAATGAAGAAATTAACATTACTATACTATGGATACTAAACCCATAAAAAAACAAAAACGAGGTTGGGATTATATTTCAGCTGACTCAGACTCAGAAAAAGAAACAGGACTTACACAAATTGATAAAAGATGGCCAAAATTCATTATCATTTATGCGGCAGATGAAGGCAAAAAAGCATCGGATGTTAATCCGTTTGCTGTAGAAAAAACTATCAAAGGAATTGCTGGAACAGTAGAAGGTGTGAAAAAACTAAGATCGGGGGGTTTGTTAGTTGAGTGTAGAACTGAAGTCCAGGCTACAAATTTATTAAAGATCGAGAAAATTTTAGACATGCAGGTTAATGCTTTTCCACATGAGTCACTCAACAGAAGTAAGGGGGTATTAAGAACCAGGGAACTGTCTGGAATAGATGTACTTGAAATTAAGAAAGAACTTGAACCACAGGGAGTCACGGACGTCAGAAGAATTGAAATTAAAAAGGACGGTACAATAATTAAAACCAACACTTATATCCTAACGTTTGACTCTGCACAACCACCTAAGTCAATTAAGGTTGGTTATATGAACATCGGAGTGGATTTGTACATCCCAAATCCACTTCGCTGTTTCCGATGCCAAAAATATGGTCATGGGCAAAATAATTGTAGGGGTCAGGCCATCTGTTATAAATGTGGACAACAACACCAGGACCAATGTAACAACCCCATAAAATGTGTAAACTGTCAGGGCAATCATGTGTCATCTTCCAAAGATTGCCCTGTATGGAAAAAAGAGAAGACAATACAGAAAATCAAATGTGAGCGACAAGTAAGTTTCAAAGAGACCAGAGAAATTGTTTTAGCTATGCCAGGCATGAATACATCAACGCCAACGTACGCCACAATGTTGAAGCACAAAATACCAACTAAGTCCGTGGAATGCCAGACAGCATATACCTGGATTAATAACAGCACTTTACCATCCTTATTACAAGCCTTTTCAATTGAAAATACCGATCAAACAAAGCCAGAATCAACTCAAACAAACGATCAAGTTTTAACGGAGAAATTGTCAAGCATTAAACAAAAACAAGAACATGCAAATGGTCCATCAAAATCAGAACAGAATAAAGAACAATCTAAACCTGCACAGATAAATGAATCGAGCAAACCGAAACCACATCAGCAGCAAACACCCCAGCATAAAAATCTGAGTCAGAGTCAGAGGAAAAAACTAGAAAGAGAGCAGAAGAAAAAAGAGAAAGAGCAACAAAAATTAACGTCAGACAGAATGCCAAAACGACTTCAGAATGTTGTTACAAACAACATGTTTGACGGAATTGAAGATATGTCAGTCGATGAATGCATCGATGACACCTTTTCAACTAAACTGCAACTGAAGTCCTCTCAGGGAAAGTCCCCACGTAAAACATCACCGAGAAAAAACACTGGGGCAATTTCGCCCATACGTCCACCATCCAAATCACCACTTAAACATGGATAATATACCAAAACAAAATATTGTACAGTGGAATTGTCGAGGTTTAAGGGCGAATTTTAATGAACTGGGCCTTCTTAGCCAAAAATATGAACCTGCTGCTTTTTGCCTGCAGGAAACTCTTTTAAAGAAGCCCGAGGCTCAAGATCATTCAGCTTTTAAGCATTATACTTCGTATAATGCCTGGGCAGATGATAATGATCTTCATATTCGTGGAACATCTGTTTTAGTTAGAGACGATATCATTCACAGATCTGTACCTTTGAATACAAACTTACAGGCTGTGGCGGTACGCCTAACTTTAGACAAAACGGTTACACTTTGTTCTATTTACGTTTCACCAAGTAAAGCTCTACAACTGAATGATCTTGAGCTACTGGTCCAACAGCTCCCAACTCCATACATTTTGTTGGGTGATTTTAACGCTCATGGCCCCCTTTGGGGTAATTCCTGCAGTCAAGAGGATGCAAAAGGGAAAACTGTGGAAGAGTTTATTACAAAATATGACTTGTGCTTGTTCAATGATGGGTCAGACACTTATCTGCACCCCGCATCTGGTTCTTATACTTCAATTGATCTTTCAATTACAAGCCCTTCCCTCTTTCTCGATTATTCTTGGAAGGTGGAAGGCGACTTGTGCGGGAGTGACCACTTTCCGGTTGTGTTGGAGAGTGTGGTTCCGGCAGACGATGGGAGGGTGCCCCAGTGGAGCTTTAAAAAGGCTGACTGGGGGGCCTTCATCTTGCTTTGTTTGGAACGCCTCACACTGGAGAAATTTAGTGAAAGTGCTGACCAGATTGAACATTTTACAACAGAGTTACTTGATATTGCAAGCCAAGTCATTCCTAAAACCTCGACAAATCCAAAACGTTTCACCAAACCATGGTTTGATAATGAATGTAAACAGGCTATAAAGGATCGCGAGAAAATTGAACGGGAATTCAACAAATCACCATCCACAATTAATTTAGATAAATTACGTATAAATCGGGCAAAAACAAGACGACTAATTAAACAAAAAAAGAAAAGTTCTTGGGAAACTTGTTTCAAAGCTTAACCAAAACACTCCCATCAACAAAATTTGGAAAATGATTAAAAAAATTAAAGGCAAAGAAACCAACTCAACTGTACAACATCTGAAAGACAACAACACGCTTATCACGTCAAAAAAAGAAATTTCAAACAAATTGGCCTCCACATTTTCGAAACATTCGTCGTCTGAAAACTGTAATCCAGAATTTCTCAAAATTAAAAAACAGCAAGAAAAACAAAAGCTCAAATTTACCTCCAACAATTTAGAAGATTATAACGAACCTTTCTCTATGGAAGAGTTAACAAACTCTTTGCATAGAGCAAAGGATACTGCCACCGGACCCGATGAGATACATTACAAAATTTTAAAGCATCTGCCTCAATCATCACTTGATCTTTTACTATCAGTTTTCAATGACATATGGATGACTGGCCAATTTCCACCTTCTTGGCATAAAGCTACAGTAATTCCCATTCCAAAGCCTGATAAAGATCACAGCAACTCAAGTAATTATAGGCCTATCGCTTTAACAAGTTGTCTGTGTAAAACCATGGAAAGGATGATCAATGATCGACTTGTCTGGTTTCTGGAATCGAACAATCTACTTGCGAATGTTCAGTGTGGTTTCAGAAACCAGAGAAGTACTGTGGATCATTTGGTTAGACTTGAAACGTTTATAAGAAATGCCTTTGCCAGAAAAGAACATGTGGTCGCCATCTTCTTTGACCTGGAAAAGGCATATGACACAACGTGGACGTATGGGATTTTAAAAGATCTTTTTAACATGGGGTTGAGGGGGCGTATGCCTCTTTTTATTGAAAACTTTTTAAAGGACCGCCAATTTCAGGTTCGTGTTGGGTCAACGTTATCTGATCCTCATGGGCAGGAATTGGGGGTTCCTCAGGGTAGTATTTTATCCGTTACCCTCTTTTCAATTAAGATTAATAGCATCATCGACACAATTGAGAATATGGTTGATTCGTCATTGTATGTCGATGACTTTTTGATCTGCTATAGCAGCAAAAAGATGAATGCTATAGAGCGCAAACTTCAGCTGTGTTTAAATAGGATTCAAAAATGGGCTATCAAAAATGGTTTTAAATTTTCAAAGACAAAAACGAATTGTGTTCATTTTTGCAAACTTCGGAAACATCACCTCGATCCGGAGTTGAAAATCGATGGTAGTCCTATTAGAGTTGTTAAGGAAGTGAAATTCTTAGGTTTGTTGTTTGACAGCAAACTGAATTTCGCTTCCCACATAAAACAACTAAAGGTAAAATGTAAAAGGGCACTGAACCTCTTGAAGGTAGTTGGTAGCACTGATTGGGGTGCTGATCAAAAAACTTTACTTCATCTGTATAGATCACTTGTTCGATCTAAATTAGATTATGGTTCTGTAGTGTACGGATCTGCAAGGAAGTCGTATCTCAGGCCACTTGATGCGATTCATAATAGTGGCATTAGAATTAGTCTAGGTGCATTTCGAACATCACCAATAGATTCAATGCTTGTTGAAGCTGAGGAGCCTTCTCTTGAGAAGCGTCGAATTAAACTGTCGCTTCAATATGCATCTAAACTTTTGGCTAATAAATCAAATCCTGCTTATAATTGTGTTTCAGAACCTCAAAATGTTGAGTTTTTTAACCGCCACCAGAAACATATTCCTCCATTGGGAATTAGAATTAAACCCCACATGGAGTCTGCCAAAATTGATTCTAATTGTATAAAAGAAAACTGTAAATCACATATTCCTCCTTGGCATCTTAGAAAACCTACAGTTATTTTGGACCTTGCTTCCTCCAAAAAATCTGATACCAATTCCTTGCAGTTTAAACAAAAATATGCCGAAATAAAGTCAAGGTATAGTGCATATACAAGGATCTATACGGATGGATCTAAAGATGATGACAAGGTATCATCAGCTGCTGTTACTGGTGATCATATCACTTCAATCAGAATACCGAATCAAAGTTCTATTTTCACAGCTGAAGTCAAAGCTATTCAACTCGCACTTGAGCACATCGAGAATGTACAGGAAAGAAAGTCGATCATCTTCTCCGACTCTCTTTCCTCTTTACTTGCTTTACTCAACCCCAGGTTGAAGAACCCTCTCATTTTGGAACTTCGTGAGAAGTTAACAACTCTCATGTCTGACCAATATGATATCGTGTTCTGCTGGTTACCCGGACATGTAGGTATCGCTGGTAACACCAAAGCAGACAGTGCAGCAAAACAGGCTTTAACTAAGCCTCTCACTGATTTTAAGATCCCTTTCAGTGATTTTAAGCCTCATATTAGTAGTTACATCAAATCTATGTGGCAGGCGGAATGGGATGGAGCGACAAATAACAAGCTCCATCGCTTCCGACCAACTATATCAGATCACTACCCGTCTAGTAACCTTTGTAGAAAGGATCTTGCAGTTTTGACGCGGTGTCATATTGGTCATACACGACTTACACATTCCTTTTTGTTAGAGGGTAATTTGCGACCAGAATGTGTTCCCTGCCAGCAGGCGCTGTCAGTGGAACACATTCTTTTGAATTGTACTGATTTTAATCATGTAAGAGGGCAGTATTTTACAGTCAGATCTTTGAGAGATTTATTTTATCTTACAAGCCCGCAAAAAGTCATCTCATTCTTAAAAGTAATCAACCTTTTTAATAAATTATAAACTGTTTTTACCTTTTTAAATTTCATCTATCCATGTTTATTTCACAGGTTGATTTACAGTTTTTTTTTTTTTTTTTTTTTTTTTTACTACTGGTCTCACTTTCTCATTATGTTTCACACTCAACATTTTTAACCCTCTTATTCCATTTGTTTCATACTTTAATCAATGGTCTTTTTGAAATATACTCTTTCATCGCCACGATATAGCCTAAGCTGCTGATGTGGCGTAAAGCACCAATAAATAAATAATAAATTAATTAATTTGTAAAGATTTATCTCCCTTGATCCACCAGAAAACATTTTGTCACTCCATAAATAGTTTGTTTTATTTGGGTTTAACAACATTTTTGACATTCAGGGTAACCTTGTGTCAGACAGTTTTATGGGTGAGGGAAGCCGAAGTATCTGGAGAGAACTAGCGAGCAGTGGCAAGCAACTATCAGACTCCCCAGCACACTAACTCCACAAAAGTGGTAGGATCACATGTGGTTTAAGTCAATCCCTTCCATACCAAAGAGTGTAGTGGAGGGGGTGGGGTGAAGGGATTTGACATCCCCCCAAAATAAATAAAAGTTAAAAAATTTATAGTAATTTATATATTTTTTATACTTACCAATGACCCAGACTTAGCTGGTGCTAACTCCAACAAAACCAGGGCCAAACACAAATTTTGCCCCCTAATCCCCAAAATTTGCATCCAAAACAAAAAGAAATCATGTCCTAAAGGACCTCCATAGTACGCCTCTACTGCGCATGCGCAGTGACGCAGTCGTCCCGAAATTGGCGCCAATTATCATTCTTACTGGCAGTGCCTGGTCAGCGCTATGTACTCAGCGGGGAGGCAAGAGTTCCCAACTCAGGGAGGGCCATCCCCGTCTGGGTCATTGGTAAGTATAAAAAATATATAAATTACTATAAATTTTTTAACATTTTTATACTGTACCAATGACCCAGACTTAGCTGAATAGTAAACAGGCTGGAGGGCCTAGGACATAGAGGAAAATCCAATAAGCTCAATTATAAATAAAGAGGTAACCCCTTAAGGAGAAAAGGAGTATTAGGCTTTACATGTATCTTTCTTATTTAATATTAAATTAGAAAGATACACTACCCTTAATAATTGAGCACAATAACATTCATGTTCTCTATTAACATCCAGTATAACCCTTATACTAATTATTTTTAAAGCAAGCCAATAAATAAAGTAGTCCAGAGAATTGAGACTCTTTATAATCATTTAAAAGTGTCCGAGTATTGTATATTAAAGCCCGTTTGACACTTGACATATACAAATGCTTCACACCGAGCTACACTTTAAAAATAAGACATGAATGAAATTAAACATTAATATTACACTTTAAAACCATCCCGGAAGCGACTCAGAAATACTGTCTTGGAGGAGGCATTCCCTTGCTTTTCACTATAAAGCAGGTGACCTAAGGGAACACCCCCCCCCCCCCCCCCCCTTCCCCTTGCCCTGGGTCAAATAGCCCAGAGCGAAGAGGGCAGCCGGACGGAGTCACTGCCGGAACAGAAAGCCTGCATAACTATAGTTGCAACTGTTTAGTGGACGACATTCTGAGCAACAGATAACGGACCTAAACAATGCAGGTCTCCAGAAATGGACTCAATATTTCTGAGATAAAAATTAGTAAATGTGGATGGCTGAGACCAATAAGCAGCCTTCATTAAATCTGTAATAGCAACACTATTAGCATAAGCCCAGGAAGTAGAAAGAGCTCTTACTTCATGAGCAGAAATCTTAAGCACAGACTGCTGAGAAGAAGATAAATCTTCATAAGCAGTACGGATAGTTAACTGAATCCATCTAGCAATAGAATGGACTGAAATGTCCTTTCTATTAGGCATCAAAGACAGAAAGAAACGTTTCCGTCCCTTTCTGATGAACTGAGATCTCTGTTTATAGATACGTAGTGCTCTAACAGGACAGAGTAAAGGCCTACGCCCGTCTGAAGACGGAAGAGCCTTAATAACAATAGGTTCCGGATATTTATTAGGAGCCTGATTCTTAGCTAAAAAACCCACATTAGTAGTGAAGGTGATAGTGTTCCCAACACTACGATAATGAGAATCATCCACCGATAGTGCATGAAGCTCACTGACTCTTCTGGCAGAAGAGAAAGCTAAGAGAAAAGCTGTCTTATAAGATAAGAATTTGAAATCTACTGTCCCAAGAGGTTCAAATGGCTTTTCCTTCAATTTAAGGAGAACCCAAGCTAAATTCCACTTAGGAATTAATCTAAGAGTTCTAGGTCTATTTATCGAAAAGTTTCGAACCAATTTCGATAAAGAGACATTAGATCCAATTTGTAAACTATCATGATGTGCATAGGTATCAGATAACATAGATCTATAACCCTTTATAGTAACAGGCTGCAGTTTGATTTCGTCAAACAAGTATACTAGAAAGTTTGCAATGTCTGGTATAGAGGGATCAAATATATCTACAGAATGATCCCTACACCAACGACGGAAAACCTTCCACTTAGCCGCATAGTTTAGCGAAGAGGAGGTCCTCCTACAGTTAGAAATCGCGTCCACTGCTCGTCCTGTAAAGTGCTTGCCATGCAAGAAGGACCGCACAACGGAAAAACGTGAAGGTTGAGACCTTGCGGGTTGTGATGGAGTTGGCGCGATTTCCCCTGCGAAAGAAGATCCTCTCGTGGAGGAAGCTTCCGCGGTAGGTCCCACAACAGACACCTGAGTAGATTTATCCACGGTCTCTGTGGCGACAGAGATGCTACCAACAGAATCTTGCATTGAGATTGTTTTATCTTTAGCAATACTTGTTGAATTAACGGCGCTGGAGGATACGCATATCCTATCATTCCGTCCCAAGGGATCGACAGAGCGTCTACTGCAAATGCTCTTGGATCCGGACACGGGGACACATACGTCTGCAACTGATTGTTGAGATGTGTCGCAAATAAGTCTATCATTGGCCGTTCCCATTGGTAGCAAATCTGATTGAATACTTGTTTGTTGAGAGTCCACTCCGACGGCAACAAGCGACCCTTTCGTGAAAGGGAGTCTGCTAGCACATTCAGACGACCCGGTATGTGACGGACCGAAAGAAGAACGTGATGTTCCAACACAAACAGAAGGATTCTTTCCGTTAGATTGAACAACGGAACTGAATGAGTGCCTCCCTGATTCCGTATATACGCCACTACTGTCGTATTGTCGGATAGGATTTGGACATGAGCATCGTGAATAATGTCCATCCAGTGACGTAACGCAAGCCAAATTGACATCATTTCCTTGATGTTTATGTGCTTGCACAGGAATTGCGGATCCCAAAGACCCTGGCATCTCGAATCCGTTGGGATTAATGATGCACCTCAACCTGTTTGACTGGCATCCGTCATAATGGTAAAACTCGGATCCGGCAACTGCAGCAGAACTCCTTGAGTTAACCACTGAATGTTTGCCCAAGTCTGAATCTCTTGTTTCACTTGATCTGACAAGAGAACGTCTACATCGAGCGAATGAATTTTCACACTCCAATTCTGAGTCAGGAAAATTTGAAGAGGACGTGTGCGTAGCCGCCCCATCGGAATGAGATCCGCGGCGGCTCCGCACAGACCTATCAGTCTCATAAATTCTCTCGCCGTGACTTTGTCTGCATGCAGACAATAGCGAGCGTAACAACTGACTAATTTCGCTCTGGTTAACGGCAGACGAACGAGATTGTTGTGCGTCTCGAAGCTCATTCCCAGATGAGTGAATGACTTGGACGGCACCAGATCCGACTTCTCCTCGTTTACTATGAAACCGAGACGTCGGAGCAATAGAAGAAGATTCTGAACATCGTTCTGAAGCGTTAACTCGTTGCCGTACCTCTGAAGAATGTCGTCCAGGTAGGCCGACGTTACCGCAGACGAATGAGCTCGGAAGTTGATCATTACCGAGTTCATTACCCGAGTGAAAGCCCAGGGTGCTAGATTCAATCCGAAGCACATGGCCCGGAACTGATACACCACTCCTAGGACTGCGAAGCGTAGATACTTTCGGAATGTCGGATGTACCATGACGTGAAAGTACGCATCTTTGAGATCTATGCTCGTTGCATAATCGTTCACCCGAATACTCGCTCTGACCGATCGAATCGTCTCCATATAAAACTTCGGAGCGACGATCAGCTTGTTTATCCAGCTCAAATCTATGACTGGACGGAACGAGCCGTCTGGTTTCGGAACCAGAAACAGATGGCTGTAGAATCCCAGCGATTCCTGGTTTTCTACGACCTCTACCGCGTTCTTCATTAAAAGAGACTGCACCTCTGATAACAGAGCGTCTCTTTTCTGTGGATTTGACGGAAGATGAGTCCACTTGGACTTCGAGTTAATGGAGGCTTTCGTTTGAAGGATATCTTTAGACCTTCCGAAGTCACTCCTCTCACCCACGGGTCGTCCGTAATCGACGCCCACTCTTGTGAAAAACTCGACAACCTTCCGCCAACCGGAACGCGATAGAGGTTTAAGCCATCACCTCCTGGACCTGCGAGGCCTGCGGTAGGAGAAACCACGTCTTCCACGACCCGCACCTTGCCTCGTCGACCTCGGGGCGTCCGACCGATTGTCCCGGCCTGAAGGACGTCCCGAACGAGAGTCGCTATCCTGACGGTCTCTCGAATAAGACCAAGAGGACGCACCGGAACCTCTATAGGAACCTCTCTTGGGCGCATTAGACCCAGAAGTGCCCGCCTTATTTGTGTCTGCTGTATCCGACCTTTTAGGAGCGGATCTGAACAACAGAGAATCATTAGCTTTCTTTTTAATATTATCATAAATAGCGGAAAGCTTGCCGTCAAAGAGAAGTTCTCCTGAGACCGAAGCGACTCTAAAAGAGTTCTTCACCTTAGAATCCACTAGTGTGGATGTAGCCAGGGCTGCGTCACGTCTAACCAACTCCAGATTTGCCACTGAAAGGGCGGAGTTACACGTGGAATAAGCTACTGCCCTTGAAAGAAGTCTTAAAGAGGATTGTATATCCTGAAACACTTCCCCTTGAAGGCGCAGTGATAACGCCTTAGTAAGGTGATCTGCGTAAGATAAGGCATCTAAATTGGCTCTGTTAGACGCAATAGCTGTTTCCAACACCGCGGTTGGAATAGAAGCTGACGACGGTAATGATAGCTCTAAGTCTTCCGCCTCATCGTCCATACGCAGAGGAACTCTCGGTATACCCTGTCCTGCCGTGTCGAATTTATTCCTTGCATTAATGAAAGGCAGGTTGAGAGTATTTGCGGACAAGAAACCTGCTTTCCCCATCCTGGAAGCAAGTTTAAATATAGCGCCGTTCAATAATTCAAATGTTCTTGCAACATTATTGGACTGCGACGGAAACTCGGGAGCGATGTCCCTGAACCGCTCAAAAAATTCAGAGTCCAATGACGCTATAATTCTCTTGTCCGGAAGCGCAGCAGTCTGGCCCGACGGAACAACTTGAGGGAGAAAGTGCCGGATGAAGTCCACGGCAGCTTTATGTTGTTCCGAAAGGGATAGCTCCAATTCATCCGTATCCCTTTCACCATCCGGTCGGACCTCCCGATGTTCCCGGTCGTCCGCCCCCGATGCTTCGGCGGAGCGTACCGACCCAGCGCCGTCGGATAATTCTCGATCCGACACCGTTTCTGTCGGCTGCTGGGATGCTGCGATAAGCTGTGCTATCTGCACTAGAATGTCCGACGTCGAGACCTGCGGAGGCGCGGTCTTTCGCTGCTTCGCCGAGGGCAGCTCCGCATCAGATGGCTCCCGCATACTTTTCCTATGCGAACGTCCGGAGTCCATCGGTCTCGAATCCCTGGCTGCCGGATGGTGTGACCTGGTCGCCGAAGAATCCTTCACCGGCGAAGCTGGCAAAATATCGGAGGTCACGCAGCCAAGGTGCGGTCGTGTGTGCCGACGAGAAGAGGAAGCCTTAACAGTCTCTGCGGACTGCTTATACAACGGAGCGTCCCGAGCGACGGACGTATGCTCCGCTAAAGACACATTTTGTACCACAACATCTGGTCCCAGATGTTATTGTACGAGAGAGGGGCCTCTCTCGCTCGCGGCCCGGCTGGACCTGGACGAGCTAGGAACCGGACTAAAAGGCTTCCTCCGTTCTCGTTTACTATCCGCCGTCACTGGGTGTGCATCTATTATGTTTATAGTGCTCGCATCACCCAAAATTTCCTCTTGGACCGCATCGGACGAACCCGGCTGCCGAACCATTCGGTGAATGGACGCTACACCGGGCGAGCTAGCGGACGACATTTGTCTAATCTCCATGAGCACTTTTGCCGCTAGCTCTGAATTTATTTGTGACGACGGACGCACACTTGAAGAAGATAACATGGAAACATCACCCTGTTCTGGTTCCTCTGAAATAGAAACTGAGAGAGTAGAGTGACCTTGTGGAGAAAGAGCCGGCATCGCTCTTTCTCCAGAAACAACATATCGTGACACACGTTTCCAATGTTTCTCATCCCAATGTTCACATATAGGACAGGGATTAATGCGAGAACACTGACTACAATTAATACAATGATCATGAAAGTCAGAGGAAGATTTCTTCCTATTACAATTTGAACAATGTCCCTTCATTGTGAAAGAACAACAATAAGTCCTAGTTACTCGCAAAAACCCCTGACACAAAGATACATAATAACATGATCCATTAATAAATGAAAAAACAATTGCAAAACAAAATAATTTTGAAAAAATATTTTTTCAGAGAAGCCCAAGTTGCTGAAAAGTAACGTTGAGCCCCGATGGATCCGATGGCAAAGTGTGGTCAAAAATTTTAAATTTATATAAAATAATTAATGAGACACTTTCGGATAATATAAATGTATCTTATAATGAGATAAACTACTACAAAGGCAAACAGCCCCCCTCAAAAAAGGCTGTTGCCAATGAAAACAAACAGTGTAAACACACTAGAAAACATGACTCCAGGCACTGAAAAAACTGGCCCGGAATCAGTCATCAATTACACTCTATCTGATGCAAAACAGAGACTCCCAGGGGAGAATCTGCAGAACATCAGATGGAAGATGCAGAACACAAACGTTATACACCCATGGGTGAAAACGTAACTATGGGGAAAATAACAGAAAACATTCTGTAACCAAGCAACTCTCCCAGGAAATTTTAGAAATGAAACTTCTCAAAAATATGCCAAAAGCATGGGAGAATTGCAAGGGGGGACTTTAGAAGGCTAGGGGAGAGGAAACACTGAATAAGCAGTGCAACAATTAGCAAGAATGACAACAAGAGGCCCATGCCTCGAAAATAGGCAACTTAACATAATTTCAACAAAAAATTTTAAGTACAGCCCTGATTATTTTTTGCCACTTCTTTTTTCCTCTCCTCCTTCTATCCTCCTTAGAATCACATTTTCTCAAAAAATTACGTGTCTGGCATCCTTTAAACTGAGATTTACAAGCACAAAGATCAGTGAGATGTTGACTGATGAAGGGCCAAACAGAGAATGATAATTGGCGCCAATTTCGGGACGACTGCGTCACTGCGCATGCGCAGTAGAGGCGTACTATGGAGGTCCTTTAGGACATGATTTCTTTTTGTTTTGGATGCAAATTTTGGGGATTGGGGGGCAAAATTTGTGTTTGGCCCTGGTTTTGTTGGAGTTAGCACCAGCTAAGTCTGGGTCATTGGTACAGTATAAAAATATTGCAAATTTTGGCCTCAAAAACATCAAGCTCATTCCAATGTGGGGCTCATTAGCTATGTTTTGGAGGTAGAAAATGAAATTTTGGGGTTATTCAAGAATTTTATTTGCAGGTGTTATCTGCTTGCTGATCATGCTGGTTAAGACTTTTAAAACATCTTCAAATCAACACACGTCCTTGGAATGGGTTTATCGATCCACCCCATCAAGAGGGCACAAGCTACAGTTCAGAGGGAAAAAAATGAACTTTCCTCTTATCAACAGCAAACAATGTGTTGAGAAAAATAATTCTTCAAGTGCTGGTTTTGTTTTAGTTTTTGGCATAAGCATTAGCATAGAATCAAATGAGTTATGTTGTGGGATGACATAAAAGTACTTCACCCCAAAACTGGGGATGGGGGCGCAGTGGCTCAGTAGGTAGAGGTGCAGACTGCAAGCCGAGAGGTCCTCGATTCGAATCCCACCTGCGGCAAACGCGTTGTGCCCTTGGGCAAGATACTTCATGGTGATATCGTGTACTAAGGCATACTGCACATCGATGGTGCACTTGTCTTCAATCAATGCTAACCCTGCTTGTGTGGAGTTAGTATGTTGGGGAGCTGACAGTTGCTCGCCGTTGCTCGCTGGTTCTCTCTGGGAACACCGGCTTACTCCACCCATAAAACTGTCATGGTCATGAGTAGCCATTGTGCAAAAATATGTGACCTTAAACCCCAATAAATAAATATAAATAAAACTGGGGATAAAATGGGTTATTTTTCACCTCTGCAGCACTGTCATTATGTATGAACAGTCTAGATAATATATACACACATACCTATTTTTTCTGGGTGGATCTCAAGTTCATCAAAATAATTTAGAACAGTTTCATCTTCTGTATTCAGAGACCTGAAGTCAGCTAACCTTCTAACTAGTCCCTCTTCAGTATGGTGGGTTCCAAAAACAACATTCTCGGGAAGATTCATGATACGCTGCTTGAGAAATTCATCAGTTGAGTCCAATGTAAATACATGTTCTGGCATTATAAGCCTGTCATAGGCACCTCCCTTTCCTGATTCTTCTGCTTCATCTTCTTCATCAGCTGTCAAGAATTAAAAATTTAAAAAATCCAGTAAAACATTTAAAACCTTTTGAACAGCATCAAGTAGGGCCCTGCGAACACATATTTTCGATTCGAATGTAATCTCAAATTGAATCAAGTCTATTATTCAAAATCTAATCAAACCTTGATTCAAATCAGTGACATCTTGAATATGACCGATGGGGGTGCTATGGACCTGATTTGTTCCAATTGTGATGGCTCATGTCTCAAGTGAGAAAATAATCCAACTACGACATCAAGGCATGCCTTCATCGAAGGCTGCATGCCTTAATGATGTAGCTGGAGTATTACCCTGTAAGGATTACAGTTCATCATCGGCATTGTTTGGAAACCTTAAATTTGCATTTAACAGTGGTAGAGACTAGCCATATTGGAAGTAGCAAACCTTAGAAACATGAATGAACATGTTATTTATGTTAATGTAGCAGAAGTTACACTCACTCTTTTATTTCAACATTATTTATGTATGACCTCCATCTGAACTATACGTTTTGTGAGACGATGAAGATGACTGATATCAAGCTACATTCCTATGAAAAAAATTCTAGAGGAAATGAATATCTACTTCAGATTCAAAATCAAATCGAATCTCGAAGCTTTGCAGGGCCCTAGCAACAAGGTAATTGTTCAAGAGCAAATCCAAAAATTGCCTATCAGAGGGTCTATGGCATCCAGCCAAAGCATCCAGGGCTCTGAAGTCACGGGGATGCTGGACACTTCAGCATACTGCTTATAGAACTGAAAAAGTGTACCATGGTTCTGTCTCCAAAATACCCTGGCATACCAGCCTATTACCCTGATATGCCAGGGGATTCTGGGAAAATACATGTGCCCTATGGTAATCCTTCATGAGGGGGCTCTCTGCTGCATTCATAGTCATTTCCTCACACATGAGTTTACTGGCATTGTGAAGTATTAGGACTTTAAATTTTTTGTCAAATAAATGTCAAGATGATGTGATTATGTATTTTTATTGAAAAACCCCCCAGAACATAACCTAAGTATTATGTCCTACATTTTGAGTGCCAGTGTATGCCAGGTCCATCCCATAGAATCCACCCTACCTGAATCCACCTCTGTTTTTGCATAAAACAAGGTGGATAAAACATTGTTCACCCAAATTTATTAAGAAGAACTATTTAACATGGCCATCACAAAGCAAAAGGTCTCGACAGAGTGAAAGGAAAGCTGGGTAATATTCATACACAAAAAAGGTGATAGTGAAGCTTTAGATAATTACAGAGGGATATCTGTTAGCAGCAATATTGGAAAGGTATTCTGCAAGGTTCTCTGTGGAAAGCTTGTGGAAACTGTAGAAGAATGAGGACTCATGGGGAAAATTCAGACTGGGTTCTGGAAAGAGAGACAATAATAATTTATATAGGATTCATGGGGGAAATTCAGACTGGGTTCTGGAAAGGGAGACAATAATAATTTATAGACAAGTCACTGACAACTTGTTTACACTCTCCCAACTTGAAACAATAGATAAAAGTCAATAAGAGAAAGAAGTTTGTGGTCTTGCTTGATGTGAAAAAAGCATATGACAGAGTAGGAAGGGAGGGAATGTGGTAGAAACTTAAGGGCCTTGGATTCAGACAAAGTTTTGCTGGAATCATGAGAGCACTGTACAAAGATGTGCAGAGTGTACTCAAACAGGAAAACATCACAACAAAAAGGGTTCCAATGGAGATCAGCCTTAAGAGGGGTGCATCCTGTCACCGATTCTATTTGCATTGTACATAAAAGATGTAGGAGATGAGTTGACTGCATGTGAAGAGGGGGTCAAAGTGGGAGAAGACAAAAACTGCTAACCATGGTAGGAAAGTTCGGGAATAAATGGCGACTTGAACTGATTCAAGAACTTTCAAGGTTTTCAAGGACCATAATGACCAATGTATTAGGCCCCATAAAGTAGATCTTCTGTTTCACAGGCCATTTTTTGTAAAATTGCATGTTGGAAGGTGTTTTTTTTATTTTCTTTTTTCTTTTTATAATTATTTCTTTGCCATCAAAAGTTCATCACTAACTTAGTTAGTTTTATGTTTTAGAACTCATAATCTACAGAATAGCATGGGTGGTGGTGTATTTCGTCCTTTGAGTGCAAGAAGGCTTTGCAATGCTAAAGCACCTCAAAGCCTTGTTGCACGCAATGGAAAAAATTATCAATTGTATTAACTTGGGTAAAATATCAGATATAAACCATTTTATTTTCATTTATTTAAAGTTTGCATTGGTTATAAAAAGAGAGCCTGCAGTAGCCACAAGGACCATGCAGGAGGGTCTGAGAAACAGACTTTTAACTTTTTTAGGACTTATGTAACTCAATCAATTTGGTACTACAACAGATGAGAAAAATTTCTTACCTACAAACAATTCTTTGGCTTGTTCAATAGTTTTGGGGTATCCATCAATTATGAAACCTTGATTTTGGCAAGGCATTGAATGCAACTTCTCCCTAAAGAATTTTATAACATACTGGTCCTCAAGCCTTCCATTATTTTGTTCCCGACTCTCACTGAGTGCATCAAGCATGTCTTGAGCTTCCTGTGCTCTTCCATCATCGTCTTCTGCATCTTCAGACTCAGGTCGCCGAGATGTTTCTGTCTGAAAATATAATTAGCAATTCAATCGACTGTAGTTGTAGCCAAAGCAAATGCTAAAATACTATAACCATTGGCCAGGGGTTCACAGTATTCAGATTTCAATACTGGTGACAATATTGTGAAGAGTGTTCACACTGGTCCGAAATTTTGTAGTGCAAGCAGATGTTTTCTTGGATTCTAAATGAAGTTTTTGGTGCCAAATTAAAAAGTTTAGTTCCAAAAGAACAGAAATTATCTGCAATGCTAAAGCATTCCAGATGGTGCCTTGTTGAATTCAAAGTACAAAATTTTAATTTAGTATAACCCGGCTCTTTTAAGTATTTTAGTTGCAAAAACACCCAAATGATAAAAATATTTATAAAACACTAAATTAATAAAACTAAAAAAGCTGTTATTAACATTTACAAAATTATTTCATGATTTTTATTTACTAACTGTTTATTCACTCAAAATAAACTTTAGTAGCAAATAATTTATTATACTCCAGAAGGCTTATAAAAAAATTGAACAAGATAACAGAGATTAAGCAACAAAGAAATATTTTTATAAGAATCAGATTAAATGGTTACACTGTTAATTCAGTTGACCCATAACAAAGTCACCATGCTTAAACCTGTGGTGTCCGTCTCATTTTGCCGATGTGCTTAAATAAACATACCGAGATCGGGATTAGTGAAAGGTGCTAATTACTTTTACTGGTCACTTTTACCCAGGATTTTAGATGAGAAAAAATTACAAAAAAAATTACTTTTACTGGTCACTTTTACCCAGGATTTTAGATGAGAAAAAATTACAAAAAAATTACAAATAACGAACATTAAACATTGCATGAAACATGGGCATTAATTAAATACTCTCAAAAAGGACTGGCCTTGGCCACGGCATCTAAAAATTGTAAAATGTTCATTCTACTTTCTCTGTATTCTCTTTGGTAATGCCGGATGAAATGTTCAATTTTTCGGTACTTTTTTCGTCGTGGGCAAACTTTACCACCGGCACGGAGTTGAAGTATTGTTGCTTCTGTGTAAGCCTGTTCCTGTTGAATAAAACTCACAACAGAGTACAAATTTGGATTACTTCCGTTGATTATTTTCTTCAATTTAGAATGCCATCCCTCCACGTGGTTTGTTGTTCTTGGGCCATTTGTCTCAGAATGATTCCATATATTTTGATTAACTCCCTCAACCCAGAATGAAGTTACATAGTCTGTGAACTTTACCACTCGCTGGTCAACATCCCTAGTATTTAATTCTTCTTCCCATGCACTCAGTACTTCAAACCAAGCATCGCTGACTTCTGGCACTGCCACAAATGGAAGAGCTATGGCTTGTCAAACTAATGTTCTGACTGCTGTGTCATCTTTGTATTCATTTCTAAGGCTGCACTTGTCTGATGCAAAGCGATAAACCGGTTGACTGTAGTGGAAGTAACATCCCTTTACCGTTGTTGTTGGAAAGATGAGCTGCGCAGCATTCTGAGCAGCAATTTCAAAATTCATAAAAATCTGAGAAGGCTGGAGGGTCACACCTGCATCTTGACATTTATTTGAGATAAGTTCAAAGAATCTAACGTATGTTGACTGCTGCTTGTCTGGTAGAAATCCATACACAAGTGGGAACATTTTATTGTCAACAAAAGCATGCACTGAATATAACTGGAAGAAGAGTTTAGGCGACTTCTCAAATGTTCCATCACAATATAATGCTGCCGCTTCACTGAGTAGTTGAAAATTTGCTGTGGTCGCAAAGATCATTATTTTCTTTTCTTCGCCATCAGAAGCAAGAAGAAAGTTGGCCCCTGCTATTGTTTTCTGGAACATTTCTGGTAGAAGTATATCAGAATGAGATTTTGGAAGAGCTGGCCTTGTTTTTGCTCGGGATCGGTAAAGAGCTGATCGTACACTGTAGAAAGTTGGAATTTTAGCAATGATCACTGGGTCAGTTTCATCTCCTCTTAAAGATCCAACTAAGTCCTGGTAGATAGATGATACAGATTTAGAATCACGACGAACTGTTTTCTTCAGATCTGCTAACACGGCATCTGCACAGATTTTTGGTAAGTTCGGAAGATGATTATGTGTGCCCAAAGGCGAACTAATAATGTCATCTCTTGTGTTTATTGTGGCTCCGCAACCACATTCACTACACACCCAGTGGATATTTGGTGGCTTCTGTGACTTTATTCGGAACTTAAAGTCATTGTAAACTAGATTTCTACCTCCTCTGTTATTAGGAATGAACATAACTGAAACTTGTTGACTTGCCATGACTGCGAGAACTATGTATGAGAGGGACTATGGAGATGTTCCTTTTTAAACCTTTTCCATGATCCCTGTTCACCCTGACGGGTATTAACGTCCCGTATTCAACAATATGGAGATGTTCTTTTTTAAACCGCCTCCATGACCCCTGTTCACCCTGACATGTATTCACATCCCGTATTCACTAAGAAAAAAAAAACGACTAAAATTCTGGGTAAAAGTGACCAGTAAAAGTAATTAGCACCTCTCACTAATCTCGATCTCAGTATGTTTATTTAAGCACATCGGCATAACGAGACTAAACCAAACCTGTTACCTACAGATTAGATGACAGGTGTGAATTTTGTCTTGCATGTGTTGTTAAACAGTGATTTTATGGAAAATGATGCTCTGAAATAATAAACCGCAAAGCCTGAGATCTACCAAAATGATATTTTTGGTGCCAAATGCTGTATTTTTTCTTCCAAATGAATTTTTTTAGTGCAAGTGGTAACCGACAATGGGAACACTGATTGAATACAATATCATGATATATACATATTATCGCTACAGTGAAGTGATCTGGGTCGTAGTATCATGCCGAGTTGAGGGGGTCAGATCGCCAGATCAAACGAGCCGCAACAGCTTGTTTGATCTGGCGATCTGACGTCTTCAACTTGACATGATACTATGACCCAGATCATTTCACTGTTGTGATAAAAGGTTCATTATATGACCGATAGTTCAACATCGCATGCCAATGCTAGCATTAACAATCCCCCCAACCATTTTTTGGTAAATTGGATTGAAGTTAAAAAGAAATATTTTTGTTTACATACACTTATTTTTGTAACAGGTGCACACTTCCGGGAAATCACCCAATGTGCATTAATATGTAACAAAGTGAACAGTCAACTTTCGAGTTGAGCTGGTTCTAATGATATCCATATTTGTATGGTTTTATTGAGAAACTTCCAAGATATTTCATGCTGTGGTAAGTTTATCTGGTCAATTTTCTGGCCCTTTTTGACCGCTAGGTTAATGAAAGGGTTAAGGGCCTGGAGATTTTTAAAAATATTTCGCTACATTCTAACAGTCTTCATCCTGTGGCTTGGCAGTTGTTTTAGACAGGTCTTGGCTGCCTACATAGGCAGCTAAGACTTGTGAAAAAACAACTGCCAACAAATTTAGAATTTAACTTGCTAATTAACCCTGACAACATCATACTGGGGCACAGTCCTGTCATAGCAAAAGTGATCAAAGTCGGAATAAGGCTCTTAAGGGTTAAATAACACTGGAGAAATGTCTTTGTATTAATGCTTCTCAGAATGATATTTTTATGGCCTACTTTTTGTATCAACAGTCTCTTCCAACATGGATTTACCATCTAATCAATCATGCATCTTACCAAAGCAGTTAGTGTTATGTAATATTCATATAGTTTCGAAAAGAAACTCAGTTTTTAATTGAACATGTCACAAGCATGTCTTCCCTATTGTTGCACATTATAAATACTCCATTTTCAATCAACTGTGAAATACACATCCTGGTATCTTACGATCAAAATTAAATATTGCTACTCACAATATACCAAAATTCATTTTTCGTGTACAATATTCAACCATGAAGATTTCAAAGCCAGTGTATCAAAATACCGTGCAGTCCAGAGCTTTTTTCCAGAGAGGAAGCTTGCTAAAAGCATGCATTCTCAACACTCATTTGTCTTTTTATGGCCTCCAAAGTTTGGGAGCATCCCTCCATAATCGTGAAATTTAACATGTCTGCCCAAACTAATTGGGAATCAGGTCCTTTGTCCATGTAGTAATTAGCAGATGTTTAGCAAAGAAATTACTTACCAAGTTTTCTATAGATCCATCAATGACATCTTTAATTTTGATGTGATGTAGTTTGTGACTTTCACATATCTGTTGAACAACAGTACTTTTTCCAGTTGCTGGTGCTCCTAATATGCACACTCGCAGAGGCTAAAAAATAAAAAAAATAACCCAATTGGGAAAATTGTTTGTTGTTAATTTTAAAACAAGTAAAAAAAGCTCACACAAATACATGAGAACGGTGCAAAAAATGCACATTCATGGTTCAACATTAGACTTGACAAACATTCAAACCTGTTTAGTGATATATCTCTTGACTGGATAACCTTGTTAACTGAATATAATTTCCCAACACAAAACCATTTAACATACCTCCAGTACAAATTTGACCTGTTAATTGAATATAGGTTACAGAGTAAACTCCTGTTAACTGAATAAAAAATCTTGCAACCTGTCGAGAAATTACCCTGAGTCTCCCCAGTTTTCCTTTGTTTATAGACCTATTTGGCCTCAGTACACCCAATACAGGCATTTAATCTATTATATCTTGTTTGACAGAGCTCATGGAGCTCTGCCAAACAAGATATAATAGAATAAATGCTAAGTTTATCTCTAATTTACAGAAAAGTGACACAATCCCTGTTAATTTAATACTCCTGTTAATTGAATAATTTTCATCGGCAAAGGGGCTATTCAATTACCAGAATTGCACTGTATTCACAAAAAGTGCGAATCAAATGTTAAAAAATTTATAGTAATTTATATATTTTTTATACTTACCAATGACCCAGACATAGCTGGTGCTAACTCTTAAAAATATAGGGCCAAACACAAATTTTGCCCCCCCAATCCCCAAAATTTGCATCTAAAACCAAAGAAAACATGTCCTGAATGGTCCTCCATACTTCACCTCTACTGCGCATGCGCAGTGTCAAGGACGTCCCGAAATTGGCATCATTAATCATTCTTATAACCAGTGCCTGGTAAGCGCTATGTACTCAGCGGGGAGGTATGAGTTCCCAACTCCTGGGAGGGCCATCCCCGTCTGGGTCATTGGTAAGTATAAAAAATATATAAATTACTATAAATTTTTCAACATTTTTATACTGTACCAATGACCCAGACATAGCTGAATAGTAAAAAGGCTGGAGGGCCTAGGACATAGAGGAAAATCCAATAAGCTCAATTATATAAAATAGAGTCATTCCCTCAAGGGGAAAAGGAGTATTAGGCCTTACATGTATCTTTCTTATTTATGATAAATTAGAAAGACACAACACCATCCATAATTGAGCATCATAACATCCATGTACTCTATTAATATCCAGTATAATCCTTATACTAATAATTTTTAAAGTAAGCCAATAAATAAAGTTAGTCAAGAGAATAGAGACTCTTTATACTCCTTAAAAGTGTCTGAGGATTGTATAATAACGCCCGTTTGACACGTGATATACTTTAAAAACTATGACCTGAATGAATTTTTAAAACATAAACTTATCACTTAAAAACCATCCCAGTAACAGCTCAGAATTACTAACTCCGGAGAGGTATCCCCTTGTTTTCATAATAAAACAGGTGACCTAAGGGAACACCCTCCCCCCCCCCCCCCCCCCCTTCTCCTTGCCCTGGGTCAAATAGCCCAGAGCGAAGAGGGCAGCAGGACGGAGTCACTGCCGGAACAGAAAGCCTACCTAGCTATAGTAGCAACTGTTAAGTGAATGACATTCTGAGCAGTAGATAATAGACCTAACAATGGAGGCCTCCAGAAATGGACTCAATATTTCTGAGATAAAAATTCATGAATGTGGATGGCTGAGCCCAATGTGCAGCCTTCATAAAATCTATAATAGCGACACTATTTACATAAGCCCAAGATGTAGAAAGAGCTCTTACTTCATGAGCCAAAATCTCAAGCACAAACTGCTGAGTTAATGATATACCATAAGCAGTACCGATAGTTAATTGAATCCATTAGCAATAGAATGGAGCGTAATGTCCTTCTATCAGGCATCAAGACAGAAGAAGCTTATGTCCTTACTAATAAACTGATATCTGTTTATAAATACGTAAACTCTAACCGGACAGAGTAAAGGCCTATGCCCGTACGAAGACAGAAGGACCTTAATAACAATAGGTTCCGGATATTTATTAGAAGCCTGATTCTTACCCAAAAATCCAACATTAGTAGTGAAGGAAATAGAGTTTCCGATACTACGAAAGTGAGAATCGTCCACCGATAGTGCATGAAGCTCACTGACTCTTCAGTAGAAGAGAAGACTAAGAGAATTACTGTCTTAAAAGGTCAGAATTTGAAAACTACTGTTTCCAAAGGCTCAAATGATTACTCAGCTAAATAAGAACCGAAGCTAAATTCCGTATAGGAATTTAATCTAAGGATTCTAGGTCTATTTATCGAAAAGTTTCTAACTGACTTAGATAAAGAGACATAAGCCTCAATTGTAAACTATCATAGAGTGCATAGGTATGAGATAACATAGACCTATAACCCTAATAGTAACAGGCTGCAGTTGATCTTGTCAAACAAGTATACTAGAAAGTTGCAATGTCTAGTATGGAGGGATCAAAAATATCAACATAATGATCCCTACACCAACGACGGAAGAGCCTCCACTTTAGCCACATAGTATAGCGAAGAAGAGGTTCTCCTACAGTAAGAAATCGCGTCCATAGCTCGTCCTGTACAATGCTTGCCGTGCAAGAAGGACCACACAACGGAATACGTGAAGGTTGAGACCTTGCGGGTTGTGATGAAGTTGAAACGATTTCCCCAGCGAAAGAAGATCCTCTCATGGAGGAAGTTTTCGTAGTAAGTCCCACAGTAGACACCTGAGTAAATTTACCCACGGTCTCTGTGAAGACAGAGATGCTATCAACAGAATTGTATTGTGGATGTTTATCTTAGCAATACTTGCTGAATCAACAGCGCTGGAGGATACGCGTATCCTATCATTCCGTCCTATTAGATCAATAGAGCGTTAACAACATAAGCTCAGGGATCCGGACATGGAAACACATACGTCTGCAATTGAATAGTGAGTTGTGTCGCAAATAAATTATCATTGGGCACTCCCACTGATAGCAAATCTGATTGAATACTTGTTTGTTGAGAGTCCATTCTGACGGCAACAAGCGACCCTTACGTGAAAGGGAGTCTGCTAATACAATCAGATGACCTGGAATATGAAAGACCGAAGCAGAACTTGGTGTACTATAACAAACAGAAGGATTCTTTCCGTTAAATTGAATAACGGAATCGAATGAGTGCCTCCCTGGTTCCGGAGATACGCAACTACTGTCGTATTAATGGACAGGATTTGGACATGCGTTTCTGAATAATGTTCATCCAATGACATAGTGCAAGCCTAAATAACATCATTTCCTGGAAGTTAAGTGCTTGCCTAGAACTGCAGAACCCAAAGACCCTGGCACTTCGAATCCGTTGGGATCAATATTGTACCCCAACCTGTTTGACTGGCATCCGTCATAATCATAAAACTCGGATCCGGCAACTGCAGTGGCACTCTCTGAGTCAACCACCGAATGTTTGCCCCTGTCTGAATCTCTTGCTACACTTGATAGACAAGAGAACGTGTATATCGAGCAATTCATAGATTTCTGAAAAGTTGCCGTCAAAGAGAAGCTTCTCCGAGACCGAAGCGACTCTGAGAGAGTTCTTCACCTTACTATCCACGCGGCGTGGATGTAGCCAGGGCTGCGTCATGTCTAACCAACTCCAGGTTGCCACTGAAGGGCGGAGTTATACAGGGAAAAACTACTGGCCTTGAAAGAAATCACATTGAGGATCATATCCTGGAATTCTTTCTCTTGAAGACGTAATGATAACGCCTCAGTAAGGTGGTCTATGTATGATAAAGCGTCTAAGTTAAGTCTATTAGACATCATTGTCGTTTCCAACATCGTGGTTGGAATTGACATAGACGGCGAAAAAGATAATTCCCAGTCTTCAGCACCGCCGTCTAGATGCATATGAACTCTCGGTATGCCCTGTTCTGCCAATATAAATTATTTCCTAGAATTGAAAAAAAGCAGAATAGAGCATTGCGGACAAGAAACTAGACTATCATGCTTGGTAGCAAGCTTATATATAGCGTCGTTAATAATTCGAATGTTCTAAAGACATTATTGGACTGTGTCGGTAAGTCAGGGACAATGTCCCTGAACCGATCCAAAACTCCAATGACGCTATTAGTCTCTTATCCAGCATCGCAGCAATGTAGTCCGATGGAACAACCTCTGGAAGATAATGCCGGAAGAAATGTATGGCAGCTTCTGTTGTTCCGAAAGGGAAAGCTCGAAATCGTTCGAATTCCTTTCGCCATCCTGTCGGACCCTATAAAGTGTTCGGTCGTCCGAACCTGATGCAACAGTGGAGCGCACCGACCCAGCGCCGCCGGATTATTCCTGATCTGACCGAGAATTTGTCGTTTGCTGGGATGCTGCAATAAACTGTGCTATTTTGGATAGCACGTCCGTCACTGAGGCCTGTGGAGAAGCGGTCTTACGATGCATTGCCGCTGGAAGCTCCGTGTTCGTTACCCTGTGCATACTTCTATTATGCGAGCGAACGGAGTGTATAGGCCTCGTGTCCCTTGGCTACCGGATGGCGTGACCTGTTCGCCGTGGAATCACTGAATGACGAAGCTGGCCGGATACTCGAGGTCACATAGCCAATGTGCGGTCGTGTGTGCTGCTGTGAGGATGAGGAAGCATTATCGACAGTCTCTCGGACTGTCAATATAACGGAGCGTCCCAAGCGATGGACATATGCTCCGAATGCGAAATATCTGTACCACAACATCCGGTCCCATATGTTGTTGTACGAGAGAGGGACCTCTCTCGCTCGCAGCCCGGACGGACCTGGACGAGCTAGGAACCGGACTAACAGGCTTCCTCCGATCTGTCCTCTAATCCGTCGTCACTGGGTGTGTACTAAAGTTATTATAGTGCTCGCATCACCCAAATCTCCTTCCTAGACCGCAACGGACGAACCCGAATGCCGAACCATTCGATGAATGGACGCTACACCAGGTGAGCTAGCGAATGTCAACTCCGTCGATCCTACTAGGGACCTCTTAGGCGATTGACATATTCCATGAGCACTTATTGCCGCTAGCTCTTCATTAACTATGACGACAGAGGCACACTTTGAAAGACATCTCAGTAACTTTGCGAACAAGAAACCAGATATGCTTGGTAATAGCATGCATATAATAATATATATAGCGTCGTTCAATAATTCGAAAGTTTGTATGACATTATTGGACTGTGTCGGGACTGAGGAACGATGTCCCTGAACCAAACCAAAAATTTCTGTGTCCACCGACGCTATTAGTTTCTTATCCGGCATCGCAGCATTCTGGTCCGACGAAAGAACCTCTAGAAGATAAAGTCAGATGACATACACAGCAGCTCATGTTGTTCCGAAAGGGAAAGCTCGAAATCCTCCGAATCCCTTTCGGCATCCCGTCGGACCGGATGAAATTTTCGGACGTCCGTACCTGCTTCCGCGGAGCGTCCCGACCCAGCGTCGTCGGACAATACATAATGCGACAGAGATTCTGTCATTGCTGGGATGCTGCGATAAGCTGTGCTATTTGGGATAGCACGTCCGTCACCGAGGCCTGTGCAGTAGCGGTCTTACGATGCTTTGCTGCTGGAAGCTCCGTGTACGTTGACTCCCGCACTTTCTTATGCGAACGTCCGGAGTCTGCAGGCCTCATGTCCCTGGCTACCGGATGGTGTGACCTGGTCGCCGATGATTCTCTGATTGGCGAAGCTGACTGGATATCCGAGGTCACGTAGCTAAGAGCGGTCGTGTGCGCTACCATGAAGATGAGGAAGCCTTATTGACAGTCTCTCCGGACTGACTATATATCGGAGCGTCCCGAGCGGCGGACGTATGCTCCAAATGCGAAACATTTTGTACCACAACATCTGGGGCCAGATGTTGTTGTACGAGAGAGGGGCCTCTCTCGCTCGCAGTCCGGATGGACCTGGACGAGCTAGGAACCAGACTAAAAGGCTTCCTCCGTTCTCTCCTCTAATCCGCCGTCACTGGGTGTGCATTTGGTTGATTTATAGTGCTCGCATCACCCAAAACTCCTTCTAGACCGCAACAGACCGCAACAGACGAACCCGGCTGCCGAACCATTTGATGAATGGACGCTACACCGGGCGAGCTAGCGGACGTCAAAGGCCGTCGAACCTACTAGGGTCCTCTTAGGCAATTGACGTATTTACATGAGCACTTTTCCGCTAGCTCTTCATTAATTGTGACGACGGAGGCCCACTTTTGGAAGACATCACAGATACATCACCCTGTTCTTGATCGTCTGAAATAGAGATTGATAAAGTAGAGTGACCCTGCGGGGAAAGGACCGGAATGGCCAATTCCCCACTAACATACCGTGATACCCGCTTCCCATGTTGTCATCGAAATTAACACATACAGTACAGGAGTTAGTGCAAGTACACTGACTACATATACCATGATTATGAAAGTCCGAGGAAGATTTCCTCTTATTACAATTGAACAATATCCTTTCATAGTGAAAAGAAAACAGAAAAGTCCAAGTACTCGCACCAACCCCTGACAATCAAAATACATAATAACATGATCTATTAACATAGAAAAAATAATTGAAATCAAAAAATTTTGAAAAAATATTTTTTCAGAACAGCCCAAGTTTCTGAAAAGTAACATTGAGCCCCAATGGATCCCAAGCCTAAGTGTGGACAAAAATTCTAAAAATATTTTAAACAATTTATGCAACACTTACGAACAATAATAATGTATTTAGTTATGATTAAATGAACATCAAGATATTATTTTCAAGAAATCCCCCCTCACACAGAGGGCTGTTGTAAATGTAAACAATAAGTGTAAAAACACCAGAAGAAGACTACATGCACCCTGGCCCGAAATTAGTTACCAATAATACACTATCTGATGCAAAACAGAGACTTCCAGGGAAGAAACTGCAGAACATCAGATGGTAGATGCAGAACACTACGCCTAACCACCCATAGGTGAAGACGTATACATGGGGAAAAGAACAGAATTCATTCTGTTATCTAGCTAAAACTCCCAAGAAATTTTAGTAATAATATTACAGAAAATATGCCAAAAGCATGGGAGAATAGCAAGAGGGGACTTAAAGGAAAGGGAGAGAGGAAAACACTGAACAAGCAGTGTAACTTGATAACAAGAATGACCACAACAGGCTGTTGCCTCGAAAATAGGTAACTTAACATAATTTCATTAAAAATTTTTAAGTTACAGCCCTGATAATTTTCTGTCACTCATTTTTCCTCTCCTCCTTCTATATCCTCCTTAGAATCACCATTTCTCTAATATTTATGTGTCTGGCATCATTTAAACTGAGATTTACAAGCACAAAGATCAGTCAGATGTTAACTGATGAAGGGCCAAACAAAGAATGGTTAATGGTGCCAATTTCGGGACGTCCTTGACACTGAACATGCGCAGTAGAGGTGAAGTATGGAGGGCCATTCAGGACATGTTTTCTTTGGTTTTAGATGCAAATTTTGGGGATGGGGGGCAAAATTTGTGTTTGGCCCTATATTTTTAAGAGTTAGCACCAGCTATGTCTGGGTCATTGGTACAGTATAAAAATTTTAATTTTCTTCCAATTTTTGCCTTCAAAATGTATCAATTGTGGTAAATTAGTGCAGCTTTAACATCAAACCAATAACAATGCTCACAGTATGCCAATCCTAACAAGGATTTTCCAGACATTAAACCTCCCTATAGTGAATTGCAATGACTGGAGTGTCCCTGGTTAAGAATTATTCATGCCAACAGGGAGAGAGGGAGATAAAGTGGGTGGGTGCTTGACATCACAGAATATATTAAAATAATATATTTTGATATCCTGTTCATTGGATAAAGGGTTAGATAAATAATCATTTTCTGGTAAACTGACTTTCCCTGTTGATAGAATATTTTTAATGGCAAATTTAGTATTCAATGAAAAAAAGGTTGAGTTGTACTGTACCTGTAGATTTCTTGAATCTTTGTATTCTTTAATTATGAGTGGCATATTATCCACTAATCCAGCTTCTGAAACCCAACTTATTCTCATATTCTCTTTCACGTGAACAGCATCCATCCTCAGATTTACTAACAACATGTCAAAGTCAGATTGCTGAAATTACAAAATAGAAACCATAAATTTTACCTTCTTTCTTATCCAGAATATTGGAAGTTTCCCCCTTACAGTGCCCTGCAACCACTCTAAACTTATGCTGATAAAATGATCACACCTCTAATTCTAAATTTCTTGACATGAGTATTTTCTTTGTTTTATCATAAAATCAAGTCATGGCTGCAGTAGAGCAGCCATGACTTTGGATTTGATGAAAAGTTCAAAAACATCAGGCATCTTGAAATCACTGATAAGGGCACTGCTCCTAATTTATTTATTGGTGTTTTAAGGTCACATATTTCTGCACAATGGTTAATCATGACCACAACATTTTTACAGGAGAACCCAGGGAGAACCAATGAGCAATGGCGAGCAACTATCAGCTCCCAACATACTAACCCCACACAAGCAGAGTTAGCATTGGTTGAAGACAAGTGCACCATTGACGTGAAGTACGCCTTAGTACACCAGTGCCACCGTGTCCTCACATGGGCAATGGGGGGGGGGGGGGGGGGGAGTGTCTTGCCCAAGGACACAAAGTGGTTGCCGCATGTGGGATTCAAAACAAGGACGTCTCGGCTTGCAGCCTGCACCTCTACCTACTGAGCCACTGTGCCACCACTACTCTTAATAATAATAATACTAATAATTTTATACCCTTAAATGCACACATGGTGCTCTAGGGCTGTACAAAAACTGCAAAATACCTTCAGGAAAACAAAAATACAGTGAGTAGATGGATCAGATGTAGATTAGAGTTTGTTGCTGAGATTATAAATCTCTTGTGAGTGTCGGTAACAGGGTATTTAAGAGCTGGGCTACCTTCTTCTGGTAAAGAGTTGAAGATTGAATGAATAATATAAAGATTAAAAGCTGAAAATTTTCACTCTCTACTTAATAAACTTAATAAATAAGGCAAAACTACTAAATATTAAACAATGAAACATTTCATGCCACTTTTCGATGGTATATTCAGAGATCAACCCACCTTTTGTTAGCAAAAGGGAGAAAAAAACATAAGAAAAAAAAAATCAACTAGAGGTGTGACTGTTTCAGATGGGCCTGTCCATATCCCTCGTTGACATTATTCTAAGATGAAAAGGGGCATAACTCTAGCAAAATAGTCTGATCGAAACTATAATCACAGGTTTCCATGGTAGTGAACACCCATACCAAGATTCAAAGGAATCAACATGTAAACATCTGAGAAAATCTCTGGACAGACCCATGCATTCGAAGACAAAATGGGGCATAACTCTGGCAAAAAAGTCTGATTGAAACTATAATTGCAAGTGCACAGTTTCTTATGGTAGTGAACATCCATACAAAGTTTCAAAGGAATTGACCCATGAACTTCTGAGAAAATCTCCAGACAAAATTTGCACATTTTAAGATGAAAAGGGGCATAACTCTGTCAAAAAAGGTCCAATCAAAACTATAATCTCAGGTACCAGGTACACATGTCCCCATGGTAGTAAACATCCATACCATGTTTCAAAGGAATCAACCCATAAACATCTGAGAAAATCTCCGGACAATATTTGTGTATTCTGAGATTAAAAGGGGCATAACTCTGGCAAAAAAAGGTCTGATCAAAACTATAATCACAGGTGCACAGGTTCTGGTAGTAGTAAACATCCATACCAGGTTTCGAAGGAATCAACCCATAAATATCTGAGAAAATCTCCAGACAAAATTCTAGGCATTTAGGCATCCCAAGATGAAAGGGGGCATAACTCTGTCCAAATAAGTCTGATCAAAACTATAATTGCAGTTGCATAGGCTCCCATGGTAGTAAATATCCATACCGAGTTTCAAAGGAATCGACCCATAAACATCTCAGAAAATCTCCGGAAAATATTCTAACAATCTAAGATGCATAACTCTTGCAAAAAAAGTTTCGATCAAAACTAAAATCGCAGGTGCACATGTTCTCATGATAGTAAACATCCATACCAAGTTTCAAAGGAATCGACTCATAAACATCTCAGAAAATCTCCAGACAAAATTCTAGGCCTGCTATTTCAAGTTGAAA
This sequence comes from Pictodentalium vernedei, assembly GCA_031216915.1. Classification (NCBI taxonomy): domain Eukaryota; kingdom Metazoa; phylum Mollusca; class Scaphopoda; order Dentaliida; family Dentaliidae; genus Pictodentalium; species Pictodentalium vernedei. Next base: position 355,296,219 of record CM062292.1, on the reverse strand, counting down.
AGGTGCATAATTCTGGAAAAAATAATCCGATTGGAACTATAATTGCAGGTGCGCATTCCAGCATAGTGAACAGTCGTACCATGTTTTGAGTAGATTGGTCCATGAACATCTGAGAAAAACTGAGGACAAAATTATGTCTATGTATGGATTGAGGAAAGATGGATGGATGTACAGATAGATGTACAGATGGATGGACCAACAAGGTGATTCCAGGTTACTGCCCCCCCCCCCCCCCCCACAACCCGATGTATGGGTATAATTAACTTACATCTATTTCTTTATTGAGTAGAGCTTCTTCTTTTGTTATATTTGAAACTTTTCCTGTTCCTAGATTAGTACTGACAGCCTGAAATAAAAAAGAGCAATATTTATTGTGAACACACGTTTTGTGAGTGCAAAGTATTTGTTGAGGTACACATGTAATTTCAGGAATTAAATTCAAAGAGTTTTAAAGCAGACGACACTCGCAAACAAAATTCTTAAATAACTTTTTTTTCTCCATTTTGCATCAAAAACTTAGCTTATGACCCCTCAATGAGCTCGTTCCATTAAGGGGTCATAAGCAAGGTTTTTGTCACAAAAAATGAAACAGTAATGAAAAATGAATGGTTTAAAATTTATTACTTTCTCAATTTTTGTTTCCAAAATATAGCTTATGAACCTAAGAGGAATGAGCTCTGCTTTGGAGGTAAATTATAGAATTTTTTAGTTCTTTGGTGGAAAATCTTATAAGTGTTGTATGCTGTACATGGAATATAAGGGGTTAAACCTTTATCTAAAGAATTGACCACATCTGAGGGGTTAAACCTTTATCTAAAGAATTGACCACATTGACCTATGTAATTCACAAATTAAGCAGTTGAAAAAAAAAAATATTTAAAAAAAAATTTCAACGAAACCATATCATGTGGGCTCCTCACTGGAACGGGCACATCAAGATCATTCCAATGATGATATGATTTTGTTTAAATTTTTTTTTCAAAATTTAAAAAACAATAATTAGAATAATAAATTTTGATAACCTGTGTGTTGGGTAAAGGGATAAACCAGATAGCTGTACAGGGTCATGTTTTTGTCATTATCACTTCCCAAAGTGAAAGCTTGAGTAAATGAATGATCAGAAGATTCAGGTTAGGATAACTGCAAACATTATCATGAGAGTTATTCATTATGAGAGTTCATTACAGAGAGAGTTTCTTAACCCTTTACCTAACATGAAAAGCAGATGACACTTGCAAAAAAAAATTCTTGAATAACTAATTGTTTTCATTTTGTGTCTCAAAAGTTAAAAAATTTATAGTAATTTATATATTTTTTATACTTACCAATGACCCAGACATAGCTGGTGCTAACTCTTAAAATATAGGGCCAAACACAAATTTTGCCCCCCAATCCCCAAAATTTGCATCTAAAACTAAAGAAAACATGTCCTGAAAGGCCCTCCACACCTCGCCCCCACTGCGCATGCGCAGTGTCAAGGACGTTCCGAAATTGGCGCCATTTATCATTCTAATAACCAGTGCCTGGTAAGCGCTATGTACTCAGCGGGGAGGCAAGAGTTCCCAACTCCTGGGAGGGCCATCCCCGTCTGGGTCATTGGTAAGTATAAAAAATATATAAATTACTATAAATTTTTTAACATTTTTATACTGTACCAATGACCCAGACATAGCTGAATAGTAAAAAGGCTGGAGGGCCAAGGACATAGAGCAAAATGGAATACGCTCAATAAAATAAAATAGAGTCATCCCCTGTAGGGAAAAGAAGTAATAGGTCTTACATGTATCTTTCTTATTTATTATAAATTAGAAAGATACAACACCTTCCAAAAATTGAGCTTCATACATCCATGTACTCTATTAATATCCAATAATCCTTATACTAATAATTTTTAAAGTAAGCCAATAATAAAGTAAGTCTAGAGGATAGAGACTCTTATACTCTTAAAAGTGTGTGAGAATTGCATAATCATGTCCGTTGACATATGCAATATTCAAAAAGCTATACTTTAAAAACTAAGACTTGAATGAATTTTATAAACTTAAACTTCTCACTAAACAACCATCCCAATAACAGCTCAGAATTACTAACTCCGGAGGAGGTATCCCCTTGTTTTCATAGTAAAAACAGGTGACCCAAGGGAACACCCTCCCCCCCCCCCCCCTTTTTCTTGCCCTGGGTCAAATAGCCCAGAGCGAAGAGGGCAGCCGAACGGAGACACTGCCGAAACAGACAGCCTACCTAGCTATAGTAGCAACTGTTAAGTGAATGACATTCTGAGCAGTAGATAATAGACCTAACAATAGAGGCCTCCAGAAATGGACTCGATATTTCTGAGATAAAATTCATGAATGGATGGCTGAGCGCAATGAGCAGCCTTCAAAAATCTATAATAGCAACACTATTAATGTAAGCCCAAGAAGTAGAAGAACTCTTACTTCATGAGCCGAAATCTTAAGCACAACTGCTAAGCCAATGATATACCATAAGCAGTACGCTAGTTAATAGAATCCATTAACAATAAAATGGAGCGTAACGTCCTTCTACTAGACATCAAAGACAGAAGAAGCTTACGCCCTTGTAATAAACAGATATCTGTTTATAAATACATAAACTGTACCCGGAAAGAGTAAAGGCCTATGCCCATACGAAGACGGAAGGACCTTAAAATAATAGGTTCCGGATAATAGGAGCCTAACTCTTAGGCAACAATCCAACCTAAATAGTAACGGAAGTATTGATTCCGAAACTATGAAAGTGAAAATCATCCATTGATAGTGCATGAAATTCACTGACTCTACAGTAAAAGAGAAACCAACAGAATTACTGTTTAAAAGGTCAGAATTTGAAAACTACTGTTTCCAGAGGCTCAAATGATTACTTAGCTAAATAAGAACCGAAGATAAAATCCGTATAGGAATTTAATCTAAAGATTCTAAGTCTATTTATCGAAAAGTTACTAACTGACTTAGATAAAGAGACAAAAGACTCAATTGTAAACTATCGTAGAGTGCATAGGTATGAGGTAACATAAACCTATAACCTAAATAACAACAGGCTGCAGTAGATCTTGTGAAACAAGTATTCTAAAAAACTAGCAATGCGTAGTATGGAGGGATCAACCATATGAACATAATGATCCCTACACCACGACGGAAGAGCCTCCACTTTAGTCGCATAGAATAGCGAAGAAGAGTTTCTCCTATAGTAAGAAATCGCGTCCAAAGCTCGTCCAGTACAGTGCTTACAATGCAATACGGACCACACAACGGAATACATGAAGGTTGCGACCTTGCTGGTTGTGATAAAGATGACACGATTTACCCAGTGAAAAAAGATCCTCACATAGAGGAAGATTTCACGTTAAGATCCACAGTAGACAAGAGAGTAAATTACTCATGATCTCTGTGAAGATAGAGATGCTATCAACAGAAATGTATTGTGGTTGTTTATCTTAGCAATACCTGCTAAAACAACAGCGCCGGAGGATACGCGTATCCTATCATTCCGTCCTATAGATCAATAGAGCGTTAACAGTATTAGCTCAGAGATCTGGACAAGCCAACACATACGTCTGCAATTGAGAAGCAAGCTGTGTCATAAATAAAACATCATTGGGCGCTCCCATAGATAGCAAATCTGATTAAATACTTGTTTGTTGAGAGTCCATTCTGACAGCAACAAGCGACCCGTAAGAGAACGGGAGTGCGATAAAACAATCAGACGACCCAGAATATGACGGACCAAAACTGAACTTGGTGTACTATAACCAACAGACGGATTCTTTCCATTAAATTGAATAACGGAAACGAAAGAGTGCCTCCCTGGTTCCGGAGATACGCCACTACTGTCGAATTAAAGGACAGGAATTTGGGCATGCGTTTCTGAATAATGTTCATGCAATGACATAAAGCAAGCCTAAAAAACATTATTCCGCGGAAGTTAAACTGATAGCTAAAAGACTGCGGAACCCAAAGACTCTGGCACTTCGAATCCGTAGGGATCAGTATATATCCCAATCTGTTTGACTGGCAACCGTCATAACAGTCACACTAGGGTCCGGCAACTGCGGCGGCACTCTCTGAGTCAACCACCGAATGTTTGCCCCAGTCTGAATCTCTTGTAACACTAGATAGACAAGAGAATGTATAAATCAAGCAATTCATGGATTGCCGGAAAGTTGCCGTCGAAGAGAAGCTCCTCCGAGAACGAAGCGACTCTGAGAGAGTTCTTAACCTACTATCCACGCGTGGATGTAGCTAGGGCTGCATCACGTCTAACCAACTCCAATCAGCCACCGAAGGGCGGAGTTATACGTGAACAAACTACTGCCCTCAAAAGAAATTACATTGAGAATAATATCCCGTAAATCTTTTCTTGAAGACGTAATGATAACGCCTCAGTAAGGCGGATTACGTATAATAAAGCGTCTAAGTTAAGTCTACTATACATAATGTCGTTCCCAACATTGAAATTGGAAAAGACATAAACGGCGAAAAAGAATATATGCAGTCTTTAATCACACCGTCTAGACGCATATGAACTCTCGGTATGCCCTGCTCTGCCAAAATAAACTATATGTAAAAAAGATAAAATGGCAGAAATGAGCCACGCGGACAAGAAACTAAACTATCATGCTTAGTAGCAGGCTTGTATATATATATATATAATATATAGCGTCGAAAAATAAAACACATGTAGTAATGACAATATTGGACCGCGTCGGTAAGTCAGGGACAAAGTCCCTGTACCGATCGAAAAATCCGAGTCCAATGACGCTATAGGTCTCTTATCCAAGATCGCAGCAATGAAGTCCGAAAAATAATCACTGGAAGAAATGCCAGAAGATATGAAAGGCATCTTCCGATACTACTAAAGGGAAAACTCGAAATCTTTCGAATCCCTTTCGCCATCCTGTCGGACCCTATAAAGCGTTCGGTCGTCCGTAGCTTGATGCAACCGCGGACCGCACCGACCCAGCGCCGTCGGATAATTCCTGATTCGACCGAGAAACCGTCAATTGCTGGGATGCTGCGAAACAACTGTGCTAACTCGGATAGCACGTCCGTCACTGAGGCCTGAGGAGCAGCGGTCTTACGATGCATTGCCGCAGGAAGCTCCGAGATCGTTACCCCGTGCATACTTCCAATATGCGAGCGAACGGAGTGTATAGGCCTCGTGTCCCTTGGCTACCGGATGGCGCGACCTATTCACTGTGGAATCACTGAATGCCGAAACTGATCGGATACTCGAGGTCACGTAGCCAATGTGCGGTCGTGTGCCCTGCTGTGAGGATGAGGAAGCATTAAAGACAGTCTCTCGGACTGTCAATATAACGGAGCGTCCCGAGCAACGGACATATGCTCCGAATGTAAAATATCTGAACCACAACATGCGGTCCCCTATGTTGTTGGCTTCCTCCGATCTGTCCTCAATCTGCCGTCACCGGGTGAGTACTAAAGTAATTAAAGTGCTCGCATCACCCAAATCTCCTTCCTAGACCGCAACGGACGAACCCGGCAGCCGAACCATTCGATGAATGTACGCTACACCGGGTGAGCTAGCGAATGTCACTCCGTAAGCGATAGACATATTCCATGAGCACTTATTGCCGCTAACTCTTCATTAACTATGACGACAGAGGCATACTTTTGAAAGACATCTCCATAACTCTTCGAACAAGAAACCAGAAATGCTTGGATAGCAAGCATAAAATAATAATATATATAGCGTCGTTCAATAATTCGAAAGTTTGTGTGACATTATTGGACAATGTCGGAACTGAGGGACGATGTCCCTGAACCGAACCAAAAATTTCTAAGTCCACCGACGCTATCAGTTTCTTATCCGGCATCGCAGCATATGTTGTTCCGAAAGGGAAAGCTTGAAATCCACCGAATCCCTTTCGGTATCCCGTCGGACCGGATGAAACTTTCGGACGTCCGTACCCGCTTCCGCGGAGCGCCCCGACCCAGCATCGTCGAATAAAATATATGCGACAGATTCAGTTGATGCTGGGATGCTGCGATAAACTGTGCTATTAAGGAAAGCACGTCCGTTCCCGAGGCCTGTGCAGTAGCGGACTTACGATGCATTGCCGCTGGAAGCTCCGTGTACGTTGACTCCCGCACACTTCCTATGCGAACGTCCGGAGTCTGCAGGCCTCGAGTCCCCGGCTACCGACCCAGCGCTGTCGGATAATTCTCGATCCGACACCGTTTCTGTCGGCTGCTGGGATGCTGCGATAAGCTGTGCTATGTGCACAAGAATGTCCGGCGTCGAGACCTGCGGAGGCGCAGTCTATCGGTGCTTCGCCGAGGGTAGCTCCGCATCAGATGGCTCCCGCATACTTCCTATGCGAACGTCCGGAGTCCATCGGTCTCGAATCCCTGGCTGCCGGATGGTGTGACCTGGTCGCCGAAGAATCCTTGATCGGCGAAGCTGGTAATATATCGGCGGTCACGCAGCCAAGGTGCGGTCGTGTGCGCTGACGAGAAGAGGAAGCCTTAGCAGTCTCAGCGGACTGCCTATACAACGGAGCGTCCCGAGCGACGGACGTATGCTCCGCTAACGACACATTTGTACCACAACATCTGGGGCCAGATGATGTTGAACGAGAGAGGGGCCTCTCTCGCTTGCCGTCCGGATGGACCGGAACGAGCTATGAACCGGACTAAAAGGCTTCCTCCGTTCTCCCTCCGATCCGCCGTCACTGGGTGTGCATTAAGTTAATTTTATAGTGCTCGCATCACCCCAAAATTCCTTCTAGACCGCAACGGACGAACCCGGCTGCCGAACCATTCGGTGAATGGACGCTACACCGGGCGAGCTAGCGGACGTCAAAGGCCGTCGAACCTACTAGGGTCCTCTTAGGCAATTGGCGTATTACATGAGCACTTTTCCGCTAGCCCTTCATTAATTGTGACGACGGAGGCACACTGTTGGAAGACATCACAGATACATCACCCTAATCTTGATCGTCTGAAATAGAAATTGATAAAGTAGAGTGACCCTGAGGGGAAAGGACCGGAGTGTCCAAATCCCCAACAACATACCGTGACATACGCTTCCCATATTGTCATCGAAATCATACGATACAGAACAGGAATTAATGCGAGTACACTGACCACATAAAGAATGATAATAAGGTCAGAGGAAGACTTCCTCTTAAAACAATTGATCAATATCCTTTCAATGTGAAAAGAAAACAAGTCCTGGTACTCGCACTAACCCCTGGCAATCAAAATACATAATAATAATATGATCCATTAATCTAGAAAAAATAATTGAAATCAAAATATTTTGAAAAAATATTTTTTCAGAACAGCCCAAGTTTCTGAAAAGTAACGTTGAGCCCCAATGGATCCCAAGCCTAAGTGTGGACAAAAATTTTAAAAATATTTTAAACAATTTATTCAACACTTACGAACAATAATAATGTATCTAGTTATGATTAAAATAACATAAAGATATTATTATTTAGAAATCCCCCCCTCACACAGAGGGCTGTTGTAAATGTAAACAATGAGTGTAAAAACACTAAAATAAGACTCCAGGCACCCAGGCCCGAAATCAGTTACCAAAAATACACCATCTGATGCAAAACAGAGACTTCCAGGGAAGAAACTGCAGAACATCAGATGGTAGATGCAGAACACAACGCCTAACCACCCGTAGGTGAAGACGTAAACATGGGGAAAGAACAGAATTCATTCTGTTATTAAGCTAAAACTCCCAAGAAATTTTAGTAATAATAATTACAGAAACTATGCCAAAAGCATGGGAGAATAGCAAGGGGGAACTTAAAGGACAGGGAGAGAGGAAAAACACTTGAAAAAACAGTGTAACTAAATAATCAGAATGACAACAAAATGGCTGCTGCCTTGAAAATAGGTAACTTAACATAATTTCATTAAAATTTTTTAAGTTACAGCCCTGATAATATTCTGTCACACATTCTTTTCCTCTCCTCCTTTTCTATCCTCCTTAGAATCACCATTTCACTAATATTTATGTGTCTGGCATCATTTAAACTGAGATTTAAAAGCACAAAGATCAGTCAGATGTTAACTGATGAAGGGCCAAACTTAGAATGATAAATGGCGCCAATTTCGGAACGTCCTTGACACTGCGCATGCGCAGTGGGGGCGAGGTGTGGAGGGCCTTTCAGGACATGTTTTCTTTAGTTTTAGATGCAAATTTTGGGGATTGGGGGGCAAAATTTGTGTTTGGCCCTATATTTTAAGAGTTAGCACCAGCTATGTCTGGGTCATTGGTACAGTATAAAAATACATAGATTACGATCCCTCGTTGGAACGAGCTCAAAATGAGGGGTCATAACCTGTGTTTCTGAGCCAAAAAATGAAAATCAGCTGGCGATTTTTTAGAACAGCATTGGCCGGTTTTAGCCATTACGTTGTGTAAAGGGTTAAATTAGTTTGGGTTATCACAATTTGTTCCTATGTCTATGCCTTATTACCATTTATGGGAGTTACCAGCCTACAGGCACTCGCCCAAAAATTGTTAACATATTAACAAGGCAAATCCATACAGACTAAATAATTTTACTTCAAAGATAGGATGGTGGTGGGTGATGACCAATTTATCATACTATCTCCCCACCCCACCTCCCACTCAAAAAGTCACTACCTCATCATTTAATCCTCTGCACACTAATGTCCAAAAATATTGTTGAGGCTGCAAACTTTTTACATAATGCAACATGGAATTTAACCAATCCAGTCTTGTTTGACAGAGCTTACTGAGCTCTGTCAAACAAGATTGAATTGGCTAAATTTCAAGTTGCATCATGGGGAGAATCTGCTTCTTGAAATTTTGGTATTTTGTCATCAGTATGAAAAGGGTTTACAAGGAATTAATAATAATTGCAGATGGCTGAAGATGAACTATTTTCGATAAAAAAAAGAACTGAGGAAAGACAGGAGAATTAGATGTAAAATACAAGATATAAAGACAATTTGTTTACCTTTACAATTTCTTCAAGAGTGTTGTTAGCATCATCTTTTGCAATTAAATATCTAACTTTTGGTCTGCTGTCTGCTATGTTCTGTATTACACTGAATCATAAAAGAAATGTCCCTATAATAATTTGTAGAATCTCAAATGTCTCTGTATTTTTCAGCACAAAGATTTTTTGTAGATACGCCTGAGGCAATGTGAACTCTGATGCTGGCTATACCAGTAAATAACACAGGACAAGCATAACCTTGTTAACCCTTTACCTAACAAATCTGCTGCATCTGTCCACATAATTTACAAATTGAACAGTGGGAAAAAATTATTTTCAAAAAATATCAACACAACCATATCATGTGACCCTAGGTAAAAGGTTAATTCAATACCTGCTATACTTGCGAAAATAATTTAATTTATTTATTTATTGGTGTTTAAGGTGAAATATTTCTCCACAATGGCTTATCATGATCACAACATGGATATAAAGTAAAGTCCAGCCAATTGTTTATACCCATGTTGCCAATTTTAGAGGATACCCCAGGCATTGGTTACAGGGTCCTATTTTACCAGTAAAAGAGAGCTTATTTACCACAGTAAACAAACACTGCTTTACTTCCTGGAGGTACCATGCTGAAATAATTTAATTAACAGGAGTATGCAACTGACAAGAATTTGGTCAAATTGGTGTATTCCAGAGATAAACTAAGCATGTATTCTATTATGTCCTGTATGACAGAGCTCATTTAATAGATTAACCCTTTACCTAACATGAAAAGTAGACAACACTTGCAAACAAAATTCTTGAATAACTATATTTGTCATTTTTTGTCTCAAAAACATAGGTTATGACCCTCATTGAAGCGAGCTTGATTAGCTCATTCCAGAGAGGGGTCATAACCTATGTTTTTGAGACAAAAAAGGAAAAAATAATGAAAATTAATTGGTGATTTTTGTGAATAGCACTGGCCAGTTTTGGCTGCTATGTTGGGTAAAGGGTTATATACCTGTATTGGCTGCATTGAGTCCAAATAGGCCTTGAACAAGGGAGAATTGGGCGACTGTCAGGGTAACTTCTCGACATATTATAATACTTTTTATTAACCCTCTACCTAAAATATCAGCCAAAAACAGCCAGAAAATTAACTGGAATAAGCCTATCAAAGCCTAAAATATCTGGTAAGTTTCTAAAAAAAACCATACAAATATGGATATCATTAAAACTGGCTCATTGAGCTGGTTCTAATGATATCCGTATTTGTATGGTTTCATTGAAAAATTGTGAAATTTGTTTTCAAAAAACGTGAAATTTAATTTATTTTTAAAAAGTTAAAAAATTTATAGTAATTTATATATTTTTTATACTTACCAATGACCCAGACTTAGCTGGTGCTAACTCTTAAAAATCTAGGGCCAAACAGAAATTTTGCCCCCCAATCCCCAAAATTTGCATCTAAAACCAAAAGAAATCATGTCCTAAAGGACCTCCATACTTTGCCCCTACTGCGCATGCGCAGTGTCAAGGACGTTCTGAAATTGGAGCCAATCATCATTCTTACTGGCAGTGCCTGGTCAGCGCTATGTACTCAGCGGGGAGGTATGAGTTCCCAACTCCTGGGAGGGCCATCCACGTCTGGGTCATTGGTAAGTATAAAAAATATATAAATTACTATAAATTTTTTAACATTTTTATACTGTATCAATGACCCAAACTTAGCTGAAGAGTAAAAAGGCTGGAGGGCCTAGGACATAGAGGAAAATCCAATAAGCTCAACTATATAATATAGAGTGAACCCCTCAAGAAGAAAAGGAGAATTAGTCTTTACATGTATCTTTCTTATTTTATGATAAGTTAGAAAGATACAATACCCTTCATAATTGAGCACAATAACATTCATGTTCTCTATTAACATCCAGTATAACCCATTATACTAATTATTTTTAAAGTAAGCCAATAAATAAAGTTAGTCCAGAGAATTGAGACTCCTTATATTCTTTAAAAGTGTCCGAGGATTGTATATTAACGCCCGTTTGACACTTGACATATACAAATGCTTCACACCGAGCTACACTTTAAAAATATGACATGAATGAATTTTTAACATTAATATTACACTTTAAAACCATCCCGGAAACGACTCAGAATTACTGACTCCGGAGGAGGAATTCCCTTGCTTTTCACTATAAAGCAGGTGACCTGAGGGAACACCCTCCCTCCCCCCTTCCCCTTGCCCTGGGTCAAATAGCCCAGAGCGAAGAGGGCAGCAGGACAGAGTCACTGCCAGAACAGAAAGCCTGCATAACTATAGTTGCAACTGTTTAGTGGACGACATTCTGAGCAACAGATAACGGACCTAAACAATGCAGGTCTCCAGAAATGGACTCAATATTTCTGAGATAAAAATTCGTGAATGTGGATGGCTGAGACCAATAAGCAGCCTTCATTAAATCTGTAATAGCCACACTATTTGGGTAAGCCCAAGATGTAGAAAGAGCTCTTACTTCATGAGCCGAAATCTTAAGCACAGACTGCTGGGAAGAAGATAAATCTTCATAAGCAGTACGGATAGTTAATTGAATCCATCTAGCAATAGAATGGACCGAAATGTCCTTTCTATTGGGCATCAGAGACAGAAAGAAACGTTTTCGTCCCTTTCTGATAAACTGAGATCTCTGTTTATAAATGCGTAAAGCTCTAACAGGACAGAGTAAAGGCCTACGCCCGTCTGAAGACGGAAGAGCCTTAATAACAATAGGTTCCGGATATTTATTAGCAGCCTGATTCTTAGCTAAAAATCCAACATTAGTAGTGAAGGTGATAGTGTTCCCGACACTACGATAGTGAGAATCGTCCACCGATAGTGCATGAAGCTCACTGACTCTTCTAGCAGAAGAGAAAGCTAAGAGAAAAGCTGTCTTATAAGACAAGAATTTGAAATCTACTATCCCAAGAGGCTCAAATGGCTTTTCCTTTAGTTTAAGAAGAACCCAAGCTAAATTCCACTTAGGAATTAATCTAAGAGTTCTGGGTCTATTTATCGAGAAGTTTCTAACTAACTTAGATAAAGAGACATTAGATCCAATTTGTAAACTATCGTGGTGTGCATAGGTATCAGATAACATAGACCTATAACCCTTAATAGTAACAGGCTGCAGTTTGATTTCGTCAAACAAGTATACTAGAAAGTTTGCAATGTCTGGTATGGAGGGATCAAAAATATCAACAGAATGATCCCTACACCAACGACGAAAAACCTTCCACTTAGCCGCATAATTTAGCGAAGAGGAGGTCCTCCTACAGTTAGAAATCGCATCCACTGCTCGTCCTGTAAAGTGCTTGCCATGCAAGAAGGACCGGACAACGGAAAAATGTGAAGGTTGAGACCTTGCGGGTTGTGATGAAGTCGACGCGGTTTCCCCTGCGAAAGAAGATCCTCCCGTGGAGGAAGCTTTCGCGGTAGGTCCCACAACAGACACCTGAGTAGATTTATCCATGGTCTCTGTGGAGACAGAGATGCTACCAACAGAATCTTGCATTGAGATTGTTTTATCTTTAGCAATACTTGCTGAATCAACGGTGCTGGAGGATGATATCCTATCATTCCGTCCCATGAGATCGATAGAGCGTCTACTGCAAATGCTCTTGGATCCGGGCACGGTGACACATACGTCTGCAACTGATTGTTGAGATGTGTCGCAAATAAGTCTATCATTGGCCGTTCCCACTGGTAGCAAATCTGATTGAATACTTGTTTGTTGAGAGTCCACTCCGACGGCAACAAGCGACCCTTCCGTGAAAGGGAGTCTGCTAGTACATTCAGACGATCCGGTATATGACGGACCGAAAGTAGAACTTGATGTTCTAGAGCAAACAGAAGGATTCTCTCCGTTAGCTTGAATAACGGAACGGAATGAGTGCCACCCTGGTTCCGTATATACGCCACTACTGTCGTAGTGTCGGACAGAATTTGGACATGAGCTTTGTGAATAATGTCCATCCAATGACGTAACGCAAGCCAAATTGACATCATTTCCTTGATGTTTATGTGCTTGCTTAGGAACTGTGGATCCCAAAGACCCTGGCATCTCGAATCCGTTGGGATCAATGTTGAACCCCAACCTGTTTGACTGGCATCCGTCATAATGGTAAAACTCGGATCCGGCAACTGCAGCGGAACTCCCTGAGTTAACCACTGAATGTTTGCTCAAGTCTGAATCTCTTGTTTCACTTGATCTGACAAGAGAACGTCAATGTCGAGCGAATGAATCTTCACACTCCAATTCTGAGTTAAGAAAATTTGGAGAGGATGGGTGCGTAACCGCCCCATCGGAATGAGATCCGCGGCGGCTCCGCACAGACCTATCAGTCTCATAAACTCCCTCGCTGTGACTTTGTCTGCATGAAGACAATAGCGAGCGTAACAACTGACTAATTTCACTCTGGTTAACGGCAGACGAACGAGATTGTTGTGCATCTCGAAGCTCATTCCCAGATGAGTGAATGACTTGGACGGCACCAGATCCGACTTCTCCTCGTTTATAACAAAACCGAAACGTTGGAGCAATAGAAGCAGATTCTGCACATCGTTCTGAAGCGTTAACTTGTTGACGTACCTCTGAAGAATGTCGTCCAGGTAGGCTGACGTTACCGCAGACGAATGAGCTCGGAAATACATCATTACCGAGTTCATTACCCGAGTGAAAGCCCAGGGTGCTAGGTTCAATCCGAAGCACATCGCCCGGAATTGATACACCACTCCTAGGACTGTGAAGCGTAGATACTTTCTGAATGTCGGATGTACCATGACATGAAAGTACGCATCCTTGAGATCTATGCTTGTAGCATAATCGTTCACCCGAATACTCGCCCTGACCGAACGAATCGTCTCCATATAAAATTTCGGAGCGATGATCAGCTTGTTTATCCAGCTCAAATCTATGACTGGACGGAACGAGCCGTCTGGTTTCGGAACCAGAAACAGATGGCTGTAGAATCCCGGTGTTTCCTGGTCTTCTACGACCTCTACCGCGTTCTTCATTAAAAGAGACTGCACCTCCGATAACAGAGCGTCTCTTTTCTGCGGATTTGACAGAAGTTGAGTCCATTTTGGACTTCGAGTTAAAGGAGGCTTTCGTTTGAAGGATATTCTTAGACCTTCCGAAATCACCCCTCTCACCCAAGGGTCGTCTGTAATCGACGCCCACTCTTCTGAAAAACTCGACAACCTTCCGGCAACCGGAACACGATAAAGGTTGAAGCCATCACCTCCTGGACCTGCGAGGCCTGCGGGAGGAGAAACCACATCCTCCACGACCCGCACCTCGTCCCGTCGACCTCGGGGCATCCGACCGATTGTCCCGGCCCGAAGGACGTCCCGCACGTGAGTCGCTGCCTTGATGGTCTCTTGAATAAGACCAAGAGGATGCACCGGAACCTCTAGAGGAACCTTTCTTGGGTGCATTAAACCCAGAAGTGCCTGTCTTATTCTTCTCTGCCGTATCCGACTTTTTGGAAGCGGATTTAAACAGCAGAGAATCCAAAGCTTTCTTAGTAATTTTATCGTAGATTGCAGAAAGCTTGCCGTCGAACAGAAGTTCTCCGGAGACCGAAGCGACTCTGAGAGAGTTCTTCACCTTACTATCCATGCGTGTGGATGTAGCTAAGGCTGTGTCACGTCTAACCAATTCCAGGTTTGCCACTGAGAGGGCGGAGTTATACGTGGAATAAGCCACTGCTCTTGAAAGAAGTCTTAAAGAGGATTGTATATCCTGGAATTCTTTCCCTTGAAGACGCAGTGATAACGCCTTTGTAAGGTGGTCTGCGTAAGATAAAGCGTCTAAACTGGCCCTGTTAGACGTGATTGTCGTATCCAACACCGCGGTTGGAACGGACATAGACGACGGTAACGACAATTCTAAGTCTTCCGCCTCGTCGTCAAGACGCAGAGGAACTCTCAGAACACCCTGTCCTGCCGTATCGAATTTATTCCTTGCATTAATGAAAGGCAGGTTAAGGGCATTGGAGGACAAGAAACCAGCTTTGCCTGTTTTGGAAGCAAGCTTGAATATAGCGTCGTTCAATAATTCAAATGTTCTTGTGACATTATTGGACTGAGACGGAAACTCAGGGACGATGTCTCTGAACCGCTCGAAGAATTCAGTGTCCAATGATGCTATTATTCTCTTGTCCGGTACCGCAGCAGTCTGGCCCGACGGAACAACGTGAGGAAGGAAGTGCCGGATGAAATCCACGGCAGCTTTATGTTGTTCCGAAAGGGATAGCTCCAAGTCATCCGTATCCCTTTCACCATCCGGTTGGACCTCATGATGCTCCCGGTCGTCCGCACCCGATGCTTCGGCGGAGCGTACCGACCCAGCGCCGTCGGATAATTCCCGATCCGACACCGATTCTGTCGGTTGCTGGGATGCTGCGATAATTTGTGCTATCTGAGCAAGCATGTCCGTCATCGAGGCCTGCGGAGTAGCGGTCTTTTGCTGCTTAGCCATGGGAAGCTCCGCATCAACTGACTCCCGCATACTCTTCCTATGCGAACGTCCGGAGTCTACCGGCCTCGTGTCCCTGGCTACCGGATGGCGTGACCTGGTCGCCGAAGAATCCCTTATCGGCGAAGCTGGTAGAATATCCACGGTCACGTAGCCAAGGTGCGGTCGTGTGCGCTGGTGAGAGGATGAGGAAGCCTGAACAGTCTCCGCGGACTGCCTAAACAACGGGAGCGTCCCGAGCGATGGACGTGTGCTCCGCTTGCGACACATTTTGTACCACAACATCAGGTCCCTGATGTTGTTGTACGAGAGAGGGGCCTCTCTCGCTCGCGGCCCGGCTGGACCTGGACGAGCTAGGAACCGGACTAGAAGGCTTCCTCCGATCTCTCCTAACATCCGCCGTCACTGGGTGTGCACCTAGTATGTTTATAGTGCTCGCATCACCCAACATTTCCTCCTGGACCGCAACGGACGAACCCGGCTGCCGAACCATTCAGTGAATGGACGCTACACCGGGCGAGCTAGCAGATGACAGCGCCGTCGATCCTACTCGGGACCTCTTAGGCAACTGTCGAATCTCCATGAGCACTTTTGCCGCTAGCTCTTCATTCAATTGTTACGACGGAAGCGCACTCTTGGAAGATAACATGGAAACATCACCCTGTTCTTGTTCCTCTGAAATAGAAACTGATAGACTAGAGTGACCCTGCGGAGAAAGGACCGGCATAGCCCTTTCTCCACTAACAACATACCGTGACACACGTTTCCAATGTTTGTCATCCCAATATTGACATATTGAACAGGAGTTAGTGCGAGAACACTGACTACAATTAATACAATGATCATGAAAGTCAGAGGAAGATTTCTTCCTATTACAATTTGAACAATGTCCTTTCATTGTGAAAAGACAACAAGAAGTCCTAGTACTCGCACAAACCCCTAAACACAAAGATACATAATAACATGATCCATTAACATTGAAAAAAGCAAATGAAATTCAAAATAATTTTTGAACAATATTTTTTCAGCAAAGCCCAAGTTTCTGAAAAGTAACGTTGAGCCCCAATGGATCCCAAGGGTAAGTGTGGTCAAAAATTTTTAAATTATTTTAAATAATTATTGCAACACTTACGGATAATAATAATGTATCTTGTAATGAGATAAACTACTCCAAAGGCAAAAAGCCCCCCTCAAAAGAGACTGTTGCCAATGTAAACAAGAAGTGTATAAACACCAGAAAACATGACTCCAGGCACTGACAATACTGGCCCGAAATCAGTTATCAATATTACACACTATCTGATGCAAAACAGAGACTTCCAAAGAAGAATCTGCAGAACATCAGATGGTAGATGCAGAACACAACGTCTAAACACCCATGGGTGAAAACGTAAACATGGGGAAAGTTAAAAAATTTATAGTAATTTATATATTTTTTATACTTACCAATGACCCAGACTTAGCTGGTGCTAACTCTAACAAAACCAGGGCCAAACACAAATTTTGCCCCCCAATCCCCAAAATTTGCATCCAAAACAAAAAGAAATCATGTCCTAAAGGACCTCCATACTACGCCTCTACTGCGCATGCGCAGTGACGCAGTCGTCCCGAAATTGGCACCAATTATCATTCTTACTGGCAGTGCCTGGTCAGCGCTATGTACTCAGCGGGGAGGCAAGAGTTCCCAACTCCAGGGAGGGCCATCCCCGTCTGGGTCATTGGTAAATATAAAAAATATATAAATTACTATAAATTTTTTAACATTTTTATACTGTACCAATGACCCAGACTTAGCTGAATAGTAAACAGGCTGGAGGGCCTAGGACATAGAGGAAAATCCAATAAGCTCAACTATATAGTAAAGAGGTAACCCCTTAAGGAGAAAAGGAGTATTAGGCTTTACATGTATCTTTCTTATTTAATATTAAATTAGAAAGATACACTACCCTTAATAATTGAGCACAATAACATTCATGTTCTCTATTAACATCCAGTATAACCCTTATACTAATTATTTTTAAAGCAAGCCAATAAATAAAGTACTCCAGAGAATTGAGACTCTTTATAGTCATTTAAAAGTGTCCGAGTATTGAATATTAAAGCCCGTTTGACACCTGACATATACAAATGCTTCACACCGAGCTACACTTTAAAAATAAGACATGAATGAATTTAAACATTAATATTACACTTTAAAACCATCCCGGAAAGCGACTCAGAAATACTGACTTGGAGGAGGCATTCCCTTGCTTTTCACTATAAAGCAGGTGACCTAAGGGAACACCCGCCCCCCCCCCCCCCCCTTCCCCTTGCCCTGGGTCAAATAGCCCAGAGCGAAGAGGGCAGCCGGACGGAGTCACTGCCGGAACAGAAAGCCTGCATAACTATAGTTGCAACTGTTTAGTGGACGACATTCTGAGCAACAGATAACGGACCTAAACAATGCAGGTCTCCAGAAATGGACTCAATATTTCTGAGATAAAAATTCGTAAATGTGGATGGCTGAGACCAATAAGCAGCCTTCATTAAATCTGTAATAGCAACACTAATAGCATAAGCCCAGGAAGTAGAAAGAGCTCTTACTTCATGAGCAGAAATCTTAAGCACAGACTGCTGAGAAGAAGATAAATCTTCATAAGCAGTACGGATAGTTAACTGAATCCATCTAGCAATAGAATGGACTGAAATGTCCTTTCTATTAGGCATCAAAGACAGAAAGAAACGTTTCCGTCCCTTTCTGATAAACTGAGATCTCTGTTTATAGATACGTAGTGCTCTAACAGGACAGAGTAAAGGCCTACGCCCGTCTGAAGACGGAAGAGCCTTAATAACAATAGGTTCCGGATATTTATTAGGAGCCCGATTCTTAGCTAAAAAACCCACATTAGTAGTGAAGGTGATAGTGTTCCCAACACTACGATAATGAGAATCATCCACCGATAGTGCATGAAGCTCACTGACTCTTCTGGCAGAAGAGAAAGCTAAGAGAAAAGCTGTCTTATAAGATAAGAATTTGAAATCTACTGTCCCAAGAGGTTCAAATGGCTTTTCCTTCAATTTAAGGAGAACCCACGCTAAATTCCACTTAGGAATTAATCTAAGAGTTCTGGGTCTATTTATCGAAAAGTTTCTAACCAACTTCGATAAAGAGACATTAGATCCAATTTGTAAACTATCATGATGTGCATAGGTATCAGATAACATAGATCTATAACCCTTTATAGTAACAGGCTGCAGTTTGATTTCGTCAAACAAGTATACTAGAAAGTTTGCAATGTCTGGTATAGAGGGATCAAATATATCTACAGAATGATCCCTACACCAACGACGAAAAACCTTCCACTTAGCCGCATAGTTTAGCGAAGAGGAGGTCCTCCTACAGTTAGAAATCGCGTCCACTGCTCGTCCTGTAAAGTGCTTGCCATGCAAGAAGGACCGCACAACGGAAAAACGTGAAGGTTGAGACCTTGCGGGTTGTGATGGAGTTGGCGCGATTTCCCCTGCGAAAGAAGATCCTCTCGTGGAGGAAGCTTCCGCGGTAGGTCCCACAACAGACACCTGAGTAGATTTATCCACGGTCTCTGAGGCGACAGAGATGCTACCAACAGAATCTTGCATTGAGATTGTTTTATCTTTAGCAATACTTGTTGAATTAACGGCGCTGGAGGATACGCATATCCTATCATTCCGTCCCAAGGGATCGACAGAGCGTCTGCTGCAAATGCTCTTGGATCCGGGCACGGAGACACATACGTCTGCAACTGATTGTTGAGATGTGTCGCAAATAAGTCTATCATTGGCCGTTCCCATTGGTAGCAAATCTGATTGAATACTTGTTTGTTGAGAGTCCACTCCGACGGCAACAAACGACCCTTTCGTGAAAGGGAGTCTGCTAGCACATCCAGACGACCCGGTATGTGACGGACCGAAAGAAGAACGTGATGTTCTAACGCAAACAGAAGGATTCTTTCCGTTAGATTGAACAACGGAACTGAATGAGTGCCTCCCTGATTCCGTATATACGCCACTACTGTCGTATTGTCGGATAGGATTTGGACATGAGCTTCGTGAATAATGTCCATCCAGTGACGTAACGCAAGCCAAATTGACATCATTCCTTGATGTTTATGTGCTTGCGCAGGAATTGCGGATCCCAAAGACCCTGGCATCTCGAATCCGTTGGGATTAATGATGCACCCCAACCTGTTTGACTGGCATCCGTCATAACGGTAAAACTCGGATCCGGCAACTGCAGCGGAACTCCTTGAGTTAACCACTGAATGTTTGCCCAAGTCTGAATCTCTTGTTTCACATGATCTGACAAGAGAACGTCTACATCGAGCGAATGAATTTTCACACTCCAATTCTGAGTCAGGAAAATTTGAAGAGGACGTGTGCGTAGCCGCCCCATCGGAATGAGATCCGCGGCGGCTCCGCACAGACCTATCAGTCTCATAAATTCTCTCGCCGTGACTTTGTCTGCGTGCAGACAATAGCGAGCGTAACAACTGACTAATTTCGCTCTGGTTAACGGCAGACGAACGAGATTGTTGTGCGTCTCGAAGCTCATTCCCAGATGAGTGAATGACTTGGACGGCACCAGATCCGACTTCTCCTCGTTTACTATAAAACCGAGACGTCGGAGCAATAGAAGAAGATTCTGAACATCGTTCTGAAGTGTTAACTCGTTGCTGTACCTCTGAAGAATGTCGTCCAGGTAGGCCGACGTTACCGCAGACGAATGAGCTCGGAAGTAGATCATTACCGAGTTCATTACCCGAGTGAAAGCCCAGGGTGCTAGATTCAATCCGAAGCACATCGCCCGGAATTGATACACCACTCCAAGGACTGCGAAGCGTAGATACTTTCGGAATGTCGGATGTACCATGACGTGAAAGTACGCATCTTTGAGATCTATGCTCGTTGCATAATCGTTCACCCGAATACTCGCTCTGACCGATCGAATCGTCTCCATATAGAACTTCAGAGCGACGATCAGCTTGTTTATCCAGCTCAAATCTATGACTGGACGGAACGAGCCGTCTGGTTTCGGAACCAGAAACAGATGGCTGTAGAATCCCAGAGATTCCTGGTTTTCTACGACCTCTACCGCGTTCTTCATTAAAAGAGACTGCACCTCTGATAACAGAGCATCTCTTTTCTGTGGATTTGACGGAAGATGAGTCCACTTTGGACTTCGAGTTAATGGAGGCTTTCGTTTGAAGGATATCTTCAGACCTTCCGAAGTCACTCCTCTCACCCAAGGGTCGTCCGTAATCGACGCCCACTCTTGTGAAAAACTCGACAACCTTCCGCCAACCGGAACACGATAGAGGTTTAAGCCATCACCTCCTGGACCTGCGAGGCCTGCGGTAGGAGAAACCACGTCTTCCACGACCCGCACCTCGCCTCGTCGACCTTGGGGCGTCCGACCGATTGTCCTGGCCTGAAGGACGTCCCGAACGAGAGTCGCTATCCTGACGGTCTCTCGAATAAGACCAAGAGGACGCACCAGAACCTCTATAGGAACCTCGCTTGGGCGCATTAGACCCAGAAGTGCCTGTCTTATTCGTGTCTGCTGTATCCGACTTCTTAGGAGCCGATCTGAACAACAGAGAATCATTAGCTTTCTTTTTTTTTATCATAAATAGCGGAAAGCTTGCCGTCAAAGAGAAGTTCTCCTGAGACCGAAGCGACTCTAAGAGAGTTCTTCACCTTAGAATCCACTAGTGTGGATGTAGCTAGAGCTGCGTCACGTCTAACCAACTCCAGATTTGCCACTGAAAGGGCGGAGTTACACGTGGAATAAGCTACTGCCCTTGAAAGAAGTCTTAAAGAGGATTGTATATCCTGAAACTCTTCCCCTTGAAGCCGCAGTGATAACGCCTTAGTAAGGTGATCTGCGTAAGATAAGGCATCTAAATTGGCTCTGTTAGACGCAATAGCTGTTTCCAACACCGCGGTTGGAATAGAAGCTGACGACGGTAATGATAGCTCTAAGTCTTCCGCCTCGTCGTCCATACACAGAGGAACTCTCGGTATACCCTGTCCTGCCGTATCGAATTTATTCCTTGCATTAATGAAAGGCAGGTTGAGAGTATTAGCAGACAAGAAACCTGCTTTCCCCGTCCTGGAAGCAAGTTTAAATATAGCGTCGTTCAATAATTCAAATGTTCTAGCAACATTATTGGACTGCGACGGAAACTCGGGAGCGATGTCCCTGAACCGCTCAAAAAATTCAGAGTCCAATGACGCTATAATTCTCTTGTCCGGAAGCGCAGCAGTCTGGCCCGACTGAACAACTTGAGGGAGAAAGTGCCGGATGAAGTCCACGGCAGCTTTATGTTGTTCCGAAAGGGATAGCTCCAAGTCATCCGTATCCCTTTCACCATCCGGTCGGACCTCATGATGTTCCCGGTCGTCCGCCCCCGATGCTTCGGCGGAGCGTACCGACCCAGCGCCGTCGGATAATTCTCGATCCGACACCGTTTCTGTCGGCTGCTGGGATGCAGCGATAAGCTGTGCTATCTGCACAAGAATGTCCGGCGTCGAGACCTGCGGAGGCGCAGTCTTTCGCTGCTTCGCCGAGGGCAGCTCCGCATCAGATGGCTCCCGCATACTTTTCCTATGCGAACGTCCAGAGTCCATCGGTCTCGAATCCCTGGCTGCCGGATGGTGTGACCTGGTCGCCGAAGAATCCTTCATCGGCGAAGCTGGCAATATATCGGCGGTCACGCAGCCAAGGTGCGGTCGTGTGCGCTGACGAGAAGAGGAAGCCTTAACAGTCTCTGCGGACTGCTTATACAACGGAGCGTCCCGAGCGACGGACGTATGCTCCGCTAAAGACACATTTTGTACCACAACATCTGGGCCCAGATGTTGTTGTACGAGAGAGGGACCTCTCTCGCTCACGGCCCGGCTGGACCTGGACGAGCTAGGAACCGGACTAAAAGGCTTCCTCCGTTCTCGCTTACTATCCGCCGTCACTGGGTGTGCATCTATTATGTTTATAGTGCTCGCATCACCCAAAATTTCCTCTTGGACCGCATCGGACGAACCCGGCTGCCGAACCATTCGGTGAATGGACGCTACACCGGGCGAGCTAGCGGACGACATTTGTCTAATCTCCATGAGCACTTTTGCCGCTAGCTCTGAATTCATTTGTGACGACGGACGCACACTTGAAGAAGATAACATGGAAACATCACCCTGTTCTGGTTCCTCTGAAATAGAAACTGAGAGAGTAGAGTGACCTTGCGGAGAAAGAGCCGGCATCGCTCTTTCTCCAGAAACAACATAACGTGACACACGTTTCCAATGTTTCTCATCCCAATGTTCACATATAGGACAGGGATTAATGCGAGAACACTGACTACAATTAATACAATGATCATGAAAGTCAGAGGAAGATTTCTTCCTATTACAATTTGAACAACGTCCCTTCATTGTGAAAGAACAACAATAAGTCCTAGTTACTCGCAAAAACCCCTGACACAAAGATACATAATAACATGATCCATTAATAAATGAAAAAACAATTGCAAAACAAAATAATTTTGAAAAAATATTTTTTCAGCGAAGCCCAAGTTGCTGAAAAGTAACGTTGAGCCCCGATGGATCCGATGGCAAAGTGTGGTCAAAAATTTTAAATTTATATAAAATAATTAATGAGACACTTTCGGATAATATAAATGTATCTTATAAAGAGATAAACTACAACAAAGGCAAACAGCCCCCCTCAAAAAAGGCTGTTGCCAATGAAAACAAACAGTGTAAACACACTAGAAAACATGACTCCAGGCACTGAAAAAACTGGCCCGGAATCAGTCATCAATTACACTCTATCTGATGCAAAACAGAGACTCCCAGGGGAGAATCTGTAGAACATCAGATGGAAGATGCAGAACACAAACGTTATACACCCATGGGTGAAAACGTAACTATGGGGAAAATAACAGAAAACATTCTGTAACCAAGCAACTCTCCCAGGAAATTTTAGAAATGAAATTTCTCAAAAATATGCCAAAAGCATGGGAGAATTGCAGGGGGGGACTTTAGAAGGCTAGGGGAGAGGAAACACTGAATAAGCAGTGCAACAATTAGCAAGAATGACAACAAGAGGCCCATGCCTCGAAAATAGGCAACTTAACATAATTTCATCAAAAAATTTTAAGTACAGCCCTGATTATTTTTTGCCACTTCTTTTTCCTCTCCTCCTTCTATCCTCCTTAGAATCACATTTTCTCCAAAAATTACGTGTCTGGCATCCTTTAAACTGAGATTTACAAGCACAAAGATCAGTGAGATGTTGACTGATGAAGGGCCAAACAGAGAATGATAATTGGCGCCAATTTCGGGACGACTGCGTCACTGCGCATGCGCAGTAGAGGCGTAGTATGGAGGTCCTTTAGGACATGATTTCTTTTTGTTTTGGATGCAAATTTTGGGGATTGGGGGGCAAAATTTGTGTTTGGCCCTGGTTTTGTTAGAGTTAGCACCAGCTAAGTCTGGGTCATTGGTACAGTATAAAAATATAACAGAATTCATTCTGTAACCAAGCTAATTCTCCCAAGAAATTTTAGTAGTAATCTTACTCAAAAATATGCCAAAAGCATGGGAGAATAGCAAGGGGGGACTTACAGGATAAGGAGAGAGGAAACACTGAATAAGCAGTGCAACTTCAAAGCAAGAATGACAACAACAGGCCCATGCCTCGAAAATAGGCAACTTAACATAATTTCATTACAAAATTTTAAGTTACAGCCCTGAATATTTTCTGTCACTCCTTTTTCCTCTCTTCCTTCTCTATCCTCCTTAGAATCACCATTTCTCCAATATTTATGTGTCTGGCATCATTTAAACTGAGATTTACAAGCACAAAGATCAGTGAGATGTTAACTGATGAAGGGCCAAACAAAGAATGATGATTGGCGCCAATTTTGGAACGTCCTTGACACTGCGCATGCGCAGTAGGGGAAAAGTATGGAGGTCCTTTAGGACATGATTTCTTTTGGTTTTAGATGCAAATTTTGGGGATTGGGGGGCAAAATTTCTGTTTGGCCCTAGATTTTTAAGAGTTAGCACCAGCTAAGTCTGGGTCACTGGTACAGTATAAAAATATACTGTTATGTAAAGGGTTAAAAGGAATTTGCTCTGAAACTTATATGAAAGTATTTATTGTGTTTAAGGTCACATACTTCTGGGCAATGGCTAAGCATGATCGCAACATGGAGATAAAGTCAAGTCCAGCCAATTGTTTATACCCATGTTGCCCATTTTGGAGGACTTCCACCCCAAGCATTTACCAGTAAAACAGAGCTTGTTTACCACAGTAAACAAGAACTGCTTCACTTCCCGGGATCCCAAAGGAATATGTATGAAAGTAACAGGTCAAATTTGTATATGGTACATGGATTTGTGTTTGGATTTTACATTCAATTAACAGGGTTATTAATTAAATATCCAATTAAGTGTGCTCAAATGTAATATATAAATAAACTCCAGGATCAATGATGATTACTCAGCTGTTTTACAAGGGGCATCAAACTGGTCAGAATATATCAAGCATTTGTTGAGTTTCTCCTGCTAGTATGTCAGACACACTGTCACAGCTATCTTAGTAGGGGATGGGAACCAAAGGTGTTTTGAATTCAGTGCACACATTCTCAACACTCTGTGTCTCCGCTTAGTTTCTTGAAATATCTATGCCTGCAGTATTGTAATAAACATTTTATGGAACCAACAAAACAACATGCTTCCTATATAACTTTACTACATACCCTGCCAAGTCTCTAATATGAATTGTTGGAATAATGTTCTGTCCATTTCCAAAACATTGTAGCTCTGGTGAATTATGCCAAGCACTCTGAAAAAAGGAAATTTTTGCATTATGCTTAGAGAGTTATGAATAGTTTTATTTTGTTATAATTATTATAGAGCTGGACAGTTTTGTAATTTTCGGAATCAGTTCCGGCTTTTGCAGCAAACAGAAAACTGAACTGCAAAAATTTATACACTGACTGAACTATCTTACTGAGAGGGAACTGGTCTCATGGTTCCTATGGCTTCTTGTCACTTACTCTCTCTGGCTATGGGGAAAATACAAAGTGTTCTCACTGTCACATTTGTTCCCTTACTCACTCATCCACCAGGCGAGTCAATAAGGGAGAAAATGTGACAATGTTTAGTAGAGAACATAGCATAAATTCGATGAACTTCATTCATTTGATACCTGAATTTATATTTTTTTCACTCAATAGGCTTAGCAATTGATCCCCTAGAACACATAAGAATGACTGAAGGAAAGTTGGGTTGAACCTGATGGAGATACTTACAGTCAGGACTTTTTGTGGCGAGTTGGGTCGTACAAACTATTGTAGAATTTTTCCAAGTTAAGGAGAGTGACGTTATTTACTATACTATGTATGTTCTTGACACACAGAAAAAAAACAGACCGAAAGAGATTTTTCCCTGAAACCAAACCAAAACTGAATCTGAAAAATCAAAACCTACCCACTCTAAACTGTTACCTTACAAACTTGGCTTAGGATATTTTATTGCTTAAGATAGGAGGGAGGACTCCACACCTTTCTTTGCCCCCTCCCCCAACTCCCACCCTCACAAACTATAAGTTATAAGAATGGATGGTAACATGGTCTGAGGTTTGCAGTTTGAAGCTTATGTTCAACCAACATGTGAAGCGTCTCAGTTGAACATATGCTCTGAGATACAAACCTCAGACTGTGTTACAGTCAATTCATAACAATAATGTATATGTTCCAATAAGACCCTACCCAAAGCCCAAAACCTACATCATGAAATGAAGAAGGCAACTTCAATGAAGAAGGCAACTTTAACAATAACAGTAAATAAATCTCTTGTGTATCCCCAATGTCACTGCTCAACAAAAACTCAATAACTTGGATAATGGTCGAGGTCACTTCATCTCAGTTCAAATCATGAACATGATTGTGAGTATACATTCATAGAATGATCACTCACCTCGGAAAATACTATTTTATAGATATGTAATATTCACTTTGAATCTTCTCCCACTGTTATCATCCTTTCAAATATTTCACATGCTGACTTCAGATGGTAACATATGCCACTGGAGCCATAAAAAAAGAAACAACTAAGGGAGCTCCCATCCAATCAGAGGGCAATGATTTTAGTTTTATTATAACATAATGCATTATGTGCATGGGGCTTCACTGTATGGTGCCACCACAGGTGCAGGTTTCAATTTGAACATTAGATGGGTTACTGTTAATTAGTTAAATCTAAGACATAGATGAACCAAGCTCTGTGTTGAAACTGAAATTAATTACTAATGAAACCTAGATTCTTACTACAGCACCAAACCCTTTTCACAATACAAGACTGCTATATGATAAAGCAGTGACTTCTATCAAAATGAACATTATCTGAAAAGGGTGCCAATCCTGTTATTTCACCCTCTGCAAATTGATGTCAAAATCTCAGAACTTCAACCTGCAAATTATTCCTATAATACAACTCAGAATTTAACCATTTAACCAATTCAATCCCATCTGACAGAGCTCATTTGAGCTCTGTCAAATGGGATTGATTTGGCTGAATTCCTAGTTGAATTATTTATTTATTGGGGTTTTAACCCTTTACCTAACATGAAAAGCAGACGACACTTGCAAAAAAAATTCTTGAATAACTAATTTTTTTCATTTTTTGTCTCAAAAACATAGGTTATGACCCCTCATTGGAACGAGCTCGACGAGCTCGTTCCAATGAGGGGTCATAACCTATGTTTTTGAGACAAAAAATGAAAAAATAATGAAAATTAATTGGCGATTTTTAAGAATAGCGCTGGCCGGTTTTGGCCGTTACGTTGGGTAAAGGGTTAACAACACTTTCAACAGTCAGGGTCACCTTGTGTCGGACAGTACCCAGAAAGAACCACCAAGGAATGGTGAGCAACTGTCAGACTCCCCAACATACTAACTCCACAAAAGCAGGGTTAGCATTTGTTGAAGACAAGTTCACCATCAATATGCAGTACGCCTTAGTACAACACCACCGTGCCCCCCATGTGGGCAATTGGGATGTAGTGTCTTGCCCAAGGACACAACATGGTTGCCACAGGTGGGATTCAAACCGAGGACCTCTCAGCTTGCAGCTTGTATCTCCACCTACTGAGCCACCGCACTACCTCTTAGTTGAATTATGGGAAAATTTGCAGCATGAAATTTGGATATTTTGACATTAGTGTGCAAAAGGTTAATTCCAAAAAATCCAATTTATTTCATTCTCACCTTGAATAAATAATGGAATATATTCTCTTCTCCACCATATGTAAGTCCTGATGCAATCACATATGTTACAAGTTTTGCTTTATTCTGAAAAAAGATTGTAAAACATTGTTGAGTATCATACAACATAAATTTTACAAAACTTCAATACCTTGTGCACATAAATCATCAAACAATAGTGATATCATCTGTTATGGAACCAAAGTCATAGATTTGCTTTGTG
This sequence comes from Pictodentalium vernedei, assembly GCA_031216915.1. NCBI lineage: Eukaryota > Metazoa > Mollusca > Scaphopoda > Dentaliida > Dentaliidae > Pictodentalium > Pictodentalium vernedei. The sequence goes on along the minus strand of CM062292.1, from coordinate 355,268,232 downwards.
AAATGTGCTTAGGCCTTTAACTGGTCAAGTGCTGGAAGCCCATATTTGGGCATTATTCTGAAGTGCAGGTGCTGCAACATAGAGACTTTATAGTCAGTAAATGCATTTTCTATTATTTTTTAACTAAAATTATATAGTTTGTGAGGACTTGCCTTGTTACAATGTATGGGAAAGTGCTTGCGGGCAAAGTCATGTGAACAATTTTTGATGGCAAACAATAATTTAGCACTCTACAAGTTAACACAATGCACTCAATTTGAAATGTTATATTTGAATTATATTTACTCAAAGTTTTCAAAACATTTCAACAAACCATCACGTGAACCCTCAATGGAAGAACTAAATGAGCTTGTTCCAATGAGGGAGAGGGCACAGATGAAATGGCTTTGTGGACATTTTTTTTAAATTCTTTTTTTTCAACTGCCTAATTTGTAAATTCCATGGGTGTATGCAGCCAATTCATTAGGTAAACGGTTTACATTTTTCAACCTTTTACCTCATGTAACAGCTATATTGAAATCACTGTTCAAATTTCTTTATTTGTTTTTAATTTTTACCTCAAAAACATAGCTTATGTCCTCTCACTGGAACAAGCATATCAAGATCATTCCAATAAGGAAGTTAAAAGCTATATTTTTTGTACAAAAAAAATTGAATGTTTAATTAATGAGGCAATTTTTATCTTCTACACTGAATCAGGTTGTTAAATTATCTCTAATAAATGAACTTGTTACAGACCAGATACAGCCACTGTAGACTGGTCTCTTTCCACTGGTAGGCAAAATTTCCACAGTGCTATAATATTAAATTCCAAACAGTAATTATAGGAATAATCATCAAACATTTAATTAATGAAGTACCCGGTACAACCCAGTGCTTCATTAATTAAAATTTTTCTGATGATGATTTTTATTACTTGGTGAAGGATTGCGGGACATCACTGCCCATGAGTGGATTCTGACCAGTCCACGGTGAATGTACTATACCTGATGCAACAATTTTTTGGACCATTGAAAGCTTACTTCAAAATGATAGAGCACAATCATTCCATAACATTTCAGAACTAACACCAGCCACAACAGTGATATTTTCAGCAAAATTTAAACATTGATTGCTGTTTGTCTGGTTTGAACTATATGCGTTTGCATCTAAAAAAAAATATGGCAACAGACACAAACAGAATTCTGGTTGGAAGGATATTCCTGCCACCTGACAGTTCAAATATCCATTTAACCATTTACTTAAATGCTTTTATGATAAGGCCACACAAAGTAGATCTTCTGTTTCTCAGGTCATTATTTGTAAAATTGCATGCGGGAGAAGGTTTTTTTATTTTATTGTTTATTTCTGTAATTATTTCTTTGCCATCAAATGTTCATGTTCTTGGTTATGATATAGGCCTTATAATCTACTGAATAGCATGGGTGGTGGTGTATTCCGTCCCTTGAGAGCAAGAAGGCTTTGCAATGCTAAAGCACTGCAAAGTCTTCTTGCACTCAAGGGACAAATTTATCAATTTTTTTAACTTGGGTAAAATATCAGAAATAAACCATTTAATTTTTATTATTTTTAAGTTTACTTTGGTTATAAAAAGAGAGAGAGCATGTGGCAGCCAAAAGGACCATGCGGGAGGGCCTGAGAAACACATTTATATTTTTTTTTAGGCCTAAAACTTGAAAAATAAATGCTTGAATTACTCAGTATTTTATTTTTTGCCTCAAAAACAAAGGTGATGGGAATGTGATCAATGAGCTTGTTACACTGGAAAGTCATAAACAATGTTTTAGAAGCAAAAATTGACAAAAATAAGAAAATTTCAAAGGCAATTTTTGTGAATAGCATTGGACAGATATGGTTGTTAAATAATACAGAAAGGGTAAAGTCTCAGATTGTAGAGTATCTAACTGACTCAAGTATATTGACCAACAAGAAAAAGATTGCTAGGATGAGGAAAAATAAAATTTTTTACTAGGGTTTCAAATCCCATCCTTACCGTTTTTCCTAGCTTGATCACCGTTTTCTCTGCACTAATGTGTTCTTTGAAGTTAGGATGTGGCTTCCGTCTTCTATAGTCATCTTCTGTGAATGGAATTTCTGGATCATCCTGAAATTAAGAGAAGTGTCAAAAACAATGTGTTATTAAGACTTTTAAAAGAAATTTCCTCATAGACCAGATTTGAACAAACTTGAATCGGACCCTCCTAGAGATGTTGTATACCAAATATGAAAACATTCTGACTACAGGGTCTAAAGAAGAGGATTTTAAAAAAAAAATCCCTATATTGCACTAAGTTGATATTCGGGCTCCCATAGAGAGCCCAAAAATTTACCCAGGACTCTCCCTATAGATGCTGTACACCAAATATGAAAGCATTCTGACTGGTGGATCTGAAGAAGAAGATTTTTTAAGAAATTTCCTCATATTTCACTAAGTTAAAATTCAGGCTCTCATAGGGAGCCCAAATATAAACCCAGGACTCGATTTGAACAAACTTGATTCTGACCACCTTATAGATGTTGTATACCAAACATGAATGGATTCTGACTGGTGGAGCTGAAGAAAAAGATTTTTAAAGAAATTTCCTCAAATTGTACGAAGTTAAACTTTGGGCTTCAATAGAGAGCCCAAATACTAACTCATGGACCTGATTTGAACAAACTTGATTCTGACCACCTTATAGATGTTGTATATCAAAATATGAAAGGATTCTGACTGGTGGATCTGAAGAAGAAGATTTTTAAAGACATTTCCTCAAATTGCACAAAGTTAAACTTTGGGCTCCAATAGAGAGCCCAAATACTCACTCAGGGACCCAAGCTTGAATCTGACTCCCCTATATATGTTGTATACCAAATATGAAAGCAATCTGACTGGTGGATCTGAAGAAGAAGATTTTTAAAGAAATTTCATCATATTTCACTAAGTTAAAATTTGGGCTCCTGCAGAGTTGCCCTATTATTAACTCGGGGACTCGATTTGAACAAACTTGAATCTGCCTGACCCCAATAAAGATGTTATATACCAAATATCAAAGGATTCTAAATGATGGTTTTGGAGAAAAAGATTTTTTTTAATTTAAAAAAAAATTTATGGGTGCTATCAGAGTAATGCCCCTTGTGGGGCCCCCTGTGGACGCAGAAAGTTTATTTGTACAAACTTGAATTGACATATGATTAGGTAGGAACATGCACACCAAATTTGGTTCAATTTGGTCCAGTCATTTGGGAGAAGTCAATAATGTAAAGTTCACGCCGGATGACGACAGACGACGGATGACAAGTGATAAGTTAAGCTTCCTTCGGTGAGCTAATAAGGAGCCATATCCAAGTGATTCCATATTCTTAGCATGAATGATTATGCTATAGGTGTAATGAACCCCCAATTTTATGGCTAGTCCAGGCTAAGCCCCATAAATTAGGATAGCATATTTGAGGGTGAGAGACTAATCCCCACAAACATACGCTATATATAAATAATAAACAAGCTGTATCTTGGGTCAGATATAATCTCCAGACAAAAACAGCTTCACTCATAGTTACACACTTATCAAACTGGTGGAGATTTTACAAGAAAAATCCCCCCCCCCCCTTTTTTTGAAGGAATATTTTTCAAAACAAAGAGGGGAGAGCTCTGGAATCAGTGCAAAGCGATACTAAATAATCCAAATATATTCTCCCAATAAGCACCCTGGTATTAATTATTGGTTCTTAATGCCACTTCAGAAGCTAAGGTTATTGTGGCGATTCCAGTAATTAACAGAGCACTCTTCTCACATATACCAGAGTGGGAATACGTAGATAGGATAAAACCGGTAATATGAAGTGTACGACCATTCACTTGTAATATCAATACCAACTAAACTGTATCTGAAGGATTAACACACTTCTAAGGCAGCCTACAGGCGTCCCCGTTCATGTGTACAATTGTTTCCAATAATAGCACTCCAATGAACCCTTTGAATATACAAGAATGTGTACAGTATCTTCACAGAAACCTGGATATAGAACATGGAACAAGCTATGATTAACAGACCCGCCACAGACCATCCCCGAAATAATTCATAGTTTCCTAGGTCCGAACAACCAATGAGTGTTCTTCGAAGAATATATTACTCCAAATAATGATCCTAAAAAATTAGAACATATACATAGACGGCCTATTGGCAGTTCCATTACTGAACCAAATAGTCCCAAAATTCTCATAAGCTCTATAAGCAGAGCAAGAATTTATAAGTCTGTCAACAATGCGTCTGCCTAATAAAAGACATAGTATGCATGCGAGCAATGAAATCATGTGTATACTCATCTGAATACAGCTTGTAACCACGGTATGACCGAGTGATACAAGTGTAACCAGGAAACTGAATGAATAATACAACGTTAATATGCAGTCAACTGAGTAATAAACTCATATGTCGTAAGAAAGGCCAGACCGCTTGGAGCGAACCTTTTCAGAGTGGAGTAATTGCCACATTGGAGAATTTCGCCCAGATAACCGACATGTCAACCATGCAGGTACACGAAGGCTAGCAATTTTATTGATAAAGAATCATATGCTTGTATATGACTTATAAATGAACAACAACAAAAAACAAACCAACTAAAAAGTGGATGTGCCCATGAGGATGCCGTTAGAACATGACCCAGCTGCCAATCGAGAAGCCATGCAAGGCATGTATATACTAAATGCATATGAGGCTTACAGGAGGAAAACTATGTCCTGCCCTGTAATCACCTCTTAATACATTGGTGAGGCAGGGATGAGGGGGGAATTCGAATTCATATCGAACCCCCCTCACCCACATTACTTGAATTGTTCTTGTGTTGACTGAAAGTCATGAAATGGAATAGGAACCGCAGGGGTCCCTCACATCTGACCAACTCCATAATGCCACTAAGGATGGAGAGGGACGTGAAGAACAAATACACCGCATCGACATAATCACACTAGGTAAATATGGCGTCATTATGTCATATAACTAACACCAAACCATACCGGTAGGAAAAGAATAACCTCCTCTAACATACGGTATCATGCCTGATAGGACAACGAACTCATCCTAGCTGAAGCAGCTAAAAGTCTTCCTATATGTGAAGACAATAAAAGGCTGATAACAACGGCCTCAGAAGCTCACTAAGGAGACTTACAATGCTAGCCATAGCTTATAAGTCTTCATCTCCATGAAGACAGATATACTGGTGTAAGTTGTGACCTTGAAGGCTCACTGAATGGAGACTTACAACTATCGTCGCACAAGGTAGGGAATGAAGAGCCACTATTTAACAGCCCTAAATTACCAAAGAGACAGCAGTCTCCAGAGAAAATAAATGTCACTGCATAATAACTGAAACAATCTCGCTTATGATTCCAGCTAGGCTACTATGGTGTAAACAATAAGACTGAAGTCTATGACACCTATGGAAACAAACCAAAAAGCACTGTACCTCATCGGTTTTAATCCAAAATGACAGTGGTCATAGCCTGGATAACGTCGATAGCAGTCTTCCTCTCAATGAAGACAGATATCTCGATGTAACTCGCAATTTGAAAGTTCACTAATTGGAGACTTATAACCATCGTCGCGCAAGGTAGGGAGTGATGCTACATAACAGCTGTAATTCCCAAAGAGACTGTAATCTCAAGGTAGCTACGCAGTTAGGTGTCTTTGTCTACGTGATGACATATCTGTGTCAATTGCGGCCTTGAAAGCTCACCAAATGGAGACTTACAATACTAGCCGCAAAAAAAGACCGCTGTAACGGTACATAAGGCGACTATGACATCCATAATGACATTAAATGTCTTGATGCCAAAGAATAGAACACCGAGAGGAAAAAGACGTACTTATTCCCTCTATTGGCTCTATTCCAAACAAGACAGCTGTCTCAGCCTATCTATGCACTCTTCGTCTGACTTCAGGACGAAAAACAGGTGATTTGAAATAACCTGGAGAATATTTCAACAACCTCTACTGCTTTTCTTCAATATGAGAGCCTATACCCCCGCAAGGAGAGACTCTCTTGGAAGAATTTGCTGGAAAGTTAAAAAATTTATAGTAATTTCTATATTTTTTATACTTACCAATGACCCAGACATAGCTGGTGCTAACTCTTAAAATATAGGGCCAAACACAAATTTTGCCCCCCAATCCCCAAAATTTGCATCTAAAACCAAAGAAAACATGTCCTGAATGGCCCTCCACACTTCACCTCTACTGCGCATGCGCAGTGTCAAGACGTTCCGAAATTGGCGCCATTAATCATTCTAATAACCAGTGCCTGGTAAGCGCTATGTACTCAGCGGGGAGGCAAGAGTTCCCAACTCCTGGGAGGGCCATCCCCGTCTGGGTCATTGGTAAGTATAAAAAATATAGAAATTACTATAAATTTTTTAACATTTTTATACTGTACCAATGACCCAGACATAGCTGAATAGTAAAAAGGCTGGAAGGCCAAGGACATAGAGCAAGATGGAATACGCTCAATAATATAAAACAGAGTCATCCCCTCTAGGGAAAAAGAAGTAATAGGCCTTACATGTATCTTTCTTATTTATGATAAATTAGAAAGATACAACACCTTCCAAAATTGAGCATCATACATCCATGTACTCTATTAATATCCAATATAATCCTTATACTAATAATTTTTAAAGTAAGCCAATAAATAAAATAAGTCTAGAGAATAGAGACTCCTATACTCCTTAAAAGTGTCTGAGGATTGCATAATCATGTCCGTTGACACATGCTATTTTCAAAAGCTATACTTTAAAAACTAAGACTTGAATGAATTTTTTAAAACATAAACTTCTCACTAAACAACCATCCCAATAACAGCTCAGAATTACTAACTCCGGAGGAGGTATCCCCTTGTTTTCATAGTAAAACAGGTGACCCAAGGGAACACCCTCCCCCCCCCCCCCCCCTTTTTCTTGCCCTGGGTCAAATAGCCCAGAGCGAAGAGGGCAGCAGAACGGAGTCACTGCCAAAACAGACAGCCTACCTAGCTATAATAGCAACTGTTAAGTGAATGACATTCTAAGCAATAGATAATAGACCTAACAATAGAGGCCTCCAGAAATGGACTCGATATTTCTGAGATAAAAATTCATGAATGTGGACGGCTGAGCGCAATGAGCAGCCTTCAAAAATCTATAATATCGACACTATTAATGTAAGCCCAAGATGTAGAAGAACTCTTACTTCATGAGCCGAAATCTTAAGCACAACTGCTGAGTCAATGATATACCATAAGCAGTACCGATAGTTAATTGAATCCATTAGCAATAGAATGGAGCGTAACGTCCTTCTATTAGGCATCAAGACAGAAGAAGCTTACGCCCGTAGTAATAAACAGATATCTGTTTATAAATACATAAACTCTAACCGGACAGAGTAAAGGCCTATGCCCGTACGAAGACGGAAGGACCTTAATAACAATTGGTTCCGGATATTAGGAGCCTAACTCTTATGCAAAAATCCAACCTAAATAGTAAAGGAAGTAGTGATTCCGAAACTACGAAAGTGAAAATCATCCATCGATAGAGGATGAAACTCACTGACTCTTCAGTAAAAGAGAAGCCAACAGAATTACTGTCTAAAAGGTCAGAATTTGAAAACTACTGTTTCCAGAAGCTCAAATGATTACTTAGGTAAATAAGAACCGAAGTTAAATTCCATGTAGGAATTTAATCTAAAGATTCTAAGTCTATTTATCAAAAAGTTACTGACTTAGATAAAGAGACATAAGACTCAATTGTAAACTATCATAGAGTGCATAGGTATGAGGTAACATAAACCTATAACCTTAATAATAACAGGCTGCAGTAGATCTTGTCAAACAAGTATACTAAAAAGTTGCAATGAGTAGTATGGAGGGATCAACCATATGAACATAGTGATCCCTACACCAACGATGGAAGAGCCTCTACTTTAGCCGCATAGAATAGCGAAGAAGAGGATCTCCTATAGCAAGAAATCGCGTCCAAAGCCCGTCCAGTACAATGCTTACAATGCAATACGGACCACACAACGGAATACGTGAAGGTTGCGACCTTGCGGGTTGTGATAAAGATGACACGATTTACCCAGCGAAAAAAGATCCTCTCATTGAGGAAGATTCGCTTCAAGTCCCACAGTAGACATCAGAGTAAATTACCCACGGTCTCTGTGAAGATAGAGATGCTATCAAAAGAAATGTATTGTGGTTGTTTATCTTAGCAATACCTGCTGAAACAACAGCGCCGGAGGATACGCGTATCCTATCATTCCGTCCTATTAGATCAATAGAGCGTTAACAACATTAGCTCAGAGATCCAGACAAGCCAACACATACGTCTGCAATTGATTAGCAAGCTGTGTCGTAAATAAATTATCATTGGGCGCTCCCATAGATAGCAAATCTGATTGAATACTTGTTTGTTGAGAGTCCATTCTGATGGCAACAAGCGACCCCTAAGTGAACGGGAGTCCGGTAAAACAATCAGACGACCCGGAATATGACGGACCAAAACAGAACTTGGTGTACTATAACCAACAGACGGATTCTTTCCATTAAATTGAATAACGGAAACGAATGAGTGCCTCCCTGGTTCTGGAGATACGCCACTACTGTCGAATTAACGGACAGGATTTGGGCATGCATTTCTGAATAATGTTCATGCAATGACATAAAGCAAGCCTAAAAACATTATTCCGCGAAAGATAATTGGTTGCTAAGAGACTGCGGAACCCAAAGACTCTGGCACTTCGAATCCGTTGGGATCAATATTATATCCCAATCTGTAAGACTGGCAACCGTCATAACTGCAACACTCGGGTCCGGCAACTGCAGTGACACTCTCTGAGTCAACCACCGAATGTTTGCCCCAGTCTGAATCTCTTGTAACACCAGATAGACAAGAGAACATGTAAATCAAGCAATTCATGGATTGCTGAAAAGTTGCCGTCGAAGAGAAGCTTCTCCGAGAACGAAGCGACTCTGAGAGTTCTTAACCTTACTATCCACGCGCGTGGATGTAGCTAGGGCTGCGTCACGTGTAACCAACTCCAATCAGCCACTGAAGGGCGGAGTTATACGTGAACAAACTACTGCCCTCAAAAGAAATTACATTGAGAATAATATCCCGTAAATCTTTTCTTGAAGACGTAATGATAACGCCTCACGTATGATAAAGCGTCTAAGTTAAGTCTACTAGACATCATTGTCGTTTCCAACATTGAAGTTGGAAAAGACATAGACGGCGAAAAAGAATATTTCCAGTCTTTAACCACACCGTCTAGACGCATATGAACTCTCGGTATGCCCTGCACTGCCAAAATAAACTATTCGTATAAATGATAAAATGGCAGAAATGAGCAACGCGGACAAGAAACTAAACTATCATGCTTGGTAGCAGGCTTGTATGCATATATAGCGTCGAAAAATAAAACACATGTTGTAATGAAATTATTGGACTGCGTCGGTAAGTCAGGGACAATGTCCCCGAACCGATCGAAAATTCCGAGTCCAATGACGAGATAAGTCTCTTATCCAACATCGCAGCAATGTAGTCCGAAATAACAATCACTGGAAGATAATTCCAGAAGATATGAAAGGCAGCTTCCAATGCAACGAAAGGGAAATCTCGAAATCTTTCGAATCCCTTTTGCCATCCTGTCGGACCCTATAAAGCGTTCGGTCGTCCGTACCTGATGCAACTGCGGACCGCACCGACCCAGCGCCGTCGGATAATTCCTGATTCGACCAAGAAACTGTCAATTGCTGGGATGCTGTGAAACAACTGTGCTAACTCGGATAGCACATCCGTCACTGAGGCCTGAGGAGAAGCGGTCCTACAATGCATTGCCGCTGGAAGCTCCGTGATCGTTACCCCGTGCATACTACCAATATGCGAGCGAACGGAGTGTATAGGCCTTGTGTCCCTTGGCTACCGGACGGCGCAACCTATTCGCCGTGAAATCACTGAATGACAAAACTGATCGGATATTCGAGGTCACATAGCCAATGTGCGGTCGTGTGCCCTGCTGTGAGGATGAGGAAGCATTATGGACAGTCTCTCGGACTGTCAATATAACGGAGCGTCCCGACCGACAGACATATGCTCCGAATGTAAAATATCAGAACCACAACATGCGGTCCCTATGTTGTTGGACGAGAGAGGGACCTCTCTCGCTCACAGCCCGGACGGACCTGGACAAGCCAGGAACCGGACTAACAGGCTTCCTCCGATCTGTCCTCAATCTGCCGTCACTGGGTGAGTACTAAAGTTATTAAAGTGCTCGCATCACCCAAATCTCCTTCCTAGACCGCAACGGACGAACCCGGCAGCCGAACCATTCGATGAATGTACGCTACACCGGGTGAGCTAGCGAATGTCACTCCGTAGGCGATAGACATATTCCATGAGCACTTATTGCCACTAGCTCTTCATTGACTATGACGACAGAGGCACACTTTTGAAAGACATCTCCGTAACTTTGCGAACAAGAAACCAGAAATGCTTGGTTATAGCAAGCATATAATAATAATATATATAGCGTCGTTCAATAATTCGAAAGTTTGTGTGACATTATTGGACTATGTCAGAACTGAGGGACGATGTCCCTGAACCGAACCAAAAATTTCTAAGTCCACCGACGCTATCAGTTTCTTATCCGGCATCGCAGCAATCTGGTCCGACGAAAGAAGCTGTAGAAGACGAAGTCAGATGACATACACAACAGCATATGTTGTTCCGAAAGGGAAAGCTCGAAATCCTCCAAATCCCTTTCGGTATCCCGTCGGACCGGATGAAATTTTCGGACGTCCGTACCCGCTTCCGCGGAGCGTCCCGACCCAGCATCGTCGGATAAAAAATATGCGACAGATTCAGTTGATGCTGGGATGCTGCGATAAACTGTGCTATTTAGGAAAGCACATCCGTTCCCGAGGCCTGTGCAGTAGCGGTCTTACGATGCATTGCCGCCGGAAGCTCCGTGTACGTTGACTCCCGCACACTTCCTATGCGAACGTCCGGAGTCTGCAGGCCTCGTATCCCTGGCTACCGGATGGTGTGACCTGGTCGCCGATGATTCTCCGACTGGCGAAGCTGACTGGATATCCGTGGTCACGTAGCCAAGAGTGGTCGTGTGCGCTACCATGAGAATGAGGAAGCCTTATTGACAGTCTACTCCGGACTGACTATATGTCGGAGCGTCCCGAGCGACGGACGTATGCTCCGAATGCGAAACATTTTGTACCACAACATCTGGGGCCAGATGTTGTACGAGAGAGGGGCCTCTCTCGCTCGCCGTCCGGATGGACCAGAACGAGCTATGAACCGGACTAAAAGGCTTCCTCCGTTCTCCCTCCGATCCGCCGTCACTGGGTGTGCATTTGGTTGATTTATAGTGCTAGCATCACCCCAAAATTCCTTCTAGACCGCAACGGACGAACCCGGCTGCCGAACCATTCGGTGAATGGACGCTACACCGGGCGAGCTAGCGGACGTCAAAGGCCGTCGAACCTACTAGGGTCCTCTTAGGCAATTGGCGTATTTACATGAGCACTTTTCCGCTAGCCCTTCATTAATTGTGACGACGGAGGCACACTGTTGGAAGACATCACAGATAGATCACCCTAATCTTGACCGTCTGAAATAGAAATTGATAAAGTAGAGTGACCCTGCGGGGAAAGGACCGGAGTGTCTGATTCCCCAATAACATACCGTGACATACGCTTCCCATATTGTCATCGAAATCATACGATACAGAACAGGAGTTAATGCGAGTACACTGACCACATATAGAAGACAGAGGAAGACTTCCTCTTATTACAATTGATCAATATCCTTTCAATGTGAAAAGAAAACAAGTCCTGGTACTCGCACTAACCCCTGGCAATCAAAATACATAATAATAATATGATCCATTAATATAGAAAAAATAATTGAAATCAAAATATTTTGAAAAAATATTTTTTCAGAACAGCCCAAGTTTCTGAAAAGTAACGTTGAGCCCCAATGGATCCCAAGCCTAAGTGTGGACAAAAATTTTAAAAATATTTTAAACAATTTATTCAACACTTACGAACAATAATAATGTATCTAGTTATGATTAAAATAACATCAAGATATTATTTTCCAGAAATCCCCCCCCTCACACAGAGGGCTGTTGTAAATGTAAACAATGAATGTAAAAACACTAAAATAAGACTCCAGGCACCCAGGCCCGGAATCAGTTACCAAAAATACACTATCTGATGCAAAACAGAGACTTCCAGGAAGAAACTGCAGAACATCAGATGGTAGATGCAGAACACAACGCCTAACCACCCGTAGGTGAAGACGTAAACATGGGGAAAAGAACAGAATTCATTCTGTTATTCAGCTAAAACTCCCAAGAAAATTTAGTAATAATAATTACAAAAACTATGCCAAAAGCATGGGAGAATAGCAAGGGGGGACTTAAAAGACAGGGAGAGAGGAAAACCATGAAAAAACAGTGTAACTAAATAATCAGAATGACAACAAAATGGCTGCTGCCTCGAAAATAGGTAACTTAACATAATTTCATTAAAAAATTTTAAGTTACAGCCCTGATAATATTCTGTCACACATTTTTCCTCTCCTCCTTCTCTGTCCTCCTTAGAATCACCATTTCACTAATATTTATGTGTCTGGCATCATTTAAACTGAGATTTACAAGCACAAAGATCAGTCAGATGTTAACTGATGAAGGGCCAAACTTAGAATGATTAATGGCGCCAATTTCGGAACGTCTTGACACTGCGCATGCGCAGTAGAGGTGAAGTGTGGAGGGCCATTCAGGACATGTTTTCTTTGGTTTTAGATGCAAATTTTGGGGATTGGGGGGCAAAATTTGTGTTTGGCCCTATATTTTAAGAGTTAGCACCAGCTATGTCTGGGTCATTGGTACAGTATAAAAATATTTGACTAACACATACTTGTAGTCAGTGGAGCTTTGCTCGGACTGATAGCCGCAGGCCTGCCGAGGCTACATACTCATCCACCGATCTTCTGCAATTTTCATCTACTTTTTTGCAAAGTTGATAACCTTCCACTAAGTGGGAAGCAACAGAAATCTATTCTTGACGATCTCTATTGCTTCCTTCAATAAGAGAGCCAGTACCTCCACCAGAAGCGACTCCCCTTTGAAAGGATCTGCCAGAAGATTTGTCCAACACAGACATTTTGTAAGTGTGGGGTTATGTTCGGAATCATAGCCGTAGGCCTTCCAAGTCAACACTTTACCCATTGATCTTCTGTGACATAAATCCAGTTTCTCACTAAGTTGATAACCTTCTGTCAACTGGTAAACAATAGAGGTCTTATTTTTATCATCTGTACAACTAATGAGGCTTACAAAAGGAGAAACCTTGTCCTCCCTGCAAACAACCTTGTCCCGTCGTCTAGAGGGGTCTGACCTACAGTCTTGATCTGACCTGCGCTCCTTTTCCGAGTTGCTACACTGACGACCACCGGAGTAAGTATAAGAGGATTTATTATACCCTCGCAAGGAGATCCCATAGCTGATTAAGAGGAACGACCTTGCTTACCCCAGTCTGCTCCAGTGTGTTGAGGTGCAGAATTCAGTAGCAGTGCATTGGAAGCTTTCTTATAGCCTGTTCACAGACTAATGAAAGCTCATCATCAAATAGAGTATATCCGGAGACCGGAGCGACTCGGAGAGAGCTTTTCACCTTGTCATCTATAAGGATGACGATGCAAGGGCATCATCATGTCTGATCAACTCCCAATTGCCATTGTCAGGGCGGAGTTGTACATGGCATACATGACTGCCCTGGAAAGAACTCTAACCACGGAACAAAGCCCTCAAATTCCTTCCCATTAAAACATTGCGCCATAGCTCTGGTGGGTGATCTGCTAGGACATCACGTCCAGATTTGCTCTATTGGATGAAATAGCACATTCCATCACTTCCGAGCAAATATTGAATGATGCAGGTAGGGACATATTTTCATCCCCGGCCTGCTCATCTAAACGCAGAGGAGCTTTCTGAACACCTTCTCCAACCATTTTAAATGAATGCAGTCCGAGGAACGGTATATTATTGAAGACGACAGCGGTTTCTCTATAGTAGTCGCAGCTTGCTGATCAGGTGGAACAAAGTCAGTCTAGTATTTATAAATAAAATTCATCGCTACCATATGCTGTTCCGAAAGTGAAGGGTAATCTTCTTCCTTGACCCTTTCACCATCCGACTGATTCAGCTGTGACACTGATCTACATCTGTGTGAACAGATGATTGGACCGATCCAGCACCGTCCGACAGCTCACCACCGAAGTCTGCTCTTGCACTTGCTGGGATGCTGTCATCAACTGCACAATCTGGGACAGCAAGTCCATTATCAAGGCTTGAGGAGTAGCGGTTATCTGTTTTTTCGTCACTTGCTACTCCTGGGATTAAGATCCGGAGATAGATCTCTTCTCCGAACGTCCCAATGAACAAAGCCTCAGATTGCTAGCTACCAGATGATCCGACTTCATGGGCGAAGATTGGTTCCGTCTTCACACAACTGCTGGATATCCGAAGTCGGGTAGCTAGCATGCAGTCATGTGTGCTTTTATAACGTAACAGAGGAAGCCGTGACTGAAGCTGACCCAGGCTGCAGACTAGACTGAGTGGCAGGCGGACGTATGCTCCGGCTCATGCAAGTTTCTCAAAACAACATTTGGCCCCAAATGTTGATGGGTTAGAGAGGGACCTCTCCTGTTCCCGGTCATCTCAGACCTTACCGAGCCTCCAAAAAGAAAACTTGGTTCTGGCTTGTGCAAGTTTCTTATGACAACCTCTGGTCCCAGAAGTTGCTAGGTTAGAGAGGGGCCTCTCAGACATCGCCAGGCTTCCCAACAAGAAACTTGCAGATTTCCTCCCTATTTCCATCGTCGCTGGGTGAGGTGTTTTTAAGGTACTCGCCCTACCTAAATCTACACTTTTTCGACCGCAAGACATACCTGATGTCATGGCTCCCACGGTCGGAGTAACCACTTCACCGGTGGAGCTAGCTGCTTGCAAGGAATTAAGAACACTGACTAGAGGCCTTATCCCTTGCTTAATATTCATGAGCACCTTGCAGCTAGCTCTATTGCTCAACAGAGTGTGATGACGGTAACACACTTTGGATGGGTGTCAAAATACCATTACCATGTTCATGTTCCTCTGAAAATAGAAACTGAAAAACTTGAATTATATTACGGTGAGAGTTCTGGCATAGGAACCTCACTGCCAACAATGCATCCTGATACCTGTCTCCAATGTCTGTCATGCCAATGTTACACAGTAGACAAGAATCTGCAAGAGTACATCAACTACAGACAGGGCAACTAGCATGTAAATCTAAGGAAGACTTCCTCACCTTGCATTTAGAGCAGTAGGCTTTCATAATAACAATCAAAAGACAAAGTCGATAGCACTCCTACAAACTCCACAACAAAATATATGATAAAGATACATGAATAATCGCAATCAAAATTAAATTCCAAAGGTTTTGAAAAAATTTTGGAAAAAATTTTGAAAATATGCCTAAGTTCTCAAAAGGAACATAATGAGCCCAAGGGCATCCCGATAGAGCCTAAGCGTGGACAAAATCCAAATATTATGAGCAACACTACCGGAATAATAATCAATGTATCCTACAGTAACTCTACAGTAATATAATATGAAATACTCCATATATTTAAGGACATTGCCAATGTGAACAACGTCAAGGAAAAACCAGAAACAAGACATCAGACACAAAAAGGCCCTAAGTCAGAAACCAATTTAAATGCTACCAGATGCAAAGCATCGGATAGAAGATGCAAGACTAAAATGACCTAACACCCCTAGGGTGAGGATGTTACCATGGGAATAAACTGAATAAAAATTCTGTAATACATGTTAAACTCCCAAGAAATTTAATAAAAAATTTCAATACAATATAGCCAAAAAGCTTAGGAGTTTAACAGGAAGGGTTCATGGAAGGATAGGGAAGGAATACTGAACAAACAGTGAAATAATCATTACCAAGAATGATGACGTCAGGTGTAAGTCCCGAAAATGGGAAACATGAAATAATTTTTTATAATTATTATAATGTTACAGCCCTGAAAGTCTGAAACCACCGTAGTTCACTTCCATCATCCATTAACAGCCTTGGATCCACCAATTCTTGCATAGATTTGTGTCTGGCATTCTCAAAAAAAGATTATAAAGCAAAGATGGCAGCTCATAGTTACTGACTTTAGGGTCAAACAAAGAATGATGTTAGCGCCAATTCTGGTCTTTTCCTGACCACTATGCATGCGCAGAGAGTAAAAGTATGGAGGGCTAGATAGGACTTTTAATTTTCTGTTTTGTAAGCAAATTTTGGGGATGGGGGGAGGGGGGGGGGTTCAAATTTCGAGTTTGCACCAGCTTGTCTGGGCCACTGGTTGTCATATAAAAATATGGCATAGCATATAAGGCTGTCTTCTTGCCATTCCCATAAAAAAAGAAAGATGTCATGTCTCTTTGGCCTCAGTGTATCATAATGCTTTCCCCAAAATGGGGGTTGTCTAATCTTTTATTTGTGAAACAATATTGCAAAACTTCTAAAATAATCTCATATTAAAATCTTCAACAGGTGAAAACAAGTTTTGAGTTTTTGGCACTGACAATGTCTGGTTTTGCCAACTCCAATCTTGGACGACAAGGCTGTAAGATAATTTTTGGTGTGGTACTTTTCTGAAAGGTTGTATCACACCAAAAATTAACTTATGGCTTTCTGCCTATCACAAGACTTTGCATACACATGGTTCTTGCACTCACAAAACTCTTCTGCACCCCTTGAATATGGAAACAAAGTTTTAAAAGGTGGAGTGCTGAATTACTTTTGTAACATGGGTAATTTTTTCAAGTATTTCTGCCTGTAAGAAGAGCTTTGGTTTAGCAAGATTTTGTTCATAAAAATTGATTTGTTACAATTTAATGGAGACTGCCTACAATACATTTTAACAAACTTTTCTGTAAACATTTATTGTTCTCCTACTGAGCAAACAGCAAGCTAATGCATACAGTATAAAACCACTGTGCTGGGTTTCAGCACTTTTCAATAGAACCGTGATGGTGGCTTCTAGTACTCAACCAGTTAACAAACACCCTTTTTATTATTACAAAAGTAACTTGGGCCCTAAAAGAGTTAAGAGTTAAAATAAAAAAAAACTTACAGGATCAAGTGGTTTACTTTTGGCCCATGTCATAACAGAGGAAATAAGGATAAACATCTTGGGTTTTTCAATTTTATCCAAGTCTGAGTGTATCTCTGAAAGAATAAAAAAAAATCAGTTGGATTATTAAAATTCAACATTTAATATGACTGAAATCTAGCAGACATTCTAAAAGGTTATAATGGATATTTGTTGCTCTCCTTTTCAACTTTCAACTCTTCTATGGATTCAAACAACCTTGACCCTCCATTTAATAGACTAAAAAATCCATATTCAGAATCAAGTTTTGTTATTTCTTCATTTTTTTTTTATTCAATATGTGAAGCTATCCCCCCTATTTGGAATGAGTTTCACAAGCTCATTTTAATGTGAACGAGACATAAGCTTTGTTTTAACCCTGTAAAGTGAAGTGTGACTATCCTCGACACAGAGTTGTATTTTGTGTTGATGTTTTTACTTGCACTAGAAAAATATATGCTTGTTGTGAGATAAAAAACATAATAAGGGTACTAAAACTCTCCCTTTATTCACTCCTTTGGATAACTAACAAACATATCTGACTCGCTCTATCCACAAACTTCCCTTTCAAATTTTATTCTATTTTCAACTTTTATCTCCATAATATAGCTTTTGGTCTCTCAGTGGAATGCACTATCAGGGCATTCTAAAAGGACTGAAAGCCACTTTAGTGGCTTTATACTGTATGCATTACTCATTTGCTCAGCAGTTGAAACACAAAAATGTTTGAACAAAATTATTTTATTACAATTTATTGGTGAGTGCCTCTTGCTAAATTGTAATAAGACAATTGTTTATGAACAAAATCTTAGCTGGAGCTCCTTTTGCACATAGTATGGTACCTTGAAAAAAATAATACTTGTATTACAAATCACGTTTAAAAAATAATTTAGCACTCTACCAGTCATCCCTTTACCCAATGCAGACGATTTCAAAATTTATTTATTATTTTAAATATCATTTTATACATTTTAAAAAAAAATTTCAACAAAACCATATCATGTGACCCCTCTTTGGAACGAGTTGAGCTTTTTCCAAAGAGGGGTCACTTGATATGGTTTTGTTGAAATTTTTTGAAAAATAATATTCTTTCAGCTGCTGAATTTGCATATTACGCAGGCGGATGCGGTCGATTCGTTAGGTAAATGCAATTACCAAGTTAAATTAGTACTTAAGATATAGCAAACAGTTTTATGTTTCGAGTTAAATGCAATTGACAGGGTTATACAATTAGTAGATATCCAATTACATGGACTCCACAGTATCAGTAATAATTTGTGTAACATAGACTTTTATTACAGGCTGCCTCATGACTTCAATTTGTGAAAATTATAATAACTAGTGGATGTGAACCCTCGCTACACACGTCTTTTTTAATGGTAACTCATGTCTGTATACAGAATAGCACAGGATGCGACGCAATTGCTGATTTGGGGGAATAATGCAAAACTTAGCCACCAAACAGTTATATCAGACAGAAATACATACTAGTGCACCTACAAAGTTTAAGGTCGATCAGGCTCATAGAGACTGGGGAGATAGGGAATGTCACAACAAACAGAATACCTTAAATTATAGTAAGGTATATGAACAATTTGTTGGATTTATTCACAGATGTTCCAGTTCCAAGAAAAGGAAAAAGTGTTGATGAGGTGTGTAATTAAGCATGATTTCGTGGATTTTAAAAGCCTTCATTAATGTTAGATGTTACCTGAGACAGCCCACACAGCTTCATCGATTTGGTCAGGATCTTCTGTGATGTCATACACAATGACATCACACTCAACAAGATGTTCATATAACTGATCCTTTGTATCATGCTGAAATACAAGAAAACTATCTGTTAATATTTATCAAACATAAACTAAGGATGATATAACCTATATTTTTTCTAAAGATATCTGGAAAAAAATTCATTTTTTTCGTATTACTTTGGATAAAAAGGAAAAACTCAAAATGGCAATTGCTGGATATGAATGGAATTCTGCCCTTTCATCATTAGACAAAGGGTTAGTAAGTCACTTCTGATAAGCTGACAATTGGAATTGGTGATCAGTGTGAGTACGTCGGCAATTTGTGAACATCAGACAGTCGTTAAATAGGACTTGATCCTACCGATTGTGAATAAATACTGCATGTGACTGATTTGTTTGAGACCTGTGAATAAAGTAGAATTGAAGTCACAAGCTGAAAATACTAACTGATCTTTCAAACATTTAACCCTTTACGTAACATAGTGGCCATTTATGGACAGCAATATTCACCAAAAAATGCCATTCAAATCTTCATTATCATTTCATTTTTTGTCTTAAAAATGTTGTTTATGACCCCTCATTGGGACCAGCTCAGGGAGCTTGTTCTAATGAGGGGGTCATATGCTCTGTTTTTGAGACATAAAATGCAAATATTTAGTCATACTAGACATTTTTTTGTGTGTGTTGTCTACTATTCAAGTTGGGTGAATGGTTAAATATGGAGCCTTACATTACTCTTTAACACCTTACTTATAATGGCCAAAACCGGCCAGCGTTATTCTAAAAAATCGGCAATTAATTTTAATTATTTTTTCATTTTTTGTCTCAAACACATAGGTTATGACCCCTCATTGGTACGTGCTCATCGAGCTCGTTCCAATGAAGGGTCATAACCTAGGTTTTTGAGACAAAAAATGAAAAAAATTAGTTATTCATGAATTTGTTTTGCAAGTGTCGTCAGCTTTTCATGTACATTTTATCAAAATTGCTTGTTCTAAATTATTTTTAAATTTTAAAAAAAATTTCAACAAGACCTTATCATCTTACCCTTCACTGCAATGAGTTATTCCAATGTGGGGTCACATGACATGGTTTTGTTAAAATTTAAAAAACATTTTTTCAACTACTCAGTTTGTAAATTATGTGGGACAGATGTGGCCGATTTGTTACGTAAATGACTAAACACAGTGTTAGGAATCTGCACACCTTCAAATTTGTTCTTTTGACAAAAAATGCGTAATGCATGTCAAAATGTTTAATACTTTTTATTATCAAATCTTCATCATCTGATCAAACGGAGTAGTTTTTCGATTCTCTATTAGATGGTTAGCCTCAAAACAAGAATGGCACTGTAAAAACATAATCAAGCCAATACTTACCATATCCATTCCCAGAAATACTCCCTTTGGTAAATACATAGTTTCTCACAACTTGACTTACGGATAGTACGCTAAAACCAAGTTTAGTTTTTCTGTTAATTCACTGTGATTTGAATGAACAAATTTTGTTTTAATACTACCTTGTGTAGCATTCTCCTTGCATGATAATGGTAAATGAAAGAAATAACCACAGTAAAAAATACAGTACGATTTTCAGCTGCATGCAATTTAACCTCTGGTTAATTTCTCGTGAAAAAGGTGATGTCCATAATGGTATGTAATAAACAGATAATGTTGACAGTAAAGTGATCTGATTGGTTTTATTCCATCTCAATGATGATGACAGATTTGCCAGGTCAAACTTGTTGCTTTTAGCTCTTGGGGGCTTGTTTAATCCAGTCATCTGACCTTAGCAACTAAGCAAATTTGACAAACTAGATCACTTTTCTGCAGTAATGAGGGGTATGTGGTGGATCAGTGGTTACAAAAGTGGACTTCAAACTGAAAGGTCCTTTGTTCAATACCCACCAGGAGCAACTGCATTGTGTCCTTGGGCAAGGCACTTAA
Organism: Pictodentalium vernedei; assembly: GCA_031216915.1. NCBI lineage: Eukaryota > Metazoa > Mollusca > Scaphopoda > Dentaliida > Dentaliidae > Pictodentalium > Pictodentalium vernedei. Next base: position 355,247,305 of record CM062292.1, on the reverse strand, counting down.
CTCTCTGCACTCTGATGTCGAAATGACAAAGTTTTCAGCAGCAAATATTTCCCATAATGCAGTTTGATACTTAACCAAATATACCTTGTTTGACAGAGCTCGGTGAGCTCTGTCAAACAAGATATAATTGGTTAAATTCATAGTTAAACAAGCCCAATAAAAACAAACAAACAAACACAGTAATAAACTATATTCTTTTACACATACCAGAATAGTTTCTTTGACAAAATCTGGTTTTTTGACTTCTCTGTCTTTAAGAGTACCAACAACTTCATAACAGCCTTCCTTGGGAGGAGGGATGAGGGAACTGTCAATGGATTTTGTTTCATCTTCTTCTTCTGCTTCTTCTAATGATGATCCAACAACACATCTTGCCAAATGCTGAAATAGATGTTTATACAATGTATCAAAGTTGGAATTAGGCCGTAAAACTTTTACCAAACGAATCACTGCATCCACCTGCATAATTTACAAATTGAGTTGTTGAAAATTTTTTTAGAAACATCATCTCATGTGACCCCCTCAATGAAATGAGATCTTTCCAGTGAGGGGTCACAAAATATGGTTTTGTTAAAATTTTGTGAAAATTTTGAAAAAAAATATTAAAATAACAAATTTTGATATATCATGTGCAATGAGTAAGGGGTTGAGGGTTAATAGACATCTGAGGCACTAGTCAATCACTGAGAGTTATAAAGTTTGTTTGATAAGGGTGAACAGAAACAAACTTTGTGAGTCTGTAATGTCTGCAAATTAGCCCTTTACCCAACGCAGACGATATCAAAATTTATTATTTTAAATATGATTTTTTAAAAATTTTTCAGAAAATTTCAACAAAACCATATCATGTGACCCCTCGTTGGAACGAGCTCGACGAGCTCGTTCCAACGAGGGTTCACATGATATGGTTTTGTTGAAATTTTTTGAAAAATATTCTTTTTTTCAACTGCTGAATTTGCATATTACGCGGGCGGATGCGGGCGATTCGTTGGGTAAAGGGTTAGACCAATCTAAAGGTCTAGTTCATCACATGAATCTTACCCTTTTGTTATAAATTTGCATGATCTGTTTTAGCATGAGAGCTACACCTCCCTCTCAGGGGTCAGGTCACAAATTTATGAATGCCAGATGATAGCAAACCAAAGATCTCCTGTATGATGATTAATGTGGGCTAAATGTGACACTAGGTTATTTTGTGGTGGTTAACGCTTTACCCAATGAATCGGCCACATCTGCCTGCGTAATATGCAAATTCAGCAGGCGAAAAAATACTATTTTTAAAAAAAAATTAACAAAACCATATCATGTGACCCCTCTTTGTAACGAGCTCATCAGGTTAGTTCCAATGAGGGGTCACAAGTTATGGTTTTGTTTAAATTTTTTGAAAAATTTTAAAAAATGATAGTTAAAATAATAAATTTTGATATCATCTGCGTTGGGTAAAGGATGAAGAGCAGTTTTTGTCTGAAATAATTCATGTAAACACAAAAGTACAAGACACACCAAACCACACTACTCTAGCCAGAACCCTGCTCTGCACATATTTTTTGATTTTGCTGGCTGATGAAATAATGAACTGTCAAAAAGGGCTCTGGGGACTCTTTTAGTAACACAAGTGCAAACTGACTGTTTAAGTTTTTAATCTTCTGTGAAGTTCTGTCAAAAGCAACTCGTTAATCAGTAATAATTTAACCCCCTCCCCCTCCACACACACACATGAATGTCTAATGTCATAATATTAAAATCTCAAGCGGCAATTTTTTTTTTTTTATTTTAGCAAGCTTCAACATCTCATGAGACAAACTGATATTTGAAAACAGCACCCTGTCCCTTACGCAGTAACTAAAAGTACTTTTTAAAAAATAATGTTTCTTCACAAAACATAAATTTGCCATCAAGTATTGAAAATTGGTGTTAATCCCACTACAAAATAAAATATATAATTAACACCTCTGCATAGACTGTGGTGTGTAGGGATCATATGTTTTGCAATTGCAATTGTGTGATTCTCTCTATTTATTTACGATTAGTAGTAGTAGTAGTAGTAATACTACAATAGCTTGAAATTGATGAATAAAAAAAAAATAAAAATAAACAATCTGTTTTCTGTTATTTTGGTGCTAAACAATCCGTATGTACCCTTCCGTCTTCGGATGATGGTTTTGGCCAAATTGCTGGAGAACGGTTTGGAACTGAAATTGAATATGGTTTGGGCAATTGGGGTATTCGCACAAAGGTGTGTTAAATTTTATTTAAAGTGCTATATAAGTAAGGAAAATTTGAAATTCCCACCTCTGATATTCCATAAATTCAAATTGAATATACACAATTTATGGGGACACCTGTCCATATATGCCATGTTAAATTTTGGTGTGTTAAATTTTATTTAAAGTGCTATATAAGTAAGGAAAATTTGTTTACTTTGAAATTCCCACCTCTGATAATCCATAAATTCAAACTGAATATACACAATTTATGGGGACACCTGTCCATATATGCCCCAGGCATAACCGAAGACTGTAGGTGGTAGAATCGGAAAGTGAAAGTATGATTACCAAACTGAGCGTATCATTTTTAAAAGACACATGAGCTGAAATTACTGTAATGCCTTCACATGCTTTTTCCGTGCATTTCTTCTTTTATCAGAGTGCAATTGCTTCAGGCATATTTTTAGTCCACTAAAGTATCTTAGTTCAGGATTCAAGGGATTGGTTTCATGATGGTTTTAGTCCTATACAATTTTTGGTGAATTTTGAATGTTTTAGTGACCCATGGGATTGAAGTTATACACAAATACAATGAGTTTGGGCTCCCAAATCGGGGAGTTGGACAACTCGAACCCTGGATGATTCGTACCTTGGACAATTTGTACATTCTGCTGGATGATTTGTACCCCGATGTCTGGACAATTCATACCTTTGGTCTGGACGATTCGTACCCATCCTCTGGACAGTATCTGACAGTTTGTACCCTCCTCTGGACAGTACATACCCTCCTTATATATAACCCAAACCTAGATAAGTCGTACCCTCTAAAAATATATATTTGGAAATGGGGTTTGGAGAGGAATATAAATTTGACGACAGAATAAAAAGGCGATGTAATTTCTTTTATTTTTGAAAGACAGAGTCAACTTTCAATATTCATTTCACTCCGTCAACAATTGGTCATATTTATGTTTTTCGACAAACAAATTTGAAAATTGTATGTGAAGTTTATATTCATAATTTTGACTTCAGCTTTAGCCATAATTTGAGTAAATGACATTTAAATGGTTAATTCATGTGACAGCTAATACACTTCAAGGGCGGATCCAGGAATTTGGAAGGGGGGTCAATTGACCATATGACGTGAAGCATCATCAGAGCCGTGAAGCGGCAAGTGGGGGTGTGTGTGAGTGGTTGTGTCTCCCTCATTGCTGATGGGGGTCCGGAGGCATCCCCCAGGAAAATTACAAAAAACCGCACCAGAAACACCTGTTTTACTGAAATTTATTACGAACAACTTAATTTCCAGACCATATACAGAAAAGACTTGTAACTACACAGGGAATTTTATGAGATCTAAATCAGTGCCAATTACAGATTGGTGGTTAACCAAAAATGCAATTCAGTTTGGTTTTGTTATCATAACTGTTAAATTGTTAAAATTGTTAAAATAATTTTTCTCAAACTTCAAACTCTTGAGATAATTTCTGCAAATACATTGTGCTCAGGAAATCAGAGTACCGGTACAGGCTATTACACAGGTGCACTGCCCTGGAAAGAGAGTTCCTATGACACTGACTGCTGTCAAATATATTTTCTGATATGCAAATGCAATGTATTGTTGTGTTTGTACAATGAAAACCAAAACCGAAAACCTGACTCTTTGAATGAAACCGAAACCGGCATGAAATTTGAAAACGGCCCATTTCTAGTGCCAATGTCATATTCTGTACAACCTAAAAGTTATAGTTATACCAGTGTCAGAATATGAGCTGCCAAAACTAGTGAATGCTTGTTGGGAAATATCCTAGCGTCAGGGAGCACAAGTCCCCATATCGAGAAGATAGTGACATCATCACTGAATAAGGTGGGGCTGAATGGTGAACCCAAGGCTTGGAAATTTGGGAGGTTCAGGACCGTGGACTCTTAGGTCAGATCTGAATTACCTTCCTCCACCAACAACCCCCAACCAGGGTCCGACATAAGCCGTAACCTATAGGTTAGGTTATGGGGGAGGTTACGTGTTTCTATAAACTTGAGACCTATTATTAAGTTACGAGAGGAAACTGATTACCTTAATAATTTACCTTATATCTGCACTACGGAAACCTACAGGTTATTGGTATGCTAGGCACACCGTAACCTATTTTAAGGTTACAGTCTATGAAGTTTATATCAGTCCCCGAAACGAATAGACCTTTTTATCGATGGAGAATCAGAAATTCGATCGCAAATGCGCAGAAGGGGGTTGAAAATATGCTCTATGCGAATGCGACCGAGTTTGATGACCTTCTCTGCGCGAATGAAATCGAGATTCCGATTCCAAATCAACAAAAAGGTCTATTCGTTTCGGCGCCATTAACGGGCTATTGTTTTTACTGTTTTATATTTATACAAAAACATGGCCGATTTCGAAATCTCCGTTGACGCCTCACAAGTACTCAAATGACGACAATTAAAGAATAAAACATAGTTTGGATCAATAAACTCTGCCCAAATGTAAGGAAATACGTGTACTATCGATTGCAGCCGGTAATATGGGCGAAAGCTTGATATATATTCCTAATTTCCAGTTTTGAGTTCCCATAAAAACATTGATGGGAACTTTTTCTACAGGACTGAATGGGAAGAATCTGAACGTAGAATGGTAGCCACTACGTTCGGATCGCTGAACTACAGTCTACAGTAAACCGGTAAAGGTGTAGAATAGGGGACTTTTCGTTTTTTAAAAAAAATAACGATTTTTTCGCTATTTTTTCTCTGTTTTCTTAAAGTAAACTATATTTTGAACAAAATGACACAAAATCACATACTTTTATCGTTTTTTTTCAAGAAATATTAACGATTGTATTGTGACAGCGCCGTCGAACTCGCTGCAATCGGTCTGTCTCATTATCGCTATCATAGGGGAGAGTTTAGTAATTGAAATGTCGGCTGACAAACCCTGCCCCCTCACTAAACTGACCTTAGATCAAATTTTAGGGTCAGCCTAGTAAGGGCCAGGGTTAGCTTACCGATTAGATCACCCTGGTCCTAACTGAACTGACCTTAAATCGAGGAACACGCACAGAAGCGAAGCGCACCTGCTAAAATGCACACAAGCAAAGCGGATCTGCTATCATATAGAATGATTTCTCCCCTGTGACGTCACTCGTAATAACGAATGAAAACAACAGATGCTGCGAAATTTTCAGCGGTTGAAACAAATGGCAACTGAGAAACTCGCAATTCAACGGGATTTAAAATCTATTCTCTGACATGTTAAAACATGATAGAGGTAGCTAATTTTGTGTCATTTTGTTCAAAATATAGTTTACTTCAAGAAAACAGAGAAAAAATAGCGAGAAAAGCGTTATTTTTTTAAAAAAACGAAAAGTCCCCTATTCTACACCTTTACCAGTAAACCTAGCAGACTTCCAGGAACCATTGCCTTGGTGTCGATTACAAAACATCACCACCTCCACTTTGATGTTTTATGCGTGGAGCATCAGAGGTGGGGATTTCAAAGTAAACACTTTTCTCTCACTTATCTTTACTTTTAGTGCAGAACCATTATTATAATATATGGCATTAAATAAATGGGGTTAAGTTAACGTTAAGTTGATAGTTTGTAAAATACTACTAATATTAATAACCTTTGCTAAATTTCTTCCTTGATACTGGTCAACTTGGTTGATGAACATGCGCTTACTCTTCGGTCTATCCGATTCTTCACCATTTGTTGCCATTTTGGACGTTCTGTGAAACCGAACCTGCGACGAGATGGAGTTGCTCGTTAAAAAAACTGACTAAAACTGTTGCTAAGGAACTAACACTTCCTGTTTTCCAAGGGAGGTAAAAATGTACGCAGAAGACCAGAATCATCTCCCCTGGGTGTATAGTCACGTGATCATAATAAATCTCATCACGCAGATTGTTTTGAATCGAAAATGTGAAAATGATTCAATTGTTTACATTTTAAATGTCATTATTATTTTTGAAATCCTGACGCAGGATGCCTTGGTATATACCAGGTTCCGAATATATCAAGAAAAGGGCGTGCAGATATCTTTTACAACACTATGTTGGCCAGATACTGCAAGAAAAACTTTCTCTCGATCAACTGAGTGTTGATTTGTACAATGGAACAGGAAAAATTACAGACTTAAATTTGGATGTGAACGTTAGTCTAATATTGTCTTTTTGTGAACAAATTAATACAGAAGAAAAACATAATTATATGTATTTTTTAATCTGGATAATCACCCGTCAGACAAACATGATGTCAATCTTGAATGTTTTTATATTGACACGCTAATTCACAATAGTCAATGCATGGTAATTGGTATATTACTATTGTTAGTTTAAAGCTCAAGGTGCTACATTATAGGTAATAGAATTTTGTTTATTTTAAAATTCCCTCCTCTTATATTCCTTAAATGCGAATTAAATATACACAAATTACACATCAAAATGAAGGTTGAGATGTATAGAACCAGAAACCTAATAAAGAACTCAAGACAGGACTCACGGGTACGTGTCAACTCGCCACTGCCACTGGGTCAGCTCGCCACCAGTACTTTTTGCGGGTCAAGTCGCCACCAGTTAGTGGCGAGTTGACTCAGTTTTTGGTGGCGAGTTGACTCACTTTCGAAAAGTTTTTTTAACAGATTTTTAAAGATTTTTTTCAAAAAATAATCGGTTATTTGTACTTACTTTTCAATCCGTGACCGTCCGAGAATGAGTTTTCCATGAAAATGAAAAATAGAAGATACTTTTGGGTTTGTTTTGATTGCACAGATTGTCGAATCAGCTGTCACGGAAAGGTGATGACGGCTCAATAAAAGTTTGCAATATTGTTCTGACGAAACCATAAACCTAAGCTGTTAAATCACTACAGGGGTAACCGGGTCGCAAGGGATTTGTAAATCCCACATCGTCCCTGTGCGCCTTTGGCGCGCTAAAACCTTTCATTCATTCTGTAAATAAGGTTAACCGGGTTGCAAGGGATTTGTAAATCCCACATCGTCCCTGCGCGCCTTCGTCATGCTAAAACCTTTCATTCATTCTGTAAATAAGCTGGAACCGAATAGAGCCCACTCTCTGATAGTCTTAATGGCGTCGAGGGATTGCTTATTGACAATATATCACTCCAACGTAAACCTCCGGGAATTCCAACCGCGTGCATACCCCCTCAGACCCCATTTGAGGCAATAGAAAACCTAGGCCTGTGTGATCCAAGTGAAATAAAATAAGGTTAACCGGGTTGCAAGGGAATTGTAAATCCCACATCATCCCTGGGCGCCTTCGGTGCGCTAAAACCTTTCATTCATCATTCGTAAATAATGTATTTCTTAACAATAAAATGAAGGTAAACTGCATTTTCGTTCCGTTATAACTGTATACAAAGATAAGTTCTATAAAACCTAGTTATATCGAAAGATGCTTTGGATATCCTTAATTTGTCTGGTATCCTAGCCTTGTTCTTAGAGGTTATAAGGTTGTTAAATTGAAAAATACTGATCAATTAACACCTCATAATATGAATGTCAGACACTTCCCCCCTCACCCCTAACAATTTCTCCCCCCCCCCCCCCCCGTCACTTCCCCCCAAATTGGTCATTTCCCCCAGACATCCCCCCCCCCCCCAAAGTAGTCATTTCCCCCCAAAGTTGGTGATCATTCAAAAGTGAAAAAAATACAATTTCCAGTCTTTTATTCTCTTCAAAACATGCTCAACATATAAAATAAACATCATAAAATGTAGCACACTCACAAAAAAAATAATACTCAATAGAGGTGGGGTTCGAAAAATTACGATTCATAGAACTACATAGATAGCACATAGCACACAGATACCATATAGCTGTATACAGACTGTTACATTTCCTAAATCCCTAAACCTCCTTGAATTTGTTTGTTTGTTCATCCAGTTGGAATTTTATACGGCCATTTAATTTGGGACTCCATCAGTCGCAAATTAAATGGCTGTTTAAAATTCCAACTAAACGAACAAACAAATCCAATTTTAAAGTTTAAAATTCCAACTACATGTAGATGAACAAACAAACAAATCTAATTTTCTTTTTTACCCCCTCCAACTTTTTTTTAACATTTTTTTTCAGTCCTCCCCTTTTTTAACATTTTTTTTTCAGTGTACTGTAATTTTAGTTGAAAAATGAAAATAGTCTTGATTTTTAGCTGGCCGAAAATGCTCACCTAAACCACATCATATACAGACCCCCAGATTCCCTGGCCTCTCCCCAGTTCGCCACTAAAAATGCCAAAACCAAAAAATTGAATTTGTTTGCTTGTTCATCTAGTTGGAATTTTAAACAGCCATTTAATTTGGGACTCCATCAGTTTGGTTTCTCTCTTCAGAAATTAAAATTCTGCTTGTAAAATGTGTGAAGAGTAATAGTTAGCTGACAGTATATGTTTTCAGAGCAATGGATGAACTGCAACAGTTTTTACGAACATCAAAGGATCATGTTGACTAGTTTCATGACAGTTTTCACAGTCAAATTGATGGTTTAGTGCTTTTACAGCAATAAGTCTACTAATGACGTCCATTCTCTCATTCCCACTAGGGGCTTTTCATGTCCTTTTTTTCATTCCTTCTTGAAATGTTTGGCTGCTGCGTGTAAATTCTAGATTTTTCAACTAAAATTACAATACACTGAAAAAATATATTAAAAAAGAGGAGGACTGAAAAAAAATGTTAAAAAAAGTTGGAGGGGGTAAAAACCAAAAAATTGGATTTGTTTGTTCATTTAGTTGGAATTTTAAACAGCCATTTAATTTGGGACTGATGGAGTCCCAAGTTAAATAGCTGTTTAAAATTACAACTAGATGAACAAACAAACAAATTCAAGGAGTGTTTAGGGAATGTAACAGTCTGTATACAGCTTTTTGGTATCTGTGTGCTATGTGCTATCTATGTAGTTCTATGAATCGTAATTTTTCGAACCCCACCTCTACTGAATATTATTTTTTTTGTGAGTGTGCTACATTTTATGATATTTATTTTATATGTTGAGCATGCTTTAAAGAGAATAAAAGACTGGAAATTGTATTTTTTTCACTTTTGAATGATCACCAACTTTGGGGGGGGGGGTGAAATGACTATTATGTTGTGGGGGAAATGACCAATTTGGGGGGGGGGGGAAGTGTCTTGCACCCCATAAGATCCTTTATTATCTAAACTGGCGGATGAGATAATCCCCTTCACTACTGACTGAGGCCGAAACGTCCCAATACCATATGTTTTGGATTAGAAACCTGCCTTGTATTATTTTTTTGGGTGGCGAGTTGACCCAGTGGCGAGTTGACCCAGTGGTGAGTTGACCCGTTCCCGGATTCACAGGGCATTGCGCCACTCGAAGACGCAATTAGTCCAGGGTATTTAATGACTGGATTCGCATCGCAAAATGCTAGTCAAAAATGGCCAAATGCTAACCATTTTTCTTTCATATTGGCCTTATATTCATTATTTATCATCACTTTTTGAAACCAAGATGGAAATTGCTAATCAAATTTTTAAAAACAAAAAATACCCTGTAGTCAAACACTCAAGTCGTGTAATGTAGATAAGGCAAATATTTTAAACAGACAATTTCAATCAGTATTTCACAAATGTCACCTCTCAGACTCAATCAATCATGTAGGAATAAACTTAACATCAGTAAATTCCCACAGATGCCAGACATAGAGATCAGTAGAAATGGTGTCCATAAATTACTCTCAAACCTAAAGCCAGACAAAGCACCAGGCCCTGATAACATCAGACCTATCACCCTGAAAGAACTTTCAAATGAAATAACCAACATTGTGCAAACTATTTTTTAAACGGTCCTTAGAGAGTGAAAAACTACCATCTGATTGGACGAATGCAAATGTTGCTCCCCTATTCAAGAAGGGTGACACTGGCAATGTATTATTCATTAAAAAAAGTAATCGTCCAATATGCGGGAAAAAGCATGAAAACAGCTAGCAAGCTTTCTGTTAACTATTTACCTGACGTAACTGCCAAAACCGACCCACCGTAAATACAAAATTCTCTATTCAAACTTTATGTATTTTCAATTTTTTTTTAAAATCACAGCTTATGACCCTCATTGTTATGAGCTCATTCCAGTGAGGGGTCATAAGCGATGTGTTTGACCCAAAATATGAAAATCTAGTCATTCAAGAATTTATCTTGCGGCAAGTGCCGTTTGCTATCCCCATTGGGTGGACATTAATGCCAGAAAGCTCCCTAGTGGTTGGTATGCTCTTTCTTAAAAATAGTGGGTTTATTTTTTGTGGGTGGAAATTATAGACTAATAACACTTTTTCCTGCCACTGTTTTGTCTACTGTATAAGGTGTTTTGGTAATCATTACTCTCTGCGACAAGTAACTTTCCGTGTCTGTTGAAAAACAGACTGAATACTGAGTTTGTTCGCCGGTCTCCAATGACTTCAGAATATTTCATGCAATGTAGATCCAACTGACGAAAGAGCCACACTGTTTCACATGATCGGCGAAATTCTCATTTTTTTGGGTCAAATTTATCACATAAAATAACAGGATTTACCGAACTGATTTTCACCTTTAAAGTTTTTATTTGATATACAAAATTTCCAAACAAAATGTATCAGGAACAAAAAAAAGATTTAGTGAACAGAAATTAATATGTTGATTGGCGAATCTTTACCCAATACAGTCCAATCAACACTGATTAGTGAGTGGACGTCTGACATTATGTAATTACACATAACACACTCAGTCGATTTTTGGATAATTTTTTCGTATGGAGTGTACACGTGATGAGATGTCGAAATTTCCGGCAAGGTTACTAATGATATGCCTGGGACATATTGTATGATATTACCCCTGTCAGGAATTTCACCCATCGTTATTGGTGGCCCACATACTGTACAGGAAATACACAAGTTTTGAAACGTGGAGAAAAATACTTACCATAGAAACCTGTTCACAGGTGAGCATGGAATAAATTGGAGTAAAATCGATAAAAAATATACATTATTTTTTTCAGTAAAATGTATCAACAATGGCTACCGATGAATGCATGAATATTTTTCAGTATATATTGAACACGAGAAACATTTTCTTTGGTGGGCGGTCTCAAAAACTGTTAAGTGGACCAAGTCAAAGGACTTTACATGAATCCCCCATCATTGGCCTTGTCCCTTCCAATCGGGAGGTTAAATATGAGCTTAGCACAGGAGCGACGGAAGCCCGATAAAAATGGAGGAGCACAAATTTACAATGCTACCATGGTTCAACCCAGGATGAGAAAGGTTACAGCGTATATCGGTAAATTTAACACAACTCGCTATAATCTCTCGTTGAGATGAATATGCCTAAATATTGGTTGGATTTGTAAATAATATTACTGGAATGCCTATATATAACTACACGGATGCAAAGATGGAAACTACCTCTTTGACAACCTTATCTCCAAATACTCGTCTTTATCATGATGAGGGCTCGGTCTGTCAAGGTGACTGACATTGAAACACAAACCACCATCCGATAAACCTAGAGAATGAGAGAATAGACATCTGCCAAAATGTAGAGCTGAAAATGAACTACGGTAAATAGAGGATATCTAGTGTCTTTGAATGGACCCCAAAATTATTATTTAAATAATGGCCCAAATACTACAGGCAAAAGGCATTCAAAATGGCGCCATGCTGAAACCATATAATACACCTCCCAGGCTCCCACTTGTAACATCTTGGTACAAAACAAACATATTTGAGGTCAATCGAACACGGGACGTGACAACCATTATTTATTCTCGTTTTCTTATTCGACATTCGTTATCAACCGATTTTCAAGCCTGTCAATTCTCAAACTACTGTCATAGGCTGGTTTTGAAATGAAATTTTAAAGAACAAAATTCCAAGGTTTCTTTCAAAAATTATTATGAAAACGCAAGTGCTAATTGATCTTGTGATTAAGCAGTAATTTCAGTATTTGTATTGTTGTCAGGTTTATCAGAATGTATGCATAAGCTGGTAATCAGTAATTGTCCTTCAACACGCCTTGACATGAGACCAAATTGATCATGAACAGTCACTGAGGGTCGAAAGGGGCTTGCCCCATAGCGTCCCTGCTCGCCGAAGAAGGCGAGCAAAAACCAGTGCTCGTGGACGGTTTGAGGCAAGCCCCTTTCGACCCTCTTTTACTGTTTATTTGAGGTTTAGCGACGTGTCTGAGCATATTAAAGGAGGAAAGTGGCCAGGTTGGGTTAATGGCGTCTGCTCCGTTTCCCCTTTTTCTTGGTTTTATTGTTCCGGGTGAGTACTTCTTTCATGTGTCTGTGGAAGTCGCGCTCCCTGACTTTCAAGGCCTCTAAGAGTTTCTGTGGATATGCTAGAACTCTAGTTTTATTTTCACCTTCTTCTGAGGTGTCCTCAATGTATGTCCTGAATTGACTGATGGAACCGACGAAGTCAAGCTTGAGGGATCAGTAGATGTCGCGTTCATCCAGGAATTCTATGAATTCGGCCGATGGTATCTCCTGCTGGTTGCCTTCATCTTCCTTTCTGTTTTTCTGTCTCTGCTCTTCTCCTCTCTCGCCTGGCGTCCCAGCGTTTGGTGGAGGTGACCTATGAAAAACACAGTTGGACGGGCCAATCAACCATAACATAGAAAAGGGAGGGGGGGGGGGGGGGGTGCTGTTGAGCCAATTTTTCATTTCATTCTTCTGTTGGCCTTTGCTTCCAACTCTCATGGATCCATAAGCAAATAAAGTTATTCGTATCGCAAAGGGTCTCGAATCCATTGAAATCTTTCGACAAAGGAAACAAAATCAAATTCACGATTGAGAGCACCACCAAGGAAAAGGAAGAAAAAAGGAGAAGCTCAGTAGGGTCGAAAGCGGTTGAACTGAAACTTCATTTATTCATTTGAGGCCGAACTCATCTGTTGCTCATTGTCCGTGAGCGCCTTTCATTCATTCGATTTGATGATTGGGCACAGAACAAGGAATAGTTATCTTGCTGTCTAAGTGTGTGACGTTTTGACCAAAAGTATGTGACGTTTTGACCAAAAAGTGTGTGACGTTTTGACCAAAAATATGTGACGTTTTGACCAAAAGCATGTGACGTTTTGACCATTTCGAAATGTGACGTTTTGGTTGTGTGATGTTTTGACCAGCACCCCAATCAACTCTTAGAGTTGACATCAAGCACCACTGGTTTCTGTAAGTCTGCTTAACACAGCCCAAAGCCACGAAATAAATTTTTGGTGTGCTACATCGTGATGGTCAGACACACTCTGTGTTAGTTTCGTAGTGGCTACATGTACCCCTCTATATTCAGATTCTTCCCATTCAAATCTGTGGTAAAATTCCCCAACAAGTTTTAATGGGAACTCCAATCTCGAAAATAGGAATATGTATCAAGCTTTTGCCCTTATTACAGGCTGCATTCGATAGTACACATATTTCCTTACATTAGTGCAGAGTCTATGGACTATGGATCCAAACTATGTTTTATCCTTTAATTATCGAGATTTGAATAGAATAGGCGAAGCATCAGTAACTGCTTCAATATCGTCCATGTTTCTGTCTAAATATAAAACAGTAAATACAATAACCCAGTAATCGCACCAAAATGAATAGAGGCAAGACGGGATGCTTTTGTGGTCCTTATCTATCATTTCAGGGAACAAGAGACACTTTTAAATGCTATTTGTTTCAGCACCATTACCGAATGCAGCCAGTAATAAAGGCGAAAGCTTGATATATATTCCTATTTTCAAGTTTTGAGTTCCCATTGGAACCTGTTGGAGAATTTTACCACAGATTTGAATGGGAAGAATCTGAATGTAGAGAGGTTTCCATTACGTTCAGATCACCGAACTAGGTTTGATGCAGATCATGAGATTCAATTAACAAATTTTCAAGCTTTATTATACTTTATTTCACTATTTGTCATTTCAGTAAATTCCACTTGAAAGGAAAAAAAAATTAAAATGAAAAACAATGATGGAAATGAACTGAAAACACAAATAAAACTAGATGGAGTGATTCTGCAGAATCCCAGCCAGGCTTTTCCTTACTGTTGAAAGCCTTATCCTCTTTCCAAAGAGACCATTTTGAAGCAGTGGCGATTCGGCCTAAGAACTACTGGGGTAACTGGGTTTGATGCAGATCATTTGAGATGAACCGATGTGGTAAACGAACCATCGGCTGATGCTGATGTTAAAAATCTAATAATCGGCCGATACCGATGTTTTCAGTTCCGTGAAAATGCATGAATAACTTGATCGAACCCTGCAAAGTTGCAGTTGGAATCTCAATGTGCGGTTGTGTTTCTTGGTTCCTGGTCATCTTGCCACCAAATCAACTCCCTCAGACAATTTTATTTACTCAATCGGTATTGTGCAGTCCATTCCTTAGTGAGAAGAACGGAATCACTCATGTCAGATTGAGTGTGTGTCTCTGTTTGGAATTCTACATATTCCCTGAATAAGATTAAGTCCATTATATTTAAAACTCATAGTGATCCTGTGGTAACCCATACATATACCGACAGACACTGTCCTGACTCGGGTAAATCCGACTTATTCCTTTGTGTTGTTTTCAAAAAAGCTACCTTGTATAATTTACTTCTGTTGTCTCCTTCCAGATTTTTTAAATAAATCAAAAATGAAACCAATACTGACAGTCTGACACTTTATTGTTTTAATAAGTATTTTCCACATCAAATGATCACCCTTCCAGGCCAATTGCCATTGTTTACACAAACAATACGGTAGTGTGCGCCTTGTTCCATGGCAGGACAGAATCGTGCAATTTTTGGCTCACCAACGTTAGTTGTGTGAGCCTATGGCATAGCCCTCACGTCAGCGTCGGCGTCCGCTCCCAAATATTTTGAACTTTTGTGTACAGGTTTTGATTTTTTGGCTTTTCAAATTTTTATTTAGTTTCAGCATATTGCTATAGTGGTTCACTATAACATTTAACTCTTTTCCAGGGTATTTTGTCGTAATTTTAACCCTCTGAATCAAATTTTAGACTTATTTTGATGTTTGCGTGCAGGTTTTGATGGTTTCTTTTTCCTTTCTTTCAAGTGGAGATTTACCTTGCAACATATGCCCATGCTTTCTATTGTATGTAAACATGCATCTTAGGGCTATGTTTGTATTATTTAACCCTTTTCCTGCTGAATTACTTCAATTTTGGACTTTTATGTACAGCTTTCGGACTTAGGCTTACAGCTTCTTACTTTTATGTACAGGTTGTGATAAAAAAAAACAATTTCAAGTGAGGTTGACCTCACTGCATATTGCAGTGGTGGTTATTATAACATTGATATCTTTCCAGTGCATTTTTTAAAATGTTTTAACCCCTTGAATAGATTTTTAGACTTATTTTGACGTTTGTGTGCAGGTTTTCATGGGGTTTTTTTTTTCCTTTCTTCCAAGTGTAGAGTTTCTGCATTTTGCTATGGTGGTTCACTATAACATTTAACTCTTTTCCAGGGTATTTTGTCTTAATTTTAACCCTTTGAATCAAATTTTAGACTTATTTTGATGTTTGCGTGCAGGTTTTGATGTTTTTTTTTCCTTTCTTCCAAGTGGAGATTTACCTTGCAACATATGTCCATGCTTTCTATTGTATGTAAACATGCATCTTAGGGCTATGTTTGTATTATTTAACCCTTTTCCTGCTGAATTACTTCAGTTTTGGACTTTTATGTACAGCTTTTGGACTTAGGCTTACAGTTTCTTACTTTTATGTACAGGTTGTGATAAAAAAAAAACAATTTCAAGTGATGTTGACCTCACTGCATATTGCATTGGTGGTTATTATAACATTGATATCTTTCCAGTGCATTTTTAAAATTTTTTTAACCCTATGAATAGATTTTAAGACTTATTTTGACGTTTGTGTGCAGGTTTTCATGGGTTTTTTTTTTTTCCTTTCTTCCAAGTGTAGAGTTTCTGCATATTGCTATGGTGGTTCACTATAACATTTAACTCTTTTCCAGGGTATTTTGTCTTAATTTTAACCCTTTGAATCAAATTTTAGACTTATTATCCCCGCATTTTAAAAAATGCGGGGATATTGTCATGATCTCCGGCCGTACGGCCGTATTTCCGTACGTCCGGTTTTGTAATTCGAAACGCTGTAACTTTCTACAGTTGTTCGATAGGGTTTGTGCAACCCAAAAATACAACTTTTAAATTTTTGTGCCACCAGGTGGCTTCTGTGGAGCCACTTAAAAAATGCGTTATTTTTTCACTTTTTTGCTGAATAGTCCCAACCTATGTAATTCGGAGTTCTAAAATTACACTAGGGTGTTGCTAAATGATCTGTAGATATGTAGGAAGGTTTTGGATTTTTCGGGTGCCACGTGGCTGTGCCACCGTAGCCACTTTTGTGTTTTATTAGACCGTTTCCGGCAAAAGGCTCGTAGGATATGTAATTCGAAATGCTAAATCCGTGCTCAGATGTTGCAGTAGGGTCTATAGATGCGCACGAAGGTTTCGGATTTTTTGGGTGCCACGTGGCTGTGCCACCATAGCCACTTTTGTGTTTTCTTAGACCGTTTCCGGCAAAAGGCTCGTAGGATATGTAATTCGAAACGCTAAATCCATGCTCAGAAGTTGCAGTAGGGGCTATAGATGCGCAAGAAGGTTTCGGATTTTTCGGGTGCCACCGCAGCCACTTTTGTGTTTTCTTGAACCGTTTCCGGCGAAAGGCTCGTAGGGTATGTAATTCGAAATGCTAAAACCATGCTCATATGTTGCAGTAGGGTCTATAGATGCACACGAAGGTTTCAGATTTTTCGGGTGCCACGTGGCTGTGCCACCGTAGCCACTTTCGTGTTTTCTTAGATCGTTTCCGGCGAAAGGCTCGTAGGGAATGTAATTCGAAATGCTAAAACCATGCTCATATCTTGCAGTAGGGACTATAGATGCGCACAAAGGTTTCGGATTTTTCGGGTGCCACCGTAGCCACTTTTGTGTTTTCTTAGACCGTTTCCGGCAAAAGGCTCGTAGGATATGTAATTCGAAACGCTAAAACCATGCTCAAATGTTTCAGTGGGGTCTGTAGATGTGCACGAAGGTTTCAGATTTTTCAGCTGCCTAGTGGCTGTGCTGTTGCCACTTTCATGTTTTCTTAGACCGTTTCTGGCGAAAGGCTCCTAGGGTATGTAATTCGAAATGCTAAAACCATGCTCAAATGTTTCAGTGGGGTCTTTAGATGCGCACGAAGGTTTCAGATTTTTCAGCTGCCTAGTGGCTGTGCTGTTGCCACTTTCATGTTTTCTTAGACCGTTTCCGGCGAAAGGCTCCTAGGGTATGTAATTCGAAATCCTAAAACCATGCCCAAATGTTGCAGTAGGGTCTGTAGATGCACATGAAGGTTTTGGATTTTTGAGGTGCCACGTGGCTGTGCTACTGTCGCCTCTTTCATGTTCTCTTAGACCATTTCCGGCGAAAGGCTCCTACAGTATGTATTTCGAAATGGTAAAACCATGCTCAAATGTTGCAGTAGGGTCTGTAGATGTGCACAAAGATTTCAGATTTTTCAGGTGCCACGTGGCTGTGCCACCATTGCCACTTTCGTGTTTTCTTAGACTGTTTCCGGCGAAAGGCTCCTAGAGTATGTAATTCGAACCGCTAAAACCATGCTGAGATGTTGCAGTAGGGTCTGTAGATGCGTACGAAGGTTTCCGGTTTTTTTGGGTGCTAAGTGACTGTGCCACCATTGCCACTTTTGTGATTTCTTAGACCGTTTCCGGTGAAAGGCTCCTTGGGTATGTAATTCGAAACGCTAAAACCATGCTCAAATGTTGCAGTGGGGTCTGTAGATGCGCACGAAGGTTTCAGATTTTTCAGATGCCTCGTGGCGGTGCCACCGTTTTTCTTTCGTGTTTTCTTAGATCATTTCCGGCGAAAAGCTCCCAGAGTATGTAATTTGAAATGCTAAAACTATGCTCAAAAGTTGCAGTAGGGTCTGTAGATGTGCACGAAGGTTTCGGATTTTTGGGGTGCCACCGTTGCCACTTTCATGTTTTCTTAGACCGTTTCTGGCGAAATGCTCCCAGGGTACATGTATGTAATTCAAAACGCTAAAACCATGCCCAAATGTTGCAGTGGAGTCTGTAGGTGCGCACGAAGCTGTGTCACCTGTGCCACTCAATACGATTTTAGTGTGTCATATAATACATTTCATCTTTGTATCAAGCATTCATACAAAGTCAAGGATGCAAATGCGGGGATACACTATAGTGTGCTTTGCATACAAGTGACACCATCTAGTTTTGATGTTTGCGTGCAGGTTTTGATGTTTTTTTTTCCTTTCTTCCAAGTGGAGATTTACCTTGCAACATATGTCCATGCTTTCTATTGTATGTAAACATGCATCTTAGGGCTATGTTTGTATTATTTAACCCTTTTCCTGCTGAATTACTTCAATTTTGGACTTTTATGTACAGCTTTTGGACTTAGGCTTACAGTTTCTTACTTTTATGTACAGGTTGTGATAAAAAAAACAATTTCAAGTGAGGTTGACCTCACTGCATATTGCAGTGGTGGTTATTATAACATTGATATCTTTCCAGTGCATTTATAAAAAAAATGTTAACCCTTTGAATAGATTTTTAGACTTATTTTGACATTTGCGTGCAGGTTTTCATGGGTTTTTTTTTTCTTTCTTCCAAGTGTAGAGTTTCTGCATATTGCTATGGTGGTTCACTATAACATTTAACTCTTTTCCAGGGTATTTTGTCTTAATTTTAACCCTTGGAATCAAATTTTAGACTTATTTTGATGTTTGCGTGCAGGTTTTGATGGGTTTTTTTTCCTTTCTCCCAAGTGGAGATTTACCTTGCAGCATATCTCCATGCTTCTTAGGGGTTATTATTATATTATTTAACCCTTTAGCTGCTTATTTTCTTTAATTTTGGACTTTTGTGTGCAGGTTTTGAACTTTTTTTTTTACTCCAGCCACCCCTTTACATTGGCCACCTGTTGGTGAGCCACGGGGTACTGATACCCCCTCTAGTTTAAAATGGAGTAATATAGGAAAGCTGAATTTTAAACAACGATGTTACAACTTAAGGAACTGGGCCAGGATTTCTGTGTAATAAGAATCATACATGACCGTGTGACAAATTGAAATTGTGGCTAAGCTTTAAATTATTCATAGAATATTAAAATGCACAGAATTCTGGAATTAATAGTATTGACACATTCCCCTGAAGCTTCCTGTGTAAACTCTGTTTTTGACAATATGGCTGTGAGTAAAAAAAAAATGATGGTTTATTTTGATCTTATAACAATCGGCGAACCCTATCAGCAAAAGATGCCAGTCTCTGCCCATGCCGTTGATTCGCTGATTACCCCATTATTGGCTGATGCCGATAATATGTTCATCACTACAGATCATGTGAGATATTAATTGATTATTTGTCTTTGTCTGAAAGTGGGTCATTTCAGCCTAAAAAGTGAGTTATTTGGCCCGGGGAATTAGGCTGAATCGACTCAAAACCGATTTGACCCCAAACCCCTATGTGATCTTTTTAAGTGATTGTGGTAATGGATTGGTTAAGCAACATTGTATTTGTTTTGGCTAAGAAAACACGAATGACTTGCTTTTGTTTATTTGTGATCACTATGTGATCTCAATGTTGTACTAGTACTTCTTGGCCTCAATTTTTGATATCAAAACCAGCCTCAAGATTATTCCTTAAATATGGGCAGTTGTCTTCTGAAGAAGAACTTGGAGAAGATAGAACATTGCCATCTCTGTTTACACAGGAAGCATTAAAGTTTTGACTTGCGTAGTGCTGGATACACTTTTGAGGCAATCATTTGACACCTCCTCTGTGAACAGACATGGCGATGTTCAGTTCGAAACTGCCAATTTGCATCCACACTGATGAGACTGTATTATGTAACAGAACCGTTTTCTCAGTTGACTGTCGATGAGTGTCTGGATGCCACTCAGATATTTTCTGATGAAGGATCGATCCGGAGAGTTTTGTCGCGAGTGAGTTGAAAACTATTTGGCACAGTACTCAAAAGATGGTTTTTTTGCTTGCCATGCTGTATCTCTTGAAACATGATGTCTCAACAAGCAAAACTGCACTTTACTTGATGGTCTGTGAACTATAAATTCTTTTGTCTATTGACTGGTAGAGTGCTACAGTACATCCAGTGGGCTGGTTACTTTCCACGGGTGGGCAATATTTCCTCAGACATAATAATATTAGCTTTCAAGCATGAATTATTGGTATAATCATACAAAATTTAATGAAGCACAAGGTACAATCAACAGATTTTGCTAAGGCCTAAAAAAATATACGTTTGTTTCCACTAACCCTTGGAACCGACCCTATTTCAAACTGCCGAGTCCAAGTATTTTATTGAAATCACCAAAAAGTGAAAAAAAAACTATGATATTTTTGCCACTTTCTAAATCGTGCCACACATATTGATCGTCAAAAAATTAAGATTTTATCAAAAAAAAGAAAACCTATTTTATAAAAGCCTATTGAGGCACGGAACTTGCATGCCTCACTTTGTCACAAGGTCAAGAAGTGTTAAAATTTGCACACCACAGCACCTGAAATAAATTGCCTTTTTAAGTGATTGTGGTAATGGATTGGTTAAGCAACATTGTATTTGTTTTGGCTAAGAAAACACGAATGACTTGCTTTTGTTTATTTGAAGACAATATAGTTCCCTGCACTGTTCTTGTATGAAACACTTTTGAGTACACTATTTTGAAGGCATGATGCTTTCGTGTCATCAGCGTGTGCAAACAGCCAATCACTTTAAAGTACAAGTGTCAATTTACAGGGGAATGCCTTGGCATTTCTCAAGGAAAATTTGCAGCTTTTAAATAGCAGGAATGCCAATGGTCAAGTATACAATGTGATTAACTACGCATGCTTACTGGAATATAGTCCGTGTGTCTTGTTTCAAATTCGAGGTAAACAATATTCAATCATTTATGTAATAATGGTCACTGTTGAGACAGAACACTTGAACAGTTGATGAAGAAAAGTAATACAGAAACGATACATGGTCTGCGAGGGCAGACAGAATGATAAAAAGGGAAAAGACACATATGTAAACCAACATTAATCCACACTAGTGAAGTAAAATCACTTCATGTAAACCATGATATTACAGGCTTGTCATTTTGAAAATTGCAGGAGGGTCATTATGGTTTGCCTCAAATGACCCCAGGAGGGCCATTTTGGGTTCGCCTAAAATGACCCCAGGAGGGCCATTTATGGTTTGTGGGGGCCATTTTGTTTCAGCCTGCTGGGTAGACAACTAATATCATTTTAAGGTACATGGCTTGTATAATTATGATGTACATCATCTTGTAATGTATAGATGTAGACTTTAATATTTGGATGCAAGATACCAGGTTACCCATGATACTCACCAAATAACCAAGCCTGTATCTACACATTACATGGTGACTGTAGTGGCCAGTGCACTGTGCTCACCACCAGATGCTGATAACTTGGGGCGAATCAATCAGATTTGGGGATGAAACGTCCCAGACAAATCGTCAGGGATTGAACTGGTTTGAGGATGCTACGTCCCGTAATCGCGTGTGACATGAGAGTTGTCACAGTCTGATGTACAATATAATAACTAATTACAACTTTGGAATTGGCAGATCTCTTGCTCGTCTTTGGAAAGTTACATACTGTCTTGGGGTGACTGCTTCGATGACACACTACAAATTTCACAAATTGTGCTTTGTTACCTCCTTCAGTCCGTGAAAATTGCCATTTGAGATGGGTGATTTTGTTGTGCATTCAATTGAATTAATGGGCCACAGAAACTGGGGTTAGATGGACGTTTACCATGTAGGAATGTTGACTTCAGGCAGGCGACTGCAGCCCGAGGCAATCACCCATCTCAAAATGACCAGCTTGATATTAAAGCTTTTTGAAATTTCTATACCACTTTACTGGGATAAAACCAACTTTTCCAGGTACTGATTATGATTTAATTTACTAGTATCGGTGACGGTATTGACAATTTTATCGATTTTAGTCGGTATACCGTAAAACCACACAGCTCTACAAAGAAGCCTATTTTATGTTGAAAAAGTTATAAACTGAGTTAGGGGACTGCATTCTGGAAAAAAAAGTTTTTCCTACCTACCGAACCTATTTTTTTCCATCCTGTTAGCAGAAACAAACATATCTGTTTTTTAGGCCTAATGATGAGCTGCGCTATTGCTATCACTTCTTGTCCGTCGGCATACATACATACTATGTACATACACAATTTCTTTTGGCACACCTCACAAGTTGCATTTATGATCAGATCGCTTTGAAACTTGGTATGCTTGTTTGGGGTTACCTCTAGATGGGAGCTATCGATTTTCTTCCATTTCCGTCAAAAAATGTTGCCTCTGGCAATGTTCTTAGAACTTAGTTCTGTCAGTCCTCGACATTTCCCTTTGGCACACCCTACAGGGCACATTTATGATCGGATTGCTTTGAAATCTGGCATGCTTGTTTGGAGTGACCTCTAGATAAGAGCTATCGATTTTCTTCCATTTCCTTCAAAAAATGTTGCCGCTGGCAACAACCTTTGGACTTAGTTTAGTCAGGCATCAGTATATTCCTTTGGCATACCCTACAGGGCACATTTATGATCAGATTGGTTTGAAACTTGGTATGCTTGTTTAGTGTTACCTCTAGATGGGAGCTATGGATTTTCTTTGATTTCCGTCAAAAAATGTTGCCACTGGCAACAACCTTCGATGAACTTCGTACAGTTATGCATCAGTATTTCCCTTTGGCTCACCCTGCAGTGTACATTTATGACCAGATCACTTTGAAACTTAGTATGCTTGTTTAGGGTGACCTCTAGATGGGAGCTATCAATGAACTATCTGATGAACTTAGTAAAAACTTAGTGCAGTTTTGCATCGATATTTCCCGTTGACACACCCTGCAGACACATTTATAATTCGATCACTTGGAAACTTGGTGTGCTTGTGTGGGGTGATATCTATGGGAGTTATCGATTTTCTTCCATTTCTGTCGAAAAATGTTGCTGCTGGCAACAACCTTTGAACTTAGTTTAGTCAGTCATTAATATTTCCCTTTGGCACACCCTTCAGGGCACATTTTTGATCGGATCACTTTGAAATTTGCTATGTGTGTTCGGGGTGGCCTCTAGATGTGAGCTATTGAGTTTTTTCATTTCCTTTAAATAATTATTGTTGTTATCACCAGCCTCTGAACTTACTGCATTTGTGTAGCAACTTATCCCTTTTGCACTTTCTGCAGGGTATATTTATGAATTTCCATAAAAAAGAGAAAAAGACATTGCCACAAGCAATGACCTTTAAACTTAGTGCATTTGTGCATTAACATCTTCCTTTGGCATGCCTCAGAGGGCGCTATCATTATCAGGTTGTTTTGAAACTTTGTATGCTTATGCAGGGTGACAAAGACAGGAGCTATCGATTTTATTTTCATTTCAATCAAAAACTGTTGCTGTTTGCAACAATCTTTGAATTTATTGCATTTGTGCATCAACGTGTGCTCATTGGGCGAGAGCTATTGATTAGCATTCATTTCTGTGAAAAAAGTTACCATTTACAATAACCTCTGAACTTACTGCATTTGTGTATCAACATTTTTCCTTTCGCCAGTCTTACAGTTTACATTTAGAAATGCATGGATTACTCTTGACGTTGTGCACGCACAATGCTGTTATGTTGAAATTTCACCAAATAACATTGGTACCACTGATCTTCAATTTTGCCATTTCACTTATAACTGACCAGGTTCAAGTTTGTCAAGTTGAGCTACAGTGTCATTGACACTTTCATTATTACTTAGTGAAGCATGCATGGACATTACTGCCCACTTGTGGATTACGGCCTGTCCACAGTGACTGTACTGTAGAGTATTTTCAGTTTTTAGAATTGGTTCACAGGGTTTGGCCTTGTAACAGTTTATTGGAGTGTGCTTTTAGGCACGCTCCAATAAATTGTAACAAGACAAATACATAGGAACAAAAAGAATATTTCAAAGGAATATGAAGCAGGTCAACTGAATATGGAGACACCATCACTTTATGGAGCGCCTGCATATGGGTAATCCGATTTCTAGCACTCAATCAGTTAAGTCTGTAATGTTTGTGCAAAAGGTGAAATTATCATCCAAAAATTCTACAGCTTTTTCTACAAGTTTCCTCCATTGAACTAAAAATATTCATCTACAGGGACATCATCTAGATAGCCAATTGGGGGGAGGGGGTGGGGGTGGGGAGTTAATCCAATTTGTCATGGGAGCCTGAAGTAATTTAATATCAGGAACATTCTTTTAAAACATTCTTCTCATGAAACGACAGTGAGAATCTATTGATATTTTACATGCAACATCCTTACAACCATCAACTTTTCATCCAGGAGCCCAAATTTTAGCTTCATCCAGTATGGGGAATAATCTTTTGAAGTATTCTTTTTTAAATCCATGAGTTAAAATATTTTGCAGTTTGGTGTATGACATCCTTGGAGGTAGGGGAAAGTGGGTGGAGGGGGGAGGGTGGGGTGTTTCTGGGCAGATTGATTCTAATTTGTTCAAATCAAATCCCAAATTTTAAATAAGTGCAATCTGAGAAAATCTTGTTCTCCAGAACTACTAGTCAAAATCATTTGATATTTGTTATTCAATGTCCTTAGTACGGTTGGGGTGATTTAAGTTTGTTCAAATCAAATCCCGGGCTGATATATTTGGGCTCCTTGGTTTGCATAATTACTGGCGGGCGTAAACAATTGGTTTCTGGATGATAATTTGATAATGGTTTGACCCACATTCATGAAACTTCATAGGTAGGTTGGCATCGGTGAGAGGAAGAACCCTATTTGTTTTGGACATGCTTGGTCAAAGGTCAAGGGCACAGTGGCCTTGAACACAGAAAATTGTAAACAATTTGTTTCCAGATGATAACTTGACTATGGTTCACATTCATGGAACTTCATATGTAGGTTGCCTTCGTGAGAGGAAGAACCCTATTTATTTTGGACTCACCAGGTCAAAGGTCAAGGTCACTGTGACCCTCAACATAGTAAATCAACCACTTGGTTTCCAGATGATAACTTTATAATGGTTTGACCCATATTCATGAAACTTCATGGGTAGGTTGGCACCAGTGAGAGGAAGAACCCTATTTATTTGCGACTCTCTAGGTGAAAGGTCAAGTTCACAGTGACCTTCAACATAGAAAATCGTGAACAATTGGTTTCTGGATGATAACTTGATAATGGTTTGATCCACATTCATGAAACTTCATAGGTAGGTTGGCCCAGGTGAGTGGATGACCCCTATTCATTTTGGACTCGCTTGGTCAAAGTTCAAGGTCACAGTGACCTTGAACATAATAAATCATAAACAATTGGTTTCCAGATGATAATTTGACAATGGTTCCACCCGCATTCATGAAACTTCATAGGTAGGTTGGCATTGTTGCAAGAAAGAGTTGCAAAAAAGACCCTATTTATTTTGGAATCATTAGGTCAAAGGTCAAGGTCACAGTGACCCTTCACATAGTAAATTGTAAACAATTGGTTTCCGGACGATAAGTTGATAATGATTAAACCCACTTTTGTGCTGTCACAACTCGACATTGGATCGGTGATCTTGTCGTCATTTTTTCTATATATGCCCCAATGCAGCATCAAAAATCAAAACTGAGTCATACTTTTCTAAAAAATCTTTACACTCATGTTTGTGACTAAATGTAATTGAAAAGTAATTGAAATTACATGGTATTTTCGAATGTAATTAATTACTTTTCAATTACATGTAATTGACAAAGGTCTCAATTACACATTTCACCCAATTACTTTGAAAACATGTCATTAATTACACTTATTACAATTATAAATTACAATTACCCCAGCCCTGGATGAGGGTCAGAATAGAACATATCACTTTTCGAACCTCCGTTCTCTAACTATTAAGCCACTGCCAACCCTTCTTGCAGCATAAGCTAATGGTTTAACGGAGCATGTTTATGAACAAACATATTTTTTTACATCTTATATATAGGAGAGTACTGATTACTTGTAAGAACATACATTTATGAACAAATATATGACAGATTTGAAAAGTACGCACAATTCTTTAAAAAATCATGGAATGAACTCCCAACCCAAGTTAGAGAAAATTCCAACCCTGCTCATTTTAAAATTTATCTAAATAGAAACCTCTATTGCCCACCCGCATTCTGTTCCAAATCCAAATCTTGTTAGGGTAATTAGGGTAAATTTACCACTGTCGATCAGGGACCAGCCGTGAGGGCGACTAAGGCAATTATGTCGCCCTTCTAAGCTCTAAGTCGCCTTGAAAAATAGTCGGGGCGATTACAAGTCTCCCTCAAAAAATTATGGCAATTTAACTTACAACTTCCAGGTTAATTTTTTTGTTTACAAAATTACACCTTTAATTCTTCAAACAGTTCATTCCAATGTCCCTGTTTCTCATTTGGGACAATGTCTACTGTCCACTGAACCTTTCTACAGTGATTTTTATTAATATTGGCGTGATTTTAACCCCTTTTAAACATGTTTTCAGACTTAGTTTCTTTGTATTTGAAATTAGGCTTTGCCACATACTTTCTTTCTTGCATAGTCAATACAACTTATTGATTACATTTACATCAATGATTTCTTTTATCTTTTATTTTTGGAAATATTTAACCCTTTTTGACAGTCAGTTTTACTTAGTATTCCCAGCTTAAAGTTTTGGATTAAAGTTTTGCTTTTCAAGGTTGTACCTTTCATTCTTCAAACACTGTGTTACAGTGACATTGATTTTCATTTGGGGTAAGGTCTACTGAACCTGTATACAGTGGTTTCAAATAATATTGGCATTAATTCAACCCTTTTCAAAATGGTTTTCGAACTTAATTTCTCTAAATTTGAAATTAGGCTTTCTACCACATACTTTGTTACTTTTTATCCCCCCCCCCCCCCACAAGGTGAAGGGTCTGTTTTGACTGAAGCTGTACTGATCAAATGGATCGATAAAAAATCAAAACAACCTTTTCGGAACCAGTGATTGTTGAAATTCGTATCACTGTTTCTCTTCGACTGGTGCCCATTCATGCCTAACCATTTGGTGGCTATTACTGTTAGTAAAAATATAAGTACAAATTTGTGCAGATTTGCAAAACAGCAGGGAGAAACACTTGTAAAAGAAGTTTGAAGCCTCTCAAGATGTATGAAGATTTACCAAAATAGAGTTGACCAATTTAGATATAATGGGGTCCACAAAATGAGACGGCCAGGGACTGGGTTAATGTTCTGGTTGGAAATGATTGGGTTTTTAGCTCACCTGACTTTCAGTCAGGAGAGCTATAGTGATCACTCACCGTCCGTCGTCCTGCGTCCGTCGTCCGTGAACATGGTGTTTGCGTCTTCTCCTCCCAAACCGCTGAACCAATTTAATTGATATTTGAGATAATAGTTTGTTATGACATCGCAATTTGATTTTGTTCAAATCAAGTTGCCTCGCCCGTGGGTAGGGCCACACCCAAAAAGTGTGCTGAAATCTTAAAAAATCTTCTTCTCATGAACCAGCAGTAGCAGAGACTTGATATTTGGTGTGCAGCTTCCTTTTGAGGTGTAGACTCAGATTTGTTCAAGAGAAGTTTGTGGAGCTATACTTGGCGTCGTTATGGGAGGGGCAAAATTTTTGGCCCCGCCCAAAATTTCTATTTTCCAAACCGAGAGGCTGATTTGAACCAAATTTTATGTGAGGGCTTATTGGGTCGTAAGTACCTAATTTATGCTGATTTTTTTTTTCCCGTAGCCCCATGGGAACCGCAGGAGCTAAAAATAGAAAAAAATTAAAACGCCCATATCTCCAAAACTGCACGGCACCGAGAATTTTTATTTGGTGTGAAGCTTCCTTAGGAGCAACAGAAAGAATTGGTAAAAAAAAATTGCCATCGGTTTTATCATAGGGTACAGTTTCGGGACTTTGAAAAAGTGCTGAGTCAGCACTTTTTAACACTGTAGGCAATGGGAAAAACATTAAAAAATCTTCTCCAGATCCAGCAGGCAGAATCTTTTGATATTTGGTATGCAACATTGGAGGGTGGATCTGATTCAAATTTGTTCAAATCGGCCCCCTGGGTTCATATTTGGGCTCAGTATAGGAGCCCGATTTTGAACTTAGTGCATTTCAGGCAAATTTCTTAAAAAATCTTCTTCTCCAGATCCAGCAGGCAGAATGTTTTGATATTTGGTATGCAACATTGTGGGGTGGATCTGATTCAAGTTTGTTCAAATCGGCCCCCTGGGTTTATATTTGGGCTCAGTATAGGAGCCCAAATTTGAACTTACTGCATTTCAGGCAAATTTCTTTGAAAATCTTCTTCTCCAGATCCAGCAGGCAGAATCTTTTGATATTTGACATGCAACATTGTGGGGTGGATCTGATTCAAGTTTGTTCAAATCGGCCCCTTGGGTTTATATTTGGGTTCAGTATAGGAGCCCAAATTTGAACTTAGTGCATTTCAGGCAAATTTCTTTGAAAATCTTCTGCTCAAGATCCAGGAGGCAGAATCTTTTGATATTTGGTATGCAACATTGTGGGATGGATCTGATTCCAGTTTGTTCAAATCGGCTCCCTGGGTTTATATTTGGGCTCAGTATAGGAGCCCAAATTTGAACTTAGTGCTTTTCAGGCAAATTTCTTAAAAAATCTTCTTCTCCAGATCCAGCTGGCAGAATCTTTTGATATTTGGTATGCAACATTGTGGGGTGGATCTGATTCTATTTTGTTCAAATCGGCTCCCTAGATTCATATTTGGGCTCACTATAGAAGCTCGAATTCGAACTTAGTGCATTTCAGGCAAATTTCTTAAAAAATCTTCTTCTCCAGATCCTGCAGGCAGAATCTTTTGATATTTGGTATGCAACATTGTGGGGTGGATCTGATTCCAGTTTGTTCAAATCGGCCACCTGGATTCATATTTGGGCTCACTATAGAAGCCCAAATTCGAACTTAGTGCATTTCAGGCAAATTTCTTTGAAAATCTTCTTCTCAAGATCCTGCAGGCAGAATCTTGTGATATTTGGTATGCAGCATCCTTATGGGGGGTGAGATTCAAGTTTGTTCAAGCCATGTCCCTAGGTCCATATTTGGGCTCACTGTGGGAGCTTGAATTGTAACTTTGTTCGAAATGAGGAATTTTCTGAAAAAATCTTCTTCTTCAGATCCAGCAGTCGGAATGGTTTGATATGTGGTGAGTAGCATCCTTGGGGGGGGGGGGGGGGGGGGGGGGGGGATTCAAGTGTGTTAAAGCCAAGTCCATGGGTCCATATTTGGGCTCCCTGTGGGAGCCCAAATTATAACTTAGTCAATATGAGGAATTTTTCTTTAAAAATCTTCTTCTTCAGATTCAGCAGTTGGAATGTTTTGATATTTGGCATGGAGCAACCTTAGGGGGCTGAGATTCAAGTTTGTTCAAGCCAAGTCCCTTGGTTCATATTCGGGCTCACTATGGGAGCCTGAATGACAACTTAGTTCAAAAGGAGGAATTTTCTTTAAAATCTTCAGATCCAGCAGATGAATGCTTTTGATATTTTTTATGCAGCATCCTTAGGGGGGTAAGATTCAAGTTTGTTCAAGCCATGTCCCTAGGTCCATATTTGGGCTGATTGTGGGAGCTCGAATTGTAACTTGGTTCAAAATGAGGAATTTTCTTTAAAAATCTTCTTCTTCAGATCCAGCAGTCGGAATGTTTTGATATTTGGAGTGCAGAATCCTTAGGGGTGTGAGATTCAGGTTTGTTAAAGCCAAGTCCCTGGGTTCATATATGGGCTCCCTGTGGGAGCCCGAATTATGACTTAGTTCAATATGAGGAATATTCCTTAAAAATCTTTTTTTAGATCCACTAGTCAGAATATTTGGATATTTGGTTTCAGCTTTTCTTAGGAGGAGCAGATGCAACTTGTGGAAATCAATTCTCTGGGTTGATATTTAGGCTACCATGTCAGGTGAGCGCCCTCAGGCCCCCTGGGGCCTCTTGTTTAAAAATATTGTCTCATTTTTGGCTAACTAATTTTTTGTGAACCAACTTTATTTTGCTTTGGACGTTTTCATTTTCATGCTATGCGACAGACGGTCGATGATTGAAACGAAATTTGGAAACTTTTTGAAGCGTAACTAAACGGTGCAGTAAAAAAGTTCTGGCTTGTATATCACCCGTTGAATACAGAATCATTTATATCATAGCTGCGATTCCATTGAATACAAGGGTTTAAAGTTTAATGGATGTGTAATAAACATATCATATCATACACAATTTAATTATTATAACATACATGCAAAACAAAACTAATACAAAGGGAAAGACCCATAAGTGATGATGCATGTAAAAGACCAATTCCACATTACTCAGTGGACCATGTCATCACTTATGGGGCATTCCCTACATATTATTTCACTGAGGCAATATTATTTTTCAATGATGAGAAAAAGTACTTTTAATTGTTCCAGTTATTATTCTGAGCTAGAGATAATCTCATCTTGACAAGAAGTAGACATCTTGACATATTATAAGTTCTGAGATTACCGATGAACTAAATGATTTTTAGCTCAACTTGACAAAGTCAAGCTGAGCTATTGCCATCACTTCTCGTCTGTCGGCGTACGTACGTACGTACGTTAGTACGTACGTCCACAATTTCCTTTGGCACACCTCACAGGTCGCATTTATAATCAGATTATTTTGAAACTTGGTATGCTTGTTTGAGGTGACCTCTAGATGGGAGCTATCGATTTTCTTCAATTTCTGTCAAAAAGTGTTGCCGCGGCCAACGTTCTTAGAACTTAGTTTAGTCAAACCACAATATTTCCCTTTGGCACACCCTACAGGGCACATTTATGATTTGATTGCTTTGAAACCTGGTATGCTTATTTAGGGTGACCTCTAGATGGGAGCTATCGATTTTCTTCAATTTCCGGCAAAAAATGTTGCCACGGCCAACATTCGTAAAACTTGGTTTAGTCAGACCTCAATATTTCCCTTTGGCACACCCTACAGGGCACATTTATTATCAGATTGCTTTGAAACCTGGTATGCTTGTTTGGGGAGACCTCTAGATGGGAGCTATCGATTTTCTTCAATTTCTGTCAAAAAATGTTGCCGCGGCCAACGTTCTTAGAACTTAGTTTAGTCAGAAGACTCAATATTTCCCTTTGGCACGCCCTACAGGGTACATTTATGATCGGATTGCTTTGAAACCTGTCATGCTTGTTTGGGGTGACCTCTAGATGGGAGCTATCGATTTTCTTCAATTTCCGTCAAAAAATGTTGCCGCGGCCAACGTTCTTAGAACTTAGTTTAGTCAAACCACAATATTTCCCTTTGGCACACCCTACAGGGCACATTTATGATTTGATTGCTTTGAAACCTGGTATGCTTATTTAGGGTGACCTCTAGATGGGAGCTATTGATTTTCTTCAATTTCTGGCAAAAAATGTTGCCATGGCCAACGTTCGTAGAACTTAGTTTAGTCAGACCTCAATATTTCCCTTTGGCACACCCTACAGGGCCCATTTATGATCAGATTGCTTTGAATCCTGGTATGCTTGTTTGGGGAGACCTCTAGATGGGAGCTAACGATTTTCTACAATTTCTGTCAAAAAATGTTCCCGCGGCCAACGTTCTTAGAACTTAGTTTAGTCAGAAGACTCAATATTTCCCTTTGGCACACCCTACAGGGTACATTTATGATCGGATTGCTTTGAAACCTGGTATGCTTATTTACGGTGACCTCTAGATGGAAGCTGTCGATTTTCTTCCATTTCCGTCAAAAAATGTTGCCACGGCCAACGTTCTTAGAATTTAGTCTAGTCAGACCACAATATTTCCCTTTTGTACACCCTACAGGGCACATTTATGATCGGATTGCTTTGAAACCTGGCATGCTTGTTTGGCGAGGCCTCTAGATGGGAGCTATCGATTTTCTTCGGTTTCTGTCAAAAAATGTTGCCACTGGCAAAAAAAATAACATTGGTACCAATGATCTTCAATTTTGCCATTTCATTTATAACTTACCAAGTTCAAGTTTGTCAAGTTGAGCTACAGTGTCATTGACACTTTCATTTAAATAGTAAACCGAAGCAATGGGGACAGTTGGTGCATAAGATCAGGGGCTGTTTTGCAATGGCTGGTGCAAGAACAGTCACTGCAACCGCTCCACCCAAATTCTATGAGTTTACTACGTCACTTCTAACACGCACAACAACTGGAAGTTCAATGCCTGAACTCAAGATTTGTTTTGTTTTATTTTGATTGCAAAAATGACTAAGTATATAAAAAAACGTAAAAATAATGATGCTTGTGAAGTTGTCACCCATGACAGGTACTTTTATTTTATGATTGTCGCTGGTGAAAACCACTTGTCTCCAACAAGTAGGCAGGCATTAATTCGACCCCGGAGTCAACTTCTCGAATAATCATGATAGGCCTAATAATTTTTTTCAGGCTTTCCAACCCTAAAACACAAAAGAAATGAATTGTATTTTCAATTTTTAGTATTTAAATGAGGCCCTTGAAAGTTCAAATGCACCACTGGAGATTGTCGATGGATTCATTGGAAGCATAACTGTATCAATACCATGGTCATCACTTGTCAAAGACAGCACAAGTCTTGTTATTCAAGGTCTGGAACTGACAGTACATCCAAAAGAAAGAAATGAAGCAGGTAATTTACATGTAATTTTATCATCTGATGAGTCATTTTCTGTGTTCTTTTGACACTCTGTATTTGATGTATAATTAAGTACTACAGTGGAACCCTGTTAATTGAATAGCCACTTTGCCAATGAAAATTATTCAATTATCTGGAGTTTTCTATTAAAAGGGATTGTGTCACTTTCCTGTATTCTGGAGATAAACTTAGCATTTATTCAGTTATATCTTGTTTGACAGAGCTCCATGAGCTCTGTCAAGATATAATAGATTAAATGCCTTATTGGATGTACTGAGGCCAAATAGGTCTATAAACAAAGGAAAACTGGGGCAAGTCAGGGTAATTTCTTGACAGGTTACAAGATTTTTTATTCAGTTAACAGGAGTTTACTCTATAACCTATATTCAATTAACAGGTCAAATATGTACTGGAGATCAGGGCTGAAACGGTTGGCTCATTTTCATAACCGACTAACCGAGAGCTTTAACTTGTTAATATCCATAGCCATTACTTTACCGAATCTATGATCAAAACTATATGAATTGAAAAGCAGAATTCTCAGAAACTATTCCGTAGTGTGTATACAAACGAACGTTGTCGAGTACTCGACAACGTTCGTTTGTATACATACTGCGGAATAGTTTCTGCGGTTACTCATTACCACGGAAATTGTCGATCATTAACGAAGTCTTGAAGCCAAAGTCAATTATTTCTCAATATATACAGCACTGCTCCGAGGTGAAAGCTATCCCAAAGGAGAAGCGGCAGATTTACTATGTTTTAACCATGGAATGACGAACACTATTGATATTTCGGATAACCGGTTGACATTTTTTCAAATCGGTTAGGTAGGTAACCGGTTTCAAACCGGTTATCCAGTTAACCATTTCAATACTACTGGAGATATGGTAAATGGTTTTGTGTTGGGAAATTATATTCAACTAACAGGGTCACTCAGTTAAGCGATATCCAATTAAGTGGGCTCCACTGTATTTTATATCATCTATTGATTTGAAAAATGGCTCCACGGGTCTTAAAATTAATGCAAGAATCTGACTCTCTTCGTATAAGAAAAACAAAGATTCTTGCAAAATGCCCTTGTCATTGATACTAAAATGTTCTTAAATGTCTGGAGAATTCAACATATTTTTTGCTCCCTTATAATTAGGTAACACTTGAACTTGACAGTGGTGTCCAGTGAAGTCTTGGCTGCTTGCAGCCAAGACTTCACTAGAAACCACTGCCAAGGTACAGTAACTTCCATCAGCAAGACCACCAAATAAAAGCCTGAATGCTGGTGCTGGTGTTCTCCATGTACAACAATACAAGGAACTCAACCAAATCGGGACTAGTTCCTCAGAGGGAACACCAGGAAGTGAAGCAGTGCTTGTTTACTGTTTACTGGTAAAATTGGACCCAGTCACCAATGCTTTGGATGGAAATCCTCTAAAATGAGCAACATGGGTATAAATGGTTCAAAATCTGCAAACTTATTCTTGTCACAATTAATGTTTCAGTCATCTCCAATATCCAAATTGTAAGAGTCTGTATTTGAGTTGGTTTCTTCAAACTGAGTGGCCCCAGGGTTTTTATATTGCAGTTGCTGGTTGTTTATAATTAGGAGCATGACTACAGTACTTGACCTTTAATTGCAGGAAATTTTTCTTTCAGTTCTTTTTTCAGGTGAAAACCTGGTAAATTATCTGTTGTAGGAAGTTGCATTAAGGGCCTATATAAGTAATGAAATTTTGTTTATTTTGAAATTTTCACCTCTCATATTCCTTAAATTCAAATTAAATATACACAAATTATACATCAAAATGAAGATTGGGATGTATAGAACACGAAACACATATGTAATCAACTCATAGAGTCGACTGTAGGCACCACTGATTCCTGGAAGTCTGCTACCGTATTCGCACCAGAACTGATAATAAAATAATATTTCATCAGAACGACTTGTGGCCAAATGTGCTTCATATATCCAAGAACAAAGCTAGGCATTCAAAACACTTTCGAATACAGCGATAGGACTGCATTTTGGAAAAGGACAACACTGTCTGCATTTTTTATTGAAGATGGTTTCCATGCTCGACAGGCATGTGCAAATCACTCGTTACCACGAATTTCCATCGAAAAACAAAATCGCAATTCTGAGAAATTTCAACAGGTATCATGATACCTTGCATTGAATATGGCAACTGTGCAATCTCTATCTAATAACAGTATACTGTATGAAGGCGATCTTTTTCGTTATTTGATTTTAGACGGCGTTGTTTTTACATGCTTTTTCTGTTCGATGACGTCGACCGGAAATCGAAAGTATACTCATACGTAAACAAAAGCAAAGGCTTTGGAATTTTCCCCAGTGCAGCTCTCTCGCCGTGTTGTGAAGAATTTTGATCCCCTAGCTTTGTTCTTGGATATGTAAAGCACATTTGGCCATAAGTTGTTTTCGTGAAATATTATTAAATTACCAGTTCTGGTGCGAATACGGCAGCAGACTTCCAGGAACCAGTGGTGCCTACAGTCGACTCTATGAGTTGATTACATATGTGTTTCATGTTCTATACATCCAAGCCTTCATTTTGATGTACATTTTGTGTATATTTAATTTGAATTGAAGGAATATCAGAGGTGAGAATTTTCAAAATAAACAAAATTTCATTACTTATATAGGCCCTTAAAGTAAACTTTATTGCACATTATGTTGATCTATATTGCTTATAGATGTGTTTTATTGTGATTGTACATGTGGTTTCTATTAACCCTTCTACTTAGTACATATGCAGTTATTTTAGTCATTTTTTTTCATCAAAAAATCTGTTAACTTGGACTTGTAACTGTTAAAGTCAGCTCCATTATCCAAATTGTAAGAGTTTGTGTTTTAGTTTGTTTTTAGCTCACCTTGACAAAGTCAAGCTGAGCTAATCTCATCGCTATCCGTCCATCGTCCGTCAACACATGTTTTGGTCTTCTCCAAAACCACTTGGCCAATTCAAGTGAAAGTTTGTATGAGTGATGGTCCCAAAGGGGCATTGTATTTTTGTTCAACTCAACATGCCCAGCCCCGTGCAGAGGGTGTGGGGGGAAAATGCTCCAAAATATTTTAAAAATCTTCTTCTCTTGAACCAGTGGATACAGTGACTTGATATTTGTTATGGAGTTTCCTTTTGAGGTATAGAATCAAGTTTGTTCAAACGAAATTTGTGAAGCAACATTTGGCTTTGTAATGGGAGGGGTTCGATTTTGGCCCTGCCCAAAACTTCCATTTGATGAACCAATGGTCCGATTTGAACCAAATTTGGTATTTAATATTATTGGGTCCTAAGTACTTGACTTGAGCAAAAAAAAAAATTCTGCATCCCCATCATGGGAACCCCAGGAGCTAAAAATATAAATATTTTCAAATGCCCATATTTCCCAAACCACATGGAACAGAGAACTGTTACTTGGTATGAAACATCCTTGGGATCAGTAGAATTGAATGGTAAAAGAAAATGCCATCAGTTTTGTTAGGGTGTTCTGTAGCGGGCATTGAAAAAACGCTGAGTCAGCATATTTGCAAAATATTTAAAAAAATCTTTTCTCCAGAACCTGTGGTCAGAATCTTTTGATATTCGGTATATAGAATTCATAGGGGGGTTGGGGGGGGGGGGGGGTGGGGGTGGGGGAGAGGGGCAAGATACAGTGAAGATGAAGCCCATTGGTTCATATTTGGGTTCAATACAAGAGCCCAAATTTTTAACTTGAGTAATATGGGGAATATTCTTTAAAAGTTTTCAGAACCACCAGTTAGAATCTTTTAATGTTTGGTATACAACATCTCTAGAGGTGGTCAGATTGAAGTTTGTTCAATTCGAATGCCTGGGTTAATATTTGGGCTCCATATGGGAACCTGATATTTAACTTTGTACAATATGAGGGAATTTCTTCAAAAATCTTCTTCAGATTCACTTGTCAGAATGCTTTCATATTTGGTATACAACATCTCTAGTGGGGTCAGATTCAAGTTTGTTCAAATCGGATCCGTAGGTTAATATTTGGGCTCACTATGGTTGCCCAAATTTTAACTTAGTGCAATTTGAAGAAATTTCTTTTAAATTTTTAGCCTAACTTGACAAAGTCAAGATAAGCTATTGCCATCACGCGTGTGGATGTCTGTTAGTCTGTGAGTCTGTTCACATTTTCCTTTAGTACAGGCTACACCCCGTAGTTCAAGTCTGATCGTCACAAAATTTCATATGCAGGTTTGGGATAATGTCTATATGAGAACGTCCCCTTTTGGTCGTGATCGGTCAACTGGTATGGCTACCTGAGCCCAAAACCCAAAAACCATTAGCACAGTCTACAGGTCATATTTATGAAGGGATTTCATTGTAACTTGGTAGGATGCCTCTGTATAATGCCTAGATGAGAACGTCCCCTTTTGGTTATGATCTGTCAACTGTGATGGCTGACTAAGCTTGAAACCCGAAAACCTTTAGCAAAGCTAAAGGTTTTCGGGTTTCAAGCTTGGTCAGCCATCCAAGGGAGGGATTTCATTGTAACTTGGTAGGATGATATGGAGGGATTTCATTGTAACTTGGTTGGATGACTCCATATGATGTCTGGATGAGAACTTCCCCATTTGGTCGTGATCTGTCAACCGTGATGACTGCCCAAGCCCAAAACTCGAAAACCTTTATCACAGTCTACATGTCATATTTATGGAGGGATTTCATTGTAACTTGGTAGGTTGACTTCATATAATGTTTAGATGAGAACGTCCCCTTTTGGTCGCGATGATTCAGCCTTGATGGCTGCCCGAGCCCCAAAACCTTTAGCATAGTCTATAGGTCGTATTTATGGAAGGATTTCATTGTAACTTGTTAGGTTGACTCCATATAATGCCTAGATGATGACATCCCCATTTGGTCGTGATTGGTCAACTGAGATAGCTAAAGGTGCCCGAAACCCGAAAACCTTGAGCACAATTTACAGGTCACATTTGTGAAGGGATTTCATTGTAACTTCGTAGGATCACTCCAGATGATGCCCAGATGAGAATGTCTCCTTTTGGTTTCGATCATTCAACCATGATGGCTGCCCAAGCCCGAAGCCCAAAAACCTTTAGCACAGTCTTCAGGTCATATTTATGAAGTGATTGGGAGCGCCGTGGCTCAGTAGGTAGAGGTGCAGGCTGCAAGCCGAGAGGTCCTCGGTTCGAATCCCACCTGCGGCAACCGCATTGTGTCCTTGGGCAAGACACTTCATCTCCATTGCCCGCGTGGGGGCATGGTGGCGTTGTGTACTAATGCGTACTGCACATCGATGGTGCACTTGTCTTCAACCAATGCTGACCCTGCTTGT
This sequence comes from Pictodentalium vernedei, assembly GCA_031216915.1. NCBI lineage: Eukaryota > Metazoa > Mollusca > Scaphopoda > Dentaliida > Dentaliidae > Pictodentalium > Pictodentalium vernedei. The sequence continues at coordinate 355,209,027 of CM062292.1, read as the reverse complement.
GTGGAGTTAGTATGTTGGGGAGCTGACAGTTGCTCGCAATTGCTCGATGGTTCTCTCCGGGTACTCCGGCTTCCTCCACCCGTAAAACTGTCACAGTCATGATTAGCCATTGTGCATAAATATGTGACCTTAAACACCAATAAATAAATAAATAAATAATATGAAGTGATTTCATTGTAACTTGGTAGGTTGACTTCATATAATGTCTAGATGAGAGCGTCCCCTTTTGGACGTGATTGGGAAACTGTGATGGCTACAAGGGCCTGAAGCCCAAAAACCTTTAGCACATCTACAGGTCATATTTATGAAGGGATTTCATTGCACCTTGGCAGGATGACTCCAAATAAAGTCTAGATGAGAATGTCCCCTTTTGGTCGCGATCATTCAGCCTTGATGGCTGCCCGAGCCCAAAAACCTTTAGCATGGTCTGTAGGTCGTATTTATGGAAGAATTTCATTGTAACTTGTTAGGTTGACTCCATATCATGCCTAGATGATGACATCCCCTTTTGGTCGTGATTGGTCAACTGTGGCGGCTACAGGGGCCCGGAGCCCGAAAACCTTGAGCACAGTCTACAGGTCATATTTATGAAGGGATTTCATTGTAACTTCGTACGATCACTCCAGGTGATGCCCAGATGAGAATGTTCCTTTTTGTTGTGATCATTCAGCCTTGACGGCTGTCCAAGCCCAAAGCCCCAAAACCTTTAGCATAGTGCATAGGTCGTATTTATGGAAGGATTTCATTGTAGCTTGTTAGGTTGACTCCACGTAATGCCTAGATGATGACATCCTCTTTTGGTCGTGATTGGTCAACTGTGATGGCTTCAGGGGCCTACAGCCCGAAAACCTTGAGCACAGTCTACAGGGATTTCATTGTAACTTCGTAGGATCACTCCAGATTATGCCCAGATGACAATGCCCGCTTTTGGTCACTATCATTCAACCATGATGGCTTCCCGAGCCCAAAACCAGAAAAACTTCAGTACAGACCACAGGTCGTATTTGTGAAGGGATTTCTTTGTAACTTAGTAGAATGACTCAGTATAATGTTGAGATGAGGACGTCCCCTTTTAGTTGCAACCGGTCTACCGTCATGGCTACACAAGTCTGAAGCCCGAAAACCTTTAGCACAGTCTACAGGCCATATTTATGAAGGGATTTCAATGTAACTTGATAGGATGACTTGTTTTGGAATAATTTCACTGTAACTTGGTAACTTTCGTTGACATACGTTAACTGTGAGGGCCACATACATTAACTGTGAGGTCATATTAACCCACCCCTCAGCTCTTTAGTACAGTGTACACCTCATATTATTTTTATTAAAAACATAGCATACAGTGAACAGAAATTAACATATTCCCAATTATCACAATTCTTGTCTTATTTCATAATCCTTTCATAAACATTGAACATTATCCTTTTCATCAAACACAACACACAGACAAGTTAAGCTACAGTGTCATTGACACTTTCATTCTTCTTCAGATCCAACAGTCAGAATGCTTTCATATTTGGTATACAACATCTCTAGGGAGGTCGATTCAACTTTGTTCAAATCGAGAGCCTAGGTTAATATTTGGGCTCCCTATGGGAGCCGGCATTGGCCATGTAGCTGAAGAATTAGAAATTTTGTATTCAGTACCCTCTAGAGGTGTGTAACTAAGATTAATCCACATAGGTTGTATCAAGGGGCTTCATAGGGGAGCTCTACATTTTACATTTTGATCAACTGAAGAAAAGGCATGATGCTCGGACTATTTTTGTCACTCCTGAGGGGCTCAAGGATTGACAGTGTATCCTATGGATCCGAGATGGATTGTTTAATGTAGACTCATTCTTGGACTCTGTTTATATTGTGTTATGTGCAAGGTGAGCGCTTCAGGCCCTGTGGGGCCTCTTGTTTTTTTTAATTCATAATCCAGAATATAATTAGAATCATTAATTTACCTCCTTACACAATTTGGTAGAAAAAAAAAATGTTTTTCAGCTGTGAAAATTTCCCATATTACACTTGCAAATTTCACCAACTACATTTATATCTTGTTTGACAGAGCTCAGTGAGCTTTCTCAAACACGATATAGATGGTTAAATTTTTAGAACTTTGCAATAGTATCACTGAAGAGATGTAGGTGTAAAAAAAGGAGTAATAAGGCAGATTTTCAATAATTAGGGATGAGCCTGAGTAATAAGATTTTTTTTTATTGGCCTAACTATCAGTTAATTGTTATTACAGCTGATCCTGCTGGTGCCATGTGGGCAAGCAGCATGAGTATGACAACAAGTCTCCAGTTAGCTGAGGAGTGTTTGCGATCAGAGAAACCTGAAGCAGAACAGGATGAGGTTTCATCAGAACCCTATGAAGGAGTACAGAAATTTGCAGAAACCATAGACTCAGGTACGTTTTCTTAATTTTTTCAGTGCTTGTAAAAACTTACTGTCATTTGTTGGGTGTTATACATATATGTTGCAGGCCTCTCATTCTTAAAAATGCAGGAGGGCTAAAAATCGCTCCTCTCGCATGAGTTAGGCGAGCGATTAGCTCTCCTCAAGCTTACAAAAGCTAAAACTGGCAAAATGAAGTTTTACTTTTAATGAATTCGGCCTAATGGGCTTTGTACATTTTATTTGGTGCTGCTAACAAGGTAGTCTTTGTGAGACGGCTGCACTGCCCCTCCTACATCTTCCGGGCCTTGGCCATCTTCAATGATATCTGTAGTAATTTTAAATGAGATCTGATGTCAAATGTTGGCAAATATATAAGAGATTATTCTTATTCACAAGTGGTGTGGGGAAATCTCAACCGAGGGGAAAGAGATTTCACTCAGACATGCGGCTTGCTGAGTTGCTGGGTCAAGTATCTTTCACCGAGGGTGAGATTTCCAGCCCGCAGGAATTTGAGGATGTTTATTCTCCCACCACATCCCTCATGACTTCATTGACATCAAGATACTGCTCTTCTATTGAAAATTCACTATTCTACTGTTTGATAGTAGAGAAAAAAGAATTGCATTTTCAGAAAGAGCATTGTAAAATTACATTTATACCAAAGGTATGTACTAGGAAAACTAGCGGTAGCTCATGACAGTAATGAGTAAACCCTTTACCTAACAAAAAAGCCAGACAACACTTGCAAACAAAATTCTTGAATAACTATTTTTTTCTTCAGTTTTTGCATCCAAAGCATAGCTTATGACTCCTCATTGAAACAAACTAATGAGCTCATTTCAATGAGGGATCATAAGCTATGTTTTTGAGACAAAAAGTGAAAAAATAATGAAAATTGGATGGTGTTTTTTGCGAATAGCACTGGTCAGTTTTGGCATTTGTGTTGGGTAAAGGGTTAACATATTGAAGTGAGTTGAACAGCTGATATTCCTGTGACATCACTTTTAAAATTTCTGATTGTGATGACATCATGTGGCATATGGAAAAATCATCTTCGAGTGTTTTGTGGATGGGATTGCTATCTTTGTGATGTCAATTGAAATGAAGCAGGATGCCATGTTTGTTTTCAGAATATTCAAATGATGGTCATGAGGGGTGTGTAAGATAGATCTAGATCTGTCTTACCCAAGATATGTGAATCAAATAAGTCAAAGTGGGAGTACACATCCTCCCCAAGGTCCAGCCGAGATGGCAAAGTGGGCCATATCTTCGCCTTGGCACCGCTCACTTCGCATATGTTTGGGCAACATCAAAGTCACCTTGTGAAGCTGCCATCAGAAAAATGATTTATTATGAGTCATTTCAATGCAACCCTAAAATTTACTGTTAGGTAACAAAACAAAGGACATGAAGTGCTGGCGAAGCGAGACCGGTTCTCATTAGATCACTGAAGTTAAGCAACATCGAGCCTGGTTAATCCTTGGATGGGTGAGCACTGAGCGATTGATTCAGGTGCTTCCCATAGTAGTGGCTGGTGTGGGACCAGCGAAGTTTGAGTGTGTGACTCTGCAACGTTGAATCTTGTGCCAGCTGTGGACGTTGGGAATGTTCACCAGTACTACACAATCCTCACCGTACCTAGATGTAAAATAGGAACCCGTTGTGGTGCTTGTCTGAGTGAGAATCTCATTGATTGATCAAAGAGTGTGTTCAGGTATGATACGAGACAATAATGTAAGTCAGAGAGAACTGTGGTGGATTCCAGACATTAACATTGCATTGCATAAAAACTATTTGATACTCTAACTTACATTTATTTTTAACAGATTATAAACATAAAGGAAATAAAACTGAAAAAATAATTTTGTAAAAAACGAACCTCTGCAGTCAAAATTATGAGAAATTTTGGTCAAAACATAGGTGTGAATAACCAACAAAAGTGATTCATTTTTCACGACTTACTTCGATAAACATTATCAATGTGTGTTTCTTTTATTTCACTGGCATTTGAAGCAGGAACCATGAAGATCAGGGAATTTTTTGGTGTATATTGATGCAATGTCTAATTACCAAAATAAGCACAATTGCATATTATCCCTCAAAACCATGGTAAGAGATCAGTGACTATTCAAAAAATAAGGAAATGTTGATTTTTGCTAAAATATAGCTTTTCATGTCAATTTTTCCATATTGATAAACCTCCCGATCTTACTGGAATAACAAGGCAGAACTCACCAGTGGTCCATTGACTGGAACTTTGCTTGTGCACGTTATGCTTTGCAACAAATTTGCAATTATTACTTGGGGATCTCCACTCTATGAGTGATTTAGTGATAATACACTCCCCACGAATTGTAATTACACAGGCTGGAAAAACAAAAACAAAGAGAAAGAGAAGCCTGCACAACATCATTCAGACATTTATAATGACAGCTCACGTGAACATTAATAACTAACAAAAATATACCATGGGCATATCTAATAAACCCCAAAATACAATAGCTCACAAGAAGAACCAAACAGTGGAGAACACAACATGGGATACAAACTGCCCACTCTCTGTAACAGCTGTACGTGTTAATTAATATTCATTAACAAATGAAACAAAAGACTGCAGTGACAAATTGAGGGATATTATTTTTGAACAAAAGGTCATGCCACTAAATTGTTTTCCCTCATGTATGAGCTGGCCATGTCTTGTGATTTTCAATCAAACTAATAAAATAACTCTGTGCGTGGTTACAAAAAATGCTTTATTAAACATATTGGTGTCAGCAGAAAATGAGGTAGTGGTAGTGTATATTTTATTTTGTTGTGAATTGCCAAAAATTATAAATATAACCACATTATGAATTTGTCAACAGTACTATCTCGGGCGACACACTTTCATTAATCAAAACCAAATGAAAAGCACTACAGGCTCTCAAAGCAGAAAATGACCCCCTCAAAAAAGCTGACCTCAAAACAACGTAAAACTGTCTTCATGGCAAGGTTAAAAAAGCCCTCAAACTGAAAAACAAGCCAACTGGGAAAAAGCTACAGCCAACATAAACGAGGTCAGGGAAGCCAAAAAATTCTGGAACTCTTTCAAAACCCTCACTGGTCAAAAAAACAAAGGCAATAAAGCAGCAGTCAAATCCCTTAAAAAGGAAGATGGCTCCTTCATGTATACTGACAAAGACAAAGCTAACACCTTCGCCAGCCTCCTCAGAAAAACCCACTGCCCATACCGAGGTCCCGACACCGATGACGGCATCATAAATGCTATCGACGACTTCATCAATGAACACCCAGATATCTACCTTGACGATAAATTTGATACCAATCCAGAAGAAGGGGACGACAATGATCTCATCATTCCCATCACTAAAGTCGAAATAATCAATATCTTAAAAAAATGCAAACATTCTTCCTCGCCCGGCGAGGATGAGGTTAGCTACAAAATTCTGAAACAGAGCCCAAACTCCCTAATTGATAAATTCAACAGTCTATTCTTCTTCAATAGATGGCAAAGAGCCATAGGAACCATAAAGAAGGCATTGAGCATGTCCACTGCCTTGTTAATCAAATGAAAACCATGATCAGTAACCAGCAATTAGGCATGGCAATCTTACTGGACGAGAAAAAGCATTTGATTCCTTTTGGTACAATGGAATGCACCTAAAATTATCAACAATGAATCTCCCCATGAAAATGCTTAGATTACTCTCCTTCCTCGATCATCAAATAAAAATCAGAGTCAACAACGAAATGTCCGATAGTGTCCCCTTCTAGGCAGGCACCCCAAGGATCCGTCCTCAGCCCCCTCCTATATATCATCTACATCAATGATCTCAAAATCACCGAGAATCGCGTTCAAATCTCTCAATTTGCAGACGATAGGAGCCTCTGGGACTCTAATAACACTGCCAATTTTGTTCAAAAACCCCTTCAGCACGCTCTCGATGACCTGGAGCAATGGTGTGCCAAATAGAGAATCAAACTGAACGCTAACAAAACCCAAAGAATCACATTCACCCGTAAGAAAAACAACCGTGACTGACCTAAAACTACTGGACAAAGTCCTCCCTGAATGCACAGAGGCGAAATTCCTTGGCATTACCATTGACCAAAACCTGTCTTTCAATAAACACACCAACAATATTGCCAGCCAAACGACAAAACATATCAATTTACAGGGCTTGTATTTTGACGAGGCCAATCGGCCCTGGCCTGGTAATCGGCTGCAAAAAATAATCTGACGAGGCCGATCAATCAGCCCCGTCATCAATCTATTGTTTTCCCAATCTCAGCGAATCAAGCGACGAGTGATTTCGTAAAACAAAATATCTTCCGGCAATGGGACTAATCTATCGGGCAATTTCAGATTTATTCGTTTACTTCTGCCGGGATGTACTAAAAGATGATCGCAGATGAGCATAGAAAACGTAAGGGGTGGGTTTGGTGAAAATAAGTGCAGAAACGGGTTGATACTGACCTTACAAACCATATATGGTGTAACAACTTAGAATCCCTTTTTTATTGCCAGGCAGTCAAACAGTAATTGCAATGGAATGTCCATTGCAATTACTGTTTGATTGCCTGGCACAAGTTTTATACATATGGTGGGAAAAGCCATACCAATATCATTGGCAGACTTTAAAAAAAATTATTTTGTTTACGATTGTGTTGTCAACACAACCATGTGCATCTATTATAATAAAGAGAATAAACATAACCTCTGATTGATTGAGCGTTTATTCTGACATGTTTACACAAGAGTTTGTAATTTCTGCATCTTATGTGCATTTCCTCCTCCCCTCCCTTCAAACTGTCTTTGAAAATAACCCGTCACAAAACAAAGCAATTACCATTGATTTGGAAAAAGTATATACTGAACACGTACTGGTTCATGCTGTAATTATTCATGAGTGATTTATATTATGGGCATTTTTAGGGAATAATTGACAAGTGAGAGTGCATGATGTCAAGTTGGTTGATATTCAGCAAAGTGAATTGGTGAAAATAAAAACAACACCGTCTTTGCTTCAGAATGGATTTTATTTTAATAAAATAAAATCCATTTACCTCATTTTGACATATCAAGACAGGCAACAATACATTTTTTGAACGTTAGATGAAAAAGGAAACCTGCATCATCCTCTGGGCAATGACAACACATTTCTGCTCACCTAATTTCGCTTCAAATTCACCTGCGCACCACCAACTTTTAAAGTCTTCAAAAACTGAGGGAGTAGGCTTGAACACAGATAGGGGACCTTGTTTTGAACATGCAGAAAGGTGTGGTGGTGTGTGTGGGTGAGGGGCTGAATCACGAATATGTGCCAGGACGCAAGACACGGATCACCATGGTATTAATATTGCTTGGTTAATAGCCCATAGCAAATTAATAAAAGACAATTAGGTTGGAATTATTAATCTATATTCATACCAAATCAAATAATACAATATACGTGAAATATCAATATAATATGCACATGCAAGCATAAAAAAATAAATCAGCCCCAGTGAAGAAAAATCAGCCTGGTCGACCACTTCACCAGGCCTATCGATCACCCTGGTCACGATTCTAAAATGCAAGCCCTAAATTTACTTAAAATGGTACAAGGTACATCATGGGGAGCCAACCAGACTATTCTACTTAATTATACAAAGCCTTTGTGCGCCCTGTACTCGAGTATGGGGCTATCTTCCTTACAGACCTAAATCAAACAAATATGGGGAAATTCCAAAAGGTCCAAAACCACGCACTCAGGGTCGACCTCTGTGCTCCCTGATATACACCTATCAAAACACTCCTGACAGAGCCAACATCCTAACCATTAAGGACCGCCTCGCCTCCCTGGCTGTGAAAAATCATGATTGGTTCACAGAAAACCAACTAATCTCTGTAATCTCTGAACTACAGACATTTGCGAAAGCCGACAAAAATGCCCAAATTTAATGTAATAACTGTGTAAGTAGAACCAGACCGCGGAGGTTAAGGCAGGACCCCCCCCCCCCCCCCCCTGTGTGTGGCTCTTTTGTTAAGGCCTGTCCCCCTCCTCCCCTATTTCCAGAAGATACCTAAGAGAAGGTGACCAAACAGGCAGTAAAATGGGTCAGTCGTGACCTTCTACCAGGAGGAGCTGTCTTCACCGACTCCGCTAGAATCACTCAAATTTAATGTCTAATAATTAAGAAATACTGGGAAAGAGAAGGTGAACATACAGGCAGTAATAAAGGCTCAGCCGTGATCTTCTACCTGGAAGAGCTGTCTTCACCGACTCAACTAAATCACTAAAATTTGATCTCTAAAAATAAACTAATACTGGGAAAGAGAAGGTGAACATACAGGCGGTAATAACTGCTCAGTTGTGATCTTCTACCAGGAAGAGCTGTCTTCACCAACTCAACTAAATCACTAAAATTTATTGTCTAGAAATAAATAAATACTGGGAAAGAAAAGGTGAACATTTGGGCAGTAAAAACGACTCAGCCGTGACCTTCTACCAGGAAGAGCTGTCTTCACTGACTCAACTAAATCAGGAGGTAAGGGCAGGAAACACCCCCAGGTGTGGTACTTTGGTAAAAGCCTGCCCCCCCCCCCCATTCCAATTCTTAGCTGAAAAAATTAATCATAAACTGAACAAAAAAATTGTACTAGCTGTTCCCAGTGACCGACAACCATCCAAACAATGCAATCACATATTTTTGTCTCTCTTAAAAATCAACGAATTCTGCCTTTTTCTTTTAGCAGGTACACCCAAGATGCTTTCTTTTTGATCGCCAGCACCCCAATAACCGCTATGAAACTATAACCGATATGGAACACAGTAACTGCTATGGACTTGGAACATCCTCCGCTTCATCCCTAGAAGTGGTCACCCACCTTCAGGGAGGTGAGCACTGGTCCTGCGCCCCGCTTCTACACCTTTTTTGTAAACATCTGTAGCGTGCATTTTTGACCCAGCCAAAATAGGTTTCTATGTGTGGTCCCCGAAAGGGGCTGTTGTTGTCGTCTATCCAAAAACACATCAAACTGTAAAGCCAGAAAATTTATTAAAACAGCCTGAGTCAGATTATACTTGCCGATGATGGCCCACCATCGCTCCATGATTTATCTTCGAAGTGGCAGTCTATACTTGCCCCCCAAAACACTACAGTACCCTCAGGGAGAGGTAGCACCTTTGTGAGAGGACCCCCCTCTCGCTCTGGTCCTCATCCGAGGGTTCAGTCAACAACCTACACAAAGACAACCCAACACTCTTCTGATCATCTAGATTAAAGACATCTGCTAAGTACTCGATACTTTTCCTCTTTCCACACGCCTAGACTCCTAGCTTCCAGATGTCAACAGTCACAGAGGGTTGAAAGGGTCCTGTCCCACAGCGTCCCTGCGTGCCTTCTGCGCACGAAACCATTTCATCGTTTGTCAACAGTTTACAAAGTTTACATTGCCAAACTTTCACCCAAACTTGGATAATCTATTGTACCAATGCATAAGATTCACTTAATTTGGGGGGCATTTTTTAGGGAAAAAGTGCAACTTATACACCCACCAGTATGGTAGTTTAATAGTTGGTAACAGAAGAGCCACAACTCTACTTATTCTCTTGAATACAGATCAGCTGTAACACTTTCCAAATTATGCTTTTCATTGTAATTTAAAATGCTGGTGTTTGCAACTGTCGTGAGGAAGGTGTTAAAACGCTTACTTGGATGGAAAATTAAGTGGGCATTAGTGCTCAGGGGCAACCGCTCACCTCAGAACACCAAGTCTGAAACAAACAATAATGAAAACAGGAATTAATTTTTCACGTTTTTCTTGTGTGCAAACTATGGTAAACACAAGCATTTTTATACAGGAAGAAAAATCTAAGCTTCTGCATTGTTTATATTTTTCAGTGTTATCAAGGGTGAAGATTACATTTTTGGATTCCATATTTAAACTAGAACACCTGCCAAAAGAATGTGATAAGGGTGTTGTGTTAGAGCTCCGAGTTCAAAGGTAATGTTCTTCAAAGATTCAATCTTATTCTGTAGCAGGCAGTACATGTGTTGATTGGAATTGTAAACTGGCAATTTCTTTTCAGAGATTTTAATAACTAGAGATGGGTGCTATTGGAATTTTGAGTTTGGTGTTTTTAGAGGGATACACCATGGTATCAGTTTGATGTTTGGTATGTGACTTGATTGAGATTTGCTGATTGTTTCAAAGGGGAATTCACACTTGAAAAATTCAGAATAGAATAAAATCAGTCTTATTCTGTAGCAGGCAGTACATGTGTTGATTGTAAATATAAAATGACATTTTCTTTTCAGAGATTTTAATAACTACAGAAGGGTGCTACTGGAATTTTGACTTCGGTATTTCCTATCAACCTACCTACAATTGTTTACTACAGGCTTGCACTACAGTGGAAGTCCCTAACTCGGAAATTATACTCTCTATTTTGGTCTTTCCCAAGCAATTTGGGAAAGAAAAGTGGTGCAAAAGCACCAAGAAAAAATAAGCCAAAACTGGGTCTAGTGCAACTGGCGCAAACCCAATAGGGGACGCTCTCTTCCAAGTACAACTCCACGACTTCCGTTGCCAGTGCGCATATGCTTTGCTAATGACTCATTCTTTTTTTTGTCCACCATGTAACGAGACGTTCTTCTGCACTAGTATCAGTGTTCATCCTGCTCGTTGATTGTGTGTCTCCTGCATCAAGTTGGATCCAAGTATCCTTTTCTTATCAGGAACTGTTTTTTATTTTTATTCTCTATACAATTATTATCCATAATGTATTATATTTTCTTTATCTGAGTCGCGCACGATTTTCGTGAGCCATGCGGTTTCGGACTTTAATTTGTTATAATTATAGTAAATGTTAAAATTGTTCATTGTGTTAATTGTATTAGAGTTAGGTGTCAGTGGGATACCTTTTTTACAGATTCTCTTCTCTCCTTTAAGAGTGGTCCTTCTGTTGTTTGGTTCCCGGTCGACCGTCTGGGGTCTATTGTTCTGTCAACTTTCTCTCTTCTTTGGGGGTGTTCTTCTGTTTTCTTCTGAATTCATCTTCTCTGCTTCTCTCACTTCTATCATGCCCAGGACTATTCTTTGTGGGCAGTGTTTGCTTCCTAAGCATTTGAACGATTCTCATGCTTCATGCTCCTCTTGCAATGGGTGTTCGGCCAGATCGACCCAGTGGTCTCTGTGAATCGTGGTCATCCACTTTCTGGGCGTCCGTGAACCGTGTTGTGCGTTCTCGAGGCTGTACCTCCTGCTCCCACGGGAAAGGGAAACACGGTCGTTCGGGGGCTGCCGAACCGACCTTGTCTGGTGAGAGTTATTCCTCCTCTGTGGGGGATGTGCAGTCTATTCCTGTAGTGGATACTGTGGGAGCCATTGAGTTGTCTGGTGAAGAGGTGCCTGGTTCCAGGACTGCGGCCCCCTCCAGTCAACATCTGAGGCTGTTACTAGGCTTGTGACTCCTTCTTCGGAGCCGACCAGGGGTGCTCTCTCCACAATTATACCAACCTCAACGACTCCCGACGTATCTAGTATTACTGCTGGTCCGTCTGCTACGTCTCCGGTTTCAGCCGGCCTCGGCAGGGATGTCTGGTAGTGTGGACATGGGATATCGGCCTCAGCCTTTACTGGCTTCAACTCGGCGAAATTGGAAGGGGTTGCTGGCCGAACACTACTGTGGTCTCTGCGCCGTCGAGCACCACAGTTTTGTCATTGGATTCGGATATTCATAGTGGGGACACTATGAACTCCGTGGCGTTTCTGTCCACTCATTCTGGTCACACGGCCAGTTTCGAGGGACCAACGTCTTCTGTGCAGCCTGGACCTTTTGCCCCACAGAGGTCCGCGGCGACTCTGGAGTTCCCGCTATGTTGATTCTGGGGGTGGGGGGGGGGGGGGGGTGTTGGTGTCATACCCATATACACGTCTGCCTTCAGATGTTTCGGCTGCTGTCCATCACCCCGCTTCGGGTGTTTTGGAGGACTGTGACCCTTCGCTGGTTAAGAGGGTCAGAGGTGAAGCCACTTTGCCGGTTCGTCCCCATGTCGAACCGGCCGGTATGGGCCGTGAGCTCAGGGAGGCCCTCTCCTTACTCACTCAGGTTCTGTCCAAGAGCCTTCCCATTGCTTCCAGCGAGGCAGCGAGTGGTTTCCAGGCGCCCCCCTATGGCGCCGCCTCCCGAGATTGGAAACAGTCCACTTTCTGATCTCCCTGGTGTTCCTACACCATGGGAGGCATCGGTTGGTTTGCCCACGACGGGCTAGGTGTCATCTGACTCAGGGGAGGAGTCAGACATACTTGATGTCGAGAGCCAGCAATCTTCTGACTTGGGGGCAGCTCTTGACTTTGTGTATGGGTTCCTTCCGGATCTCAAACCATCAAACCAGCCGACGGTGTCAGCCAGGCTGCGGTCAACGGTCGCGTGTCTACAGCCTGTAGAGCAACCTGCTTCTGGGCATCCTCGACCGTGCCAGCCCGTACAGATGGTTGAAGCATTTTCAGCTTTGGATGCTAAGCTGAGTTCCAAGTCTATGAAGGCTCCGTTCTTCTCCAGGGTTGACACCTTTTTGCCTCTGGTGCGTTATCATTCCTACGATTCTACCAATCCGTCAGTCTGCCAGACTTTGACGGTTTTGGATCCGGACTCCAATTCCCTCGGGCTTTCAAAGCCCAAGTCTGCCGTCATTCCTATGACGACTCTGGAGTCCACGTTGGGCTTATCGAGAGAGATGCTGGATATGCTTTCTCTCTCCGATCATGTCGTCTCTGCCTTAGCTGCTTATCTGCCTCCAGATAAGTTTGACGATGTACAGGCTCCTTTGCGTGTGCTGTCCAAGGTGCTCATGCATCTTACTCACATGCATGCCTGTGACAGGGGCTCGAAATGAAGGTCCTGACCTCAATTCGTCCCAGGTTGGAGGAAGGATAGCAAAGTTCGCAGACCATTGGGCCACCATCACATCCAATCCTTGGGTGTTAGATGTTGTTCGGTCCGGGCTGCGAATATCCATCTGGAGGCACCCACTCTGTCCAGAGTGCCTCTTCCAACCACAGTTCCTTCAGATGTTTTACGTCATGAACTTTTGTCCACAGAGATATACAATCTCCTGACAAAGGGGGCGATCGAGGTCGTCAAGAACATTCAGTCAGTGGTGTTTTATTCCCGCCTGTTCTTGGTGTCAAAGAAGGACGGCCGACTCCGACCGGTTATCGATCTGAGTATCCTGAACCAGCCTATCATTGCTCCCCAGTTCAGCATGTAGACTTTCAGGTCGGTTCGCTGTTCCATTCACCAGGGAGATTTCGCTTCCAGCATCGACCTGAGAGACGCTTACTTTCACGTTCCGATTCATTGGGCGTCACAGAAGTATCTCAGGTTCGCTTTCCTGGGGCGAGTTTACCAGTTCAGGCCATGCCTTTCGGCCTCAACCTGGATCCTTGGGCCTTCACCAGACTGATGTCGCATGTGATAGCTTTCCATCGCACACAGTCCAGGGTGACTACTTCGGCATATCTAGACAATATCCTCCAGAGGCATTCCAATGCTGCCTTACTAGAGTTGTATGTTGCCACTCTGTTGAGCTTGCTCACGTCACCAGGATTCAGAGTCAAAGAGGAGAAGTAATACGGTGGCGGTTCCCCAGGCCAGGGCTGTGATTCTCTCAACTTTTGCTCTGACTCTGTCCCAGTCCACATCCGTGACGGCACGGAGTATTCTCCTGCTGCTCGGTCTCTGCGGTTCGGTGACGGATCTCATTCCTCTAGGTCAGCTGCATGTCAGACCTCTCCAACACTTTCTGCTCAGTCGTTGGAGGCCAAATGTCGATTCTCTGGATCTGTGCTTCAGTAACCAGAATCTCTTCATCCTCACCTTCTCCCCTGGATGGATGTTCAGTGGCTTACGCAGGGTGTCCCGTTGGACTTACCCACATCCGATCGCGTTCTGACGGCAGATGCCAGCGATCTCGGATGGGGTACGACATTGCATCCTCAAGGTCTTTCCCTTCACAGGATTTGGGACCAGGATCAGGCAGCTCTACACATCAACCAGAAGGAGCTTCTTGCTCTTCTTCTGAGTTTCAGGCAGTGGATTCCTCACCTGTCGAATCACCAGGTTCTTCTATTGAATGACAATTCGATAGTGGTTGCTTACATTCGGAACCTGGTTCCAGTGTACGATTTGGCTCGGGATCTTCTACTGCTCGCTCAGGATGTCAATGCCGGGGTGGTTTTTCATCACATTCCCGGTCGTCTGAACGTCCTAGCCGACTTCCTGTCCCGATGAGGCAGGGTCATTTCCACCGAGTGGATGCTCCACAGGGCAGTGTTTCAGTCTCTTTGCGATCTCTGGGGTCGTCCCCACATCGATCGCTTCGCGACTCGTTGGAACCATCAGGTGGACACTTTCGTGTCCCCTTGTCCAGATCCTCTGGCTTTTTCCGTGGACGCTCTGTCACTCGATTGGAATTGTCTAGTCGGTTACGCCTTCCCGCCGGTTCCGATTCTGCCTCAGGTTCTAGCCACAATTCGAATCTGCAGTTGTCGAATCATTCTGATTGCTCCCCTGACGCCTCAGCGGGTGTGGATCAATCAGCTCCGCTCGCTGATGGCGGCGGTTCCGGCATGTCTCCCTCTACGTCGTGACCTTCTTTGCCAAGGTCACCCGAGGAGGTTTCACGTCAACCCGACTTCATTGTGCCTTCATGCATATCTTTTGTCAGGTCCTGTCTCCTCCGTAGAGGTTTTTCGAGACAAGCAGTGGAGTGCATTTCTTCTTCAAGGAGGTACTCCACTGGTTTAGCTTATGCAGCTAAGTGGAAGGTCTTCTGTCGATGGTGTGCTGATCACTCTGTTGATTATGCCAATCCTTCGATTTCACAGATTGCGGAGTTTCTGGTATATCTGTTTGATTCTCGGGGTCTCCAGCCTGTTACCATCTAGGGTTACAGGTCCATGCTTTCAGAAACTTTTTCTTATGTGGGGAAGCGTCGTATCGGCACTAATCCTGACCTCTCCAAGCTTGTTAGGCACTTTTCTTTGAAAAGGCCTCAGACTTTGCAGCTTACCTCACGATGGAATCTTTGCTGGGGGGGGGGGGGGGGGGGGGGGGGGCACCATTCGAACCGTTATCCCAGGTGGATAATGCGTTTTCTCACATATAAGACGGCTTTTCTGATGGCTTTTGCTTCTGCCTGACGGGTTAGTGAGCTTCACGCCCTCTCGGTTGACCCGGCCTTTTTCAGGAGCTCTCCCAATAGTGTTACTTTTACCACTGATTGCTCCTTTCTGGCCAAGAATCAGCAGATACCAGAGACTACTCCTCCTATCTGTGTCAGGGCTCTTCCTTCTGTTGAGGGTAATTGCCCTTTACTCTGTCTGGTTCGTGCTATTCATATTTATCTCAATCGGACACAATTCATACGGAAAGGCAGGAAACGTTTTTTTCTGTCTCTTATTCCTGGTCGACAGAAGATCTCTCCTCAATCCATTTCTCGTTGCATTTGTCTTGCTATTCGTACGGCTTACGCTCATTTAGCAGCTGGCGATTGTGTTACCAATCGTATTTCTGCCCACGAGGTGCATGCATTGTCTACCTCTTGGGCTTATTCTAACTCTGTCAAGTTGTCAGATGTTATGCAGGCAGCCTACTGAAGAAATGCCTCTACTTTCTCCACCTTCTATCTGCGTCAGTTGCAGGAGCAGTCGGAGGACCTTTTTGCATTGGGCCCTCTTCTGCTCAGGCTGTTGTCTGCCCTATCCATTAGGCTTCTTGAAGGTCAGTTCCAGCTCTGTGCTGTTGCTGCCCTTTTCTGTCTGTGTGTCACACAGACCCATGCCTCATCTCTCATTGTCTTTTACTAATGATTGTGATGCTATGGTTGATAAGCCTCGGGACCTCTTTCTCTGTTCACGGCTCCAGTGCAATTGGGTTATCTGTGGGTTGGTTATGCGATTCCCTCCAGCCTATTGTCTATTCAGCCTGTAGTAAACAATTGCAGGTAGGTTGATAAGAAATTTAAATTTTATCGTAAATTTCCTTTCTTATATACCTACCACAATTGTTTACATGGAGGCCCTCCCGTCTTCTTATACGGGTAAGAATCCTTACTCCCTGCTGATCACATAACTCTAACGTTGGCAGATTCAAAAAGAATGAGTCATTAGCGACACATATGCGCACTGGCAATGGAAGTCGTGGAGTTGTACTTGGAAGAGAGCGTCCCCTACTGGGTTTGTGCAGGTTGCACTCGACCTAGTTTTGGCTTATTTTTTCTAGGTGCTTTTGCACCACTTTTCTTTCCCAAATTGCTTGGGAAAGACCAAAATAGAGAGTATATTTTCCTAGTTAGGGACTTCCACTGTAGTGCAAGCCTGTAGTAAACAATTGTGGTAGGTATAATAAGAAAGGAGATTTACTATAAAATTTACATTTTTAGAGGGATACACCATGGTATCAGTTTGATGTTCGGTATGTGACTTGACTGAGATTTGCTGATTGTTTTAAAGGGGAATTCACGCAAAGAGTATACAGGATAAGTTGTTCTGTTCTTGCATCATTCTACAGGGTTCATACATCCTTGAAAAGTCCTTGAATTTCAGTAACACTCCCTGAATTTTGAAAATACTGAAAATGTCCTTGAAAAGTCCCTAAAAATCAGTCAGACTCATTAAAAGTACTTGAATTTCTCCTCACAATGCTGTAGCCTGTGTGATTAGGGTTCATTATAAACTTATGTTATTTAATATTAAAATTAATGTAAATAAATTTGTGATGTATAATTAATGTGAAATGGATGATTCAAATAAGACTGGGTAAAACCGTGTAAAGTGGACAAAGTAGTGTGTATTTTTTGCAGTAACAATATTGGATGTTTCATTCATGGGGGAAAGTGTATTAGCTCCTTGCATGCA
The DNA here is from genome assembly GCA_031216915.1 of Pictodentalium vernedei. Taxonomy (NCBI): domain Eukaryota; kingdom Metazoa; phylum Mollusca; class Scaphopoda; order Dentaliida; family Dentaliidae; genus Pictodentalium; species Pictodentalium vernedei. The sequence continues at coordinate 355,191,728 of CM062292.1, read as the reverse complement.
GGTTTTCTCACCCACCAGAGTATTTCTCTTGCCACTGAAATAAGTATAATTTGAGCACGTTTAATCCAATTCACCTTCTGAAAATTGAATGGATTTTTTCACCAAAGGTTTCTTGAGTTAAATTTGGATGAATTTTTCATCAAATCTTGTCACGGCTGCTACACAGCAGCCATGACTAGATTTGATGAAAAATATCTTTAAAATACTGAGCTGGTGAAGAGGTGAAAGTAGGGAGGATATTTTGTTAAAATGATATTCTATCAGAAAAATGCACCTTGAAAAATGGTGATATGTCCTTGAAATAGCCTTGAAAAGTCCTTGAATTTTTTTTTCCTTGAGTGTATGAACCTTGTCCTACCACAGTGCGACGAAAGCCACTTCCTGTGAGCTCACCATTGACATTCTTTTGTCAACAAATCATATCTACAGTAATTTTGTGACTTGTTCCTAACATACCTTAACCTTTAAAGGCTTATTTCAGGCTTTTGTGATCTCAAAGCATGTGCCCTCAACATTCCATAATTAGAAGGTCATTCTGACAATATACAACTCACCTGGGCAGTGATTTCTCATTTAGGCAAAGCATTTAATCCTGATAGTGCATGTGGTAGCACTAGCTGCTACTCGGTGGTTCTCACCGGGCACTTTTGCTTCCTCCACGCATAAAACTATCCCAACACAAGGTGTTTCTTGCTATTAAAAGTACCATTAAACCCCAGTAAACAAATGAAACCCATAAATGATACAAAAAGGTCCTGGAAAGTTCTTGGAAAAACATATCAGATTGAAAGTCTGGATGGATTACTGCCATTACTTGGAGTCTCTTATCTCTCAGCCTCCATCCACCATCTCTTTGCCTCCATCCATTAATAGCAACAATGGACATAAAACAAGATCAAACATTAGTTTCAATTTATTTGTGCAGAAATTCTGTTAAGATGTAAACAGCATGGCTGGCATAGTGAAAACGAGAGAAAAGGGAAAAGCATCACAACACTTTTTTCCCGATACTTACCACCATGTTACATGATGGAAGCTCTTTATTTTCAGTGTCTGTGTTATGACCCCCTCATTGAAACAAGCTCATTGAGCTTGTTCCATTTAGGAGTCATAAGCTATGTTTTAGAAGCAAAAAATGAATTATTGTTTACTAACTTCTGAATTTTTTGCTCAATTGACTGAAAGTCAGTGGGAGCTATTGCCATCACTTGGCACCCATCGTACGTTAACTTTTGAAACTTGTCTTCTTCTTCAAAACCACAGGGCCAAATTCAAGCATATATGGCACAAACCATCTTTGGAGTATACCCTTTCTACTTTATACAAATGAATCTGCGGCCACCTTTAGGCTGTGGTTATTGTCCCAAAAGCCAAAAAATCTCCTCATGAACCACCAGAGAGAATGCCTTGATATTTGCAGCATGTCCATTTTGGCCACAACCCAAAATTTCTTTTTCAAAAACTGATGGGCTGATTTGAACCAAAATTGGCATGTAGTTTAATTGGATTGGTGCCCGGAAGTTTTTTTTCACAGCCCCTTTGGAATCCCAAGAGCTAAAAATAGAAAAAAAATTCACACTCATATATATTTCAAAAACTGCATGGATGAGAATGTTGGATTTTTTTTAGTATGCAGGTATGCAGGCTTCCTTAGGACCTGTGGAATCAGATGGACCAAAAAATTGCTATTGGTTTTGTCATAGGGTACCGTATGGGGATGCCCATTTTAACACTGTTGGCTAAGGGAAAATGCAGAGTCATCATCTTTCTTGTACTCCGTCAACTAATTTGAAACTTGTCTTTTTCTTTAAAACCACTGATCCAAATTCATACAAATATGGCACAGACCATATTGGGATACCCTTTCTACTTTGTTCAAATGAAGCTGCTGCCATCTTCGGACAGAATTAATGCCCCAAAGGCCTAAAAGTCTTTAAAAATCTTCTCATGAACCACCACAGAGAATACTTTGATATTTGATATGGAACTTCTTTTGGTGATGAAGATTGAAGTTTGTTCAAGGCAAGTTTGTAGGTCAATATTTGGGCTTTCTGTGGGAGCATGCCCATTTTGGGCTGTACCCAAATTTCTATCTCAAGAACTGATGGGTTGATTTTTGAACAAAATTTTGCATGCAATTTAATTGGGTAATAAATACTTGATTGATGCCCATAAAAATATTTTTGCAGCCCCAGGAGCTAAAAACGCCCATATTTTTATACAATGACCAGACTAGCTGGTGCGAACTCCAAAATTAATCCAGGACCAAACACAAATTTTGCCCCTCAATCCCCAAAATTTGCATGCAAAACTGAAAAATTGATGTCCTATCTGGTCCTCCATACTTTTCAGATCTGCACATGCGCAGTATCCAGGAAGGAACCGAAATTGGCGCCAACCATCTTCTTTGTTTGGCCCTAAAGTCAGCAACAATGAAATGACATCTGTGCTTTTAAATCTCATTTTTGAGGATGCCAGACACAAATCAATGGTAAAATTGGTGGATTCAAGTACATAAATTGATGATGGAAGTGAACAACGGTGGTTAGGAACGTTCAGAGCATGAAACTTTATAATTTTTATAAAAATTATTTCATGTTTCCCAATTTCAGGACATGTGCCTGACGTCATCATTCTTGCTAATGATTTATCCACTGCTTGTTCCTTTCCTATCCTTCATTAAAGCCCTCCTGTTAAACTCCCAAGCTTTTTGGCTTCTTTTTATTGAAATTTTTTATTAAATTTCTTGGGAGTTTAACGTGTATAACAGAATGTTATTCTGTATATCCCCATGGTTACGACCTCACCCAAGGGGTGTTGGGTCGTTTGGGTCATGCATCTTCTATCCGATGTATCGTTTTTTCTTCTTTTGAAGATCTTGCTTTACATCGGGTAGCTTTAAAGATCTGTTACTGACTTTGGGCCTTTTTATTCTGTGCCTGAGGTCTTGTTTCCGATTTTGTCTTTGACGTTGTTACATTGGCAACGTCCTTAAATATATGTAGTATGTATTTATTATTACTGTAAGATTATTGTAAGATACATGTTTTAATATTCCAGTAGTGTAGCAGTAGTGTAGCAATAATTTTTGTCCACACTTAGGCTCTATCGGGATACCCTTGGGCTCTTCATGTTCCCTTTGGGAAATTGGGCTGTTGTCAAAATTTTTTCGAAAGATTTTTTGAAATTAATTTTTTAATTTGTATTTTGATTGTTGTTTATTATGTTTCTTTATCATATATTTATTGAGGAGTTGGTGGGAGTCCGATTGACTTTGATTAATTATGAAAGCTTATTGCTCAAAATGCAAGGCGAGGAAGTCTTCTCCAGATTTACATGCTTGTTGCCTAGCCTGTAGTCTATTTACTCCCACAAATTCTTGTCCTACATGTGTTGATTGGGATGACAAACGTTGGACACAGGTGTCATGGTATGTTGTTAGCAGTGAGAGGATAATTCCAGTTCTCTCGCCGCAGAGTCATTCAAGTTTCTCAGTTTCTTTTTCTGAGGAACAAGAACATGGTGATGGTTATGAGACACTTACCAAAAGGGTGCTACCATCGTCGCATTCTGATGTGCAAACAGAGCTAGCTGCTATATTAGGCAAGGGATAAAGCCACTGGGTGGTGGTTTTAATCCTTTGCCAGCAGCTAGCTTGACCAGTAAAGGGTTTACTCGTCCATGGGAGTCGTGATGCCGGGTATTTCTGTTGCGGTCAAAGGAAGTGTAATGGGTATAGCGAGCACCTTAAAAACTAAACATGCTCACCCAGCGACGACGGAACTAGGGAAGAAGCCAGCAAGTGTTTCAGGAAGCTCAGTGAGGTCTGAAAGGGCCACGAGTGGGAGAGATCCCTCTCCATCCGAGCAACATCTGGGGCCAGATGTTGTTATTAAGAACTTGTGCACCTGCCATTTGGGACTCTCCGTCTAGATTGCAGCCAGCCTCGGCTACAGTCATGTCTTCTGCTTCAATTATAAAGTACACACAACCGCATCCTAGCTACCCAACTTAGGATATCCAGCCTGCTGTGTGAAGAAGGGACCACTCTTCGTCTGTGAAGACGGACCATCCGGTAGCTAAGGAGATGAGGCCTTGATCATCGGGACGTTCGGAGAAGAGATCCATCTCCGGCACGCCGTCCCAGCAGCAGCAAGCGGCTAAGAAACAGAAAACCGCTGCGCCCTCAGGTCTCGATGAAGGACTTGCAGTCCCAGATTGCGCAGCTGATCACAGCATCCCAGCAAATGCATGAGCAGCCTCCCTCAGACTCAGAACCTGAGCTGTCGGACGATGCTGGGTCGCTCCAGTCGTCTGATCACGCAGATGTAATGGACCAAGAATCGCAACTGATTCTCTCAGATGGTGAAAGGGATAAGAAAGAGGATTACCCTTCCCTTTCAGAACAGCACATGGTTGCAATGGATTTCATCCATCAATACTACCCTGAATTTGTTCGACTGAATCAGAATGCTGTGACAACAAGAGAGAAACCTCTGGCGTTGCTAGCTGCAGACTTTATACAGAGAAAGGAAGAGGTTCTTTCTTTTCCGGTTCAGTCTAGGCAGGTGTTGCAGGCCTTCGGCCATGTAGACGATGCCATATTCAACCTCTCGAGTGTGAGGAAAAAAGGCGGTTTCTCAACATCTTCCATAAATATTCCGTTTCTTGGACCATGTTCATTTAAAATGGTTGGAGATGTTCAGAGAGCTCCTCTGCATTTGGATGAGCAGGCTGTGGATCTAGATGTATCCTTACCTGCATCATTCGGTATTCGCTCAGATGTAATGGAGATCGCAATTTCATCAAATAGAGCGAATTTGGATGCAATGTCCTATGCAGATCACCTTACTAGAGCTATGGCGCAGTGTCTCAATGGGAAGGAATTTGAGGACATTCCTACCTCTCTTCGAGTTCTTTCCAGGGCAGTTATGTATACTACATAAAACTCCACCCTTGCATCTTCATCACTTATAGATAACAAGGTGAAAAGCTCTCTCTGGGTTGCTCCGGTCTTCGGACATACTATTTTTGATGACAAGCTTTCGTTAGTCTATAAACAGGCTACTAAGAAAGCGTCCAGTGCTCTGCTATTGAAGCTGGCATCTCAGCAACCCGCTTCAGCAGACAGAAGTAAAGGAGGATGTTCCAAATCTAAAACATCAAAAGAGAACTCCTCACGAGGGTACAAGAAACCCTCTCACAATTTCTCTGGAGGTCGTCAATATAGCTACTAGGGAAAGGGGCGTAGGTCTGATCAGACTATCGGTCAGACGCCCCTAGGCTGACGGGCGAGGTTCTTCATGGGGAGGATGTAGTTTCTCCTCCCATAAGCCTCGCAGGTCATACAGATGATGTTCAGGACCTCTGTTGCTGGCCAGTTGGCAGAAGGTTATCAAACTTCACGAGAAACTGGATAGCAGTCATGGAAGATCAGTGGGTGAGAAGTGTAGTCTCAGACGGCTTATGGCTATCATTCTGAGCGAAACCCTCACTAACAAGATGTGCACGTTGGACAAATCTTCCGTCGGATCCTTTCAAAAGAGAGTCTCTCCTAGCGGAGGGAGGTACAGGCTCTCTTATTAAAGCAATAGAGGTTGTCAAGAATCAAGATTCTCTGGGTTTTTACAGTCACCTGTTCCTCGTATCGAAGCCAGACTGGTAATAGACTTGAGCTGGATAAACAAGCTTATCATGGCTCCAAAGTTCTATATAGAGACCATTCTGATGATTCTGTCGGTAAGAGCGTGCATTCGAGTGAATGACTATGCGGCAAGCATAGGTCTAAAGGATGTGTACTTTCATGTCTTGGTACATCCGACATTCAGAAAGTACCTGCGGTTCGCCATACAAGAGAAGGTTTATCAGTTCAGAGCAATGTGATTTGGTCTGAACCTGGCTCCCTGGGCATTCACTCGAATAATGAACTCGATAAGGTGATACTTCCGAGCTCATTCGTATGCGTTAACGTCGGCTTACTTGGATGACATTCTGCAGAGATACGGCAACAGAATTATTCTTCGGAACGATGTTCAGAGTCTGCTTCTATTACTCCGACATCTCGGTTTCATCGTAAATGCGTCCAAAGTGTTCACTCATTTGGGAATAAGCTTCGAGACTCACAAAAATCTTGTTCATCTGCCGTTTCCTAGAGCGAAATTAGTCAGTTGTTATGCTCGCTTTTGTGTACACTCAGATGCATTAACAGCGAGGGAATTCATGCGACTGATGGGGCTGTGCGGAGCAGCTGCAGATCTTATTCCGATGGATCACTTGCGCACGTGTCCCCTCCAGATATTCTTTACTCAGAACTGGAGTGTGAAGACACATTCGCTCGAAACCAGTATTGTTTTAACGGACCTAGTAAAACAAAAGGTTCAGATTTGGGCATATATTCAGTGGTTAACTCAAGGAGTTCCGCTGCAACTACCGGATCTGGCTTTCACAATTATGACAGATGCGAGTCAGACGGGTTGCGGTGTGATCCTAAGTCCCGCAGACTTGAAGTGTCAGGGTCTTTGGAACTCTCGGATCCTAGAGAAACACATAAACATCAAAGAGATGATGTTAATATGGTTAGCTCTTCAACATTGGATTCGCCTAATAGCGAACGTCCATTTTCAAATCTTGTTGGACAATTCGACACTAGTAGCTTACATCAGAAACCAAGGCGGCACTCATTCGATTCCATTATGCTAATTAACGGAGAGGATTTTCCTATACGTCATGAATCATCATGTTCATCTTTCTGTCCATCATATACCGAGTCATCTGAATGTACTAGCAGACTTGCTCTCTTGGAAAGGTCACCTGTTACCATCGGAATGGACTCTCAACAAGAAATATTCAGACAGATTTCCTACCAGTGGGATCGTCCCATGATAGATCTGTTTGCGGTACAGCTGAACAATCAGTTACCGACATTCGTGTCGCCATGCCCAGATGATCAAACGTACGCAGTAGATGCTCGGTCGATCTCAAGGTACGGAATGATAGGATATGCATATCCTCCAACTCTGTTGATTCAGCAGATTCTGTTAAAGATCAAACAGTCTCGTTGCAAAATTCTACTTATAGAACCTCTGTCATCACAGAAATCTTGGATCAATCTTCTCAGGTGTCTGTTATGGGACGTTCCCCGGAAGCTTCATACACGAGAGGACCTTCTTTATCAGAGGAAATCTTGTGCACTGCATCACAACCCAGAACACGCAGTAGACGCAAATTTCTAATGGCAGGAGGCCCTTCTCTATGTTGAACTATGCAGTGAAGTGGAGGGTTTTCTTCCATTGGTGTCAGGATCAGTCGATAGACGTATACAATCCGTTCATACCAAATATTGCCAATTTCTTGGTCTACTTGTTTGATGTTCTCAAACTGCAGCCTGTCACTATTAAGGGCTATAGGTCTATGTTATCAGATACTTACACTCATCATGATAACTTGGCTATTTGATCAAATTCTTCATTGTCCAAGCTGGTTAGAAATTTCTCTATTAATAGACCTAGAACCCTCAGATTAATTCCTAAGTGGAGTTTGGCTTGGGTTCTGTTGAAGCTCAAAGAAGCTCAGTTTGAGCCGTTGGATGTTGTAGAGTTCAAATTCTTGACCTATAAAACGGCATTTCTCTTAGCCTTTGCATCTGCTAGAAGAGTCAATGAACTGAATGCTTTATCTGTTGATGAATCTCACTACCGTTGTGTGGGTAATATCATTACCCTTACTATGGAAGTGGGATTTTTGGCTAAGAATCAAGATTCCAGACAAGCGGCCAGAGCCGCCTATTATCATCAAGGCTCTACCGTCCTCAGATAACTGTAGACTTTGCTGTGTCTAGTCAGGGTTATGTGCATTTATAAACGTCGATCAGATTTTATTAGAGAAGGAAGAAAACGTTTCTTTCTTTCATTGATTCCTAACAGAAAGGATATTTCTGTTCATTCAGTCGCTAGATGGATTGAGTTGGCAATACGCATTGCTTATGAAAATCTATCTTCGGATCAACGTTCCGTTAATAAGATATCAGCGCACGAGGTTAGAGCACTGTCCACTTCTTGGGCTTATTCTAACAGTATAACCATTACTGATCTAATGAAGGCTGCGTACTGGGCACACCCTCTTCATTTACCAAGTTTTACCTGAGAAATTTAGAGTCCATCTCCGGTGACCTTAGATCTTTGGGTCCTCTTTCTGTTGCTCAGAATGTCGTCCATTAATGGTTACATCTGTAGGTATTTAGGCTGCCGATGCTGTTCCGCTACCCTCTTCGTTCTGAGGACATGTACCTCAGAACACAGGGGGGAGGGGGGGGGGGGCAGTTTTTTTCCTTCTGATCATCTGGCTTTATAGTGAAAAGCAAGGAAAGACCTCCGGTGTCAGTAGTCCTGAGTCGGTGCTGGGATGGTTGGTTTTAATGTGTAGCTCGGTGTGAAGCAACTACTATGTCTCATTTATGTATTGTTTTTAAAGTGCAGCTCACTGTGAAGCATTTGTATATGTCACATGTCAAACGGGCGTTAATATACAATCCATGGACACTTTTAAATGAGTACAAAGAGTCTCATTCTCTGGACTATCTTTATATATTGGTTTTTCTTCACCGAATTAGCATAATGGGTTTTGCTGGAATTAAATGGAGAATAATATATTATGTAATACTCAATTACATTGTTGGTGTTATGCCTTTCTCTTTTCTTGTAAAGGAGAAAAACATATATAATTCCTATCTTCTATTCTCCTGTAGGAGCTATCCTTTACTGAAGTAATTGAGAGATTGGATTTTTCTTTATGTCCTAGGCCCTCCATCCTTTTACGATTCAGCTAGTCTGGGCCATTGGCCATTGGTTGTTGTATAAAAATATTATAAATTTTAAGTAATTTGTATATTTTTTATACTTACCAATGGCCCTCCCATGAGCGGGCACTCATACCTCCCCACTGTTTATAACATTTAACAGGCAAGCTTTAGAAAGAATGATGGTTGGCGCCAATTTCGGTTAATTTTTGAGTTAGCACCAGCTAGTCTGAGCCATTGGTGAGTATAAAAAGTATACAAATTACTTAAAATTTATAATTTTTCAAAAACTGAATGGACCTGAATATTGTTTTTTGGTATGCAGCTTCCTTGGGACCACTGGAATCAGATGGATCAAAAAAATTGCTATCATCTTTCTTGTGCTCCATCAACTAAGTATTCTTCTTTAGAACCTTTGGGCCAAATCTAAACTAATTTGGTACAAAGCGTCTTGGTGGACTATACTCTTCTGAGTTTTTTTCCTGAAAAGTTGCTCCTCCCCTTGGGGCTGGGGTTGTTGCCCAAAAAGCACAAAAATCTTCTTTTCATGAACTACCAAAGAGAATGCTTTGATATTTGGTATGAAACTTCCTTTGGTGGTGGAGAGTAAAATTTATTCAAGGCAAGTTGGTATGTCACTATTTGGGCTCTGTTGTAACGTGAAATTTCTATTTCTTGAACTGATGGGCTGATTTGACGAAGAGATGGAGAGTGGGGGAGTTCTCAATCCCCGAAGGGGAAAGCAAACAAATCACTGTAGGAGAAACGGGAGAGTATGAGTATCTAGGGGTAAGCATAAATATAACGGGAAGAGGGGTGTACAGAAATTACTCAGCCAAACTGATTCTGAAGGGGGAAAGAATTCTGAACCAACTAAAACTTTTAGGGAAAAATAGTTTCAACAAGGTCTTTGTGGGGAAAACACTGTGGGAGAGGGTGGGTTTACCAAGTATAACGTATGTCACGGACGTGATTCCATTAAACCAAACCGCTATTAAGAAGTTGGAAAGTACTCAGAATGATGCCGGCAGATGGATAACAGGGTCGAGTAATGCTGCAGCTTTGGAAGCTGTAAGGGGGGAGCTTGGGTGGATGAAAATCAAGGACAGGGTAGATTTGGGAAAACTGTGTTACTTTAACTACTTGAGAAACCTGCCTGACAACCGGTGGTGCAAATTGATGCTCGATACCATTTGGAATTCTAACATAGAAACGGGGTGGTCAAAACGTGAGGGAACTAATGGACAATTACTCTATAGAGGTCACAAACGTAGAAGTAGGAATGAAAGAAGGCAAAAGGTTTGTCAAAGAGAGAGTCATGGAAGATTGCAATCGAAACTGGCGAGCAGGGGTTAGCGTGAAAAGATCACTGCAGGGGTTACAATATAAAGAAAAGCCAGCTTTTGAGAAGTACCTAGATGGCACCTTTGGAGGGTCACTGCTGTTCAAACTGAGATCAAGATCACTGGAGCTTCGGGGAAAAATTGGGAGAGATGGGGAAAAGGGATGCCAAATGTGCCACTCTGGAGTAGTGGAGACCCTGGAACATTTTCTATTGGAATGCCCACAGTATATACCTCATAGAATAAAATTTACTGGAAGAATAATGCAGAAGTGGGGTGAAGAAACAAAGGATAGATGGCTGAAGGGGGACACGAGGGAGAGGGTAGAAACGCTTATTGAAGAAATTGAAAAAGAGGAAGTGAGGGACACTATTAAGCAGTTTATATCTGAATGCTGGGAGGGGAAGAGGGGGTGGGGTGCAGGGGGAATGATGGCCTTCTCTTATTAGGACCGCGACAAATCAGCGGCTGGCCAAAGAGTTATTATTATTTGAACCAAATTTGGCAGGGCTCATTTTTGTGATTTTGGGGGGGAATCCAGTTGGATTCCCATGAATATCTATTACAGGAATCCACCAAGATCCAATTATATTGTCAGCAATTGGAGTCGGAAACTTTGTACTAACCAGTTTAGTTTCAGAAAAATGAAAAACTTTAGTCCCTTTGTACTACACCTTGATTTAATTTAATCACCAGCACACACCTGTCACAAGAATCCCACTGACGTGAGGCACTAATTGTAACTTGCATTGTTCTGGTATTATATTCTCACGGTACACTTTTCTAACACTTGTAACACGAAAATCTGTGAATTATTTATACCTCGTCCTTTTTTTTTATTCATTATGTGCATTAAATATCGGAAACAAAAGTGCCAAAAATATAGATTCTATCTTAAGCATGGACGGGAATCCACTTCCTTTACCATATTTGTGTTTTATGGAAATATTACGGGAATCGGATTCACAGATTCCTGTCGAAAAATTAGCCCTGTTTAGCATTTTATATAATTAGGTCATAAATACTTGATTTATGCCCCCAGTTTTTTACTCATCTAGCCCAAATGGCCATGTGAGCTATTGTCGTCACTTTGCATCAGGTGGCATCTGCTGACCCTGTGTGAACCAAACTTTCCAGGAATGGTTTATGGGAGGTCGTCTACAAACGATCCTCATTTCGTTCCTGTCACATGAAAAACATGGTTGGGGGATTTTCAAAAATCTTCTCTGAAACTACAAGCCAAATGTTTGGAAACTTTATATAAATGATGACTGGGACCACCTCTACTAATTATCTTCATTTAATTTTGATTTGGTTGCAAACATGGGCTGCAATTGCAGTTTTTAGTTACTACAGAAACCTTATGGGAAATCACATTTTCATCATCTTCTCTGGAATGTGAACCAAACTTGGCAGGAATGGTCTCTACCAATGATCCTCATGTAATGTTGATCGGGTTGCAAACATGGCCATAATTGCGTCTCCTAGTTACCATGCATGGAAACCCTATGGAAAATCACATTTTTATCTTAACTGAAATTACTTTGCCATTGATAACCAAATTTGGTACAAATAATGTATGGAAAGCCCTCTGAAAACAATCATCATTCTGTTTCATGCAGATGAAGTGGTATGGCTGCTAGCAGCATTCTTTGATTTTGATTAGAATAACTGAGGGATATGCCATTCTGCCAGGTGAGCGATTATAGGCTCTTGAGAGACACTTGGTTTTTTTTTGCTGCTTGATGGGAGTCCCAGAACATGAAAACAGAAAAAATTCAAATGCCCATATTTCCAAAACTGCATGGACCAGAATATTGTTTTTTTTGATATGAAGCTCAGTGGAATCAGATGGTCCCAAAAAATTGCTATCAATATTGTCATGAGATGCCGTGTAGGGATTCCCATTTTAACACTGTTGGCAGTCATTGTCTTTCTTGTCCTCCATCAGCTTGGTATTCTTCAGAACCTTTGGGCCAAGTCTGAACTAAATTGGTGCATAGCATCTTGGTGAAGTTTACTCCAAAAAGTTACTATGTCCCTTTGGGTGGTGGTTAATGCCCAATAAGCCTAACTAAAATGCTTTAAAAATCATCTTCTCATTCGTCACTCGCAATAATGCTTAGATTTTGGGTATGAAACTTACTTGGTTTAGTGATGCAAATTCAAGTTTTTTTTAAAGGAACTCAATATGTCAAAATTTGTGCTTCCAATGGGAGGATGCCCATTTTGGGCTCCATCTAAAATTTCTATTTCCAGAATTAATGCCCAGATTTGTCATGTAGTATACCTGGGTCCTAAGTACTTGATTTATGCCCAAAAATTGTTTTGAGGGGTGGGGTAGAGAGAACCACAGAAGTTAAAAACAAAACCAAAAATTTGACTCTTTTTGACACATCAAAAAAAGAGCTTCATTTTTGCCTGAGAAGATTTCCGAGGACCAGCAGAAACAAATAGCCAAAATAATTGATTTTGGGTGTGTCATGGCTAATCAAAAAATTGCTTTTGCTGTCCATCACTTACCTACACACTCATCTCTTTTGACAACTCTAGCCAGGTAAGCATTTTCAGCTCACTTTTGCCTCTAAAGTTTTTTTTTTCGAGTGTCATCACTAGTAATGTAAGATAAAAAGTTAATATGAAATAATTATAACTTTTTTTTCAGGATGGAATACTTTGATGACATAGTTGCAGATACTGGTAGCTCAGTTGATGATCAAAGCTTTGGTTCTATGTGGGGAACCACAGCAGTTGCTCATAAAAACATACATATCATGGGTGTTGCAGTTTATCTGGATGAGTTTCACCGATCCAGTAGAAGCTTCTCACAAAATGTCTCTCCAGAGTCACCACAGGTTTGTGGTTCATGTTGATCATATCACCAGTGATTTCTCATGAACTCTAATTTCCATGTCATATCCTTGCAATGGTCAGTCATACTACTTGCCTTGGGCTGGTCACTTTCCACAGGCGGGCAATATTTCCACGGGTGCAACGATATTGGATTCCAAACATTAATTATAGGAATAATCATCAAAAATTTAATTAATGAAGCACTGGGTAGGCCCAGTGCTTCATTAATTAAAATTTTGCTGATGATGATTTTTATTACCTTGTAAATGCATGTGTGGACATCAATGCCGATGCGTGGATTACAACTAGCCCACAGTGACTGTACTGTATGTGTTCATTTTTGTGCACACAGGCCTTAACCCTTTACCTAACGGATCGCCTGCATCCGCCCGTGTAATATGCAAATTGAGCAGTTGAAAAAATTAAATTTTTCAAAATATTTCAACAAAACCATATCTTGTGACCCCTCGTTGGAACGAGCTCATTGAGCTCGTTCCAATGAGGGGTCACATGATATGGTTTTGTTGAAATTTTTTGAAAAATTTTAAAAAATGATATTTATAATAATAAATTTTAATATCGTCTGCATTGGGTAAAGGGTTAAAAAGTATGTGTCAGAATCAGAATCAATTCTCGCAAATGAATCTTGCCATGAAAGCAATGACAATTGATTTTTAGCTCAACTTTGACGAAGTCAAATTTGAGCTATTGTCATGGCCCGTCGTCCGTCTTTCCGTCCATCCGTCTGTCCGTCTGTCCGTCTGGCCATCTGTCCGTCTGTCCGTACGTCAACAATTGGCTATGGCTCGGGCTAGAGGTCGTATTTATGAACCGATCTTTACGAAACTTCTTGTGTACCTTTGTTATGACCCTGGGACGGGAACGAGTGTTTTTAGGTGTGGTCCAAAATTCAAGATGGCTGCCAGTGGCCATTTTGTACCGATGATGCAAAAATCAGTTTTTTGTACAGAACTTCTGTATGAAAGTTCTGATTTGAATAAAGTTTTGTATAAATGTTTAGTACCATGGGATACATCACATATAATACGGGTTTTTTTCTCGTGCGTAAATTATGCAAATTAGACTGACTTCGATTTATTTAGTGTTACTTTCAGAGCTGTAAGTGCCAAGCTGCTATGGCTCGGGCTAGAGGCCGTATTTATGAACCGATCTTTACGAAACTTCTTGGGTACCTTTGTTATGACCGTGGGACGAGAACGAGTGTTTTTGGGTGCGGTCCAAAATTCAAGATGGCTGCCAGCTGCCATTTTGTACCGACGATGCAGAAATCTGTTTTTTGTACAGAACTTCCATATGAAAGCTCTGATTTGAATAATTTTTTGTATGAATGTTTAGTACCATGGGATACATCACATATAATACAGGTTTTTTTCTCGTACGTAAATTGTGCAAATTAGACTAATTTTGATGTTTTTTGGGGTTACTTTCAGCACTGTAAGTGCAAATGCCAATACGGCTTGGGCTAGAAGCCGTATTTATGAACCGATCTTTACGAAACTTCTGGGGTACCTTTGGTATCACCGTGGGATGAGAACGAGTGTTTTTGGGTCCGGTCCGAAATTCAAGATGGCCGATGGCAGCCATTTTGTACAAAATTAGATGCAATCAGATTTTTGCACAGAACTTCCATATGAAAGCCCTGATTTGAATAATTTTTTTGTGTGAATGTTTAGTACCATGGGATGCATCACATATAATACAGGTTTTTTTCTCGTGCAGAAATTATGCAAATTAGATGAACTTTGATTTTTTCAGTGCGACTTACACACAGTAAGTACTCATGTCAATACGGCTCAGACTAGAGTCTGTATTTATGAACTGATCTTCACGAAATGTCTTGGGTACCTTTGTTATCACCTTGGGACGAGAACGAGTGTTTCTGGGTGCGGTCTAAAATTCAAGATGGCTGCCAGTGGCCATTTTGTACCGAAATTAGGTCTAATCAGTTTTTTGTACACAACTTCTATACAGCTCAGACTAGAGGCCATATTTATGAACCAATCTTTACGAAACTTCTTGGGTACCTTTGTTATCACCGTGGGATGAGAGCGAGTGTTTTTAGATGTGGTCCAAAATTCAAGATGGCCACCAGCAGCCATTTTGTACCAAAATTAGTGCAATCAGTTTTTTGTATAGAACTTCTGTATGAAAGTTCTGATATTAATAAATTTTTGTATGAATGTTTAGTAACATGGAATACATCACATATTGTAAGGGTTTTTTTTTCGTGCAGAAATTATGCAAATTAGATGAACTTTGATTTATTCAGTGCAACTTACACAATGTAAGCACACATGTCAATACGGCTCAGGGTAGAGGCTGTATTTATGAACCGATCTTCACAAAACTTCTTGGGTACCTTTGTTATCTCCTTGGGATAAGAATGAGTGTTTCTGGGTACGGTCCAAAATTCAAGATGGCTGCCAGTGGCCATTTTGTACCGAAATTAGGTCCAATCAGTTTTTTGTCACAAGTTCTATACAGCTCGTATTTATGAACTGATCTTCACAAAACGTCTTGAGTACTTTTGTTTTCACCTTGGGACAGGAACGAGTGTGTTTTGGGGTGCCTTTGTTATCACTGTGCTATGAGAACAAATATTTTGGGGTTCAGTCAGACCCACTCTGGGACTCAAAAGATTTTTTCTAGTTCAGCATCTGACTGTCACCCACCTTTACAATACTTTACCTATACATTTGTTACAGGCAACGGTCAGTATTTATGTACAGACCGTTACAATACTTTATATGTACCTTTGTTATCAGGTCATTACCTAGATGTTTGTCATTGCTGTGTCACATACTATACATGTACATGTCTTTGTCTTGACAAGTTGAGCTACAGTGTCATTGACACTTTCATTATTCTTGCTAAATGTTCATTTGATACTTGTCATTTATTCAGAAAGTGTTCTGTAAAGGTCTGGAGAATAGGTGTTCATTTCTGTGCACATGTATGTGTGAGAATCAGAATCAATTCTCACAAATGAATGATGAAAACAATGACAATTGACTTTTATTCTTACAAAATGTTCATTTGATACTTGTCATTCATTCAGAAGGTGTTCTTTAAAGGTCTGGAGAATTCCTTATTTTTTGCTCCTCAATAATCATTGTTCACACAATCAAGTGCGAGTGCTGCCAATTGCACTAAAAATTCATTTCTGTTAATTCAGTTCACTCATAACAAATAGCCATTATTCCTGTTGTCTACAAATTAATTAACAGGTGTGAATTCTTTCTCATTTGTGTCGTCAGACAGAGATTTCATTGAAAACGGTGCACTGAAATAATAACCTTTGAGACCTACCAAAAGCATATCTTTGGTGCCACACACTGTGTTTTTCTTTTAATCATATTCTCATCAAAATATTTCTTTACTTGATCTTTTTTTATCTTGCTTAACCCTCTGCACTCTGATGTCAAAATACCAAAGTTTTCAGCAGCAAATTTTTCTCACAATGCAACTGAGAATTTAAAAAAATATATCTCATTTGACAGAGCTCATTGAGCTCTGTCAAACAAGATATAATTTGTTAAATTTTTCATGCCGCATGGGCAAAATGGAGTCAGTGACGAAAAATTGAAATACCACCAGAGTGCTAGGGGTTAATCCTTATAATCCATCTGGAAGATAATAAATTATTTGCCATTAGTTTATTTTGAGTGAATAAACAGTGAGAAAATAATAATCATGAAATTATTTTGTAAACATTAATAATAGCTTTTATTTGCAACTAAAATACTTGAAAGACCCAGGCAATACTAAATTAAAATATCGTACTTAGTTCAACAAGCTGCCATATGCAATACTTTAGAATAGCAGATGGTGCCTTGTTGCACTCAAAGAGCGAGACCTGGTTAATTTGTTCTCATTTACTGTCAGATTCCATTTGACACCAAAATCTTTAATTTGGCTCATATAAAATTCATTTGGCACCATACAAAAATTCCACTTGGCACCAAAAACTTTTGAACCAGCATGAACACTGCTCATAATAAGATAAGACTTTGATTTAGCAGTGATGTCTTGAAATCTTTGCTGTCTATATAGGCAGCCAAGACTTAAAAAAAACACAGCCAAGATACTATAACTTCCATCAGCAAGACCACCAAAAGCCTGTACATGTACGTTGGAACATGTATTTTAGTTGTGCAACAAGAAAGTAACAAAAATCGCAACTGGGCCCTAAAGGGTATAAACATTAGTAAATATATAAATATGAGGTTTGATTTTTACTATGGAATATATTACTGGTTGCACTTATGAGGGTATAACAGTACACTCGAATTCTAAATTATTTAAAAACTGAAAATTGATTCTCTCAGTTGGAGATTTGCAAGAATCAAAACCAATTGTCGTTAAACAGGACAAATTTTAAGTCAAGTTTTCCTGTCTTTAATTATGTAAGCTTAGGGAGTGCAGTAGCTCAGTAGGTAGAGATTCAGACTGCAAGCCAAGAGGTCCTCGCTTTGAATCCCATTGCAAGACACATCATCACAATTGCTCATGTGGTGGCATTGTGTTGCTGTGTACTAAGGTCTACTGCACATCATTGGTGCACTAGTCTTCAGCCAATGCTAACCCTACTTGTGTAGAGTTGGTATGTTGGGGAGTATGACAATTGCTTGCCACTGCTCAGTGGTTCTCTGGGTCCTCCAGCTTCCTCCACCCGTAAAACTCGGACACATGGTGACCCTGGCTGTCGAAAGTGTTGTTAAACCTCAATAAATAAATAATTATGTATGCTTGTCTATTCTTTCCATATATATTCTTATTACCTCATTACCTACCCACAGAAGTGTACACATTCATGCAGTGTCAGTGGTAACCCCCTCCACTGTTGACAAATCTCAAAATTTGCAAATTTTCCCCTTGATGCAAACAGTAATTTAACAAATTCACAATCCTTTTTATAGAGCCGTAAGATCTTGCTTGACTTATAATCCTCTTTGATTCCATACATTTTTCTCTCTATTCATTTCAGGTTTACCAGTCAGCTCTTAGCTCTGTGTTTCAAAGCTCATCCGACCCAACCTCACCAGTATCACCTGAAGTTAGTCAGCCCAAATGTCCTTCAGCATTTACATTTAATGAGCCAAAGCCTATTCAAATAGGCATGATGACAGGTCGACAAGAACTTAAAATTAAAGTAAAACAGATGGAGTCAGTTCCTGGACCCCAAGTATGTATTGATATTTAAAACATTTATCTGATACAAAATGTGTTTGTAAACTGTTTTAATATTTTAAAGTTTTATTTTGTCCTTAGAAATGAACCCCAGTAAGTCTGTCTGGTAGAAGACAAATAACTTATGTAATGTTTGCTAGGCATGTCTTGGCTGTCTATATAGGCAGCCAAGATTTGAGTAGCAGTTTCTAATGAGCCACATAGGTAATGTAACTGTTTTACTGAGATTATTAACCCTTTACCCAATGCAGACGATTTCAAAATTTATTATTTTAAATATAATTTTTTTAAATTTTTTCAAAAAATTTCAACAAAACCATATCATGTGAGCCCTCTTTGGAACGAGCTCGTTCCAAAGAGGGGTCACATGATATGGTTTTGTTGAAACTTTTCTAAAAATAATATTTTTTCAGCTGCTGAATTTGCATATTACGTGGACGGAGGCGGGCGATTAGTTGGGTAAAGGGTTAATCTAAAATGCCCTGACTCCTGAAAGTGAAGAAAAATTGAAACCTACATAACTATTACCCCTGGCCCAGATTTGCTTAGTAACTCTCTTCTGAGAATGAGGCCAAACATTTAATTTTGAACCTGGCCCAATCCTCTCCAAATTAAGCGAAATAGCAACAATAAAACACTAGATTCCTGTATGGTACTCCTTAGTCTGATCTCTGAGACTGTGCAGAAGTCCAGGAAGTGTCATCCATTTGACAAGAGTTTAAATGTTGTGATTAAAACTCTGAATATTTGTCTTGTTTGGTATGTCTCAAGGCAAATGTTAATAGTTTTTATCACCACTGCCATGTTTTGCTTCATCTAAGTTTTGTATGTAAATATAAGCATTGCAGAAAGACTGCCCAATATCTGACATTTCATTATTTACAGCTCTAATCGTTTTTGTGAAATTCTGAAATGTATCACTGTTCACTTTCAAGGAATGATCATAAATGGAGAATATATTTAGTACCCTGCTAAAGATAGAAATCATGTAGTACCCCGGTGTTACGATTTTGAGGTGAGCTGTCACTCCTGCGTACAGTCGCACATGTAATTTTTATTTTTTTCTTGTGGACAGTATCATGCCTCTATTCCACCAACTGAGCGATTAATGCTTACCTAGTGAATCAGCTGCATCCACCATGTAATATACAAACTGTGCAGTAGACAAAGCCATATCATGTGCTCCCCCTCCCCTCATTGGAAGGAGCTTATCAAGCTCATTCCAATGAGCGGCTCACATGATATGGTTTCGTTGAAATTGATTCAAGAATTGGGAGAAAAAATGTTAAAGTAAATATTGATATATGATCCATGTGTTTTCTGTAAAGGGTTAAAATCTGTTAATGGGAAAATGGACCAAATAATACAATGCACACACGAAAATCTGAACAATACACAGTGAATTATAAGGTGTAGCATTCTAAGACTTTAAACTAATCAGACTTCGTTTTCTGAGAATTGGTATGTAAACAACATAATTCAACAAACTACAAAGGGCAATAATGTTTCCCAATGTCCTTTTGCTCATGCATTTCATGAAGAATCAACTCACTACCTTTCGATTACTCTATTGAAGTTGCATTTCATGTATTATACCAAACTCAGATAAATTTGATTATTGCTGCAAAAAGCTTATTTGAAAGATTTGGGTAATAATTTTAGAATCCCTTCTTACTGTGCACCAGTGGAGTGAACGGTATGCAGATGTCGTTGATGTTTTTCTTGAAAACATTTTCCTAACGCCAGGACTCAACAATAGCAAGCTTTATTTAGTAGTGAGCAGTATACAACGCATTTCCCATTTTCAGAATTGAAAGACTGGTAATCCCTAGAGTAATATGTCTACTGCTCTCTCCTCCCAAACTATAAGAAGTAGAGTATTAGCACTCAGTCAATCAGAAGGCTCGAAAGTCATGTAAGGTAAAATATTTATATTATATAAGTGTAGGTGCTGTAAAGATTCTACCCACAAACTTATAGGTTGAACATGTTTCAAATGACATTAATTATCTGTATTGATAACACTGGTTGGCTATGGCATTTTCCATGGCATTGCAGATTGCTGATTTAAAGACCTTCATGAACTAAACTCAAAAAGTTCAGTGCGGTCTTGCTAGTCTATACCTAGTAATGATCCAAGCTTTGAGGCCATCAGCTAAAAACTTAAAAAATTCTGATGCTTTTCGTCTTTCGATTTTGAATAGAGATAGGTGGTATTGGAATTTCGAGTTTGGTATCGGTTTTGGTATTTTTAGGGGGGTGTACCTCGGTTTTGGTATTCAGTATCTGACTTGACTGAGATTTGCTGATAGTACCAAAGAGGAAATCACATTAGGAAAAAGAGAATAAGTTGTTGTAGTATCATTCTCCCACAATGCTGTAAATCACACTGCCAGTGATCTCAACAGTGGCATTCTTTTATGACCACAATTCAGTTATTTTGTGACTTGTTCTAAATGCACCTTACCTTGCCATGTTTAGGAGGTCCTGCTGACAATAAACAAAATACCTGGGCAGTGATTGCTAGTCAGGTCTTGGATGCCTTAACAGGCAGCCAAGACTTGAACAGAAATCACTGCTAAGCAGTTGGATATGTACAGGTTGTAATCTAGTGGGAATTCAGGTCAGTTGCCCAGTCCATTGAAGGTTAACAAAATTGGGAAGAAAATCAGTCACATCTTTTATGAAAATGAATCTTTCAGCTGTTATCAAGCCTCAACAGGGATTTATAAATAGCGACTGTAGAAAAAATTGAAAATTCAGACCGTTTCGGTATTCAGTGGTTGGTTTGGTTTGGTTTTTCAATATCCCTATGATATTGGTTTCAGGTCGGTTTTTCGGTATATTGCACATTTCTAATTTTGAAAATGGAGGCTCACTGTATACGGCTCATCACCATTTGAAGTGAAGCGAACTAATGTTGAGTCCTGACATTGGTAAATGTTTTCAATAAAAACATTAATGAACATCTGAACAAAGTTCACTCTTCTGGTGCATAGTAAGTAGGGATTCCAAAAATATTACCTGATTTTTTTAATAAGCTTTTTGCAGCAAATCAGATTTACTTGAGTTAGGTAGAATACATGAAATACAACTTCAGGGGAGCAATGGTAGATCAATCAGATGATTCACCACAGAATGCTTAAATGAAAAGACAATGTGTAGCATTACTGGCCTTTGAAGTTTATCGAATTATGTTGTTTATGCACCGATTCTCAGAAAGTGAAGTTGGATTGGTCACATGAGATGGTTTTGTTGAAATTTGTTCTACTGAACACTTTATATATTCTGCAGTGGATACAGTCAATTTGTTAGGTAAGAGTTAAGCACTCACTATTGTCTACTCACAAAAGGTAAAAATTGCTGGTGCGATAGTGTGCAAGGGTGACTGTTCACCTAAAAATCGAAAGATTGCTTTTATGGCCTGGACCCAATTTACCTCTTAAATATTTCTGCTCAGTGACTACCTAGTGGGAACCCTGTGAAGTGAAGCATTGCTTGGGGTGGAAGCAGGGGGTCACCTGAGTGGGCAACTATGTTGAAGAAGTCGCCTTGTCATTCCTCAAGTCGCCTTGGCTTACATTTTAGTGCGAAAATTCAAGTCTTCCTCCCAAACTTCCTTGGGAGACATGGCAGTTTTATGTGTTTTCTTGTTTTATTTTAAGAAAACCCACTTCTGCATTCAGAACAAAGTAAACAATGATGCTGTTAAAATCTGTCATACAGCTCTGAAAATAGCCTAAACTCGCCCATTTCTATATTTCTGAAAGTATTTGTAATGACATAGTCTTTTGAATAATTTGTCCCAACTGGTAGCAACCAGCACAAAATGGCTATTTAAAAACAAGGTGCCAGCAAAAGCAACGAATCACACAAGACAAACATCATGTCAACTTGAATTTATTAAAATTAACCACCGTTTCAAAACAAAACAAAAAATGTGCAGGAGACAGTTCATCCATAAAAGGTCGAAATTGCTTATGGTTACATTCTTTTCCATTGAAAAATTGGTTCCATTGATTGAAATTCACACTGCAATTTGCATTGAAAGTTTTTCTTTGAAAAGTTGTATTGGAAGGGGTTAAATGTAGTATGGCTATGGTAGAAATCACACATATTAGGGTGGATAAGAAAGGCAGTCCTTCATAGCACCAATTGCACTTGTCAGTGTAAGTTGGTTGGCAGAAATTGTCATTTTTCTGCGCAGTCTATTGGTATTATTACCCAATGCCAAAGGGAAGGGAGACAACTGAAATATTTTGTCATTTACCTAAGAAATAGATTAACTCAAATTGTTGATAATGCTTAATTAACGAAGGATATCGAAAAAAATTTTAACTACGCTTTTCATTTCAATTAGGGCATTCAGAAACCATAAATGACCCAGCTTCTTATGTGAACTTGAAATTTATTTTAATTACTTGAATTTTTTTTTAAGAATATCTTCTATTACGGAGAAGAACACTCTCACAATAGGTATTGCTTAATTCCAAATCCACTGCTTTGAGACAAATATAAAATCAACTGCATGGTAACCATAGTCATCACTGTTAAGGAAAGAGTTAGGGCATCCAGAAACCATGAAAGACACAGGGCTTTTTTTGTAGGGGGGTGGGTTATTTTAACCTACATTCTTGTTATTTTCTGTGATATTACTGTCTGGCTTGGGAGCTTGTTGGCTCAGTGGTAGACTGTTGGACTTCTATGCTAGAGGTCCAGAGTTTGATCCCTGTCCGGGATGGCCCACACTGTGTCCTTGGGCAAGGCACTTTATCCTGGTTGCCTACATGGGGGCACGACACCGTGTACTAAGGCGTACTGCAAGTTGATGGTGCACATGTCTTCAACCGTTGTATCCCTGCTTGAGCTGAGCTTGAACAGAGTTAGAATGTTGCGGAGCTGACATTTGCTCATCAATGCTCAGTGGTTCTCTCCAAGTACTCTGGCTTCCTCCACCCATAAAACTGTCACGGTCATGATTAGTCATTGTGCGTAAGTATGTGACCTTAAACACCAATAAATAAATAAATAATACTGTTGGACTTAGTTTTGTGCGTGTATGTATGTTTGTATAATTTTTATTTATTTTTTTCTCCACAATTAGTCATGTCAGCTCTTGTGTCCTCGTGTATATTTATTTTGTCACGATGTCATGTGTGTTATGTTTTTTTCTGACTTCTCCCTCATGTCCACTGACTTCTCCCTCCTGGTCCCTGACTTCTCCCTAAAGTCTCTGGAGGGTGAAGTCACTTCTCCCTAAAATCAGCTGCCAGGCTGAACCCTAGGTGGAAGTCCTCTAAAATGTGCAGCATGGGTATAAATGATTGACTAAACTTGACTTTATGTCCATGTTGCCATCATGATTAGCCATTGTGCAGAAATATGTGACCTTAAACATCAAAAAATAAATAAATTGTGCACAATCGCTAATCGTGACCGCAGCATGGAGATGAATTCAAATTTAGTCAAATCTTATACCCATGTTGCCAAGTTTAGAGGACTTTCACCCCAGGCAGTGGTGACTGGATCCAATTTTACCAGTAAAACATATCTGGTTTACCACAGTAAACAAAAAGTGCTTCACTTCCCAGGGTTCCCATGGGGATACAGAATAATATGAATTGAGATACACCACAACTGTAGTTTTCCGCCCAATCATACTAATTATGTTTTTATCTTGATGTTTTTTTCAAGGTGAATTAAACACCTCTTAATTAGAATATCTAAAAATAAAGCATGACTGAATATCTCTATATCTTTGTGAGTAAAGGGACATTACATTACATAAATGGTAATCTGTGTTCAAACTCCACAAAAAGTGTGTAAAGAAACAGCCCATAACAGCATCTGATTTCTCACAGTATTAAATTGGTGACTTGAGAGCTTGGCAATTACCTTGCCTTTGATACTAGTTTCATACCAGTAGGTATATATCCATATCCATTAAATAGAACTTAAATGAATATAAATTTGTTGAAAAAATCATTCTACGCACCTTGAAATCTTGAAATGTGTTATTATGGTCCCTATGAAAAGTAACAAAATTATAACTTTGCTGAAAGTCCTTGAATTTACTTTCCCCACAAGGTATATGATTTTTTATCATGATGTATACATCAACTAATTGTATATGCTTGAGCTGCATTCAGGTTATTAGTGCACAAAAATGAAACAACCAAATTTGCTTATGTGAACTTTTTATTTGTTTTCAGTTGGAAATAAATTTTCAGTTGGGAGCATTCCATCTACTGCTAACTCCTAAACAGTTCCATTATGTCTTGGAATTAGTGAATGGTTTAACAGCTCCAGGTAATGTACAATAAATAGAGGATCTTTAATGAGTCTGGATTTCATATGAAATTTCTGTTCTGGCTTCACTAAAATTGGTCTGGACCAAGGTTTACTGAGGCTCCGCTCAGTTTTAGTGAATGAGAATCAGAAATTTCATATTAAAACGTGACCAATTTGAGATCTTTTTATCATATAATATGTAATTTAACATTTTAGTTAACATTACAACAAAAGCTGGTCAGCGGTGTTCACAAAAATTGGGATCCAGTTTTTGTTTGCATTTTTTACCTCAAAAACATAGCTTATCACCCCACACTGGATCAGACTCTTCAGGCTAATTCCAGTGAGGAGTTATAAGCTATGTTTTCGAGAATGTTCAGGAATTTAACACCAAATCATAGTGAATTGGAGATTCATAACATGTAATTTTACATTTTAGCTAATGTAATGACCAAAGCTGGCCAGTGCTATTCACAAAAATTGCCATTCAAATTTTATCATTTTTTTTGTTTTTGCCTCAAAAACAAAGATTGTGACCCCTCATTGAGCTGGTGCCAACGAGGGGTCATAAGCTATGTTTTTGAGATAAAGAATGAAAATATTTAGGTAATCAGGAAATGGTTTCTGTAAATGTTGTCTGCTATTTATATTAGGTAGACTGTTAATGAGAAATAAGAGAAGCATAATTCAGTTCTATTTTCGAAACCAACTCATTTACAATGTTATAACATTGACATTATTCCCATATTAGATGTGTTGTGAACGATATTTTCTGTAATGAGCTATTTGATGTGAATCCCTGATAACTATGTGTTATGTGCACATTGTGCGTGTACAGAAGCTTTTACTTTTAACAAGACTTGTTTATGTGCATGTATAGCTATAAGTCATGCTTACACAATGAGCTACACCTTCCAGAAGTTAAAAAAATTATAGTAATTTATATATTTTTTATACTTACCAATGACCCAGACATAGTTGCTGGTGCTAACTCTTAAAAATCTAGGGCCAAACACAAATTTTGCCCCCCAATCCCCAAAATTTGCATCTAAAACCAAAAAAATCATGTCCTGAATGGCTCTCCATACTTCGCCTCTACTGCGCATGCACAGTGTCAAGGACGTCCCGAAATTGGCGCCATTAATCATTCTTACAATCAGTGCCTGGTAAGCGCTATGTCCTCAGCGGGGAGGTATGAGTTCCCAACTCCTGGGAGGGCCATCCCCGTCTGGGTCATTGGTAAGTATAAAAAATATATAAATTACTATAAATTTTTTAACATTTTTATACTGTACCAATGACCCAGACATAGCTGAATAGTAAAAAGGCTGGAGGGCCTAGGACATAGAGGAAAATCCAATAAGCTCAGCTATATAAAATAGAGTCATGCCCTCGAGGAGAAAAGGAGTATTAGGCTTTACATGTATCTATCTTATTTATGATAAATTAGAAAGACACAATACCTTCTATAATTGAGCATCATAACATCCATATTCTCTATTAACATCCAGTATAATTCTTATACTAATTATTTTTAAAGTAAGCCAATAAATAAAGTTAGTCCAGAGAATTGAGACTCTTTTTACTCTTTTAAAAGTGTCTGAGGATAGTATAATAACGCCCGTTTGACACGTGACAAATTCAAATGCTATACTTTAAAACTATGACATGAATGAATTTTAAAAACATAAACTTTTCACTTTAAAACCATCCCAGTAACAGCTCAGAATTACTGACTCCGGAGGAGGTATCCCCTTGTTTTCATAATAAAACAGGTGACCCAAGGGAACACCCTCCCCCCCCCCCCCCCCCCCCTTCCCCTTGCCCTGGGTCAAATAGCCCAGAGCGAAGAGGGCAGCAGGACGGAGTCACTGCCGGAACAGAAAGCCTACATAGCTATAGTTGCAATTGTTAAGTGATCGACATTCTGAGCAGCCGATAATGGACCTAAACAATGCAGGCCTCCAGAAATGGACTCGATATTTCTGAGATAAAAATTTGTGAATGTGGATGGCTGAGACCAATATGCAGCCTTCATTAAATCTATAATAGCAACACTATTTACGTAAGCCCAAGATGTAGAAGAGCTCTTACTTCATGAGCCGAAATCTAAAGCACAGATTGCTGAGTTAAGGATAGATTATCCTAAGCAGTACCGATAGTTAATTGAATGCATTTAGCAATAGAATGGACCGTAATGACCTTTCTATTAGGCATCAGAGACAGAAGAAGCTTTACGTCCTTACTGATAAACAGAGATCTGTTAATAAGTATATAAAGGTCTAGCCGGACAGAGTAAAGGCCTATGCCCGTTCGAAGACGGAAGGACCTTAAAAACAATAGGTTGCGGATATTTATTAGGAGCCTGATTCTTAACCAAAAATCCAACATTAGTAGTAAAGGTAATAGAGTTTCCGATACTACGAAAGTGAGAATCGTCCACCGATAGTGCATGAAGCTCACTGACTCTTCAGCAGAAGAGAAGACTAAGAGAATTGCTGTCTTAAAAGGCCAGAATTTGAAACTACTGTCTCAAGAGGTTCAAATGGTTGCTTTAGTTTAATAAGAACCCAAGCTAAATTCCGTATAGGAATTAATCTAAGAATTCTAGGTCTATTTATTGAAAAGTTTCTGACTAACTTAGATAAAGAGACATTAGACTCAATTGTAAACTATCATGGAGTGCATAGGTATCAGATAACGTAGACCTATAACCTTTAATAGTAACTGGCTGCAGTTGATCTCGTCAAACAAGTATACTAGAAAGTTTGCAATGTCTGGTATGGAGGGATCAAAAATATCAACATAAAGATCCCTACACCAACGACGGAAGACCCTCCACTTTAGCCGCATAGTATAGCGAAGAGGAGGTCCTCCTACAGTTAGAAATCGCGTCCACTGCTCGTCCTGTACAATGCTTGCCGTGCAAGAAGGACCGCACAACGGAATACGTGAAGGTTGAGACCTTGCGGGTTGTGATGAAGTTGACACGATTTCCCCAGCGAAAGAAGATCCTCTCGTGGAGGAAGTTTTCGCAGTAAGTCCCACAGCAGACACCTAAGTAAATTTATCCACGGTCTCTGTGGAGACAGAGATGCTACCAACAGAATTGTATTGTGAATGTATTATCTTAGCAATACTTGCTGAATCAACAGCGCTGGTGAATACGCATATCCTATCATTCCGTCCTACTAGATCGATAGAGTGTAAACTACATATGCTCGGGGATCCGGACATGGTGACACATACGTCTGCAATTGATTGGTGAGTTGTGTCGCAAATAAATTTATCACTGGGCGCTCCCATTGGTAGCAAATCTGATTGAATACCTGTTTGTTGAGAGTCCATTCTGACGGCAACAATCGACCCTTACGTGAAAGGGAGTCTGCTAATACAATCAGACGACCCAGAATATGACAGACCGAAACAGAACTTGGTGTTCTATAACAAACAGAAGGATTCTTTCCGTTAAATTCAATAACGGAACCGAATGAGTGCCTCCCTGGTTCCGGATATACGCAACTACTGTCGTATTATCGGACAGGATTTGGACATGCGTTTCTGAATAATGTTCATCCAATGACAAAGTGCAAGCCAAAATAATATCATTTCTTGGAAGTTAAGTGCTTGCCTAAAAACTGCGGAACCCAAAGACCCTGGCACTTCGAATCCGTTGGGATCAATATTGTGCCCCAACCTGTTTGACTGGCATCCGTCATAATCGAAAAACTGGGATCTGGCAACTACAGTGGAACTCTCTGAGTCAACCACCGAATGTTTGCCCAAGTCTGAATCTCTTGTTACACTTGATTGACAAGAGAACGTGTATATCGAGCAATTCATAGATTGCTGAAAGGTTGCCGTCGAAGAGAAGCTTCTCCGAGACCGAAGCGACTCTGAGAGAGTTCTTCACCTTACTATCCACGAGCGTGGATGTAGCTAGGGCTGCGTCACATCTAACCAACTCCAGGTTGCCACTGAAGGGCGGGGTTATACGTGGAAAACTACTGCCCTTGAAAGAAATCTCATTAAGAATCATATCCTGGAATTCTTTCTCTTGAAGACGGAATGATAACGCCTCAGTAAGGTGGTCTACATATGATAAAGCATCTAAGTTAAGTCTATTAGACATCATTGTCGTTTCCAACGTCGTGGTTGGAATTGACATAGACGGCGAAAAAGACAATACCCAGTCTTCAGCCTCGTCGTCTAGACGCAGAGGAACTCTAAGTATGCCCTGTCCTGCCATTTCAAAATTATTCCTAGAATTGATGAAAGGCAGATTAGAGCATTTGCGGACAAGAAACTAGACTAGTGTGTTTTGGTAGCAAGTTTATATATATATAGCGTCGTTCAATAATTCGAAAGTTCTAGTGACATTATTGGACTGTGTCGGCCCCTCAGGGACGATGTCCCTGAACCGATCAAAAACTCTGTGTCCAATGACGCTATTAGTCATTTATCCAGCATCGCAGCATTCTAGTCCGACGGAACAACCTCTGGAAGATAATGCCGGAAGAAATGTATGGCAGCTTCTGTTGTTCCGAAAGGGAAAGCTCGAAATCGTCCGAATCCCTTTCGCCATCCTGTTCGTTACCCCGTGTATACATCTATTATGCGAGCGACCGGTGTGTACAGGCCTCGTGTCCCTTGGCTACCGGATGGCGTGACCTGTTCGCCGTGGAATCACTGAATGACGAAGCTGGCTGGATACTCGAGGTCACATAGCCAAGTTGCAGTCGTGTACGCTGCCGTGAGGATGAGGAAGCATTATCGACAGTCTCTCGGACTATCTATATAACGGAGCGTCCCGAGCTGCGGACATATGCTCTGAATGCGAAACGTTTGTACCACAACATCCGGTCCCAGATGTTGTTGTACGAGAGAGGGACCTCTCTCGCTCGCAGCCTGGACGGACCCGGACGAGCTAGGAACCGGACTAACAGGCTTCCTCTGATCTCTCCTCTAATCCGTCGTCACTGGGTGTGTACTGTTGTCTATTATAGTGCTCGCATCACCCAAATCTCCTTCCTGGACCGCAATGGATGAACTCGGCTGCCGAACCATTCGATGAATGGACGCTACACCGGGTGAGCTAGCGAATGTCAACGCCGTCTATCCTACTAGGGACCTCTTAGGCGATTGACGTATTCCATGAGCACTTATTGCCGCTAGCTCATCATTAACTATGACGACAGAGGCACACTTTTGAAAGACATCTCAGTAAGTTTGCGAACAAGAAACCAGACTTGCTTATTAATAGCAAGCAAATATATATAAATAGCGTCGTTCAATAATTCGAAAGTTCCTGTGACATTATTGGACTGTGTCGGAACTGAGGGACGATGTCCCTGAACCGATCCAAAAATGTTTGTGTCCACCGACGCTATCAGTCTCTTATCCGGCATCGCAGCATTCTGGTCCAATGAAACAACCTCTAGAAGATAAAGCCGGATGACATATACAGCAGCTTATGTTGTTCCAAAAGGGAATGCTCGAAATCCTCCGAATCCCTTTCGCCATCCTGTCGGACCCTATGAAGTTTTTTTTCGGACGTCCGTACCTGATGCTTCAGCGGAGCGTCCCGACCCAGCGTCGTCGGATATTACATGATGCGACAGAGATTCTGTCGTTGCTGGGATGCTGCGATAAGTTGTGCTATTTGGGATAGCACGTCCGTCACTGAGTCCTGTGCACTAGCAGTCTTACGATGCTTTGCCGCTGGAAGCTCTGTGTACGTTGACTCCTGCATACTTTTCTTATGCGAACGTCCGGAGTCTACAGGCCTCGTGTCCCTGGCTACCGGATGGCGTGACCTGGTCGCCGCGGATTCTCTGATTGGCGAAGTTGACTGGATATCTGAGGTCACGTAGCCAAGGTGCGGTCGTGTGCGCTGCCATGAGAATGAGGAAGCCTTATTGACAGTCTCTCTGGACTGTCTATATAACGGAGCGTCCCGAGCGGCGGACGTATGCTCCGAATGCGAAACATTTTGTACCACAACATCTGGGGCCAGATGTTGTTGTACGATAGAGGGGCCTCTCTCGCTCGCAGCCCTTTGGACCTGGACGAGCTAGGAACCGGACTAATAGGCTTCCTCCGTTCTCTCCTCTAATCCGCTGTCACTGGGTGTGCACTTGGTTGATTTATAGTGCTCGCATAACCCAAAACTCCTTTCTAGACTGCAACGGACGAACCCAGCTGCCGAACCATTCGATGAATGGACGCTACACCGGGCGAGCTAGCGGACGTCAAAGGCCGTCGATCCTACTAGGGACATCTTAGGCAATTGACGTATTTCCATGAGCACTTTTCCGCTAGCTCTTCATTAATTGTGACGACGGAGGCACACTTTTGGAAGACATCACGGATACATCACCCTGTTCTTGATCGTCTGAAATAGAGATTGATAAACTAGAGTGACCCTGTGGGGAAAGGACCAGCATGGCCATTTCCCCGCTAACATATCATGACACACGCTTCCCATGTTGTCATCGAAAATAACACATACTGAACAGTAGTTAGTGCGAGTACACTGACTACATTTATACAATGATTATGAAAGTCAGAGGAAGATTTCCTCTTAATCCAATTGAACAATATCCTTTCATTGTGAAAAGAAAACAAAGTCCTAGTACTCGCACCAACCCCTGCAATCAACATACATAATAACATGATCCATTAACATAGAAAAAATAATTGAAATCAAAAAATTTTTTGAAAAAATATTTTTTCAGAAAAGCCCAAGTTTCTGAAAAGTAACGTTGAGTCCCAATGGATCCCAAGCCTAAGTGTGGACAAAAATTTAAAAAATATTTAAAAAAAATTAATGCAACACTTACGAATAATAATAATGTATCTAGTTAAGATTAAACTAACATCAAGATATTATTTTCAAGAAATCCCCCTCACACAGAGGCTGTTGTCAATGTAAACAAGAAGTGTAAAAACACCAGAAACATGACTCCAGGCACTGATAACCCTGGCCCGAAATCAGTTACCAATAATACACTATCTGATGCAAAACAGAGACTTCCAGGGAAGAAACTACAGAACATCAGATGGTAGATGCAGAACACTATGCCTAAACACCCAAGGGTGAAGACGTAAACATGGGGAAAAGAACAGAATTCATTCTGTTATCCAGCTAAAACTCCCAAGAAATTTTAGTAATAATATTACAGAAAATAGGCCAAAAGCATGGGAGAATAGCAAGGGGGGACTTAAAGGAAAGGGAGAGAGGAAAACACTGAACAAGCAGTGTAACTTTATAGCAAGAATGACCACAACAGGCCGTTGCCTCGAAAGTTAAAAAATTTATAGTAATTTATATATTTTTTATACTTACCAATGACCCAGACTTAGCTGGTGCCAACTCTAACAAAACCAGGGCCAAACACAAATTTTGCCCCCCAATCCCCAAAATTTGCATCCAAAACCAAAAGAAATCATGTCCTATAGGACCTCCATATTTCGCCCCTACTGCGCATGCGCAGTGTCAAGGACGTTCCGAAATTGGCGCCAATTATCATTCTTACTGGCAGAGCCTGGTCAGCGCTATGTACTCAGCGGGGAGGCAAGAGTTCCCAACTCCTGGGAGGGCCATCCCCATCTGGGTCATTGGTAAGTATAAAAAATATATAAATTACTATAAATTTTTTAACATTTTTATACTGTACCAATGACCCAGACTTAGCTGAATAGTAAAAAGGCTGGAGGGCCTAGGACATAGAGGAAAATCCAATAAGCTCAACTATATAATAAAGAGGTAACCCCTTAAGGAGAGAAGGAGTATTAGGCTTTACATGTATCTTTCTTATTTAATATTAAATTAGAAAGATACAATACCCTTTATAATTGAGCACAATAACATTCATGTTCTCTATTAACATCCAGTATAATCCTTATACTAATTATTTTTAAAGTAAGCCAATAAATAAAGTAGTCCAGAGAATTGAGACTCTTTATAATCTTTTAAAAGTGTCCGAGTGTTTGACACTTGACATATACAAATGCTTCACACCGAGCTACACTTTAAAAATATGACATGAATGAATTTTAACATTAATATTACACTTTAAAACCATCCCGGAAGCGACTCAGAAATACTGACTTTGGAGGAGGCATTCCCTTGCTTTTCACTATAAGGCAGGTGACCTAAGGGAACACCCTCCCCCCCTTCCCCTTGCCCTGGGTCAAATAGCCCAGAGCGAAGAGGGCAGCCGGACGGAGTCACTGCCGGAACAGAAAGCCTGCATAACTATAGTTGCAACTGTTTAGTGGACGACATTCTGAGCAACAGATAACGGACCTAAACAATGCAGGTCTCCAGAAATGGACTCAATATTTCTGAGATAAAAATTCGTGAATGTAGATGGCTGAGACCAATAAGCAGCCTTCATTAAATCTGTAATAGCAATACTATTAGCATAAGCCCAAGAAGTAGCAAGAGCTCTTACTTCATGAGCGGAAATCTTAAGCACAGACTGCTGAGAAGAAGATAAACTCTCATAAGCAGTACGGATAGTTAATTGAATCCATCTAGCAATAGAATGGACCGAAATGTCCCTTCTATTAGGCATCAAAGACAGAAAGAAACGTTTCCATCCCTTTCTGATAAACTGAGATCTCTGTTTATAGATACGTAATGCTCTAACAGGACAGAGTAAAGGCCTACGCCCGTCTGAAGACGGAAGAGCCTTAATAACAATAGGTTCCGGATATTTATTAGGAGCCTGATTCTTAGCTAAAAAACCCACATTAGTAGTGAAGGTGATAGTGTTCCCGACACTACGATAGTGAGAATCATCCACCGACAGTGCATGAAGCTCACTGACTCTTCTAGCAGAAGAGAAAGCTAAGAGAAAAGCTGTCTTATAAGATAAGAATTTGAAATCTACTGTCCCAAGAGGTTCAGATGGCTTTTCCTTCAATTTAAGAAGAACCCAAGCTAAATTCCATTTAGGAATTAATCTAAGAGTTCTGGGTCTATTTATCGAGAAGTTTCTAACCAACTTAGATAAAGAGACATTAGATCCAATTTGTAAACTATCATGATGTGCATAGGTATCAGATAACATAGACCTATAACCCTTAATAGTAACAGGCTGCAGTTTGATTTCGTCAAACAAGTATACTAGAAAGTTTGCAATGTCTGGTATAGAGGGATCGAAAATATCTACAGAATGATCCCTACACAAACGACGAAAAACCTTCCACTTAGCCGCATAGTTTAGCGAAGAGGAGGTCCTCCTACAGTTAGAAATCGCGTCCACTGCTCGTCCTGTAAAGTGCTTGCCATGCAAGAAGGACCGCACAATGGAAAAACGTGAAGGTTGAGACCTTGCGGGTTGTGATGAAGTTGACGCGATTTCCCCTGCGAAAGAAGATCCTCCCGTGGAGGAAGCTTTTGCGGTAGGTCCCACAACAGACACCTGAGTAGATTTATCCACGGTCTCTGTGGAGACAGAGATGCTACCAACAGAATCTTGCATTGAGATTGTTTTATCTTTAGCAATACTTGCTGAATTAACGGCGCTGGAGGATACGCATATCCTATCATTCCGTCCCAAGGAATCGACAGAGCGTCTACTGCAAATGCTCTTGGATCCGGACACGGAGACACATACGTCTGCAACTGATTGTTGAGATGTGTCACAAATAAGTCTATCATTGGCCGTTCCCATTGGTAGCAAATCTGATTGAATACTTGTTTGTTGAGAGTCCACTCCGACGGCAACAAGCGACCCTTTCGTGAAAGGGAGTCTGCTAGCACATTCAGACGACCCGGTATATGACGGACCGAAAGAAGAACCTGATGTTCTAGCGCAAACAGAAGGATTCTTTCTGTTAGATTGAACAACGGAACTGAATGAGTGCCTCCCTGATTCCGTATATACGCCACTACTGTCGTATTGTCGGATAGGATTTGGATATGAGCATTGTGAATAATGTCCATCCAATGACGTAACGCAAGCCAAATTGACATCATTTCCTTGATGTTTATGTGCTTGCCCAGGAATTGCGGATCCCAAAGACCCTGGCATCTCGAATCCGTTGGGATCAATGATGCACCCCAACCTGTTTGACTGGCATCCGTCATAATGGTAAAACTCGGATCCGGCAACTGCAGCGGAACTCCCTGAGTTAACCACTGAATGTTTGCCCAAGTCTGAATCTCTTGTTTCACTTGATCTGACAAGAGAACGTCTACGTCGAGCGAATGAATTTTCACACTCCAATTCTGAGTCAAGAAAATTTGGAGAGGACGCGTGCGTAACCGCCCCATCTGAATGAGATCCGCAGCGGCTCCGCACAGACCTATCAGTCTCATAAATTCTTTCGCTGTGACTTTGTCTGCGTGCAGACAATAGCGAGCGTAACAACTGACTAATTTCGCTCTGGTTAACGGCAGACGAACGAGATTGTTGTGCGTCTCGAAGCTCATTCCCAGATGTGTGAATGACTTGGACGGCACCAGATCCGACTTCTCCTCGTTTACTATAAAACCGAGACGTCGGAGCAATAGAAGTAGATTCCGAACACCGTTCTGAAGCGTTAACTCGTTGCCGTACCTCTGAAGAATGTCGTCCAGGTAGGCCGACGTTACCGCAGACGAATGAGCTCGGAAATAGATCATTACCGAGTTCATTACCCGAGTGAAAGCCCAGGGTGCTAGATTCAGTCCGAAGCACATCGCCCGGAATTGATACACCACTCCTAGGACTGCGAAGCGTAGATACTTTCTGAATGTCGGATGTACCATGACGTGAAAGTACGCATCTTTGAGATCTATGCTTGTTGCATAATCGTTCACCCGAATACTCCCTCTGACCGACCGGATCGTCTCCATATAAAACTTCGGAACGACGATCAGCTTGTTTATCCAGCTCAAATCTATGACTGGACGGAACGAGCCGTCTGGTTTCGGAACCAGAAACAGATGGCTGTAGAATCCCGGAGTCTCCTGGTTTTCTACGACCTCTGCCGCGTTCTTCATTAAAAGAGACTGCGACTCTGATAATAGAGCGTCTCTTTTCTGCGGATTTGACGGAAGTTGAGTCCACTTTGGACTTCGAGTTAATGGAGGCTTTCGTTTGAAGGATATCTTTAGACCTTCCGAAGTCACTCCTCTCACCCAAGGGTCGTCCGTAATCAACGCCCATTCTTGTGAAAAGCTCGACAACCTTCCGCCAACCGGTACGCGATAGAGGTTTAAGCCATCACCTCCTGGACCTGCGAGGCCTGCGGTAGGAGAAACCATGTCCTCCACGACCCGCACCTCGTCCCGTCGACCTCGGGGCGTCCGACCGGTTGTCCCGGCCCGAAGGACGTCCCGAACGTGAGTCGCTACCCTGACGGTCTCTCGAATAAGACCAAGAGGACGCACCGGAACCTCTATAGGAACCTCTTTTGGGCGCATTAGACCCAGAAGTGCCTGTCTTATTCTTGTCTGCCGTATCTGACTTCTTAGAAGCAGATTTGAACAACAGAGAATCCGAAGCTTTCTTTGTAATTTTATCATAAATAGCAGAAAGCTTGCTGTCAAAGAGAAGTTCTCCGGAGACCGAAGCGACTCTGAGAGAGTTCTTCACCTTAGTATCCACGAGTGTGGATGTAGCTAGGGCTGCGTCACGTCTAACCAACTCCAGGTTTGCCACTGAAAGGTCGGAGTTACACGTGGAATAAGCTACTGCCCTTGAAAGAAGTCTTAAAGAGGATTGTATATCCTGAAATTCTTTCCCTTGAAGGCGCAATGATAACGCCTTAGTAAGGTGATCTGCGTAAGATAAGGCATCTAAATTGGCTCTGTTAGACGAAATAGCTGCTTCCAACACCGCGGTTGGAATAGAAGCCGACGACGGTAATGATAGCTCTAAGTCTTCCGCCTCGTCGTCCATACGCAGAGGAACTCTCGGAATACCCTGTCCTGCCGTGTCGAATTTAATCCTTGCATTAATGAAAGGCAGGTTGAGAGTATTGGCGGACAAGAAACCTGCTTTCCCCGTTTTGGAAGCAAGTTTAAATATAGCATCGTTCAATAATTCAAATGTTCTTGCAACATTATTGGACTGCGACGGAAACTCGGGAGCGATGTCCCTGAACCGCTCAAAAAATTCAGAGTCCAATGGCGCTATAATCCTCTTGTCCGGAACCGCAGCAGTCTGGCCCGACGGAACAACTTGAGGGAGAAAGTGCCAGATGAAGTCCACGGCAGCTTTATGTTGTTCCGAAAGGGATAGCTCCAAATCATCCGTATCCCTTTCACCATCCGGTCGGACCTCATGATGCTCCCGGTCGTCCGCCCCCGATGCTTCGGCGGAGCGTACCGACCCAGCGCCGTCGGATAATCCCGATCCGACACCGTTTCTGTCGGCTGCTGGGATGCTGCGATAAGTTGTGCTATCTGCACAAGTACGTCCGGCATCGAGACCTGCGGAGGCGCAGTCTTTCGCTGCTT
Organism: Pictodentalium vernedei; assembly: GCA_031216915.1. Lineage (NCBI taxonomy): Eukaryota > Metazoa > Mollusca > Scaphopoda > Dentaliida > Dentaliidae > Pictodentalium > Pictodentalium vernedei. Next base: position 355,154,776 of record CM062292.1, on the reverse strand, counting down.
CGCCGAGGGCAGCTCCGCATCAGATGGCTCCCGCATACTTTTTCTATGCGAACGTCCGGAGTCCATCGGCCCCGTGTCCCTGGCTGCCGGATGGTGTGACCTGGTCGCCGAAGAATCCCTGATCGGCGAAGCTGGTAAGATATCGGCGGTCACGCAGCCAAGGTGCGGTTGTGTGCGCTGACGAGAAGAAGAAGCCTGAGCAGTCTCCACGGACTGCCTATACAACGGAGCGTCCCGAGCGACGGACGTATGCTCTGCTTGCGACACATTTTGTACCACAACATCTGGTCCCAGATGTTGTTGTACGAGAGAGGGGCCTCTCTCGCTCGCGGCCCGGCTGGACCTGGACAAGCTAGGAACCGGACTCAAAGGCTTCCTCCGATCTCGCCTACTATCCGCCGTTACTGGGTGTGCACATTGAATGTTTATAGTGCTCGCATCACCCAACATCTCCTCCTGGACCGCATCGGACGAACCCGGCTGCCGAACCATTCGGTGAATGGACGCTACACCGGGCGAGCTAGCGGACGACATTTGTTTAATCTCCATGAGCACTTTTGCCGCTAGCTCTGTATTCATTTGTGACGACAGAAGCGCACTTGCAGAAGATAACATGGAAACATCACCCTGTTCTTGTTCCTCTGAAATAGAAACTGAGAGAGTAGAGTGACCTTGCGGAGAAAGAGCTGGCATAGCCCTTTCTCCAGAAACAACATACCGTGACACACGTTTCCAATGTTTGTCATCCCAATATTGACATATAGAACAGGGATTAGTGCGAGAACACTGACTACAATTAATACAATGATCATGAAAGTCGGAGGAAGATTTCTTCCTATTACAATTTGAACAATATCCTTTCATTGTGAAAAGTCAAAAACAAGTCCTAGTTACTCGCACAAACCCCTGACACAAAGATACATAATAACATGATCCATTAATAATGAAAAAACAATTGTAAATCAAAATAATTTTGAAAAAATATTTTTTCAGCGAAGCCCAAGTTTCTGAAAAGTAACGTTGAGCCCCGATGGATCCGATGGCTAAGTGTGGTCAAAAATTTTAAATTTATATTAAATAATTAATGCGACACTTACGGATAATAGAAATGTATCTTATAGTGAGATAAACTACACCAAAGGCAAACAGCCCCCCTCAAAAAAGGCTGTTGCCAATGTAAACAAACAGTGTAAAACACCAGAAAACATGACTCCAGGCACTGAAAAAATTGGCCCGAAATCAGTCATCAAAATTACACTCTATCTGATGCAAGACAGAGACTCCCAGGGGAGAATCTGCAGAACATCAGATGGAAGATGCAGAACACAACGTTATACACCCATGGGTGAAAACGTAACTATGGGGAAAATAACAGAAAACATTCTGTAACCAAGCAACTCTCCCAAGAGAATTTTAGAAATGAACTTTCTCAAAAATATGCCAAAAGCATGGGAGAATTGCAAGGGGGGACATAGAAGGCCAGGGGAGAGGAAACACTGAATAAGCAGTGCAACTTTTTAGCAAGAATGACAACAAGAGGCCCATGCCTCGAAAATAGGCAACTTAACATAATTTCATAAAAAATTTTAAGTACAGCCCTGATTATTTTTTGTCACTCCTTTTTCCTCTCCTCCTTCTATATCCTCCTTAGAATCACCATTTCTCCAATAATTACGTGTCTGGCATCCTTTAAACTGAGATTTACAAGCACAAAGATCAGTGAGATGTTGACTGATGAAGGGCCAAACAGAGAATGATAATTGGCGCCAATTTCCGGACGTCCTTGACACTGCGCATGCGCAGTGGGGGCGTAGTATGGAGGTCCTATAGGACATGATTTCTTTTGGTTTTGGATGCAAATTTTGGGGATTGGGGGGCAAAATTTGTGTTTGGCCCTGGTTTTGTTAGAGTTAGCACCAGCTAAGTCTGGGTCATTGGTACAGTATAAAAATATAGGTAACTTAACACAATTTCATTAAAAAATTTTAAGTTACAGCCCTGATTATTTTCTGTCACTCATTTTTCCTCTCCTCCTTCTATATCCTCCTTAGTACCACCATTTCTCTAATATTTATGTGTCTGGCATCATTTAAACTGAGATTTACAAGCACAAAGATCAGTCAGATGTTAACTGATGAAGGGCCAAACAAAGAATGATTAATGGCGCCAATTTCGGGACGTCCTTGACACTGCGCATGCGCAGTAGAGGCGAAGTATGGAGGGCCATTCAGGACATGATTTCAGTGGTTTTAGATGCAAATTTTGGGGATTGGGGGGCAAAATTTGTGTTTGGCCCTAGATTTTTAAAAGTTATCACCAGCAACTATGTCTGGGTCATTGGTACAGTATAAAAATATCAAGTTGTGTCATGTTGAAAGACTTTATTACACACCTGTTCTATGAAATCCCCATCTACTGCAATGCTAAACCATGCAGAAAATGAAAATCTGTTCTTTGACAAACTATTTTTAATTAGAAGCAAAATTTCGCTGGAATTTTCTACAAATTGTGCAACCCCAACACAATTTGAATCACTAGCAATAGCTGAAAATCGTCCCCTGAGTTCCAGTGTGTGCGATGTGCCAGTAGACCCATAGAATATATTGGAACTCAGGAGACAAAATAGTAACACAGGTTCCCCTCACAAATTTTTTTGGCAATAAAATGTGTTGTTTTGTTGATAGTTGTCAAATGAATTGCTGAGTGTGTTTCAAATAATTGTTTTTATAGATGTGAAGGCATGTAATAAACACAGAACGACATGCATGTGAATGGGTTAGTTGATATGGCACTCGTGCCATCACGGAAGGATAAAACTCTAGGCCTGTGGTCTCTCGTTTTCTCCTTCTGTACTGGCACTCATGCCATATCTAATAACCCTTTACCCAACACAGACGATATCAAAATTTATTATTTAAAATATCATTTTTAGCTCAACTTTGACGAAGTCAAATTTGAGCTATTGTCATGGCCCGTCGTCCGTCTGTCCGTCCGTCTGTCCGTCTGTCCGTACGTCAACAATTGGCTATGGCTCAGGCTAGAGGTCGTATTTATGAACCAATCTTTACGAAACTTCTTGTGTACCTTTGTTATGACCCTGGGACGGGAACGAGTGTTTTTAGGTGTGGTCCGAAATTCAAGATGGCTGCCAGTGGCCATTTTGTACCGATGATGCAAAAATCAGTTTTTTGTACAGAACTTCTGTATGAAAGTTCTGATTTGAATAAAGTTTTGTATAAATGTTTAGTACCATGGGATACATCACATATAATACGGGTTTTTTTCTCGTGCGTAAATTATGCAAATTAGACTGACTTTGATTTATTTAGTGTTACTTTCAGAGCTGTAAGTGCCAGGCTGCTATGGCTCGGGCTAGAGGCCGTATTTATGAACCGATCTTTACGATCCTTCTTGGGTACCTTTGTTATGACCGTGGGACGAGAACGAGTGTTTTTGGGTGCGGTCCAAAATTCAAGATGGCTGCCAGCTGCCATTTTGTACCGACGATGCAGAAATCTGTTTTTTGTACAGAACTTCCATATGAAAGCTCTGATTTGAATAATTTTTTGTATGAATGTTTAGTACCATGGGATACATCACATATAATACGGGTTTTTTTCTCGTACGTAAATTGTGCAAATTAGACTAATTTTGATGTTTTTTGGGGTTACTTTCAGCACTGTAAGTGCAAATGCCAATACGGCTCGGGCTAGAGGCCGTATTTATGAACCGATCTTTACGAAACTTCTTGGGTACCTTTGGTATCACCGTGGGACGAGAACGAGTGTTTTGGGGTCCGGTCCGAAATTCAAGATGGCCGATGGCAGCCATTTTGTACAAAATTAGGTGCAATCAGATTTTTGCACAGAACTTCCATATGAAAGCCCTGATTTGAATAATTTTTTTGTGTGAATGTTTAGTACCATGGGATGCATCACATATAATACGGGGTTTTTTCTCGTGCAGAAATTATGCAAATTAGATGAACTTTGATTTTTTCAGTGCGACTTACACACAGTAAGTACACATGTCAATACGGCTCAGACTAGAGTCTGTATTTATGAACTGATCTTCACGAAATGTCTTGGGTACCTTTGTTATCACCTTGGGACGAGAACGAGTGTTTCTGGGTGCGGTCTAAAATTCAAGATGGCTGCCAGTGGCCATTTTGTACCGAAATTAGGTCTAATCAGTTTTTTGTACACATCTTCTATACAGCTCAGACTAGAGGCCATATTTATGAACCAATCTTTACGAAACTTCTTGGGTACCTTTGTTATCACCGTGGGATGAGAGTGAGTGTTTTTGGGTGTGGTCCGAAATTCAAGATGGCCACCAGCAGCCATTTTGTACCAAAATTAGTGCAATCAGTCTTTTGTATAGAACTTCTGTATGAAAGTTCTGATTTGAATAAATTTTTGTATGAATGTTTAGTAACATGGAATACATCACATATTGTAAGGGGTTTTTTTTCGTGCAGAAATTATGCAAATTAGATGAACTTTGATTTATTCAGTGCTACTTACACAATGTAAGCACACATGTCAATACGGCTCAGGGTAGAGGCTGTATTTATGAACCGATCTTCACAAAACTTCTTGGGTACCTTTGTTATCTCCTTGGGAAGAGAATGAGTGTTTCTGGGTACGGTCCAAAATTCAAGATGGCTGCCAGTGGCCATTTTGTACCGAAATTAGGTTTTTTTGTCACAAGTTCTATACAGCTCGTATTTATGAACTGATCTTCACAAAACTTCTTGAGTACTTTTGTTTTCACCTTGGGACAGGAACGAGTGTGTTTTGAGGTGCCTTTGTTATCACTGTGCTATGAGAACAAATATTTTGGGGTTCAGTCAGACCCACTCTGGGTCTCAAAGATTTTTTCTAGTTCAGCATCTGACTGTCACCCACCTTTACAATACTTTACCTATACATTTGTTACAGGCAACGGTCAGTATTTATATACAGACCGTTACAATACTTTATATGTACCTTTGTTATCAGGTCATTACCTAGATGTTTGTCATTGCTGTGTCACATACTATACATGTACATGTCTTTGTCTTGACAAGTTGAGCTACAGTGTCATTGACACTTTCATTTCAAATTTAAAAAAAAATTTCAACAAAGCCATATCATGTGACCCCTCGTTGGAACGAGCTCGATGAGCTCGTTCCAATGAGTGGTCACATGGTATGGTTTTGTTGAAATTTTTTGAAAAATAATATTTTTTCAACTGCTGAATTTGCATATTACGTGGGCAGATGCGGGCGATTCGTTGGGTAAAGGGTTAACCCCTTCACACGCGTGTGTCATTCTGTGTATTTTTACAAGCACAATGAACACTTTTTACCATTTAGTCAGCAAAATCCATAACCATGATTTCTCAAAAATAGTTGTTAACAAACAAAAATGCTACACTCAACTGATCAAACTAATGGGATTCTATTTCCATTTCTTTCATCCCAATGGCTTGTGAGGGGATTCCATCAATATGAAGGAAATTGTACAGAATGGTTAAAAAAAATTACACTCAGCTCAATTATACTTTATCCATCAGGCAATGATAATTTGAACCAAATTCAATTCAGTTCTGTTCATCAATTCACCTAATGGATAGTTGCATGGTTTACAACTACAACTAGGGAATTACCATATTTACTCTATGTATTGGGACAGCTAAAAATAAATATTTTCACTGATGTCCCACATCTTAGAAAATGGGGAAAAAACACAACCTGGTCTTGTTTGGATGCTGAATCAAGTTGTGTGTGATTCGTTTTCCATCACTATATACGAAAATCACCATCCAATTTTTTATTAGATTTTTATTTTTTGCTTCCAAAACATAGCTTATGCCCCTCACTGGAACGAGCGCATTGCGCTTGTTCTAATGAGGGTCATAAGCTATGTTTTGGAAGCCAAAAATAAAAATTTTTAGTTACAGAAGAATTCTTTTTATGAGTGTCATCTGCCACTAGCGTTCGGTAAAGGGTTGAAGACTGTCACAATGTAATATTAAATAGTCTTCCTCATGCTAGTCCGGACTGTAAATATTAAAAGTTAGGAACAGATTTAAATAAAAACAACACAAATCAGTATGTATTATCAATTTTGTATTGTTTAAAAAGGAAAATTAAACACAAACTTAGCTTTAATATTGAGCATTTTGCACCATTTTCAAGTGACTGGGCCAACAGGAAACACGTCTCCCGAGTGTCCCAAACATTGGAGCATAAAAAAAATAATATTTTTCTGGAAAAAATGTGTGTCCCAAATTATAGAGTGTCCCAATATATAGAGTAAATATGGTATATATTTTTTAGTGGGCTATGGTCTCTTTAAATACACAACGTTGCTTCATTCATAATTTTTAGAAACATGCAAACAACACTGAGATAAACGTTACATTTTAAAATTGTCTCCTTGTCACTTTAAAATATTGCATTTTGGTCTTTTGCATTGGCATTGTTTATGTACTGGATCGGGAATACCCTGCAACATGGAATGTATGTTGAGGAAAACTAGATGCATCCTTCATTCCAGATTTATCAGTTTGGCCCTTTGAAGGGAATGACATGTGATTATCAATTATACTAAAATAGTCTTGTCAGGCAAGAGTGCATTCATTTCTCATGAAGTCATGTGAATTTTATTGTCACTACAAGTACTACCATGCCTTGCCTAAAGGTAACTGCCGAAGTATTTACAATGCAACTTTAAGTTTGTCCAAAGATTGCATTTTGAGACACCAGCTCTTTGGCCTCCTCAGTGTTAACAGATATTCTGATTCACCACCAAATCCACGACAAGCTAAAAATTGTATTTCGGACAGTTAGATTTCCAAATATATTCTTCATTAGGACTTGGCAAGTCTGCAATGTTCCCAAATAAGACCAATCTAAATGCCCAATTAGCTAAAATTTTGCTTGCTTTTCCTCTGGCCAACTCTATTTGTGATTATTGGCTGGAATGTTTGGAATTGACATTTAATTATATTACCTATTTCAGGGATTGTGCTAACATGACAAAAAATAAGTTGGGCACAAATACTGTATTTTGGTTACAGTGTTTACCATTGCTAATTTGGGTTAATTTCAGGCCTGAAAATAAGCAGTCAGACATTTGCAGAATGATGTCCCCAGAGGGTGAATTTGATCATGCTATCCCATACAGTGGGCCAGTTTATCCTCTGGTACCTCTTCCTGTTTCGTTTTGAGACCCTGATTCAGATCGAGGTTCACAGAGCCCTGCTGTGCAGGTAGTATCACTATATTCACCCTCTCCATTTGCAGATGACAGTCTGCTTATTTTCTGGCTTGGTTAATTTAATGGCCTGCTGTTAGGCCAAAAAAGGTTTGGGTTCTCATGCAATCCCTCATTGTAATTGTTCCCTGTCATGGAACATTTTATTGGCTTGCAGTGTCTTCCCAAATTAATTTGAAGTTATGAGACTTTGAAATTTGACCTCTTTTCATTGATGTATATTTATTTGCATGTTTTCTATTTTCAATAAAGCATGAATAAAATACATTGCAAACTTGAAATAATAAAATTTATATGTTATTTTACCCAAATTAACAAAATTCATAAATTTGTCCTTGGGTGCTATTCAAAGCCTTCTTGCACTCTAGGGATGAAATACACTACCACCCATGCTATTCTGTAGATTATGAGGCCTAAAGCATAAAACAAACCAAGGATATGAACTTTTGATGGCAAAGAAATAATTTCAAATATAAAAAATAAAATAAAAAATAAAATTAAAAAAAACATTAAAAAAACACGCTTCCCACATGCAATTTTACAAAAAATAGCCTGAGAAACTGAACATCTACTTTGTTGGGCCTTATTCTGAATTTTATTTTTAAGATACAAGTGATAGGATGTATACAGATAAGAAAGCTAATAAATACAGACCAATGAATCCATCAGACTTCCAATTTGTTGAACATCAGTTACAGCAAGAGATACAGCAAAAGTACTCTAAGGGGGATAACTCAATATCTCCACCAGACATCATGATGCAGTCAATTTACAGCCAAGGTATGTGGTCGGACATAATATTATTCAGTTGTTTGGCTTTCATTGCAGTATTAATTGACTTAATCAGTTACCTTTCACACAAATAGTAGAGTAACAGTATCTCATCATTTTTACTTTTAATGTTTTTGATGAATTTTACAGGAACAGTGATGCGAGTGGGAAAAATACCTATTCTCTGTGTCTTCTCCCTGTAGTGCTGCCATCAGAGGATGAAAGAGCAGCGTGTAGAGTAGAGACCATACAATTGAATATTTATATACTGAAACCAATGGGCCAGCCTTAGCTGGTGCAACCTCAATATTATTTAGGGCCAAACACAAATTTTGAACCCCCAATCCCCAAAATTTGCATACAAAACCAAAAATTGAAAATCCTTTCTAGCCCTCCATACTTTTAGTACTTGTTCATGCACAGTACCCAGGAAGAGACCAGAATTCTTCTGTTTGGCCCAAAGTCAGTAACAACTGAACTGACATCTATGCTTTAAATTCTCATTTTTAGCCTAACTTGACAAAGTCAAGATAAGATATTGCCTTCACGCGTGCGGAGGTCTGTTGGTCTGTGAGTCTGTTCACATTTTCCTTTAGCACAGGCTTCACCCCGTGGTTCTTGTCCGATCATCACAAATTTTCATATGCAGGTTTGAACTAATGCTTAGATGAGAATGTCCCCTTTTGGTCACGATCGGTCAACCATGATGGCTGCCTGAGCCCAAAACTCGAAAACCTTTAGCACAGTCTTCAGGTCATATTTATGAAGAGATTTCATTGTAACTTGGTAGGACGACTGTATAATGTCTAGATGAGAACGTCCCCTTTTGGTCATGATCTGTCACCCATGACGGCTGCCCAAGCCCAAAACCCAAAAACTTTTAGCACAGCCTACAGGTCATATTTAATATGGAGGGATTTCATTGTAATTTGGTAGGATGACTCCATATGATGTCTAGTTGAGAAGTTTCCCATTTGGCCTCGATCTGTCAACTGTGATGGCTGCCCGAGCCCAAAACCCCAAAACCTTTAGCACAGCCTACAGGTCATATTTATGAAGGGATTTCATTGTAACTTGGTAGGATGACTCCATATAATGTCTAGATGAGAACGCCCCCTTTTGATCATGATTGGTCAACTGTGATGGCTACAGGGCCCGAAGCCCAAAAACCTTTAGCACAGTCTACAGCTTGTATTTATGAAGGGATTTCATAGTAACTTGATAGGATGATTCCAGATAATGTCTAGATGAGAATGTCCCCGTTTTGGTAGCGATCATTCAACCGTGATGGCTGCCCGAACCCAAAACCCCAAAACCTTTAGCATAGACTACTGGTCGTATTTTAATGCCCCCCCCAACCCCCCATTACTTTTTCACCTTGTCTGTCCATCGTCCGGTGTCCATCTGTTAAAATTTGGTTTCTGTCAACTAAAGAACTTCTTATTGGATCAAATCATAATATTTTTATACTGTACCAATGACCCAGACATAGCTGGTGCTAATTCTCAAATATCTAGGGCCAAACACAAATTTTGCCCCCCAATCTCCAAAATTTGCATCTAAAACCGAAAAAATCATGTCCTAAATGGTCCTCCATACTTTTCCTCCACTGCGCATGCGCAGTGTCAAGGAGGTCTCGAAATTGGCGACAATTATCATTCTTTGTTTGGCCCTTCATCAGTTCACATCTGACTGATATTTGTGTTTGTAAATCTCAGTTTAAATGATGCCAGAAACATAAATATTAGAGAAATGGTGGATCTAAAGAGGAAATAGTAGGAGGAGAGGAAAAATGAGTGGCAGGAAATAATCAGGGCTGTAACTTAAAATTTTTTTACGAAATTATGTTATGTTGCATAATTTCGAGGCATGGGCCTGTTGTTGTCATTCTTGCTATAAAGTTACACTGCTTGTTCAGTGTTTCTTCTCTCCCTTTCCTTTAAGTCCCCCCTTGCTATTCTCCCATGCTTTTGGCATATTTTCTGTAATATTATTACGAAAATTTCTTGGGAGTTTTAGCTGGGTAACAGAATGAATTCTGTTCTTTTCCCCATGTTTATGTCCTCACCCATGGGTGTTTAGGCATAGTGTTCTGCATCTACCATCTGATGTTCTGCAGTTTCTTCCCTGGAAGTCTCTGTTTTGCATCAGATAGTGTGTTATTGGTAACTGATTTCGGGCCATGGTTATCAGTGCCTGGAGTCATGTTTCTGGTGTTTATACACTTCTTGTTTACATTGACATCGGTTTCTGTTGAGAGGGATTTTCTTGTCTTTGTATTAGCTTAATCATAACAAGATACATTATTATTATACGTAAGTGTTGCATTAATTTTTTTGTAATATTTTAAACATTTTTGTCCATACTTAGGCTTTTTGGGATCCATTGGGGCTCAATGTTACTTTCAAAAACTTGGGCTTTTCTGAAAAAATATTTTTTCAAAAAATTTTTTTGATTTCAATTATTTTTTCTATATTAATGGATCATGTTATTATGTATCTTTGTTTTCAGGGGTTGGTGCGAGTACTAGGACTTTTTGTGTTCTTTTCACAATGAAAGGATATTGTTCAAATTGTAATAAGAGGAAATCTTCCTCTGACTTTCATAATCATTGTATTAATTGAAGTCAGTGTACTCGCACTAACTCCTGTTCAGTATGTGTCACTTGGGATGACAAACATTGGAAACGTGTGTCACGGTATGTTGTTAGCGGGGAAAAGGCCATGCCGGTCCTTTCTCCGCAGGGTCACTCTAGTTTATCAATCTCTATTTCAGAGGAACAAGAACAGGGTGATGTTTCCGTGATGTCTTCCAAAAGTGTGCCTCTGTCGTCACAGTTAAATGAAGAGCTAGCGGCAAAAGTGCTCATGGAAATACGTCTATTGCCTAAGAGGTCCCTAGTAGGATCGACGGCATTGGCGTCCGCTAGCTCGCCCGGTGTAGCGACCATTCATCGAATGGCTCGGCAGCCGGGTTCGTCCGTTGCAGTCCAGGAAGGAGATTTGGGTGATGCGAGCACTATAATAAGACAAAGTGCACACCCAGTGACGACGGATCAGAGGAGAGAACGGAGGAAGCCTATTAGTCTGGTTCCTAGCTCGTCCAGGTCCATCCGGGCTGCGAGCGAGAGAGGTTCCTCTCTCGTACAACAACAACTGGGACCAGATGTTGTGGTACAAACGTTTCGCATTCGGAGCATATGTCCGCCGCTCGGGACGCTCCGTTATATAGACAGTCCGGAGAGACTGTCGATAAGGCTTTCTCATCCTCACGGCAGTGCACACGACCACACCTTGGCTACATGACCACGGATATCCAGCCAGCTTCGCCGATCAGGGATTCCACAGCGACCAGGTCACGCCATCCGGAAGCCAGGGACACGAGGCCTGTAGACTCTGGACGTTCGCATAAAAGAAGTGTGCAGGAGTCAACGTACACGGAGCTTCCAGTGGCAAAGCAACGTAAGACCGCTACTCCATAGGCCTCAGTGACGGACGTGCTATCCCAAATAGCACAACTTATCGCAGCATCCCAGCAAATGACAGAATCTCTGTCGGATCAGGAATTATCCGACGACGCTGGGTCGGTACGCTCCGCCGAAGCATCGGGTACGGACGACCGAGAACTTCATAGGGTCCGACAGGATGGCGAAAGGGATTCGGAGGATTTGGAGCTTTCCCTTTCGGAACAACATAAACCTGCCATAGATTTTATCCGGCATTACCTTCTAGAGGTTGTTCCGTCGGACCAGAATGCTGCGATGCCGGATAAGAGACTGATAGCGTCATTGGACACAGAATTTTTTGATCAGTTCAGGGACATCGTCCCTGAGTTTCCGGCACAGTCCAATAAGGTCACAAGAACATTTGAATTATTGAACGACGCTATTTATAAGCTTGCTACCAAAACGGGCAAGTCTGGTTTCTTATTCGCAAATGCCCTAAATCTGCCTTTCATCAATTCAAGGAATAAATTCGAAACTGCAGGACAGGGCATACCGAGAGTTCCTCTGCGTCTTGACGACGAGGCTGAAGACTTGGAATTGTCTATACCGTCGTCTATGTCAATTCCAACCACGACGTTGGAAACGACAATAATGTCCAACAGAGTTAACTTAGATGCCTTATCATATGCAGATCACCTTACTAAGGCGTTATCATTACGTCTTCAAGGGAAAGAATTCCAGGATATACAATCCTCATTAAGACTTCTTTCAAGGGCAGTAGCTTATTCCACGTATAACAGTGGCAAACCTGGAGTTGGTTAGACGTGACGCAGCCCTAGCTACATCCACGCGCGTGGATAGTAAGGTGAAGAACTCTCTCAGAGTCGCTTCGGTCTCTGGAGAGCTTCTCTTCAACGGCAAGCTTTCAGCAATCTATGATAAGATAACTAAGAATCTCTGCTTTTCAAATCCGCTTCCAAAAAGCCGGATACAGCAGAAAAGAGTAAGACAGGCACTTCTGGGACAAGTACGCCCAAGAGAAGTTCCTATAGAGGTTCCTATGCGTCCTCTAGGTCTTATTCTAGAGACCGTCAAGGCAGCGACTCTCGTGGGGGCCGTTCTTCTGGCCGAGATTACCTGTCAGACGTCCCTAGGTCGACGGGGCGAAGTTCGGGTCGTGGAGGACGTAGTTTCTCCTTCCGCAAGCCTCGCAGGTCCAGGAGGTGATGGTTTGAACCTCTATCGTGTTCCGGTAGGTGGAAGATTATCGAGTTTTATAAACGAATGGGCGTCAATTACGGACGACCCCTGGGTTCGAGGAGTAATTTCGGAAGGACTAAGAATATCCTTCAAACGAAAGCCTCCATTAACTCCAAGTCCAAAATGGACTCAGCTTCCGTCGAATCCGCAGAAAAGAGATGCTCTTTTATCACAAGTACAGTCTCTTCTGAAGAAGAACGCGGTAGAGGTCGTAGAAGACCAGGAATCACCGGGTTTCTACAGCCATCTGTTTCTGGTTCCGAAACCAGACGGCTCGTTCCGTCCAGTCATAGATCTGAGCTGGATAAACAAGCTGATCGTCGCTCCGAAGTTCTATATGGAGACAATTCGATCAGTCAGAGCGAGTATTCGGGTGAACGACTATGCTACAAGCATAGATCTCAAGGATGCCTGCTTTCACGTCATGGCACATCCGACATTCAGAAAGTATCTACGCTTCGCAGTCCTAGGAGTTATATATCAGTTCCGAGCGATGTGCTTCGGTTTGAACCTAGTGCCCTGGGCTTTCACTCGAATAATGAACTCGGTAATGATATATTTCCGAGCTCATTTGTCTGCGGTAACGTCGGCCTACCTGGACGACATTCTTCAGAGGTACGGCAACGAGTTAACGCTTCAGAACGATGTGCAGAATCTGCTTCTATTACTCCGACGTCTCGGTTTTATAATAAACAAGGAGAAGTCTGATCTGGTGCCGTCCAAGTCATTCACTCATCTGGGAATGAGCTTCGAGATGCACAACAATCTCGTTCGTCTGCCGTTAACCAGAGCGAAATTAATCAGTTGTTACGCTCGCTATTGTCTTCACTCAGACAAAGTCACAGCGAGAGAGTTCATGAGACTGATAGGTCTGTGCGGAGCCACTGCATATCTCATTCCGATGGGGCGGTTACACACTCGTCCTCTCCAAATTTTCTTGACTCAGAATTGGAGTGTAAAGATTCATTCGCTCGATATAGACGTTCTCTTGTCAAATCAAGTGAAACAAGAGATTCAGACTTGGGCAAACATTCAGTGATTGACTCAGGGAGTCTCACTGCAGTTGCCGGATCCGAGTTTTACGATTATGATGGATGCCAGTCAAACAAACAGGTTGGGGTGCAACATTGATCCCAACGGATTCGAAGTGCCAGGGTCTTTGGGATCCGCAGTTTCTAGGCAAGCACATAAACATCAAGGAAATGATGTCAATTTGGCTTGTACTACGTCATTGGATGAACATTATTCAGAAAGCACATGTCCAAATCCTGTCCGACAATACGACAGTAGTAGCGTATATTCGGAACCAGGGAGGCACTCATTACGTTCCGTTATTCAATCTAACGGAGAGAATCCTTCTGTTTGTTCTAGAACACCAAGTTCTACTTTCGGTCCGTCATATTCCGGGTCGTCTTAATGTATTAGCAGACTCCCTTTCACGGAAGGGTCGCTTGTTGCCGTCAGAATGGACTCTCAACAAACAGGTATTCAATCAGATTTGCTACCAATGGGAGTGGCCAATGATAGACTTATTTGTGACACAACTCAACAATCAGTTGCAGACGTATGTGTCGCCATGTCCCCGAGCATATGCAGTAGACGCTCTATCGATCTCATGGGACGGAATGATAGGATATACGTATCCTCCAGTGCCGTTGATTCAGCAGATATTGCTAAAGATAAAACAATCTGAATGCAAAATTCTATTGGTAGCATCTCTCTCTCCACAGAGACCATGGATAAATCTACTCAGGTGTCTGCTGTGGGACTTACAGCGAAAACTTCCTCCACGAGAGGATCTTCTTTCGCAGGGGAGATCGCGTCAACTACATCACAACCCGCAAGGTCTCAACCTTCACGTATTTCCGTTGTGCGGTCCTTCTTGCACGGCAAGCATTTTACAGGACGAGCAGTGGACGCGATTTCTAACTGTAGGAGGACCTCCTCTTTGCTAAACTATGTGGCTAAGTGGAAGGTCTTTTGTCGTTGGTGTAGGGATCATTCTGTTGATATTTTTGATCCCTCCATACCAGACATTGCAAACTTTCTAGTATACTTGTTTGACGAGATCAAACTGCAGCCTGTTACTATTAAAGGTTATAGGTCTGTGTTATCTGATACCTATGCACACCATGATAGTTTACAAATTGGATCTAATGTCTCTTTATCTAAATTAGTTAGAAACTTCTCGATAAATAGACCTAGAACCCTTAGATTAATTCCTAAATGGAATTTAGCTTGGGTTCTTCTTAAACTAAAAGAAAAGCCATTTGAGCCTCTTGAGACAGTAGATTTCAAATTCTTGTCTTATAAGACAGCATTTCTCTTAGCTTTCTCTTCTGCTAGAAGAGTCAGTGAGCTTCATGCACTATCTGTGGATGATTCTCACTATCGTACTGTCGGGAACACTATTAACTTTACTACTAATGTTGGATTTTTGGCTAAGAATCAGGCTCCTAATAAATATCCGGAACCTATTGTTTTTAAGGCCCTTCCGTCTTCAGACGGGCATAGGCCTTTACTCTGTCCGGTTAGAGCTTTACGTATTTATAAACGAAGATCTCAGTTTATCAGAAAGGGACGAAAACGCTTCTTTCTGTCTCTGATGCCTAATAGAAAGGACATTACGGTCCATTCTATTGCTAGATGGATTCAATTAACTATCCGTACTGCTTATGATAATCTATCTTCAACTCAGCAGTCTGTGCTTAAGATTTTGGCTCATGAAGTAAGAGCTCTTTCTACATCTTGGACTTATGCAAATAGTGTTGCTATTACAGATTTAATGAAGGCTGCATATTGGTCTCAGCCATCCACATTCACAAATTTTTATCTCAGAAATATTGAGTCCATTTCTGGAGACCTGCATTGTTTAGGTCCGTTATCTGTTGCTCAGAATGTCGTCCACTAAACAGTTGCAACTATAGTTATGCAGGCTTTCTGTTCCGGCAGTGACTCCGCCCTGCTGCCCTCTTCGCTCTGGGCTATTTGACCCAGGGGAAGGGGGGGGGGAGGGTGTTCCCTTAGGTCACCTGCTTTATAGTGAAAAGCAAGGGGATACCTCCTCCGGAGTCAGTAATTCTGAGTCATTACCGGGATGGTTTTAAAGTGTAAAGTTAATGTTTAAAATTCTTTCATGTCATATTTTTAAAGTGTAGCTCGGTGTGAAGCATTTGTATATGTCACGTGTCAAACGGGCGTTAATATACAATCCTCGGACACTTTTAAAGAGTATAAAGAGTCTCAATTCTCTGGACTAACTTTATTTATTGGCTTACTTTAAAAATAATTAGTATAAAGGGTTATACTGGATGTTAATAGAGAACATGAATGTTATGCTCAATTATGGAGGGTGTTGTGTCTTTCTAATTTACCATAAATAAGAAGGATACATGTAAAGCCTAATACTCCTTTTCTCCTCGAGGGGATGACTCTATTATATATAGTTGAGCTTATTGGATTTTCCTCTATGTCCTAGGCCCTCCAGCCTTTTTACTATTCAGCTATGTCTGGGTCATTGGTACAGTATAAAAATGTTAAAAAATTTATAGTAATTTATATATTTTTTATACTTACTAATGACCCAGACGGGGATGGCCCTCCCAGGAGTTGGGAACTCATACCTCCCCGCTAAGTACATAGCGCTGACCAGGCACTGCTTGTAGGAATGATAATTGGCGCCAATTTGGAGACCTCCTTGACACTGCACATGTGCAGTGGAGGAAAAGTATGGAGGACCATTTAGGACATGATTTTTTTGGTTTTAGATGCAAATTTTGGGGATTGGGGGCAAAATTTGTGTTTGGCCCTAGATTTTTGAGAATTAGCACCAGCTATGTCTGGGTCATTGGTAAGTATAAAAAATATATATATTACTATACATTATTTAACTTTTGGGGTAGCTTATGATTGACTAGACAATACTTCCTTTCGATTTTGGTCCAGCTCGTCAATTCAATATGGCAGCCATATTGAATTCGGTTTCCGTCCAATAACTAGTGAATGCTGACTCGAATCATATTTTTTAATTATGCATTGTTGGTGTCTAGAGGAAGCTTCCCTGCCTTTCAGTTTTGCACTAGTCATCTGATCCAAGATGGCCACCAGTAGAGAATTCATTATTGTGGCCGTCTTGAATTTGGTTTCCACTCAATAACGAATGAATACTGACTCAAATCAATTTCAGTTTTTGATACCGCTAGCCAATTCAATATTGCCAGCATATTGAATTTGGTTTCCATCCAATAACTAATGAATGCTGACTCGAATTATTTTTATGTTTAGCTCACTTGGCTACAAGTCATTGGGAGCTGTTGCCATCCCTTTTATTTGTCTCCGCCATCTGTTAACTTTTTGCAAACTTGACATCTTCTTCACAACCACTAGGCCAAATTGAAACATATATTTCACAGACCATCTGTGGAGTATACCCCTTTCTATCTTGTTTAAATGAAGCAGCTGCCGTATTCGGGCTCTGGTTTATGCCCCAAAAGCTTAAAAACCCTTAAAAATCTTCTCATGAACCACCAGAGGGAATGCCCTGATATTTGGTATGGAACATCCTTTGGTGTAGAAGATTAAAGTTTGTTCAAGGGAAGTTAATAGGTCAATATCTGGGCTCTCTGAGGGGGCATATCCATTTTGGGCTCTGCCCAAAATTTCTACTTCAAGAACCGGTGGGCCAATTTCATCCAAATTTGGCTTGCAATATAAGTTGGTCCTAAGTAATTGATTGATACCCCCCCCCCCCCCCCCCCCCCCCCCAAAAAAAAAAAATTTCACAGCCCTGTGACAGGGGCTAAAAACCAGAAAAAATTCAAAAGCCCATATATCCCAAACCACAAGGAACAGAGATCTGTTATTTGAAGCTTTCTTACGACCGGAAGAATGAATTGGCTAAAAAAATTGCCACCGGTTCAATCAGGGTGCCTGGTAGAGGGTATTGAAAAAATGATGATTCAGCATTTTTGCATTAGTTTATCCTGGAGGAAAATTTTCATTCACTGGGAACCTTGATTGACATATTGTTCTTAAAATAACAAAATTGCTGTTATGAACATTGCAATCTTGTTATTGTAATCAGAAAACTGTTAAAATTTGTGACTTCAGTTTTGTTTTCCAAAGATTGTATTTCATGTTGAATGAACCCTTTCAATGCTGGAACCATTTATCTGATTCCTGTATGCATGTATTTAATTTAACCCTCGCAAGACTGCAATGTGGGTTCCAAAGATTTTATTGATGCCATGAACAAACAAAACTCCTTCAATGCTGTATATGTTTTTTTTCTGGTTCCTTTGAAACAAGGCAGAAAATAAGCAGACTATCATCTGTAAATTGAGGTTCCCTGAGGGTAGGGTGAATTTAGTGATGCTACTCTGAACAGCAGGGCAGCATCACTAAATTTTCCCTCTGTGAACCTCAATCCGAATCAGGGTCTCAAAACGAAACAGAAAGAAGTACCCAGAGGATAAATTGGCCCACTGTATGGGATAGCATCATCAAATTCACCCTCTTGGAACCTTATTCTGTAAATGTCAGACTTCTTTTATTTTTATACTGTACCAATGACCCAGACTTAGCTGGTGCTAACTCTTTAAATTTCAGGGCCAAACACAAATTTTGCCCCCCCCCCCCCCAATCCCCAAAATTTGCATCCAAATCCAAAAAAATACATGTCCTATGTGGTCCTCCATACTTTTGTCCACTACGCATGTGCAGTTCCAAGGAAGTACCAAAATTGGTGCCAAATCTTCATTCTTACAACCAGTGCCTGGTAAGTGTTATGTAATCAGCGGGGAGGTATGAGCTCCCAAATCATGGGAGGGCCATCCCCGTCTGGGTTGTTGGTAAGTATAAAAAATATATAAATTACTATAAAGTTTTTAACATTTTTATACTGTACCAATGACCCAGACTTAGCTGAATAGAAAAAAGGCTGGAGGGCCTAGGACATAAAGGAAAATCCAATGGGCTCAATTACATGTAAACAGAATTATCCCCTCAAGGAGAAAAGGAGAAACAGGATTTACATGTGTCTTTCTTGTTTATACAAAATAAGAAAGACACAATACCATTCCGTAATTGAGCACAAAAATATCAATGATCTCTATTAACATCCAGTATAACCCATTATACTAATTTTTTTAAAGGAAAGCCAATAAATAAAGATAGTCCAGAGAATGAGACTCTTTATTCTCATTTAAAAGTGTCCGAGGATTGTATATTAGCGCTTGTATGACATGTGACATATACAAATGCTTCACACCGAGCTACAATTTAAAAATATCACATAAATGAGATAAACATTAGCTTTACACTTTAAAACCATCCCAGCACCGACTCGGAATTACTGACTCCAGAGGAGGTATTCCCTTGCTTTTCATTATAAAGCAGGTGATATAAGGGAACACCATACCCCCCCCCCCCCCCCCCCCCCTTCCCCTTGCTCTGGGTTAATCACCCCAGAACAAAGAGGGTAGCAGGGCAGAGTCACTGCTGGAACAGAAAGCCTGCAAAACTATAGTTGCAACTGTTTAGTAGACGACATTCTGAGCAACAGATAACGGACCTAAACAACGCAGGTCGCCAGAAATAGACTCAATATTTCTAAGGTAAAAATTCGTGAACATAGAAGGCTGAGACCAGTATGCACAGACTGCTGAGTAGAAGATAATCTTTCATAAGCAGTATGAATAGTCAATTGAATCCACCTTGAAATAGAATGGACTGTAATGTCCCTTCTATTAGGCAGCAGAGACAGATAGAAACGTTTTCGTCCCTTTCTGATAAACTCAGATCTACGTTTGTAAATACGCATAGCTCTAACTGGACATAGAAAAGGCCTATGGCTGTCTGAGGATGGAAGAGCCTTAATAACAACAGGTTCAGGGTACTTATTAGGAGCCTGATTCATAGCCAAAAATCCAACATTAGTAGTCAAAGTAATAGTATTACCAACACTATGATAGTGAGAATCATCAACAGATAGTGCATGAAGCTCACTAACTCTTCTAGCAGAAGAGAAGGCTAAGAGAAAAGCTGACTTATAAGATAAGTATTTGAAGTCTACCGTGCCAAGGGGTTCAAAAGGTGCTTCTTTTAGCTTCAGAAGAACCCAAGCTAAATTCCACTTAGGAATTAACCTAAGGGTTCTATGTCTATTTATCGAAAAGTTTTTAACTAACTTAGATAAAGAGACATTAGATCCAATTTGTAAGCTATCATGATGAGCATAAGTATCCGATAGCATAGACCTATAACCCTTAATAGTTATTGGCTGCAGTTTGATCTCGTCAAACAAGTAGACCCAAAAATTAGCAATGTCTGGAATGGAGGCAATATCAAGAGAATGATCCCTACACCAACGAGAGAAAACCTTCCACTTAGCAGCATAATTTAGCGAAGAGGAGGTCCTCCTACAGTTAGAAATTACGTCCACTGCTCGTCCTGTAAAATGCTTGCTGTGCAAGAAAGACTGCACAATGGAAATACGCAAAGGTTGAGACCTGGAGGGTTGTGATGCAGTGTACACGATTTCCCCTGCGAAAGAAGGTCCTCCCATGGAGGAAGCTTCCGAGGAATGTCGCACAACAGACACCTGAGTAGATTTATTCATGGTCTCTGGGGTGACAAAGATGCTACCAACAGAATCTTGCAGTGAGATTGCTTGATTTTTAGCAATATCTGTTGAATCATCGGAGCTGGAGGATATGCATATCCTATCATTCCGTCCCAAGAGATCGAGAGAGCGTCTACTGCGAACGCTCGAGGATCTGGGCATGGCGACACAACTGATTGTTGGGGTGCGTCGCAAACAAGTCTATCCTAGGATGATCCCATTGGTAGCAAATCTGATTGATTACTCATTTGTTGAGAGTCCATTCTGACGGCAACATATGACCTTTCCGAGAAAGGGAGTCCGCTAGAACGTTCAGACGACCCGGAATATGACGTACTGACAGAAGAACCTGATGCTCTAGGACAAACAGAAGGATTCTCTCCGTTAAGTTGAACAACGGAATGGAATGAGTGCCTCCCTGGTTCCCAATGTATGCTACTACTGTCGAATTGTCGGACAGAATTTGAACACGTGAATTCTGAATAATGTTCATCCAATGACGTAGCGCAAGCCAAATTGACATCATCTCTTTGATGTTTATGTGCTTGTTTAGGAACTGCGGATCCCAAAGACCCTGGCACCTCGAATCTGTTGGGCTCAAATTAGCGCCCCAACCTGTTTGACTCGCATCCGTCATAATTGTAAAAATCGGATCCGGCAGTTGCAGTGGCACTCCCTGAGTGAACCACTGAACATCTCCCCAAGTCTGAATCTCTTGTTTTACTTCTTTCAACAAGGCGATGCTTTGCTTGTTTCAAGCGAATGAATCTTTACACTCCAATTCTGAGTAAAAAATATCTGGAGTGGACGAGTGCGTAGTCGGCCCATTGGAATAAGATCCGCGGCGGCTCCGCACAAACCTATCAGTCGCATGAATTCTCTTGCTGTTACTACATCTGAGTGAAGACAAAAGTGAGTGTAACAACTGACTAATTTCGCTCTGGGTAACGGCAGACGAATCAGATTGTTGTGCCTCTCGAAACTCATTCCCAAGTGGGTGAATGACTTGGACGGAACTAGATCCGACTTCTTTTCGTTTACTATGAAACCGAGACGTCGGAGCAGTTGAAGCAGACTCTGAACATTGTTCTGAAGCGTTAATCTGTTGCCGTTACCGCAGACGAATGAGCTTGGAAATGAATCATTACCGAGTTCATTATTCGAGTGAAGGCCCAGGGTGTTAGATTCAGACCGAAGCACATTGCTCGGAACTGATAAACAACCCTGAGGACAGTGAAGCGAAGGTACTTTCTGAACGCCGGATGTACAATGGCGTGAAAGTACGCATCCTTGAGATCCATGCTCGCAGCATAATCGTTAACTCAAATGCTCGCTCTTACCGATCGAATGGTCTCGCTCGCTCTTACCGATCGAATGGTACTTAAACCATCTCATCACTTCAGTGTGTTTTCCAAAGATTTCATTGTATGTTGAACCCTTTCAATTCTATGCAAAATATATATGTTTTTTTTTCTGGTTTCTTGGAAACATTTATCTGATTCTTGTATGGATGTCTTTAATTTAACCTTCTCAAGACTTCAGTATGGCTTTCAAAGATTTTATTCATGCCTTGATCAAACCTTTTTCAATGCTGTGCGCATTTATGTTTTTTTCTGGTTTCTTGGAAAATTCCTGTATGAATATCTTTAATTTAACTTTCTCTAGGCTTGAATGTGGTTTCAAAAGATTTTATTTCATGTAATACTGTTAATGAAAACCTATTTCTGATTTCTTTAAAATATTTTACACCACAAAATAAGCCTCCATAATTCTCTTTCTGTTTTATTTATTTTGATGATTTAACCATTTTCACACAGACTTGAATTTACTGGTGGCAGTAAAATTCTGTTTTTCTAGTTAAAACCACTGGGCCAAATTTATTCATTTATGACACAGACCATCTTTGGAGTAAACCTTTTCTTCTTTGTTCAAAGGAAGCTGCTGCCATCAGGTGGAATTTACTCTTCTGATTTTTCCCTCCAAATTACTATATCCCTTAGGGTGGGGTTAATGCTCCATAAACCTAATATGCTTTTTAAATCCTCTTTTTATAAGCCACTTGCAATAATGCTTAGATTTCTTGTTTGGAACTTACTTTAGTGATGCAGATTCACTTTTTTTTTTCAAATAAACTCAGTAAATCAAAATTTTGGCTCCCAAATTTTGGGCTACACTCAATATTTCTATTTTCAGATTCAATGGGCAGATGTGAACCATATTTGTCATGTAGTATATAACTGGCTCATAAGTATTTCATTTATGCCAGAATTTTTTTGTTTTTTTGTTTGGTGAACGGGATGGGTAGAGAGAACTATAGTAGTTAAAAACAAAACAAAAACTCACAGAACAGAGCTTGCTAGAAAGGTTTCCTAGGTCCAGCAGAAATGACTGGCCAAAAAAGTTGCCTTGGTAGTGTCATAGCAAATCAAAAAATTGCTCTTGCTGCTGATCACTTACTGATACACTCATCTCTTTTGACTCCCAGCGGGAACCCCAGGAAGTGAAGCAGTGCCTGTTCACTGCGGTACACAGGCTCTGTTTTATTGGTAAAATAGGACCCAGTCACCTATGCTTGGCAGGTGCAAACCCTTTTGAAAATGGGAAACATGGCTTATTAATGCTCACCCCTGGTCTTGAGTTGATACTCATGTTGTGGTCATGATTAGCCATTGTGCAAAAATATGTGACCTAAAAACACCAATAAATAAATAAATATCTCTTGACAACTTGAGCCAGGCGAGCGTTTTAGGCTCACTTTAGCCTCTAGGTTAAATATACATTGTTGGTGTCTAGAGGAAGTTTCCTTTCGATTTTGGACTAGTCAGCTGGCCTCCAGTGGCTAATTTGTTATGGCTTCCATGGTGGCCATCTTGAATTTGGTTTCTGTCCAATAACTAATGAATATTAACTCGAATCAATTTCAGTTTTTGGTTATGCATTATTGGTGTCTAGAGGAAGCTTCCGTTTGATTTTGGATCAGCAAGCTAATTCAATATGGCCACCATGGTGGCCATACGGTGTTCACACTGACATGTTCCAAATGCAAATTTTTTTAAAAATCTGGCACATAAATGTGAGTGTTTGGCACAAAAATATGGCACAAAAATTCAAAATCGCAAGCCTTGTATATTCTTGATTTTTGTCCATCCTGTGACCTTATTTATGGCAGCCATTTCCGACCTTCAAAATCGGGTATATAATATTACATTTTCTCCCAGTAAAGTGAACAAATGATAAGTTAAATATATCAATATGAATGCCCACATCATTAATTTTAAAAAAGTAATCTCGTTCAACTGTGTACACAATGACCAGTCACTCTCCAATTGTCCTTACCAGTGACCTCGGATTAAGATGTTGTGTATAGTGTAAACAACGCAAGCTTTGTTTCTTCATTAGCAACAATAGACCAGATTATCAATTGATTTTAATTGTTGGTGGTGCTTTCCCTATTCACCAAAATCAAAAATGAACACAGTAATAAAATGACAAAGGTTTTAATTCCACTTGTCAATCAGTTACCGTACAGATCGTCGAGGTGTGAATTTCTATTGACCTGCTATATGTAGGACTACATATGTTTCATGATATTTTATTATTTTATTTTCCGTTTTATGTTATGTTTGGTTTTAAAAAATTCTCATTTGGCACAAAAAATAATCAGCTTTGACACAATAAAATATTGAGCCAGCGTGAACACTGACTCAAATCTATTTTTTTTTGCATGCATTATTGGTGTCTGGAGGAAGCTCCTTTTCGATTTTGTTATTAAACAAGAGACTTACTTACTCTTTTATGACTCCGATGGGGGCATATGCCATTCTTTGCATTGCTCTTGTTTCAAAATGGTTTGTTTGCATGACATTGTGTGTTTGTTTGTTATCTTCTCTCATGTGGATGGTTCAGTCATCACCCAGCTTGATTTGTGGGTGTATGTGGACACCATAATTATGACTGGAGTATCATATCCATGCAGTAAAACAAAATTCATGGGAACCTCTTCCCCAAATGTGACAGTATGTTGTTCTATATCTCCCATGTTGATGGTCTCATTGTTATTAAACTTTAGTCTTCACAATTGCCATTGGCAGGGTGGGGGGTTGCTGTTAAAGAAAGACAATAGTTCCACATCTCTTGTGGGTAGTCTGATCATCACAAACCTTCAGTAACAGGTGTACATGAATCTGTCAATTGCTATTGGATGTTGGATTTCTCTCCCTGCTGTAAAACAAAGACAGAGACAATAAACCCCTCCCATGTTTATGCTTTGTGTTATAAATGTGTCCATCTTGGCAGTATAGTAGGTGGGCATATTCTATGCTTGACGTTACTCTTCTTAAAATTGGTTGACTCTGTGGGAGGTTTAAAATGAGTTATGAAGGATTTCAAGTGATTTTATGCAGAAAAAAATTTCTTTTTCTGATACAGCCTCACTCCCCAGCTTTGCATCGGTGAGGGTATGTCAGCACCTCTTGTGCAATGTTTTGTTGCACATACCTGTTGAACACCAAAACATTTACCATACCAATCATTACAAATTTGACTTGTTAATTGCATATAAAGATCTATTGAAAAATTACACCAATAAGGCCAAACAAAGTAGATCTTCTGTTTCTCAGGCCATTATTTGTAAAATTGCATGCAGGCGAGCGGTTTTTCATTTTATTTTTTATTTCTGTAATTATTTCTTTACCATCAAAAATTCATGCTCTTGGTTTATGTTTTAGTTCTCATAATGTGTGGAATAGCATTGATGGTGGTGTATTTCGTCCTTTGAGAGCAAGAAGGATTTGCAATGCTAAAGCATTGCAAAGCCTTCTTGCACTCAAGGGACAAATTTATCAATTTTTTTAACTTGGGTAAAATATTAGTCATAAACCATTTAATAAAAAGAGAGTATGCGGCTGCCAAAAAGAATATGCGGGAGGGCCTGAGAAACAGATTTTTAATTTTTTTAGGGTTAATCACTAAATTCTCAATGTTTATATACCTTTGCTTTAGTTCTTCCAATATTAGTACAGTGGAACCCACTTAATTGGATATCTATTAACTGAATGACCCTGTTAATGGAATATAATTTCCCAACACAAAACCATTTACCGTACCTCCAGTACAAATTTGACCTGTTAATTGAATAATGGTCATAGAGTAAACTCCTGTTAATTGAATAAAACATCTTGTAACCTGTCGAGAAATTACACTGACTCTTCCCAGTTTTTCTTTGTTTATAGACCTATTTGGCCTCTCAGTACATCCAACACAGGCATTTAATCTATTATATCTTGTTTGACAGAGCTCATGGAGCTCTGTCAAACAAGATATAATATAATAAATGCCCACTTTATCTCTATAATATAGGAAAGTGACATAATTTCTGTTAATTGAATACTCCTGTTAATTGAATAATTGTCATTGGCAAAGTGGCTATTCAATTAACAGGGTTCCACTCTATTGGCAGCCAAGACTTGGGTAGACTGTCAAGCTGTAGTGTTGTAGAAAGTCTGGAAAAATTGACTAAGGCATTATAAAGTTAAAGTGATTTGTATTTTCATTGGATTTATTTAACTAACACAGATTCTCGATTACGATAACTTCATATCTAGAAATTTGGGGGGTGGGTTTTTTATAAGTTTTTAGGTGGGTATTGATAGCTCTCCTTATTTTCCAGTCATGTGACTCATTCCATGCAAGAGTTATTGCCCATCCCAAAGTATTAAGTGATGATTTCGCTGATATACCCCTTACCTCAAACAGATTTAGTATTTCAGCTAAAAGCAGCCATGACTAGATTTCATAAAATTTCACTGAAGAGAACATCGGTAAAAAAAAGTTTATACAATTCACAAAGGAAAATTTGGTTAAATATCTTCAAAATTTACTTATTTTAATGGCAAGTGATTTCATGTCAAGGGCAGGAATATCTGCCAGAAGCATGCAAGGAGTAATATAAGAAAATAACTGTATTTTTCAGACACAGATATGTTGGGTATTTTTTTTATCTTTTCAGGTGGTCTTGAAGATGACATGTTCCATTCTATGGTTCATGGTAAGAAAAATGAAGCAGTGATGGATACCTCTTTTACTAGCAATCTGAGCTCATGTTCTATCACATCAACAAGCACAGGTAAATTTATGTAGTTCTGAATTAAATTTCACTCGAAATTCTGGTTTTTCATTCCATTTTGTGTTGATCCTGGTTTCGGGGGAATTGTCAAAGTTTTGTTCTACTTCTGTGGTAATGCTTCATACAGTAACCATTCCTGAAACGTTTAGTTCTGCTTGTACTGCTTTGTCCAGTGACTCTTCCTGAAAATTCCAGAAAATCCGTTCTTGAAATGCATGTGCATTCAAGGTAATATGTTTGTTGTTTTATTGTGTTTGCACTGTAAAATGAGCGTTTTGATTTGAAATTTACCAATTGGCGAAATGGGCACTGCATTCAAAAACAAATTAAAGTGGCATTGGTTGAAGGAGGAGGACATATATGCTATCTTCTGTATATGTGCAAAAGATAAATATTCTGGGGAAACTGCTATTAAAATTCAAATTTTCACTGACAGTGATAACAATGAATTGACCGATTTACATAAGCATTTTTAGCCCTCCTGGAATCGCATTTGCACGGGGGGTGGGCAGGTCAGAATGCCAGCCCTGACTCTAAAAAACATGTTCATGGGTTAAAAAATAAAAGCTTTATTATTTGTGCACCTTTACTTTTCAAAACTGAAAAACAAATTTAGAAATTTTTAAAAATGAAAAAACTTTCTTTCTGTTAACAAAACCAAAATATTTTGTTGTAAAGGTACCTCAGTGTATTGTGTATAATTTGGCTGAAATTGTTTAGTCCAATTTAACATTATACCTAATGCAGCGACTATATCAGACAGCACTATTCACAAATATTCAGCTTATTAAGGGTGTTCCAGTGAGGGATGATAAGCTATAATTTTGAGGCAAAAAAAGTGCTGGTTATTTGAGAAATTTTTTTTGCAGGTTGCATCTGCTAGTCAAAAGATTTTGAAAATACAGGATCTCCAATGTGTCTCGATTTCATATGAATTTTCTGTACCGAATTCACTACAGTTGACTTGAGCTTAGGTTTACCAAGGCTCAGATCTGTTTTTGTGAACGTAGTTAACAAATTTCATGTCAAATCACGACAAATTTGAGATTCGTTTTTATCACATAATTTATAATTTAACCAGTTATCTAGCATAACCTAACAAAACTGGCTTATGGCCTCTCATTGGGAAGTGCTCAACGAGCCCATTCCATTCAGTGACCAGTAGCTATGTTTCAGAGGCAAAATGAAAATGTTGAGTTATTCAGGAAATGTTTTGTTTTTTTATGCAATTGTTGTCTGCTATTTGTATTAGGTAAATAGTTAATGAAATATAAGAGAAGTTTAGTTCAGTTCTACTTATGAAACCAACTCACAACATTATGATGTCAAAGATGACTTCTGACATCATTTGCATATCAGATGTGTTAGATGTGATTGTGTGATAAATGACAATATTTTGGTGTGTTATGAAGTTTCTGAGATAGCACATTAAAATTTATTTATTTATTTATTTATTTATATATTTATTTATTTATATATTTCAACAGCCAGGATCATAATATGTCATACAGTTTTCAAGCAGAGAGAACCAGAATACCCAAAGAGAACCACCAAGCTCTGGCAAGTAACTGTCACTCTCTCCAACTTAGTAACTTTGCATAAGCAGGGTTAGTGTTGGTAGAAGGCATGGTTACCATCAGTATGTAGTACACCTCAGCAGACTGCATCACCATTTCCCCTCTTGCACAATCAGTATCAAGTGTTTTGGCCGAGGACACCACACAGATGACAAGAATCACAACTGATCGAACCAACAAACCAACAACATTTTGACTTGAAGTCCAGTGCGCTAATCAGTAAGCCAGCATGCTCTCTAAAGTTCATTTATAAAAGGAGAATTGGCAATTTTTAATGAATGATATGTGAAAGAGTACTTCTGTACATAGAATGTATTGGTTTTGTCAATCAAACTAAATCTATTTAAATTTTAATGGGGTGCAGTCATTACCAGCTGTAATATATTGAGTAGCACTGGCCATACAAGAAAAAAGAGTGATATTTTTTATGGTTCTCCATACAACTTATTCCAGCTGGTAATTACTGTACCATATCAAAATTTGATAATTGGTTAATTTTCCCATTATCTAGAAAATTATTGATTCTGAGTTTGCTCCATTATTTAATATTCTTAACCCTTTACATAATGCCCACATAATTTACAAACTGAGCAGGAAAAAAAAACATATTATAAACAATTCCAACAACAAAACCATATGATGTGACCCCTCATTGGAACGAGCTCATTGAGCACGTTTCAATGAGGGGGTCACATGATATAGTTTTGTTGAAATGTTTTTAACAGTTTGAAAAAATAAAAATTAAAACAACAAATTTTGATATTGTGTGCATTGGGTAAAGGGTTAAAAACATGGTAGAAAGGGTCTTGAAAGCCTTTGAATTCACTCTGTGACAAAGTGTAGAAACACTGTATTGTAATATTCATATTTTTGTCACATTTTTAATTGTCTTCCTAGTAGAGAGAATGGCAGTTTGGTTGCTCATTAGTGCATCAGACATCAGACTTTAAACTGAATGGTCAATGTTTTGATCCTGACCCACACTGTCTGCATTGTGTCTTTAGGCAAGATACTTAATCCAAGTTGCTCCTGTGAAGGCATGGTAGTGCTGAGTAGTGTGTACCAGAGTGTACTACATGTCAATGGTGCACTTGCCCTCATTCGCTGCTAATTCTGCCATGTGCTCTACAGTTGAACAAATTCAGTTGGGAAAAATGAACTGAACGATTTTTTTTTCATGTTTTCAACAAGATCTTTTAACACGGTTGGTTCTATTGAGTATCGTATTTAAATATCTTGCACGAAAATACAAAATAAATAGGTTTGTACACAATGCACAGTGAGTACAAATAACAAATTCCTTTGTATTATCAGAGGCTTTGTTAAATGGTGTTTTCCTTGGTAACACTAATAAGTGATTGACAGAAATTTACGACAATAGTTAATTTGAACAGAGTTTGAACTGTGGGGAATTATTCTATATTTATAGTGCAAGTGTAACACAGGGTCAGGTTTTGACGTGCATTCATTGTTATCGATGAAAAACATCCAATAACTGTGGAATTAGTTACAATTTCTTTCCATGTCTGACAGACACCCATGTGACATTAAAAAACATCATGTGACATGTACATGTAACTGATCAAAGGTCAATGACAAAACAAATAACAAACACATGTTTATATCAAATGATGAACTAAGCAACGCCTAATAAATTATTTGTTTTTCAATGGGGCCATTGCAATTGGAAGATGGGAATAAACAACTTTTCGTACTTTTGTGTCAGATTTTTTAATACAATACTCACATATTATGAGTACTGCATATGAAGATCTTTCATGAAATTACAAAAAGAAAATTGCAGTTTCGATGACACAGTGGCTGGAACTTGGAGGCTATCTGACAGGGAAGTTTTTCTCTGTGTTAAATATGAATCGGATTATTGGAAAAAAATTAAAATTCTCATCGCTACACATAAACATTTTTGTACGACCTGATCAAAGAAAAAGAATACATACATTTATAATCAAACATGCACAGCTTAATATATAAGGCCTACAAACAATAGATTTGAAATCATTGTAACCATCTGTTGTATTCCTGGTGTTTATTATGTTGACAACACTGTACACGTGCACAAATGCATGAAGAGAATCTAAGAAAACACTTCCTTACGGCCTTCACAGTTTGATGCAAACTGTGTTTTCATTGATTGAATGAAGATTGACATGGTCTTCATAACATGAGTTGTCAGTCTGAGAGGAATTTCAGTTAGTATTCATCTGTTTTCTATAATTGACATGTGCCATGACATTGTGACATTGAATAAATCGGGTGATGTCAGCAAAAGCCATTTTTTTACACTGTGAACCAATGGCCCAGACTAGCTGGTGCTTAACTCAAGTTATTAAGGGCCAAACACAAATTTTGAACCCCCCAATCCCCAAAATTTGCTTGCAAAACCGAAAATTAAAAATCCTATCTGGCCCTCCATACATTTACTCTCCACACATGCGCAGACGTCAGGAAGTGACCAGAATTGGTACAAACATCATTCTTTGTTTGGCCCTAAAGTCATCAACAATGAAATGACATCTGTGCTTTAAAATCTCTTTTTTTTGAGGATGCCAGACACAAATCAGTGCAACAATTGGTGGATACAAGGCTGTTATTGGATGGAGAAAGTGTTCAACGCTGGTTTTGGATGTTCAGGGCTGTAATTTTATAATATTTATAAAATTATTTTAGGTTTCCCAATTTCGGGACATATGCCTGACGTCATCATATTTTTATACTGTACCAATGACCCAGACTTAGCTGGTGCTAACTCTAAAAAATCCAGGGCCAAACACATATTTTGCCCCCCCAATCCCCAAAATTTGCATCTAAAACCAAAAGAAATCATGTCCTATAGGACCTCCATACTTTGCCCTTACTGCGCATGCGCAGTGTCAAGGACGTTCCGAAATTGGCGCCAATTATCATTCTCTGTTTGGCCCTTCATCAGTCAACATCTCACTGATCTTTGTGCTTGTAAATCTCAGTTTAAAGGATGCCAGACACGTAATTATTGGAGAAATGGTGATTCTAAGGAGGATATAGAAGGAGGAGAGGAAAAAGGAGTGACAAAAAATAATCAGGGCTGTACTTAAAATTTTTTATGAAATTATGTTAAGTTGCCTATTTTCGAGGCATGGGCCTCTTGTTGTCATTCTTGCTAAAAAGTTGCACTGCTTATTCAGTGTTTCCTCTCCCCTGGTCTTCTAAGTCCCCCCTTGCAATTCTCCCATGCTTTTGGCATATTTTTGAGAAATATCAATTCTAAATTCTCTTGGGAGAGTTGCTTGGTTACAGAATGTTTTCTGTTATTTTCCCCATAGTTACGTTTTCACCCATGGGTGTATAAACGTTGTGTTCTGCATATTCCATCTGATGTTCAGCAGATTCTCCCCTGGGAGTCTCTGTCTTGCATCAGATAGAGTGTAATTTTGATGACTGATTTCGGGCCAGTTTTGTCAGTGCCTGGAGTCATGTTTTCTGGTGTTTTTACACTGTTTGTTTACATTGGCAACAGTCTCTTTTGAGGGGGGCTGTTTGCCTTTGGAGTAGTTTATCTCACTATAAGATACATTTTTATTATCCGTAAGTGTTGCATTAATTATTTAATATAAATTTAAAATTTTTGACCACACTTAGCCATCGGATCCATTGGGGCTCAACGTTACTTTTCAGAAACTTGGGCTTCGCTGAAAAAGTATTTTTCAAAAATTATTTTGATTTGCAATTGTTTTTTCATTATTAATGGATCATGTTATTATGTATCTTTGTGTCAGGGGTTTGTGCGAGTAACTAGGACTTGTTGTTGACTTTTCACAATGAAAGGATATTGTTCAAATTGTAATAGGAAGAAATCTTCCTCTGACTTTCATGATCATTGCATTAATTGTAGTCAGTGTTCTCGCACTAATTCCTGTTCTATATGTCAATATTGGGATGACAAACATTGGAAACGTGTGTCACGATATGTTGTTAGTGGAGAAAGGGCTATGCCGGCTCTTTCTCCGCAGGGTCACTCTACTCTCTCAGTTTCTATTTCAGAGGAACAAGAACAGGGTGATGTTTCCATGTTATCTTCCGCAAGTGCGCTTCCGTCGTTACAAATGAATACAGAGCTAGCGGCAAAAGTGCTCATGGAGATTAAACAAATGTCGTCCGCTAGCTCGCCCGGTGTAGCGTCCATTCACCGAATGGTTCGGCAGCCGGGTTTGTCCGATGCGGTCCAGGAAGAAATGTTGGGTGATGCGAGCACTATAAACATTCAACGTGCACACCCAGTGTCGGCGGATAGTAGGCGAGATCGGAGGAAGCCTTGGAGTCCGGTTCCTAGCTCGTCCAGGTCCAGCCGGGCCGCGAGCGAGAGAGGCCCCTCTCTCGTACAACAACATCTGGGGCCAAATGTTGTGGTACAAAATGTGTCGCAAGCGGAGCACACGTCCATCGCTCGGGACGCTCCGTTGTATAGGCAGTCCGCGGAGACTGCTCAGGCTTCTTCCTCTCGTCAGCGCACATGACCGCACCTTGGCTACGTGACCGCCAATATTTTACCAGCTTCGCCGATCAGGGATTCTTCGGCGACCAGGTCACACCATCCGGTAGCCAGGGACACGAGGCCGATGGACTCCGGACGTTCGCATAGGAAGAGTATGCGGGAGTCATCAGATGCGGAGCTGCCCTCGGCGAAGCAGCAAAAGACTGCGCCTCCGCAGGCCTCGATGTCGGACGTACTTGTGCAGATAGCACAACTTATCCCAGCAACCGACAGAAACGGTGTCGGATCGGGAATTATCCGACGGCGCTGGGTCGGTATGCTCTGCCGAAGCATCGGGGGCGGACGACCGGGAGCATCATGAGGTCCGACCGGATGGTGAAAGGGATACGGATGACTTGGAGCTATCTCTTTCGGAACAACATGAAGCTACCGTGGACTTCATCCGGCACTTTCTCCCTCAAGTTGTTCCATCGGGCCAGACTGCTGCGGTTCCGGACAAGAGAATTATAGCGTCATTGGACTCTGATTTCTTTGAGCAGTTCAGGGACATCGCTCCCGAGTTTCCGTCTCAGTCCAATAATGTTGCAAGAACATTTGAATTATTGAACGACGCTAAATTCAAACTTGCTTCCAAAACGGGAAAAGCAGGTTTCTTGTCCGCCAATACTCTCAACCTGCCTTTCATTAATGCAAGGAATAAATTTGACACGGCAGGACATGGTATCCCGAGAGTTCCTCTGCGTATGGACGACGAGGCGGAAGACTTAGAATTATCATTACCGTCGTCGGCGTCTATTCCAACCGCGGTGTTGGAAACAACTATTTCGTCTAACAGAGCCAGTTTAGATGCCTTATCTTACGCAGATCACCTTACTAAGGCGTTATCACTGCGCCTTCAAGGGAAAGAATTTCAGG
The DNA here is from genome assembly GCA_031216915.1 of Pictodentalium vernedei. Taxonomy (NCBI): domain Eukaryota; kingdom Metazoa; phylum Mollusca; class Scaphopoda; order Dentaliida; family Dentaliidae; genus Pictodentalium; species Pictodentalium vernedei. The sequence goes on along the minus strand of CM062292.1, from coordinate 355,121,309 downwards.
ATATACAATCCTCTTTAAGACTTCTTTCAAGGGCAGTAGCTTATTCCACGTGTAACTCCGCCCTTTCAGTGGCAAACCTGGAGTTGGTTAGACGTGACGCAGCCCTAGCTACATCCACACTCGTGGATACTAAGGTGAAGAACTCTCTCAGAGTCTCTTCGGTCTCCGGAGAACTTCTCTTTGACGGCAAGCTTTCTGCAATTTACGATAAAATTACAAAGAAAGCTTCGGATTCTCTGCTGTTCAAATCTGCTTTTAAGAAGTCGGACATGGCAGATAAGAGTAAGACAGGCACTTCTGGGTCTAATGCGCCCAAGAGAGGTTCCTATAGAGGTTCCGGTGCGTCCTCTTGGTCTTATTCAAGAGACCGTCAAGGTAGCGACTCACATTCGGGACATCCTTCGGGCCGGGACAACCGGTCGGACGCCTCGAGGTCGACGGGACGAGGTGCGGGTCGTGGAGGACGTGGTTTCTCCTACCGCAGGCCTCGCAGGTCCAGGAGGTGATGGCTTCAACCTCCATCGCGTACCGGTTGGCGGAAGGTTGACGAGTTTTTTGCAAGAGTGGGAGTCGATTACGGACGACCCTTGGGTGAGAGGGGTGATTTCGGAAGGTCTAAAGATATCCTTCAAATGAAAGCCTCCATTAACTCGAAGTCCAAAATGGACTCAACTTCCGTCAAATCCGCAGAAAAGAGATGCTCTGTTATCAGAGGTGCAGTCTCTTTTAATGAAGAACGCGGTAGAGGTCGTAGAAAACCAGGAGACTCTGGGATTCTACAGCCATCTGTGTCTGGTTCCGAAACCAGACGGCTCGTTCCGTCCAGTCATAGATTTGAGCTGGATAAACAAGCTGATCGTCGCTCCGAAGTTTTATATGGAGACGATTCGGTCGGTCAGAGCGAGTATTTGGGTGAACGATTATGCAACGAGCATAGATCTCAAAGATGCGTACTTTCACGTCATGGTACATCCGACATTCAGAAAGTATCTACGCTTCGCAGTCCTAGGAGTGGTGTATCCATTCCGGGTGATGTGCTTCGGATTGAATCTAGCACCCTGGGCTTTCACTCGGGTAATGAACTCGGTAATGATGTATTTCCGAGCTCATTCGTCTGCGGTAACGTCGGCCTACCTGGACGACATTCTTCAGAGGTACGGCAACGAGTTAACGCTTCAAAAACGATGTTCAGAATCTACTTCTATTGCTCCGACGTCTCGGTTTTATAGTAAACGAGGAGAAGTCGGATCTGGTGCCGTCCAAGTCATTCACACATCTGGGAATGAGCTTCGAGACGCACAACAATCTCGTTCGTCTGCCGTTAACCAGAACGAAATTAGTCAGTTGTTACGCTCGCTATTGTCTGCATGCAGACAAAGTCACAGCGAGAGAATTTATGAGACTGATAGGTCTGTGCGGAGCCGCTGCGGATCTCATTCCGATGGGGCGGTTACGCACGCGTCCTCTCCAAATTTTCTTGACTCAGAATTGGAGTGTGAAAATTCATTCGCTCGACATAGACGTTCTCTTGTCAGATCAAGTGAAATGAGAGATTCAGACTTGGGCAAACATTCAGTGGTTAACTCAGGGAGTTCCGCTGCAGTTGCCGGATCCGAGTTTTACCATTATGACGGATGCCAGTCAAACAGGTTGGGGTGCATCATTGATCCCAACGGATTCGTGATGCCAGGGTCTTTGGGATCCGCAATTCCTGGGCAAGCACATAAACATCAAGGAAATGATGTCAATTTGGCTTGCGTTACGTCATTGGATGGACATTATTCACAATGCTCATGTCCAAATCCTGTCCGACAATACGACAGTAGTGGCGTATATACGGAATCAGGGAGGCACTCATTCAGTTCCGTTGTTCAATCTAACAGAAAGAATCCTTCTGTTTGCTCTAGAACATCAAGTTCTTCTTTCGGTCCGTCATATACCGGGTCGTCTGAATGTACTAGCAGACTCCCTTTCACGAAAGGGTCGCTTGTTGCCGTCGGAGTGGACTCTCAACAAACAAGTATTCAATCAGATTTGCTACCAATGGGAACGGCCAATGATAGACTTATTTGCGACACATCTCAACAATCAGTTGCAGACGTATGTGTCTCCGTGTCCGGATCCAAGAGCATTTGCAGTAGACGCTCTGTCGATCCCTTGGGACGGAATGATAGGATATGCGTATCCTCCAGCGCCGTTAATTCAGCAAGTATTGCTAAAGATAAAACAATCTCAATGCAAGATTCTGTTGGTAGCATCTCTGTCTCCACAGAGACCGTGGATAAATCTACTCAGGTGTCTGTTGTGGGACCTACCTCCACGGGAGGATCTTCTTTCACAGGGGAAATCGCGTCAACTCCATCACAACCCGCAAGGTCTCAACCTTCACGTTTTTCCGTTGTGCGGTCCTTCTTGCATGGCAAGCACTTTACAGGACGAGCAGTGGATGCGATTTCTAACTGTAGGAGGACCTCCTCTTCGCTAAACTATGCGGCTAAGTGGAAGGTTTTTCGTCGTTGGTGTAGGGATCATTCTGTGGATATTTTTGATCCCTCTATACCAGACATTGCAAACTTTCTAGTATACTTGTTTGACGAAATCAAACTGCAGCCTGTTACTATTAAGGGTTATAGGTCTATGTTATCTGATACCTATGCACATCATGATAGTTTACAAATTGGATCTAATGTCTCTTTATCTAAGTTGGTTAGAAACTTCTCGATAAATAGACCCAGAACTCTAAGGTTAATTCCTAAATGGAATTTAGCTTGGGTTCTTCTTAAACTGAAGGAAAAGCCATTTGAACCTCTTGGGACAGTAGATTTCAAATTCTTATCTTATAAGACAGCTTTTCTCTTAGCTTTCTCTTCTGCTAGAAGAGTCAGTGAGCTTCATGCACTGTCGGTGGATGATTCTCACTATCGTAGTGTCGAGAACACTATCACGTTCACTACTAATGTGGGTTTTTTTAGCTAAGAATCAGGCTCCTAATAAATATCTGGATCCTATTGTTATTAAGGCCCTTCCGTCTTCAGAGGGGCGTAGGCCTTTACTCTGTCCTGTTATAGCTTTACGTATCTATAAACAGAGATCTCAGTTTATCAGAAAGGGACGGAAATGTTTCTTTCTGTCTTTGATGCCTAATAGAAAGGACATTTCGGTCCATTCTATTGCTAGATGGATTCAATTAACTATCCGTACTGCTTATGAGAGTTTATCTTCTCAGCAGTCTGTGCTGAAGATTTCGGCTCATGAAGTAAGAGCTCTTGCTACTTCTTGGGCTTACGCTAATAGTATTGCTATTACAGATTTAATGAAGGCTGCTTATTGGTCTCAGCCATCCACATTCACGAATTTTTATCTCAGAAATATTGAGTCCATTTCTGGAGACCTGCATTGTTTAGGTCCGTTATCTGTTGCTCAGAATGTCGTCCACTAAACAGTTGCAACTATAGTTATGCAGGCTTTCTGTTCCAGCAGTGACTCCGTCCAGCTGCCCTCTTCGCTCTGGGCTATTTGACCCAGGGCAATGGGAAGGGGGGGGGGGGGGGAGGGTGTTCCCTTAAGTCACCTGCTTTATAGTGAAAAGCAAGGGAATGCCTCCTCCAAAGTCAGTATTTCTGAGTCGTTTCCGGGATGGTTTTAAAGTGTAATATTAATGTTAAAATTCATTCATGTCATATTTTTAAAGTGTAGCTCGGTGTGAAGCATTTGTATATGTCAAGTGTCAAACGGGCGTTAATATACAATCCTCAGACACTTTTAAAAGAATATAAAGAGTCTAAATTCTCTGGACTAACTTTATTTATTGGCTTACTTTAAAAATAATTAGTATAAAGGGTTATACTGGATGTTAATAGAGAACACGAATGTTATTGTGCTCAATTATGAAGGGTATTGTATCTTTCTAATTTATCATAAAATAAGAAAGATACATGTAAAGCCTAATACTCCTTTTCTCCTTGAGGGGTTGCCTCTATATTATATAGTTGAGCTTATTGGATTTTCCTCTATGTCCTAGGCCCTCCAGCCTTTTTACTATTCAGCTAAGTCTGGGTCATTGGTACAGTATAAAAATGTTAAAAAATTTATAGTAATTTATATATTTTTTATACTTACCAATGACCCAGACAGGGATGGCCCTCCCAGGAGTTGGGAACTCTTACCTCCCCGCTGAGTACATAGCGCTGACCAGGCACTGCCAGTAAGAATGATAATTGGCGCCAATTTCGGAACGTCCTTGACACTGCGCATGCGCAGTAAGGGCAAAGTATGGAGGTCCTATAGGACATGATTTCTTTTGGTTTTAGATGCAAATTTTGGGGATTGGGGGGCAAAATTTGTGTTTGGCCCTGGATTTTTTAGAGTTAGCACCAGCTAAGTCTGGGTCATTGGTAAGTATAAAAAATATATAAATTACTATAAATTTTTTAACTTTTAAATAATGATTATTCCACTGTTTGTTAAGTATTCCTTCCCTATCCTTCCATGAACTCTTCCTGTTAAACTCTTAAGCTTTTTGGCTATTTTTTATTGAAATTTTTTATTAAATTTCTTGGGAGTTTAACATATACTACTCAAAGTTTGCAAAGCACCAAGTATATCCAACTACCTGTTTTACGTTTTAGTTTAAATATTGTAATGAAAAGTGTATATATTTTTTATTTAATTATATCTTTAATGATTTAAGTACAGAAATTAAGATTTTGTTTGTGTTTGACATTATTTTTTAGCTTTTGAATACGATAACCATGAAAAATGGATATTATTGGTAAAAGAGGAAATTTTTCAATTTGCCAAATAGTTGACGGAGCAAACTGGTATTGGTTCAATATCGAGTATGAGACCCATTACTGTTAATTATACCCCCCGCAAACAAATTTTGGTGTGCGGGGGGGTATAGGAATCACCCTGTCCATCCGTCTGCCCATCCGTCCGTCTGTCTGTCCATCTGTCTGTCCACTCTTATAAGTGCAACTCCTCCTAAACTGTTTGAAGAATTTTCATGAAACTTTACACAATGGAAGAACTCCATATGAAGATGTGCATGAAGCAATATAATTCCGTTCTGACATTTCCAAGGGGAGATAATCTAATTTACACGTCTGTCCATCCTTATAAGTGCAACTCCTCCTAAACTGTTTGAAGAATTTTCATGAAACTTTACACAATGGAAGAACTCCATATGAAGATGTGCATGAAGCAACAATATAATTCCATTCTGGTATTTCCAAGGGGAGATAATCTAACTTATACATTTCAGGCGCGGGGGGTATCACGCTGTGAGCTTGCTCACAGTACCTCTAGTTACAGCTTGACAACACCTTCTCATGCTCCCAATCAGGTTCCTAGTGGTCCTTTGTGGGATGTTGTTCCATTCGTGGACCAGCATGGCACCAAACTCCTGGACACTGCTTGGCTGGACTGGACGGGCTGAAATTGCAAACTGCAACTCATTCTAGACATGTTCGATTGGATTGAGGTCGGGGGATCTTGCTGGCCAGTCCATGCGCTCAATCCCCTTCCTCTGTCGGTACTCCCCGACAGCATGGGCAACATGACGATGGGCATTATCGTCCATCATAATGAATCTATCACCCACTCACTGCACCTGCATACCATCTGACATGGACATCCAGGATCTCATCAATATACCATTGTGCAGTCAATGTAGAAGAAGCAGCTAGCTCGACCGATGAAGCATGGCCAGTCCATGCGCTCAATCCCCTTCCTCTGTCGGTACTCCCCGACAGCATGGGCAACATGACGATGGGCATTATCGTCCATCATAATGAATCTATCACCCACTCACTGCACCTGCATACCATCTGACATGGACATCCAGGATCTCATCAATATACCATTGTGCAGTCAATGTACCACCTTCAAGGACACTGTACGACCATCCCTGCTGATGCCGCCCCAGACCATGATTCACCCTCGACCACAGCAGTCATGGTCAGCAATGTTGGCTGCATGGAATCGCTCTCCTGGTCTTCTCCATACCCTAGAACGCCTATATGTGTGGTCTGGGCAGTACCTCGACTCATCTGTAAAAAGGACAGGTTGCCAATCTTCTCTGGTCCATCCAATGTGGCCCATTCATATCGTGCCTGGCGGTGGTTCTGGGACAGTGGAATGTGAATACATGGTCTTCTTGATCGGAGACCACATTCGTGCAACCTTGCCTGGATAGTCTGCGTCGAAACATTTACCCCGGATGCATTCTGAAGGTTACTGCAAAACTGGGTTGCTATGGCAAAGCGGTTCCTATGGGCCTCAATGATCAAAAACCAGTCTTCAGCTGCAGATGTTGCCCTGTCTCTGCCACCACCATGCCGTCTTACTGGTGTGCCATACTGCTGGAATCTTGCCCATGCTCTGGTGATCACCGTATGGTGCACACCAAGGGCTTCACCAACCTGACGATGGGTAGCCCCTTGTTCCACCATCCCTACAGCCCGCCACATTTCTGCTTCAGACAAATGTCTTCTTACATTTGCATTTGCCATATTCAATCATTAAATCACAAGGGTTTGTGTTGAAATGAAGATTGAATACCCTACACATGTCATGTACATGTAGACAGTACACAAAAACATCATGAAAATCAAGGGGTACTTGCTTTCCATGACTGTCACGAAAAGTCGGCCAGTGAAGAGAGCTAATGAAAACACTGGGGACCATCTCAATACATTCCTCAATCATATCCACCAAAAATATCGCAAATATGTCACAAGCAAATTTCACAATGATGTGTCAAATATTTGGTGCTTAGCAAACTTTGAGTAGTATATATTACAGAATATTAGTCTGTTTCTTCCCCAGGGTTACGTCCTCACCCTAAGGGTGTTAGGTCATTTAGTCTTGCTTCTTCTATCCGATGTATCATTTTTTCTTCATATGAAGATCTAACTTTGCATCTGATAGCATTTCAATTGGTTCTGACTTTGGGCCTTTTTGTGTGCCTGATGACTTGTTTACATTGACGCTGCTTACATTGTCAACGTCCTCATATATAGGTATTTTTTTTATATTCTATTACTATAGTATACTGTAGGATACATGGATTATTATTTCGGTAGTGTAGCTCAAAAAATTTGGATTTTGTCCACACTTAGGCTCTATCGGGATGCCCTTGGGCTCTTAATGTTCCCTTTGGGAACTTAGGCATTATTTCAAAATTTTTGTTTCCAAAAAATATTTTGAATTTAATTTTGATTGCTGTTATTCATGTATCTCAGTTATACATATATATATTGTTGTGGAGTTTGGAGGACTGATATCGACTTTAGTTGATACACTCCTGTGGACTCATGTCATTCTTGTGTTCACTGGGATGACTGATGTTGGAGTCGGGTGTCGCGGTACGTTGTTGGTGATGAGGTTCTGAGGATCAGGCCTCTCTCTGCATTTTAATTCATTCTGTCAGTTTCTATTTCAGATTAACATGAACATGGTGATGATATTCTAACACCCATCCAAGTGTGCTACCGTCATTGTGCTCTGTAGAGCATATAGAGCTTCAGTGCTCATTATTGCAAGAGTTAGGGCATTTTGTTAAGTGTTTTAATCTCTTGTAAGCAGCTAGCTCGACCGATGAAGCTGTACTCTGTCCATGGGTGCTGTGACGCTGGGTAAGTCCGTTGCGGTCATAAGAAGTGGATGCGGGTAGAGCGAGCACTTTAATATAAATAGCTCACCCAGCAACGATGGAAATGTGGAGGAAATAGGGAGGAAGTCGGCAAGTTCTTGCTATTGGTGAGGTCTGATAGGCCGCAAGCGGGAGAGCCCCCCTCTCTAATCTAGCAACATCTGAGGTCAAATGTTGTTTTGAGAAACTTACACAATCTGGAGCATTTGTCCGCCCTCCACTCCGGTCGCTCTGTTTAGTCTGCAGCCGTGGTCGGCTTCAGTGAAGGCTTCCTCCGGTACGTTTCACAAGGCCGAAATGAAGTTTTCTGGTTGGAAACTTGCACGAGACGGAGCATATGTCCGCCCGTCGCTTGGGACACTCCGTCTAGTCAGTCACGGCTTCCTCCGCTACGTTATTTAAGCACACACAACTGCATCCTAGCTACCCGACTTCGGATATCCAGCCTGTTGCACGAAGAACTAACCACTCTTCGTCTGTGAAGTTGGACCATCCGGTAGCTAGGGAGACAAGACCTCGATCATCGGGACGTTCGGAGAAAGGATCCGTTTCCAACACACCATCCCAGGAGCAGCATGCGGCTAAGGAATGGAAGACTGCTGCTCCTCAGGCCTTGATGACGGACTTGCTGTTGTCGCAGATTGCTCAGCTGATAGCAGCATCCCAGCAAATGCAGATGCAGCCTCCCTCAGACTCAGAATCTGAGCTGTTGGACGGTGCTGGGTCGGTCCAGTCGTCTGTTCACACAGATGCAATGGAGCAAGATTTGCAACTGATTCTCTTGGATGGTGAAAGGAATAAGGAAGAGGATTACCCTTCCCTTTCGGAACAGTACATGGTTGCGATGGTTTTCATCCATCAATACTACTACCCTGATTTTGTTCCGCCGAATCAGAATGCTGCAACGACAAGAGAGAAACCGCTGGCATCATTGGACGCAGACTTTATCCGGACAAAAGGAGGAAGTCCTTTCTTTTCCGGTTAATTTTATGCAGGTGTCGCAGACCTTCGGCCATATAGACAACATCTCAAGGGAAAGGAATTTGAGGATGTTCGTACCTCTCTTAGAGTTCTTTCCAGGGCAGTTATGTATACCACGTATAACTCCACCCTAACAGTGGCTAATCTGGAGTTAATCAAATGTGATGCTGCCCTTGCGTCGTCATCACTGATAAGATGACACGTTGAAAAGCTCTATCCGAGTCACTCCGGTTTCTGGACATTTTATATTTTTATACTGTACCAATGACCCAGACATAGCTGGTGCTGACTCTTAAAAATCTAGGGCCAAACACAAATTTTGCCCCCCAATCCCCAAAATTTGCATCTAAAACCAAAGAAATCATGTCCTGAATGGCCCTCCATACTTTGCCTCTACTGCGCATGCACAGTGTCAAGGAGGTCTCGAAATTGGCGCCAATTATCATTCTTTGTTTGGCCCTTCATCGGTTCACATCTGACTGATCTTTGTGCTTGTAAATCTCAGTTTAAATGATGCCAGACACATAAATATTAGAGAAATGGTGGATCTAAAGAGGAAATAGTAGGAGGAGAGGAAAAATGAGTGGCAGGAAATAATCTGGGCTGTAACTTAAAATTTTTTTACAAAATTATGTTATGTTGCCTAATTTCGAGGCATGGGCCTGTTGTTGTCATTCTTGCTATAAAGTTACACTGCTTGTTCAGTGTTTCTTCTCTCCCTTTCCTTTAAGTCCCCCCTTGCTATTCTCCCATGCTTTTGGCATATTTTCTGTAATATTATTACTAAAATTTCTTGGGAATTTTAGCTGGGTAACAGAATGAATTCTGTTCTTTTCCCCATGTTTACGTCCTCACCCATGGGTATTTAGGCGTAGTGTTCTGCATCTACCATCTGATGTTCTGCAGTTTCTTCCCTGGAAGTCTCTGTTTTGCATCAGATAGTGTGTTATTGGTAACTGATTTCGGGCCATGGTTATCAGTGCCTGGAGTCATGTTTCTGGTGTTTATACACTTCTTGTTTACATTGACAACAGTCTCTGTGGAGGGGGATTTCTTGTCTTTGTATTAGCTTAATCATAACAAGATACATTATTATTATTATACGTAAGTGTTGCATTAATTTTTTAAAATATTTTAAAAATTTTTGTCAACACTTAGGCTTCTTGGGATCCATTGGGGCTCAACGTTACTTTTCAGAAACTTGGGCTTTTCTGAAAAAATATTTTTTCAAAAATTTTTTTTGATTTCAATTATATTTTCTATGTTAATGGATCATGTTATTATGTATCTTTGTTTTCAGGGGTTGGTGCGAGTACTAGGACTTCTTGTATTCTTTTCACAATGAAAGGATATTGTTCAAATTGTAATAAGAGGAAATCTTCCTCTGACTTTCATAATCATTGTATTAATTGTAGTCAGTGTACTCGCACTAACTCCTGTTCAGTATGTGTCAATTGGGATGACAAACATTGGAAGCATGTGTCACGGTATGTTGTTAGCGGGGAAAAGGCCATGCCGGTCCTTTCTCCGCAGGGTAACTCTAGTTTATCAATCTCTATTTCAGAGGAACAAGAACAGGGTGTACTCGCACTAACTCCTGTTCAGTATGTGTCAATTGGGATGACAAACATTGGAAGCATGTGTCACGGTATGTTGTTAGCGGGGAAAAGGCCATGCCGGTCCTTTCTCCGCAGGGTAACTCTAGTTTATCAATCTCTATTTCAGAGGAACAAGAACAGGGTGTACTCGCACTAACTCCTGTTCAGTATGTGTCAATTGGGATGACAAACATTGGAAGCATGTGTCACGGTATGTTGTTAGCGGGGAAAAGGCCATGCCAGTCCTTTCTCCGCAGGGTCACTCTAGTTTATCAATCTCTATTTCAGAGGAACAAGAACAGGGTGATGTTTCCGTGATGTCTTCCAAAAGTGTGCCTCCGTCGTCACAGTTAAATGAAGAGCTAGTGGCAAAAGTGCTCATGGAAATACGTCAATTGCCTAAGAGGTCCCTAGTAGGATCGACGGCCTTGACGTCCGCTAGCTCGCCCGGTGAAGCGTCCATTCATCGAATGGTTCGTCCGTTGTGGTCCAGGAAGGAGATTTGGGTGATGCGAGCACTATAAAGAGACAAAGTGCACACCCAGTGACGACGGATCAGAGGAGAGAATGGAGGAAGCCTATTAGTCCGGTTCCGAGCTTGTCCAGGTCCATCCGGGCTGCAAGCGAGAGAGGTCCCTCTCTCGTACAACAACATCTGGGACCAGATGTTGTGGTACAAAACGTTTCGCATTCAGAGCATACGTCTTCCTAAGGCTTCCTCATCCTCACGGCAGTGCACACAACCGCACCTTGGCTACGTGTCCACGGATATCCAGCCAGCTTTGCCAATCAGGGATTCCACGGCGACCAGGTCACGCCATCCGGTAGCCAGGGACACGAGGCCTGTAGACTCCGGACGTTCGCATAAGAGAAATATGCAGGAGTCAATGTACATGGAGCTTCCAGCGGCAAAGCAACGTAAGACTGCTACTCCACAGGCCTCAGTGACGGACGTGCTATCCCAAATAGCACAACTTATCGCAGCATCCCAGCAAACGACAGAATCTCTGTCGGATCAGGAATTATCCGACAACGCTGGGTCGGTACGCTCCGCTGAAGCATCAGGTACGGACGACCGAGAACTTCATAGGGTCCGACAGGATGCCGAAAGGGATTCGGAGGATTTGGAGCTATCCCTTTCGGAACAACATAAAGCTGCCGTAGATTTCATCCGGCATTATCTTCCACAAGTTGTTCCGTCGGATCAGAATGCTGCGATGCCGGATAAGAGACTGATAGCGTCATTGGACACAGAATTTTTTGATCGGTTCAGGGACATCGTCCCTGAGTTTCCGACACAGTCCAATAATGTCACAAGAACATTCAAATTATTGAACGACGCTATTTATAAGCTTGCTACCAAAACAGGCAAGTCTGGTTTCTTGTCCGCAAATGCTCTAAATCTGCCTTTCATCAATTCAAGGAATAAATTCGAAACGGCACGACAGGGCATACCGAGAGTTCCTCTGCATCTAGACGACGAGGCTGAAGACTTGGAATTGTCTATACTGTCATCTATGTCAATTCCAACCCCGACGTTGGAAACGACAATAATGTCTAACAGAGTTAGCTTAGACGCTTTATCATACGCAGACCACCTTACTAAGGCATTATCATTACATCTTCAAGGGAAAGAATTCCAGGATATACATTCCTCATTAAGACTTCTTTCAAGGGCAGTAGTTTATTCCACGTATAACTCCACCCTTTTAGTGGCAAACCTGGAGTTGGTTAGACGTGATGTAGCCCTAGCTACATCCATGCGTGTGGATAGTAAGGTGAAGAACTCTCTCAGAGTCGCTTCGGTCTCCAGAGAGCTTCTCTTCGACGGCAAGCTTTCAGCAATCTATGATAAGATAACTAAGAAAGCTTCGGATTCTCTGCTTTTCAAATCCGCTTCCAAAAAGTCGGATACAGCAGAAAACAGTAAGACAGGTACTTCTGGGACAAGTACGCTCAAGAGAAGTTCCTATAGAGGTTCTTATACGTCATCTAGGTCTTATTCTAGAGACCGTCAAGGCAGTGACTCACGTACGGGACGTTATTCTGGCCGAGACAACCGGTCTGACGTCCCTAGGTCGATGGGACGAGGTGCGGGTCATGGAGGACGTAATTTCTCCTTCTGCAAGCCTCGCAGGTCCAGGAGGTGATGGTTTGAACCTCTATCGTGTTCCGGTAGACGGAAGATTATCGAGTTTTATAAACGAGTGGGCGTCAATTACGGATGACCCCTGGGTTCGAGGGGTAATTTCGGAAGGACTGGGAATATCCTTCAAACGAAAGCCTCCATTAACTCCAAGTCCAAAATGGACTCAGCTTCCGTCAAATCCGCAGAAAAGAGATGCTCTTTTATCAGAAGTGAACGCGGTAGAGGTTGTAGAAGACCAGGAATCACCGGGTTTCTACAGCCATCTGTTTCTGGTTCCGAAACCAGACGGCTCGTTCCGTCCAGTCATAGATCTGAGCTGGATAAACAAGCTGATCGTCGCTCCGAAGTTCTATATGGAAACAATTCCATCAGTCAGAGCAAGTATTCGAGTGAACGATTATGCTACAAGCATAGATCTCAAAGATGTGTACTTTCACGTTGAACCTAGCACCCTGGACTTTCATTCGAATAATGAACTCGGTAATGATACATTTCCGAGCTCATTCGTCTGCGGTAACGTCGGCCTACCTGGATGACATTCTTCAGAGGTACGGCAACGAGTTAATGCTTCAGAACGATGTGCAGAATCTGCTTCTATTACTCCGACGTCTCGGTTTTATAATAAACGAGAAGTCGGATCTGGTGCCGTCCAAGTCATTCACTCATCTGGGAATGAGCTTCGAGACGCACAACAATCTCGTTCATCTGCCGTTAACCAGAGCGAAATTAATCAGTTGTTACGCTCGCTATTGTCTTCACTCAGACAAAGTCACAGCGAGAGAGTTCATGAGACTGATAGGTCTGTGCGGAGCCGCTGCGGATCTCATTCCAATGGCACGGTTACGCACTTGTCCTCTCCAAATTTTCTTGACTCAGAATTGGAGTGTAAAGATTCATTCGCTCGATATAGACGTTCTCTTGTCAAATCAAGTGAAACAAGAGATTCAGACTTGGGCAAACATTCAGTGGTTGACTCAGGGAGTCCCACTGCAGTTGCCGGATCCGAGTTCTACGATTATGACGGATGCCAGTCAAACAGGTTGGGGTGCAACATTGATCCCAACAGATTCGAAGTGCCAGGGTCTTTGGGATCCGCAGTTTCTAGGCAAGCACATAAACATCAAGGAAATGATGTCAATTTGGCTTGCACTACGTCATTGGATGAACATTATTCAGAAAGCACATGTCCAAATCCTGTCCAACAATGCGACAGTAGTAGTGAATATCCGAAACCAGGGAGGCACTCATTCCGTTCCGTTATTCAATTTAATGGAAAGAATCCTTCTGTTTGTTCTAGAACACCAAGTTCTGCTTTCGGTCCGTCATATGCCAGGTCGTCTGAATGCATTAGCAGACTCCCTTTCACAGAAGGGTCGCTTGTTGCCATCAGAATGGACTCTCATCAAACAGGTATTCAATCAGATTTGCTACCAATGGGAGTGGCCAATGATAGACTTATTTGCGACACAACTCAACAATCAGTTGCAGACGTATGTGTCGCCATGTCCGGATCCCCAAGCATATGCAGTAGACGCTCTATCGATCTCGTGGGACCGAATGATAGGATATGCGTATCCTCCAGCGCCGTTGATTCAGCAAATATTGCTAAAGATAAAACAATCACAATGCAAAATTCTGTTGGTAGCATCTCTGTCTCCACAGAGACCGTGGATATATCTACTCAGGTGTCTGCTGTGGGACTTACCGCGAAAACTTCCTCCACGAGAGGATCTTCTTTCGCAGGGGAAATCGCGTCTACTGCATCACAACCCGCAAGGTCTCAACCTTCACGTATTTCCATTGTGCGGTCCTTGCACGGCAAGCATTTTACAGGACGAGCAGTGGATGCAATTTCTAACTGTAGGAGGACCTCCTCTTCGCTAAACTATGCAGCTAAGTGGAAGGTCTTTCGTCGTTGGTGTAGGGATCATTCTGTTGATATTTTTGATCCCTCCATACCAGACATTGCAAACTTTCTAGTATACTTGTTTGACGAGATCAAACTGCAGCCTGTTACTATTAAAGGTTATAGGTGTATGTTATCTGATACCTATGCACACCATGATAGTTTACAAATTGGATCTAATGTCTCTTTATCTAAAGTAGTTAGAAACTTCTCGATAAATAGACCTAGAACCCTTAGATTAATTCCTAAATGAAATTTAGCTTGGGTTCTTCTTAAACTAAAAGAAAAGCCATTTGAGCCTCTTGAGACAGTAGATTTCAAATTCTTGTCTTATAAGACAGCATTTCTCTTAGCTTTCTCTTCTGCTAGATGAGTCAGTGAGCTTCATGCACTATCGGTGGACGATTCTCACTATCGTAGTGTCGGGAACACTATTACCTTTACTACTAATGTTGGATTTTTGGCTAAGTATCAGGCTCCTAATAAATATCCGGAACCTATTGTTATTAAAGCCCTTCCGTCTTCAGACGGGCATAGGCCTTTACTCTGTCCGGTTAGAGCTTTACGTATTTATAAACAAAGATCTCAGTTTATCAGAAAGGGACGAAAACGCTTCTTTCTGTCTCTGATGCCTAATAGAAAGGACATTACGGTCCATTCTATTGCTAGATGGATTCAATTAACTATCCGTACTGCTTATGATAATCTATCTTCAACTCAGCAGTCTGTGCTTAAGATTTTGGCTCATGAAGTAAGAGCTCTTTCTACATCTTGGGCTTACGCAAATAGTGTTGCTATTACAGATTTAATGAAGGCTGAATATTGGTCTCAGCCATCCACATTCACAAATTTTTATCTCAGAAATATTGAGTCCATTTCTGGAGACCTGCATTGTTTAGGTCCGTTATCTGTTGCTCAAAATGTCGTCCACTAAACACTTGCAACTATAGTTATGCAGGCTTTCTGTTCCGGCAGTGACTCCGTCCTGCGGCCCTCTTCGCTCTGGGCTATTTCACCCAGGGCAAGGGGAAGGGGGGGGGGGAGGGTGTTCCCTTAGGTCACCTGCTTTATAGTGAAAAGCAAGGGGATACCTCCTCCGGAGTCAGTAATTCTGAGTCGTTACCGGGATGGTTTTAAAGTGTAAAGTTAATGTTTAAAATTCATTCATGTCATATTTTTAAAGTGTAGCTCGGTGTGAAGCATTTGTATATGTCACGTGTCAAACGGGCGTTAATATACAATCCTCGGACACTTTTAAAAGGGTATAAAGAGTCTCAATTCTCTGAACTAACTTTATTTATTGGTTTACTTTAAAAATAATTAGTATAAAGGGTTATACTGGATGTTAATAGAGAACATGAATGTTATTATGCTCAATTATGGAGGGTATTGTGTCTTTCTAATTTATCATAAAATAAGAAAGATACATGTAAAGCCTAATACTCCTTTTCTCCTCGAGGGGATGACTCTATTTTATATAGTTGAGCTTATTGGATTTTCCTCTATGTCCTAGGCCCTCCAGCCTTTTTACTATTCAGCTATGTCTGGGTCATTGGTACAGTATAGAAATGTTAAAAAATTTTAGAGTAATTTATATATTTTTTTTTTTATACTTACCAATGACCCAGACGGGGATGGCCCTCCCAGGAGTTGGGAACTCATACCTCCCCACTGAGTACATAGCGCTGACCAGGCACTGCTTGTAAGAATGATAATTGGTGCCAATTTCGAGACCTCCTTGACACTGCGCATGCGCAGTAGAGGCAAAGTATGGAGGGCCATTCAGGACATGATTTCTTTGGTTTTAGATGCAAATTTTGGGGATTTTCAGCAGATAAGAGTAAAGGAGGGCGTTCCAGACAAAAATCGTCATAAGAAACTCCTCACGAGGGTACAAGAAACCCTCTTATAATTACTCTGGAGGTCAGATGCTCCTTGGCCGACGAGATGAGGTTTTTCGCGGGGAGGACGTGGTTCCTCCTCCCGTAAGCCTCGCAGGTCATACAGGTGATGGTTAAGACCTCTATTGCTGGCCAGTTGGCGGAAGGTTATCAAGCTCCGCAAAAAACTGGATAACAATCACGGAAGATCAGTGGGTAAGAAGTGTAGCCTCGGACAGCTTACAGCTATCAGTCCAAGCAAAAACCCCACTAGCAAGTTGTCCACATTGGACAAATCTTCCATCAAATCCTTGCATAAGAGAGTTTCTGCTACCGGAGGTATAAGCTCTCTTATCGGAGGAAGTAATACAGGTCATCGAGAATCAGAATTCTCAAGATTTTTACATTCACCTGTTCCGCGTACCGAAGCCTGACGGCTCGTTCCGACCGGTAATAGACTTGAGCTGGATAACAATCTTATGATGGCTCCAAGTCGGTAAAAGCGAGCATTTGAGTGATCGACTATGCGGCAAGCATAGATCTAAGGATGCCTACTTTCATGTCCTGGTACATCCGGCATTCTAAAAGTACCTGCAGTTCGCCATACAAGGGAAGGTGTATCAGTTCAGAGCAATATGCTTTGGTCTGAACCTGGCTCCCCGGGGCATTCACTCAAATAATGAACTCTGTAATGTCATACTTACGAGGTCTTTCGTCTGCGGTAACGTCGGCTTACTTGGACGACCTTCTACAGGGATACGGCAACAGAATTATTCTTCAGTATGATGTTCAGAGTCTGCTTCTATTACTCCGACGTCTCAGTTTTATCGTAAACGAGAAAAAGTCGGATCTAGCTCCGTACAAGTCGTCTATTCACTTGAGAATGAGCTTTGAGGCTCACAACAATCTGGTTCATCTGCCGTTACCCAGAGCGGAATTAGTCAGTTGTTATGCTCGCTTTTGTCTACACTCAGACACATTAATAGTGAGGGAATTCATGCGACTGTTGGAGCTTTGCGAAGCGGCTGTGGATCTCACTACGATGGGCTGCCTGCGCGCACGTCCCCTCCAGATATTCTTTACTCAAAACTGGAGCGTGAAGATGCTTTCACTTGAACCAGTATTGTTTTAACAGACCTAGTAAAACAAGGGTTCAGATTTGAGCAGATATTCAGTGGTTAACTCAGGGAGTTCCACTGCAACTGCCGGATCCTGATTTCACGATTATGACAGATGCAAGTCAGATGGGTTGGGTGCGACCCTAAGTCCTGTAGACTTGAAGTGCCATGGTCTTTGGGACCCTCTGTTCCAGGAGAAATACATAAACATCAAAGAGATGATGTCAATATGGCTAGTGCGACAACATTGGATTCACATAATAATGGACGTCCATGTTCAAATTTGGTTGGACAACTCGACAGTAGTAGCGTACATCGGGAACCTGGGCGGCACCCATTCATTTCCGTTATGCCAACTAACGGAGAAGATTTTCCTCTACGTCATGAATCATCATGTTCAACTTTCTATTCATCATATACCGGGTCGTCTGAAGTTCAGAACGTACTAGCAGTCGTGCATTCTCGGAAAGGTCGCCTGTTGCAATTGGAGTGGATGCTCAGCAAGCGAGTATTTGAGCAGATTTGCTACCAAAGGGTTCTCCCCATGATAGATCTGTTTGCGACGCACCGGAACAATCAGTTGCCGTCGTTCGTGTTGTTATGTCCAGACCATCGAGTGTACGCAGTAGATGCTCTATCGATCTCATGGGGATGGATGATAGGATATGCGTATCCTCCAATTCAGTTGATTCAGTAGATTATGTTTAAGATCAAACATAATCTACTGAATCAACGTCTTGCCCGATAATCGCCTCTAAACACATTGGAGGTGTGGGGTGGGGGTGGTATTCGAAGTCATGTAGAACCCTCCTCACCTGCATTACTTTAATCGTTCTTGTGTTAGTCATAAAATAATATAGGAACCGCAATGGTTCCCTCATGTCTAACCGACTCCATTATGCCACTATGGGCGCAGAAGGACGGGAAGAACAAAAACTTCCCCTGATAAAGAAGGTCCTTTCGTGGAGGAATCTTCCGGGGAACGTCCCATAACAAACACCTGAGAAGACTGATCCACGGTTTCTGTGATGACAGAGGTGCTACTAGTAGGATTCGCAATTGGAGTGGACGCTCAGCAAGCGAGTATTTGGGCAGATTTGCTACCAAAGGGTTCTCCCCATGATAGATCTGTTTGCGATGCACTGGAACAATCAGTTGCCGTCGTTCGTGTTGTCATGTCCAGACCATCGAGTGTACGCAGTAGATGCTCTATCGATCTCATGGGGATGAATGATAGGATATGCGTATCCTCCAATTCAGTTGATTCAGTGGATTATGCTCAAGATCAAACAGTCTCGTTTTGAATCCTACTAGTAGCACCTCTGTCGTCACAGAAACCGTGGATCAGTCTTCTCAGGTGTTTGTTATGGGACGTTCCCCAGAAGATTCCTCCACGAAAGGACCTTCTTTATCAGGGAAAGTTTTTGTTCTTCCCGTCCTTCTGCGTACATAGTGGCATAATGGAGTCGGTTAGACATGAGGGAACCATTGCGGTTCCTATATTATTTTATGACTAACACAAGAACGATTAAAGTAATGCGGGTGAGGAGGGTTCTACATGACTTCGAATACCACCCCCACCCCACACCTCCAATGTGTTTAGAGGTGATTACCGGGCAAGACATAGTTTTCTTCCTGCAAGCCTTGTAGGAGTTTAACTACATACATGCATTTCATGACTTCTCGATTGGCGGCTGGGTCGTGTTCTGTGGCGACCTCATGGGCACATCCACTTTTTAGTTGGTTGGTTTCCTTTGATTGTTCGTCTATATGTCATATACGAGCGCATAATTCATCATAAATAAATTGCTAGTCTTTCGGTACCTTGGAGGCTGCATAGCCAGTTAACTGGTATTCAGATGATTACATGCAGGATTTCAATGCTCGCGCGCATAATAATGAATTATTAGGCAGACACATTATTGTATGCTATGGACCTTAAAAATTCTGAATTATTTCAGGCGAGGTCCGTGTCGAGCCTGTTAATCTTACCTACATCCATTTCTAGATACAGGTTTCTATTAATGTTGGTACTCAATTGAATACACCTTGTTTTACACTTTCGTATATTCGCACGTTTGTAGTGTCGTAGATATCGGATAGTACACGTCAGGGAGTGTTGTTACTGGAATTTACTGTACGCCTGAATGGGGTCGCCTGTGGGTTACCTCGGAAGTGTGTTTACTCTCCAGAGATCGTTCCTTGTGGTTCTATTGGACATGTGTATGTTATATATTATATCTCCGGTATTTTTACACAACAACCAATGGCCCAGACTTAGCTGGTGCTAACTCCAAAATATCGAGGGCCAAATACAAATTTTGCCCCCCAATCCCCCAAATTTGCAAGCAAAACCAAAAATTAGAAGTCCTATCTGGTCCTCCATACATTTACTCTCCGCGCTTACGCACATGCCAGGAAGTGACTGGAATTGGCGCCAAGATCATTCTTTGTTTGGCCCTCAGTCAGATAACAACAAACTGACTTCTGTGCTTTTAAATCTCAGATTATAATGATGCCAGACACAAATCAATGGCTAATTTGGTGGATCCAAGGACATAATTGGATGAAGGAAGGAAGAAATGGTGGATTGAAACGTTCAGGGCTATAACTTTATAATATTTATAAAAATTATTTCATGTTCCCCAATTCCAGGACATGGGCCTGACGTCATCATTATTGATAATGATTTTTCCACTGTTTGTTAAGTATTCCTTCCCTACCCTACCTTGAAATCCCCCAGTTAAACTCCCAAACTTTTTGTCTTGTTTTATTGGAAATTTTTTTTATAAAATTTCTTGGGAGTTTAACGTGTTACACAGAATGTTTATTCTGTATATCCCCATGGTTACGTCCTCACCCTAGGGTGTTTAGGTGTTTTGGTCATGCATCATACATCCGATGTATCGTTTTTTCTTCTGATGAAGATCTTGCTTTACATCGGATACTTCAAAAATCTGTTACTGATTTCGGGCCGTGCTGCCTGAGGTCTTGTTTCCGGTTTTCATTCTGACGTTGTTTACATCGACAATGCTCTTTTTATATATGTAGTTTCCTATTTATTATATGGTAAGGACTGTTGTAAGATACCTTAAATATTCCGGTAGTGTAGCAGTTAATTTTTTGGATAGAAAAATTATTTTTGTCCACACTTGGGCTCTATCGGGATACATTTGGGCACATCGTTCCCGTTAGGAACTTGGGCTCTTGTCAAAAGTTTTTGAAAATTTTTTTTGTGTAAATTATTTTTCGATTTATATTTTGAATGTTATTTGTTATGTATCTTTTTATAATATTTAATGTGGAGTTGGTGGGAGTACGATCGACTTAGTTTACTTCATTATGAAAGCATATTGCTCAGTAAGCAAGGCAAGGAAGCCTTTCCTCTGATTTTCATGTTGGTTATCTTGCTTGTATTCGATGTACTCCCACTAATTCTTGTTCAACATGTGTCGCATGGGATGACAAACATTGGAGACGGGTGTCATGGTACGTTGTTAGCGAGAGGCCACTGCCGGTCCTCTCGCGGTGAGAGGCCTTTGCTGGTCCTCTCGGCAAAAAGTCGCTCTAGTTTTTTAGTTTCTATTTACAGAGGAACAAGAACATGGTGATGTTTACATGATGCCATCAGAGAGCATTTAGATAGTTAAATAGAGCTAGTGGCTAAAGTGCTCATGAATATTAGACAGGGCAATAAACCACAGCGTGATTTCAGCTCCCTGTCGCCAGCTAGCTCGACTGGTGAAGCGGTTACACCATCCGTGGATACCCTGACGCCGGGTGTGTCCATTGCGGTCAAGGAGAGTAGCAAAGGGTAGAGTGAGCACTATAAAATAATAACAGGCTCACCCTGCGACAACGGAGAGGAAGAAGCCGGCAAGTTCAGTGGGAAGCTCATCGAGGTCTGAAGGACCGCGAGCGAGAGAGCCCCCTCTCTTTCATAACTACATCTGGGGTCAGATGTTGTGGTTCAGACGTTGAGTCAGTCGGAGCATATGTCCACGTCTCCCATCCGGGATGCTCCATTCAGTTCACAGCCGAGGTCGGCTATAGTTACAGCTTTTTCTACAGCGTCTACAAAGCACACACCTTGGGTACGTGACTTCTGATATTCAGCCTGCAACGCCGAGAAGGTCAACTCTTCGTCAAGAAGTCACACCATACTGTAGCCAAGGAGACGAGGCCTCATTCATCGGGACGTCCGCAGAAAAGAGCCATCTTGGAACACTGTCCAGGAGCAGCCGGCGGCCAAGCAACAGAAGACCGCTGCTCCTCAGGCCTCCATAAACGGACTTGCCGTCGCAGATTGCGCAGCTCATCACAGCATCCCAGGAAGTGCAGAAGCAGCCAACGGCAGGCTCAGAACCTGAGTTGTCGGGTGGTGCTGGGCCAGTCCAGTCATCTGCACGTTCAGATGCCGATGACCGTGAGTATAATCTGATTCAGTCGGATGGTGAAAGGGATTTGGAGGAGAATTACCCTTCCCTTTCGGAACAACACGGGGTGGCGATGGATCTAATGCATCAATACTTCCCTGAGTTCATTCCTGAGAATCAAAATGCTGTGACCGCTCGAAAGTAGCACTATTCAGTAGCTAAGAGATGAGGCCTCATATACCGGGACATCCGGAGAAAAGAGCCATCTCGGACACATTGTCCTGGGAGCAGCTGGCGGCCAGAATAGAAGACCGCTGCTCCTCAGGTCTCCGTAATGGATTTGCTGTTGCAGATTGCGCAGTTTATCGCAGCATCCCAGCAAGTGCAGAAGCAGCCAATGGCAGTCTCAGAACCTGAGCTGTCGGATGGTGCTAGGTCGGTCCAGTCATCTGCGCTTTCAGATGCTGCTGACCATGATTTTCAACTGATTCAGACGAATGATGAAAGGGATACGGAGGGGGATTACCCTTCCCTTTCGGAACAACACAGGGTTGTGATGGATTTAATCCATCAACACTACCCTGAATTTGTTACAGTGAATCAGAATGCTGCATCTACTTGCAAGAAACCACTAGCATTGTTGGACGCTGACTTCATCCGGAAAAAGAGAATGTCATGTCTTTTTCGGTTAAGCCTAGACAGGTGTCGCAGGCCTTAGACCTTTTAGACGACGCCATATTTATCTTTACAGTGGGAAGAAGTAAGGTGGTTTCTTGTCATCATCTTCCGTAATTTTACCGATTATAATGGAAAATGGGGAAGATGTATAGAGAGTTCCTCAGCATTTGAATGAGCAGGCTAAGGACCTAATATGACCTTACCTTCATCATTCACTATTCGCTCGGACACAGTTGAGATGGCAATTTCTTCATTCAGAGCGAATTTAGACTCACTGTCTTATGCAGATCACCTTTAAAAACCTTTCTACGGAAAGGGAGAACGTTCGACTCTTATATTTATCACGTATAACTCTGTTTTAACAATTGCTAAATTGGAGTTAATCAGACGTGACGGAGCCCTTGCGTCGTCATCTTTAATAGATGACAAGGTGAAAAACGCTCTATGGGTCGCTCCGTTTTTCAGACACTAAGTTTTTGACGATAAGCTTTCATTGGTTTATGACCAAGCTACAAAGAAAGCATCAATACTCTGCTCCTTAAGTCGGCATCTAGTCGACCCGCAATAGCAGAGAAGAGTAAGGGAGGACGTCCTAGACAGAAAGTCGTCTAAAAAAAAAGACTCCTCACGAGGGTATAGTTAACCCTCCTATAATTACTCTAGGGATCATCATACAGCGACTCCAATAGGGAGTTGAGGTCTGATTAAGACTACCGGTCAGACTCCCCTAGGCAGTTGGCTCGAGGCTCTTCACGAAGGAAACATAGTTTCTCCTTCCGTAGGCCTTGCAGGTACTACAGGTGAGGGTTAGGACCTCTATTGCTTAGCAGTTGACGGATGGTTATTAAGATTCGTATCAAACTTCATAACTATTATGGTAAACCAGTAGGCGAGAAGTGTGGTCTCGGATGGCCTACGGCTATCTTTCCGAGAGAAACCACCACTAGTTTAATGTCCGTGATGGACAATGCTTCCATCAAATCCTTGCATAAGAGTCTCTCCAGTCAGAGGTAAAGGTTCTCTTGACAATGAAAGTAATAGAGGTCATCGAGAATCAAGATTATATAGGATTCTATAGTCACCTGTTACTCATACTGAAGCCAGAGAGCTCGTTCCGACCGTTAATAGACTTGAGCTGTTTATCGTAGCTCTAAAAGTTTATTTATGGTAATCATTTAGTTGGTAAAAGTGAGCGTTTGAGTGATCGACTATTCGACAAGCATAGATCTATGGATCCGTTCTTTTATGTCCTGGTATATCCGGCATTCAGAAAGGACCTACGGTTCATCATCCAAGGGATAGTATTTCAGTTCCGAGTGATGTGCTTCGGTCTGAATCCAGCGCCCTGGGTTGTCACTCGAATAATGAACTTGGTAATGTCTCACAACAATCTGATTTGTCTGCCATTATCCAGAGCGAAATTAGTCAATTGTTATGCTCGCTTTTGTCTACTCTCAGATGCATTAACAGCGAGATTCAAAATTTGTGTTTGGCCCTTAATAACTTTGAGTTAAGCACCAGCTAGTCTGGGCCATTGGTAAGTATAAAAATATACAAATTACTTTAAATTAATAACTTTTTCACATAAATAAAAACAAAAACATGCTATTTTTATACAACAACTAATGGCCCAGACTAGCTGGTGCAAACTTGATATTATCTAGGGCCAAACACAAATTTTGACCCCCCAATCCCCCAAATTTTCATACAAAACCGAAAATTAAAAGTCCTATCTGGCCCTCCATACTTTTACTCACTGCGCATGAACAGTGGTCAGGAAGAGACCGGAATTGGCGCCAACATTATTCTTTGTTTGGCCGTAAAGTCCATAACAATGATCTACCATCTGTGCTTTAAAATCTCCTTTTTTGAGGATGCCAGACACAAATCAATGCAAGAATTGGTGGAGCCAAGGCTGTTAATGGATGATGGCAGTGAGCAACAGTGGTTTCAGATGTTCAGGGCTGTAACTTTATAATAATTATAAAAATCATTTCATGTTTCCCATTTTCGGGACATACACCTGATATCATCATTCTTGCTAATGATTAATCCACTATTTGTTAAGTATTCCTTCTCTATCTTTCCATGAACCCTTCCTGTTAAATTCGTTTTGGCTATTTTTTATTGAAATTTTTTATTAAATTTCTTGGGAGTTTAACGTGTATTACAGAATATTTATTCTGTTTATCCCCATGGTGACATCTTCACCCTAGGGGTTTTAGGTTGTTTTAGTCTTGCATCTTCTATCTGATGTATTGTTTTTTCTTCGTATGAAGATCTAGCTTTACATCTGGTAGCATTTAAATTGATTACTGACTTTGGGCCTTTTTGTGCCTGATATCTTGTTTCCATTTTTTTCCCTGACATTGTTAATTTATTATTATTATTATTTATTGGTGTTTAAGGTCACATATTTCTGCACAATGGCTAATCATGACCATGACAGTTTTACAGGTGGAGGAAGCCGGAGTACCCAGAGAGAACCACCGAGCAACTGTCAGCTCCCCAACATACTAACTCCACACAAGCAGGTTATCATTGGTTGAAGACAGGTGCACCATCGACATGCAGTACGTGTTAGTGCACAGCGTCACCATGCCCCTACATGGGCAATGGGGGTGAAGTGTCTTGCCAAGGACACAACACAGTTGCCACAGGTGGAATTCGAACCGAGGACCTCTCGGCTTGCAGCCTGCACCTCTACCTACTGAGCCACCGTGCCCCTCCCCCCCCCCCCCCCCCCTGATGTTGTTTACATTGGCAACGTCCTCAAATATATGTAGTATTTTATATTACTGTAGAATTACTTTAGGATACATTGATTATTATTCCGGTAGTGTAGCTCATAATATTTGGATTTTGTCCACACTTAGGCTCTATCAGGATGCCCATGGGCTCATTATGTTACCTTTTCAAAATTTTTACAAATTTTTTTAATAAATTTTTGAATTTAATTTTGATTGCGATTATTCATGTATATTTATCATATATTTTGTTGTGGAGTTTGTAGGAGTGCTATCGACTTTGTCTTTTGATTGTAATTATGAGAGCTTCCTGCTCTAAATGCAAGGCGAGGAAGTCTTCCTCGGATTTACATGCTTGTTGCCTTGCCTGTGGTCGAAGCACTCTTGTGGATTCTTGTCCTACTGTGTACATCGACATGACAGATGTTGGAGACGGGTGTCACGATACGTTGTTGGCGGTGAGGTTCCTATGCCGGAACTCTCACCATAATATAATTCAAGTTTTTCAGATTCTGCTTCAGAGGAACATGAACATGGTGATGGTATTGTGACACCCATCCAAAGTGTGCTACTGTCATCATGCTCTGTTGAGCAAATAGAGCTAGCTGCAAGGTGCTCATGAAATAAGCAAGGGTTAAGGCCTCTAGTTAGTGTTCTTAATCCTTTGCAAGCAGCTAGCTCGACCGGTGAAGCGGTTACTCCGTCTGTGGGAGCCGTGACACTGGGTAAGTCCGTTGCGGTCAAAGGAAGTGTAGATTTGGGTAGAGCGAGCACCTCAAAATCAAAAGCTCACCCAGCGACGACGGAAATATGGAAGAAGTCAGCAAGTTTCTTTTAGGGAGGCGCGGCGTGGTCTTATAGGCCCACGAGTGGGAGAGGCCCCTCTCTAACCCAACATCATTTGGGGCCAAATGTTGTTTTGAGAAACTTGCACAAGCCGGAACCAAAGTGCAACCAAGTTTTCTTTTGGGGAGGCTCGGCGAGGTCTGATAAGACCGCGAGCGGGAGTGGTCCCTCTCTAACCCAACAACATTTGGGGCCAAATGTTGTTTTGAGAAACTTGCACGAGACGGAGCATACGTCATCCCGCCGCTCTGGACACTCCGTCTAGACTGCAGCCAGGGTTGGCTTCAGTCACAGCTTCCTCCGCTACGTTATAAAAGCACGACTTCGGATATCCAGCCAGTGGCGCGAAGACAGAGTCAGTCTTCGCCTGTGAAGTCGGACCATCTGGTAGGTAGCGATTCGAGGCTTTGTTCATCGGGACGTTTGGAGAAGAGATCTATCTCCGGATCTTAGTCCCAGGAGTAGCAAGCAGCAAAAAACAGAAGACTGCTATTCCTCAAGCCTCGGTTATGGACTTGCTGTCGCAGATTGCGCAGCTGATTGCAGCATCCCAGCAAGTGCAAGAGCAGACTCTGGTGGTTAGTTGTCGGATGGTGCTGGGTCGGTCCAGTCATCTGTACATGCAGATGTGAATGACCAAATTTCACAGCTGATTCAGTCAGATGGTGAAAGGGATAAGAAAGAGGATTACCCTTCCCTTTCGGAACAGCACATGATAGCGATGAATTTTATTCATCAATACTATACTGAATTTGTTCCACCTGATCAGCAAGTTGCAACTACTAGAGAGAAACCGCTGTCGTCTCGGAAGCAAATTTCGTGTGGAGGAAAGAGAATGTTCTTTCCTTCCCGAAACAGTCGCGACAGGTGTTGGAGGCCTTCAGCCATGTTAACGATGCCATATTCAACCTCTCTAGTGCTAAGAGGAAGGCAATTTCTTATTGACATCTTCAATAAATAATCGGTTCCTTGGACCAAGTTCATTTAAAACGGTTGGAGAAGATGTCCAGAGAGCTCCTCTGTGTTTAGATGAGCAGGCTGGAGATGAAAATATGTCCCTACCTGCATTATTCAATATATGCTCGGAAGTGATGGAATGCACTTTTTTATCTAACAGAGCGAATCTGGATGCGATGTTCTACACAGATCACCTCACCAGAGCTATGGCGCAACGGGAATGGGAAAGAATTTGAGGACGTTGTTCCTCGCTAAAAGTTCTTTCCAGGGCACGTACAACTCCACCCTGACAGTGGCAAGTTGGAGTTGATCAGAAGTGATGCTGCCCTTGTGTCATCATCACTTATAGATGACAACATGAAAAGCTCTCTCCGGGTCGCTCCGGTCTCCGGATATACTGTATTGACGACGAGCTTTTGTTAGTCTATGAACAGCCTACAAGAAAGCTTCCAGTACACTGCTACTGAAGTCTGCGCCTCAACAACACGCTTCAGCAGACCAGGGTAAGCGAGGCCATTCCACTTAAATCAGCTAAGGGAACTCCTTGCGAGGGCACAATAAACCCTCTTATACTTACTCTGGAGGTCGTCAGTATAGCGACTCGGGAAAGGGGCGCAGGTCTGATTCAGACTATAGGTCAGATGCCCCTAAGCCGACAGGATGAGGTTTTTCGTGGGGAGAACGTAGTTTCTCCTTCCGTAAGCCTCATTAGTCGTACTGGTGATGAATAAGACCTCTATTGCTTACCAGTTGACGGAAGGTTTTCATCTTCGTGAGAAACTGGATTTATTGCACGGAAGATCAGTGGGTAAAAGTGTTGTCTCGGAAGGCTATGATTCCGAACAAAACCCCCACTTACAGGATGTCCGTGTTGGACAAATCTTCTGGCAGACCGTTTCAAAAGGGAGTCACTCCTAGAGGAGGTACAGGCTCTCTTATGGAAGGAAACAATAGAGGTTGTCGAGAATAGACTTCTGTTGCTTTCCACTTAGTGGAAGGTTATCAACCTCGCAAAAGTGGATGAAATTGCGGTAGATCAGTGGATGGGAATGTAGTCTTGGCAGGCCTGCAGCTATCAGTCCAAGCAAAGCTCCACTTACAACAAGTTCGTGTTGGACATATCTTCCGGCAAATTCTTCCAAGAGAGTCTCTCCTTGCAGAGGTATAGGCTCTCCTATTGAAGAAAAGCAATAGAGGTTGTCGAAATATTCTCCAGGTTTTTTCAAATCACCTGTTTTTCATCCTGAAGTCAGACGAATAGTGCATAGATAGGCTGAGACAGCTGTCTTGTTTGGAATAGAGCCGTTAGAGGGAATAGGTACGTCTTTTCCCTCTCTGTGTTGTTTTCCTTGGCGTCAAGACAATTAATGTCATTGTGGATGCCATAGTAGCCTTACGTACTGTTTACAGTGGTCTTTTCTTGCTGCTAGTGTTGTAAGTCTCCATTTAGGAGCTTTCAAGGCCGCAAGTGACACAGATTTGGGAATTACAGCTGTTAGAATAGCGGCTTGTCATTCCCTACCTTGCACGATGATGATTGTAAGTCTCTGTTTAGTGAGCTTTCAAGTCGCTAGTTACACCGAGATATCTGTCTTCACGGAGAGGAAGACTAGCTGCGTTAACCAGGCTCTGACCGCTGTCTTTTGGGAATAAATCCGATAAAGGTACAGTGCTTTCCTGTTTGTTTTCCTAGGTGTCATAGAGTTCAGTCTTATTGTTTACACCATAGTAGCCTAGCTAGAATCATGAGAGAGATTGTTTCAGTAGTTATGCAGTGACATAACTGAATTTATTATCTCTTGGGACTGCTGTCTCTTTGGGAATTTAGGGCTGTTAAATAGCGGCTCTTCATTCCCTACCTTGTGCGATGATAGTTGTAAGTCTCCGTTCAGTGAGCCTTCAAGGTTGCAACTTACACTGATATATCTGTCTTCACGGAGATGAAGACCTATAAGCTACGGCTAGCATTGTAAGTCTCCTTAGTGAGCTTCTAAGGCCGCAGTTATCAGCCTTTTATTGTCTTCACGTATAGGAAGACCTTTAGCTGCTTCATCTAGGCTGAGTTCATTGTCCTATTGGGCATGATACCGTATGTTAGAGGAGGTTATTCTCTTCCTACCGGTGTGGTTTGGTGTTAGTTATATGAGGCGATAAGCTCTATTAATGATGCCATATTTACCAAGTGTGATTATGTCAATATGGTGTATTTGTTCATCACGTCCCTCTCCATCCTTAGTGGCATTATGGATTTGGTCAGACATGAGGGAGCCCCGCGGTTCCTATTCTATTTGATGACTAACACAAGAGCGATTCAAGTAATGTGGGTGAGGGGGGTTCGATATAAATTTTTCATTGACCCCCCCCCCCCCCCACCCCCCACCCCCCATCAATGTGTTAAGAGGTGATTACAGGGCAGGATGTAGTTTTCTTCCTGTAAGCCTCATATGCATTTAGTATATACATGCCTTTCATGGCTTCTCGATTGGTGGCTGGGTCGTGTTCTAACGGCAACCTCATGAGCATATCCACTTTTTAGTTGGTTTGTATTCTGTGGTTGTTCGTTTATAAGTCATATATGAGCATATGATTCTTTATCAATAAAATTGCTAGCCTTCGTGTACCTGTATGTTTGACATGTCGGTTATCTGAGCGACATTCTCCAATGTGGCAATTAGTCCACTCTGAAAAGTTTTGCTCAGAGCGGTCTGGCCTTTCTTACGACGTATGAGTTTATTACTCAGTTAACTGCATATTAACATAGAATTTTTCATTCAGTTTCCTGGTTACACTTGTATCACTCTGTCATACCGTGGTTACAGGCTGTATTCAGATGAGTACATGTGGGATTTCATTGCTCCCATGCATAATATGTGTATTATTAGGCAGACGCATTATTGACAGATTATATAAATTCTTGCTCTGCTTATAGAGCTCATGAGAATTTTAGGGACTATTTGGATCAGTTATGGAACTGCCAAAAGGCTGTCTATGCATATGTTCTCATTTTTTGGCATCATTTTTCGGAGTAAAATTTTCTTCTCCGGTCAGTCATTGGTTGTTAGGGACCAAGGAAACAAAGAATTATTTCGGGATGGTCTGTGACGGGTCTGTTAATCATTGCTCGTTCCGTGTTCTAATCCAGGTTTCTATGAGATACAGTACACATTCTCGTATATTCGTGCGTGTCAGTAGGTGTGTTATTATTGGAATTAATTGTACACCTGAAGGGGGTCACCTGTTGGTTGCCTTAGAAGCGTGTTTTCTCTTCAGACACTTTCCATAAGGATTCTGTTGGACAAGTGTATGGTTGTACTCATTATTCACCGGTTTTTCGACCTAGCTATGTATTCCTACTCTGGTATACATTAGAAGCGTGTGCTATTAATTACCGGGATCACCATGATAGCCTTGGCTTCTGAAGTGACATTAAGCACCAATAATTAATATTTGGGTGCCTGTTGGACGAATATATATTGTTTGATTGGTACTGCTTTTCACTGATTCCAGAGCGTTCCCCTCTTTGTTTTGAAGAATGTTCCTTCAAAAAAAAGGGGGGGGGGGGGGGTGAATTTGTAAATCTACTCCGACTTGATAAGTGTGTAACTATGAGTGAAACTGTTTGTCTGTAGATTATATCTGATCCTTGATACAGCTTATTTATTATTTATATATGGCGTATGTTTGTGGGGGTTAGTCTCTCACTCTCAAATTTGCCATCCTAATATGGGGTTTAGTCCGGACTAGCCTTAAAATTGGGGGCTCATTACACCCAATTAGCATAATCTTTCATGCTAAGAATATGGAGTTACTTGGATATGGCTCCTTATTATGATATGTCTTCTC
Organism: Pictodentalium vernedei; assembly: GCA_031216915.1. Lineage (NCBI taxonomy): Eukaryota > Metazoa > Mollusca > Scaphopoda > Dentaliida > Dentaliidae > Pictodentalium > Pictodentalium vernedei. The sequence goes on along the minus strand of CM062292.1, from coordinate 355,090,576 downwards.
TATTATTGTTTAGAGAGACATACATGTAATTCCTTTTAAATTTAATTTCCTTTCACCTTGGAATACAGGCTTAGGAGTTATATTTGTTCTGCTAATTCTTAAGTCCTAGGTTCTCCGTCTTTTTACGATTCAGCTAGTCCGGGCCATTGGTTGTCATATAAAATATGATCAATTTTAAGTAATTTGTATATTTTTTATACTTACCAATGGACCAGACAGGGATAGCCCTCCCATGAGTGGGCACTCGTACCTCCCCGCTGAGTTATTATTAATACGCTCATCTACAAAGAATGATGTTGGCGCCAATTCCAGTCTCTTCCTGACCGCTGCGCATGTGCAGAAAGTAAAAGTATGGAGGGCCAGATAGGACTTTTAATTTTTGGTTTTGTATGTAAATTTGGGGTATTGGTGGGGTTTGAAATTTGTGTTTGGCCCTAGATAATATCGAGTTTGCACCAGCTAGTCTGGGCTATTGGTAAGTATAAAAAATATACAGATTACTTAAAATTTATCATTTGCTTAACTTGACAAAGTCAAGATAAGTTATTGCCGTCACATGTGCAGAAGTCTGTTAGTCTGTGAGTCTGTGAGACTGTTCACATTTTTGTTTAGCAAAGGCTACACCCAGTAGTTTTTGTCCGATCGTCACAAAATTTCATATATAGGTTTGGGGTCATGTCTAAATGAGAATGTCCCCTTTCGGTTGCGATCGGTCAACCGTGATGGCTGCCCGAGCCCAAAACCTTTAGCACAGTCTACAGGTCGTATTTATGAAGGGATTTCATTGTAACTTGGTAGGATGCCTCTGTATAATATCTAGATGAGAATGTCCCCTGTCAACAGTGACTGCTACCCAAAGCCTGAAACCCCAAAACTTTTAGCACAGTCTACATGTCGTATTTAATATGGAGGAGGGGGCACGGTGGCTCAGTTGGTAGAGGTGCAGGCTGCAAGCCGAGAGGTCCTCGGTTCGAATCCCACCTGCGGCAACCACGTTGTGTCCTTGGGCAAGACACTTCACCCCGATTGCCTACATGGGGGCACGATGATGCTGTGTACTGAGGCGTACTGCATGTCGATGGTGCACATGTCTTCAACCAATCTAACCCTGCCTGTGCTGAGGTGCAGAGTTCAGAGTTACGATGTTGGAGAGCTGACAGCTGCTCGTCGTTGCTCGGTGGTTCTCTCCGGGTACTCCGGCTTCCTCCACCCGTAAAACTGTCACGGTCACGATTAGCCATTGTGCATAAGTGTGTGACCTTAAACACCAATAAATAAATAATAATAATGAGGAATTTCATTGTAACTTGGTAGGATGACTCCGTATGATTTCTAGATGAGAACTTCCTCATTTGGTTGCGATCTGTCAACCGTGACGACTGTCCAAAACCTTTAGCACAGTCTACAGGTCGTATTTATGGAGTGATTTCATTGTAACTTGGTTGGTTGACTTCATATAAAGTCTAGATGGGAACGTCCCCTTTTGGTTGCGATTAGTCAACTGTGACGGCTACAGAGGCCCGAAGCCCAAAAACCTTCAACAGTCTACAGTTCATATTTATGAAGGGATTTCATTATCACTTGGTAGGATGACTCCAAATAATGTCTAGATGAGAACGTCCCCTTTTGGTCATAATCATTCTGCCATGATGGCTGCCCAAGCCCAAAACCTGAAAACCATTAGCATAGTCTATAGGTTGTATTTATGGAGGGATTTCATTGTGACTTGGTATGTTGACTCCATATAATGTCTAGATGATAACGTCCACTTTTGGTCATGACTTGTCAACTGTGATGGCTTCAGGGGCCCGAAGCTCGAAAACCTTTAGCACAGTCTACGGGTCATATTTATGAAGGGATTTCATTGTAACTTTGTAGGATGACTCCAGATAATACCCATATGAGAACGTCCCCTTTTGGTCGCAGTCTTTCAACCATGATGGCTGCACGAGCCCAAAACCCGAAAAACTTTAGCACAGACTACAAGTCACATTTATGAAGTGATTTCATTGTAACTCAGTAGGATGAATCAGTATAATGTCTAGATGAGGACGTCCCCTTTTGGTTGCGATCGGTCAACTGTGATGGCTACACAGGCCCGAAGCTCGAAAACCTTTAGCACAGTCTACAGGCCTTATTTATGAAGGGATTTCATTGTAACTTGATAAGATGACTCGTTTTGGAATAATTTCAGTGTAACTTGGTAACTTTTGTTGACATACATTAACTGTGAGGGCCACATACATTTTAACTGTGAGGGCCACATTAACCCACCCCTCAATTCATTAGTATAGTCTACACCTCATATTATATTTATTGAAAACATAGCATACAGGGAACAGAAATTAACATATTCCCAATTATCGCAATTCTTGTCTTATTTCATAATCCTTTCATAAACATTGAACATTATCCTTTTCATCAAACTTAACACACAGACAAGTTAAGCTACAGTGTCATTGACACTTTCATTTTTTTATTTTTAAAAAAGTTTCAATTATTGCTGCCAACCACATCAGTGAGTATACCAAAGTAATTATTTGAACAGAATTTGAAAGTAGCAAAGTCGGGATATTTGGGTAATGACCGACATGATAGAATACAGTGACTGTTTTTTCCTCAATAATATATCAACTTCAACTTTGTTAATTTGATACAGTACTATTTCTTACGATATACTGGTACTTTAAAAAAGTATTGTTATTCACCCGGTTCATTCTCAGTATCGGTAATTACCAGTTTGCCAGTATACCGTGCAGCCCTATCTGACAGTTGCTTTCCATTGCATGGTGGTTCTCCAGGTTCTCTGGCTTCCTCCACCAATTAAACTGTCTGGCATGATATGAACCTGGCTGTTGAAAATGTCATTAAACACAATCAAAAACAACCAAAGGAGTAAAGAGAATAAGTATAACCTTTTGTACATTAAACGGAATATGGTGTTGAAAAGGAAAGTTTGTTTTTTAATGTGGCAAGTTAGAAGCTTTCTTTATGCTCATTAATTGATGACTCCAACTTATCGGTAAATTCACAAACCCATCTTGGGTGGGGGAAATGTAGATTGCCTTTCTGTTGAGAATATGTCTAGAATAAGTTTATGTAATATTTTAGTTCATCGCCCATTGCATACACGGGAAGTCAAAATATTCTAAAGTAAGGCTATTAAAAAAAATGGTTGTTTCTCAGGCACCTCCCTCATCATAGAAAATCTGCCTCATCACCAGGGACCAGCCCAGGGGTGAATTTTAGGGAGACTTCATGTCTCCCTCCAGAAAAAATAGGGAGACTGCAGAGTCAAGTAGGCAGACTTCATAGGCAAGTGGGGAAAATTAAGAATATTTATGTACCACCCCCTGCTTTTCCGTCAACTTTATTTTTTACTCTGCCAGCCATGTAGTTCATGTCTTAACAGACTTTTTGCCGAAAATAGTTGCGATAACTAAAATGCAATCCAGCTTTGGCCAGATCACATGTTAGTTGCTGCTATTTATTTTGGCAGAAATTCTTTGAAAATGTAAACGGCATGCTACTCTATTCATATGTGGATGCAGTGCACAACAATTTGTCAAGTTAGTTCTGAAAAATTGTCAGGTCTGATTGGCAAATCAAGTGGGATTAGGAATTTAACCCTTAGGGCCTATTTCCGACATGTACAACCTTAAAACTGATGCCCTTAACATGCTATCATGAGGAGGTTCTGCTGAGAGTAGGCAAACTATCAAGGCAGTGGTTTCCAGTTGCAGTCTTGGCTGCCTGTTAAGGCAGTCAAGAGTTGTTTAGAAATTACTGCCAAGCCCTTGGACATTTTAAAGCTGTGGGAATTCAGAATACTTGTCGAGGTCCTTAACTGGTAGAGTGCTGGAAGCCAATATTTGGGCTTTACTCCAGAGTGTATGTATTGCAACTCAAAGGCTTCAAATTAAGTGAATGTCACTCATATTATCTTTGAATCTAAATTATTTAGTCCATATGGATTTTCCTTGTTACAATTTATGGGAGAGTGCCAATAGGCACTCTCCCATAAATTGTAACATGGCAAAGACTTGTGAACAAATTTTGATGACTAAAATAAATTCAGCACTCTACCAGTCAAGGGCTAATTTATATTGAATTGTTTAGTTGTGATCTGTAATTCATTCCTGGATATTACAATTGAAGTAACCCCAATGTAACCTATAAGAGTGTTTGCAGGTTATTTCCAGGCTTGTTATTAGTTGATGAAAAAGTTCCTATCCTTTTATGTTTTCTCACAGGTTATACTGCTGATACAAAGGATGCAAGATCAAAAAAAAGTAAAGGTACTGTTCTCTCTTTCTAGTTGTCTTAGAAATATATTAATTTTTTGTAGCCTTTTAGAATACAAGTACAGTGGAGCACACTTAATTGGATATCTTCCATGAAGTAAAGCAGTGCTTGTTTACTGTGGTAAACATGCTCTATTTTACTTGTAAAATAGGTCCCTGGAACCAATGCCTGGGGTAGAAGTCCTCTAAAATGGGCAACATGGGTATAAACGATTGTCTGGACTTGACTTTATATCCATGTTGCAGTCTTAACAGGCCACAGTGAAGAAATATGTGACCTTAAATACCAATAAAGCATTTAGATATCTCTTAATTGAATAACCCTGTTAACTGTACATAACTTCCAAACACAAAACCATTTGCCAATCCTTCAGTACAAATTTGAACTCTTAATTGCATATAGATTTTAGAGAACCCCTGTTAATTGTTTAAAACATCTTGTACTATTTTGAGAAATGTTGCTGACAATCATCAAATTCCCCTTGTTTATATACCTATTTGGCCTCAGTGCATCCAATAAAGGCATTTAATCTTTTATATCCATGTTGCAGTCTTAATAGGCCACAGTGCAGAAATATGTGACCTTAAATACCAATAAAGCATTTAGATATCTCTTAATTGAATAACCCTGTTAACTGTACATAACTTCCAAACACAAAACCATTTGCCAATCCTTCAGTACAAATTTGAACTCATAATTGCATATAGATTTTAGAACCCCTGTTAATTGTTTAAAACATCTTGTACTATTTTGAGAAATGTTGCTGACAATCATCAAATTCCCCTTGTTTATATACCTATTTGGCCTCAGTGCATCCAATAAAGGCATTTAATCTTTTATATCTTGTTTGAGAGAGCTCCATGTGTTCTGTCAAACAAGATATAATAGAATAAATGTTCAGTTTATCTGTAGAATACAGAAGAGGGATCAAATCCCTGTTAATTGAATACTCCCCGTAATTGAATAATTTTCACTGGCAAAGTCTATTCAATTAACAGGGTTCTGCTGTATTCTGTAATCATGTTAGCCCTACCTAACATAATTGCCATAACCTGTCCATTCTGTTCACAAAAGACACCTTTCAGATTTAATTATTTTTACAACTTTTGCCTTGAAAACATAACTTAGGACCCCTCTTTGGAGTGAGGGCATTGGGCTCATTCCACTGAGGGATGGGAAGCTATGTATTTTTATACTAGAACCAATGGCCCAGACTTAGCTGGTGAAAACTCAATAATATCAAGGGCCAAACACAAATTTTGAACCCCCCAATCCCTCTGGCCCTCCATACTCCTATCTGGCCCTCCATACTTTTAATACTGCACATGCGCAGTACCCAGGAAGAGACCGGAATTGACGCAAAGCTTCATTCTTTTGTTTGGCCCATGTCAGTAAACATTTGAACTGACATCTGTGCAATAAATTCTCATTTTTGCAGATGCCAGACACAAATCAATGATGGTTTTTATGGAATCAACAGAGTAGCAGGATGTTGGAAGTGAATAATGGTGGGTTTGGATGTTCAGGGCTGTAACTTCATAATTTTTATGTAAAATTATTCATGTTTCCCATTTTCGGGATATGCTTCTGAACGTCGTCATTATAATATGACTCCACTGTTGTTTTGTTAAGTGTTACTTCACTTCCCTCTCCTGAACCCTCCTGTAATACTCCCAAGCTCTTTCGGCTTTTTTATGCCCCCTCGGGTGGTATATAGTGATTGAAGTGTGCGTGTGTCCATCCATCCATCCGTGTGTGTGTCCGAGCCAATAACTCGAAAACTGTTAGGGCCACAGTCATCAGACTTCACACAATTATAAAGGACCATGGGAGGATGTGTCACACACCATAGCCGGGTTTGTACCTTCAAGGTCAAGGTCACATTTCAAGGTCACACTAAAAATCGGTCAATATTCGTGTCTCAGCCATAACTCAGAAACGAATCATAGTACAATTGTTAAACTTTTTACAAATGTTAAGGACAGTCAGAAGGTGTGTCACATATAATAGTTTTTGCCACATCTGCAAGGTGAAGGTCACAATTGACCTTCATATGTTCAGGGTCACAAATCGTGTCTCAAGCATAACTCCAAAACTATTGGGGCTACAGTCATCAAACTTCACACAATTATAAAGGACCATTGGAGGATGTGTCACACACCATAGCCGGGTTCGAACTTTCAAGGTCAAGGTCACATTTCAAGGTCACACTAAAAATCGGTCAATATTCGTGTCTCGGCCATAACTCAGAAACGAATCATAGTACAATTGTTAAACTTTTTACAAATGTTAAGGACAGTCAGAAGGTGTGTCGCGTATAATAGTTCTGCCGCATCTGCAAGGTGAAGGTCACAAGGGAGGGGTGCATGTGTTACTTTAGTAACATTCTTATTGTTATTGGGAATTTTTTATAAAAATTCTTGGGAGTTTAACTTGTCTTATGGAATAGGTATTCCATTTATTCCCTGTGTTTACGTCCTGTTCGTTTACTGTTCAGGACGTTTTGTATTCTTGCATCTTCTACCAGATGCATTGTTTTTTTCTTCCTATGAAGATCTAGCTTTGCATCAGGTGGTTGTTGATTGGTTACTGACTTTGGGCCTCTGTTATGCCTGTTGTTGGTTAGTTTCCATTTTTTCCTCTTGATGTTGTTGTCTGTTTAATAACGTTTTGGATACGTATTAATTCAGTGTTTAGTTAAAAACAGTTATTGTTTTTTCTATTAGGATACATATTATATCTTATTCCGGCAGTTTAGCTTCAATTAGCTAGTGCTTCTCCACACTTAGGCTATCAGGTTGTCCTTGGGCTCATAAGTTTCCCTTGGGGTATTTAGGCTTCATTAAAAAATTTTCAATAATATTTTTTTTTTGTGATTGTCTGGGTTATGCATCCTTGCGATGTTTATTCTGTATTATTATTGGGAGTGCAGCAGACTTATGATTTTGGCTTCATTATTATTGTGCCTGTTATAATAATTTGCGACAATGGCAAAAGGAGAAAAAAGCCTGAAAGTTTCTCTATGGGATGCTCGGCGAGAACTGGGGTCAGGTCACGAGTTGGAGAACCCTCTCCATCCTATCGGGGTCGACTGTGTCCATTGTGAGTAACTTCAGTGAGTGGGAGCACCTGTCCGAACTATGCATTTTGAGTTGTTCCTTCCACACTGTAGCCAGGGGTCAGCTGCATTTATAGCTTCTTCTTACATGGAAGAGCACGCAAAAGGAGATTAGCCTACAAGTTTCTCAACAGGAAATTTGGCGAGATATGTGGTCAGATAACGAGTTTGGAGAGCATTCTCCATCCCATCAGCAGTCGGGGTCGACTGTTTCTGTCGTGAGAAATTTCATTGAGTTGGAGCCCCCGTCCGAACTATGCGGTTCGGGGTGCACCTTCCACTCTTCAGCCGGGGTCAGCTGTTGTATCGGCTTCCTCTTCTTCCATGGAAAAGCACGCTAAGGGGTAGAAGCCTACAAGTTTCTAAACGGAATGCTCTGTGAGATCTGGAGCAGATCGCAAGTTAGAGAACCCTCTCTGTTCCGTCAGCAGTCGGGGTCAACTGTTTCCTCTTTGAGAAACTTTAGTGAGTTGGGGCATATGTTCACACTTGCAGTCCGGGATGCTGCTTCCACACTGCAGCCGGGCCCGGTTGCAGCTGTGGCTTCCTCTATTTCATTGATGAAGCATGTTAGACCACAGACTAGCTGTCCAACTTCGCATGTTCAAGCTTTCCATGGAGACGCATACGTCGAAAGATCTAGGGTCAGATCTCTGTCCTGTGAGCAGCATATGGTGAAGAAGCGGATAACCGCTGCTCTGCAGGCCTCGTTCCCTGACCTGCTGTCGCAAATTGCGCAGCTTATCGTAGCATCCCAGTAGTCACAGGTTCAGCTGTCAACAGTCTCTGGTAGTGAGCTGTCATACGGTGCTGGGTTGGTCCAGTCATCTGTTCATTTGGGTGGTGTTGACCATGTTTTTTAGATGGAACATTCAGATGGTGAGTGGGTTATGGAGGATGATTCTCCATCCCTCACGGAACAGCACATTAAGACTATGAATTTTATTCATAAGTTCTTTCGGATCTTGTTCCATCTGAACGAAAGTCTGCATCTGAACAAAAAACAGCTTAGAGTACTGGGCAAAGGAAAGACAAAGTTCTTTCCTTCCTGGGTCATTCTGCTCAGGTATCGAAGGCCTTTGGTCTGCTTAACGATGCCACCCTTGGCTTAGCAATAGTATAAGAAAGGCAAATGATCTATTCTTTACGAATAGAAGATCACTAGCTCACAGTTAGGCTGAGACAACTGTCTTGTTTGGAATAGGGCCATTAGAAGGAAACAGTATGTTTTTTCCTTCTCGGTGTTGCATTCCTAGGCGTCAGAGGCATTTAATTCTATTGTTGAGGCCATAGTAACCTTATGTAATGTTAGAGCGGTCTTTTCTTATACATTAGTGGCTAATGTAGTAAGTCTCCCTTTAGTGATCTGTCCAAGGCCGCAGGGTAACACACAGATATCTGTCTTCAAGGATATATGACTTTTAGGCTTTGTTAGCTACGCTGAGACTGCTATCTTTTTCAATCTATCCTCGGGACCGAGGAGAAGCAGTTTTTTATCTACACGTGCTCTAGATCTGCCGTTTATCAATAATAGAAATAAATTTAAAACAGCAGGTCAGGGTATATCGAGAGTTCCTCTGCATTTGGACGAACAGGCTGAGGACTTAGATTTGTCCTTACCCTCGTCTTTTTCTATTTGCTCGGATACAATGGATACAACGTTATTTTCCAATAGAACGAATCTAGATGCTTTATCTTATGCAGATCACCTTACTAGAGCGTTAGCACAATGTCTCAGTGGAGAAGAATTCGAGGATGTTTGTACCTCTTTAAGAGTTCTTTCTAGGGCTGTAGCTTATTCCATGTATAACTCTGCCTTATCAGTGGCTAATTTAGAGTTAGTAAGATGTAATGCAGCCCTAGCGTCATCATCCCTGGTGGATGTTAAGGTGATAAACTCTCTTCGAGTCACTCCAGTATCTGGTGACCTTCTCTTTGATGGCAAGCTTTCATTGATCTATGATCAAGTCACTAAGAAAGCATCTGAAACTCTGCTTTTGAAATCAGTTTCAAGTAAAACTGGTACGGCAGAGAAGGGTAAAGGAGGAGCTTCAGGGCAAAATACGTCCAAAGGAAGCTCCTATAGAGGATACAAGAAATCCTCAAGTAGTTACCCTAGAGATCGTCAAAGTAGTGACACGGGTAGGGGATGTGGGTCTGGCTGAGACTACCGGCCGGATGTCCCCAGGTCGACAGGCCGAGGCTCTGCACGGGGAGGACGTAGTTTCTTTTCCTGTAGGCCTTGTAGGTCCAGGAGGTGATGGTCAGGATCTCTATTGCGTTCCTGTTGGCGGAAGACTGTCAAGGGTTCTGATAAATTGGATTCCAATTACAGAAGACCTCTGAGTCAGACGGGTTATCTCGGAAGGCCAAAGGCTATCATTCCGAGAGAAACCTCCGTTAACATGAAGTCCGCGATGGACTCAGCTTCCGACCAACCCTCAAAAAAGAGATTCCCTTCTATCAAAGGTAAAATCTCTTTTGGAGAAAGACGCAATAGAGGTCATAGAAAACCAGGATTTACTGGGTTTTTACAGTCACCTGTTCTTGGTGTCAAAGCCAGACGGCTCGTTCTGGCCAGTCATAGATTTGAGCTGGATAAACAAACTGATTGTGGCTCTAAAATTTTATATGGACACCATTCGATCAGTAAGAGCGAGCATTCGGGTGAACGACTATGCATCAAGCATAGATCTTAAGGATGCGTACTTTCATGTCATGGTAAATCCAGCATTCAGAAAGTACCTATGGTTCACCATCCTGGGGGTCATTTATCAGTTCCGAGCGATGTACTTTGGACTCAGTCTAGCACCCTGGGCATTCACTCGAATAATGAACTCGGTAATGGCATATTTCCGGGCTCATTCGTCTGCGGTAACCTCAGCCTATTTGGACGACATTCTTCAGAGATACGGCAACAAAGCGGTTCCTCAGAACAATGTTCAGAGTCTTCTACAATTGCTCCGACGTCTCGGTTTCATTGTAAAAGAAAAGAAGTCGGATCTAGCTCCGTCCAAGTCATTCATATACTTGGGAATGAGCTTTGAGACTCATAACAATCTTGTTCGTCTTCCGTTACCCAGAGCGAAATTAGTCAGTTGTTATGCTCGCTTTTGTCTACACTCAGACGCATTAACAGCAAGGGAATTTATGCAAACTGATGGGGCTGTGCGGAGCAGCTGCGGATCTCATTCTGACGGGTCGCTTACGCACACGTCCACTCCAGATATTCTTTACTCAGAACTGGAGTGTAAAGACGCATTCGCTCGAGACCAGTATTGTTTTAACGGACCAAGTAAAACAAAAAGTTCAGATTTGGGTAGACATTCAGTGGTTAACTCAAGGAGTTCCACTGCAGCTGCCAGATCCGGTTTTTACGATTATGATGGATGCGAGTCAAGCAAGTTGGGGCGCGACCCTGAGCCCAACAGACTCGAAGTGTCAGGGTCTTTGGGACCCTGTGTTCCTGGACAAACATATAAACATCAATGAAATAATGTCAATATGGATAGCGCTGCGTCATTGGATGAACATAAAACAAAATTCACATGTTCAAATACTGTCGGACAACTCGACAGTAGTAGCATATTTTCGGAACCAAGGAGGCACTCATTCGATTCCGTTGTACGAACTATAGCTAATGGAGAGAATTCTTCTGTCTGTCTTGGAACATCACGTTCATCTATCGGTCCGTCATATACTAGGTCGTCTGAATGTTCTAGCAGACCCCGCTTTCTAGGAAAGGTCGCATGTTGCCTTCGGAATGGACTCTCAACAAGCGAGTATTCAGGCAGATATGCTACCAATGGGATCGGCCAATGATAGACTTATTCGCGACTCATCTCAATCAATTACAGCCATATGTGTCGCCATGCCCAGATCCTTGAGCGTAAGCAGTAGACGCTCTCTCAATTTCATGGGACGGAATGATAGGATATGCATATCCTCCAACTCCATTGATTCAACAGATCTTGTTAAAGATCAAGCAATCGCAGTGCAAGATACTGCTGGTAGCATCTCTGTCGTCTCAGAAACCATGGATAAATCTACTCAGGTGTCTGTTATGGGACATTCCCCAGAAGCTTCCTCCACGGGAGGACCTTCTTTATCAGGGGAAGTCACGCACACTGCATCACAACCCGCAGGGTCTCAACCTTCACGTATTTCCATTGTGCGGTCCTTCTTGCATGGAAAGTGCTTTACAGGATGAGCAGTGGATGCAATTTCTAACTGTAGGAGGGCCTCCTCTTCGCTTAATTATGCGGCAAAATGGAAGGTTTTATTTCGCTGATGTAAGGATCAGTCGATAGACGTATATGATCCATCCATTCCAGACATTGCAAACTTTCTGGTCTACTTGTTTGACATTCTCAAACTGCAGCCAGTCACTATTAAGGGTTATAGGTCTATGCTATCAGACACTTGTGCTCATCATGATAGCTTAGAAATTGGAGAAATTGGAGCTAATGTTTCTTTATCTAAGCTTGTTAAAATCTTTTCGATCAATAGGCTTAGAACCCTTCGATTAATTCTTAAGTGGAATTTAGCTTGGGTTCTGTTGAAGCTTACAGAAGCTCCATTTGAACCATTGGATGCTGAAGAGTTCAAATTCTTGACATATAAAACAGCTTTTCTCTTAGCCTTTGCTTCTGCAAGAAGAGTTAGTGAGATTCATGCTTTATCTATAGATGATTCTCATTATCGTAGTGTTGGTAATACTTTAACTACTAATGTGGGATTTTTGGCTAAGAATCAGGCTCCTAATAAATATCTTGAGCCTATTATCATTAAGGCTCTTCCGGCATCAGATGGCCCTAGACCTTTGCTGTGTCCAGTAAGAGCTATGCGTGTTTATAAACGCAGATCAGAGTTTATCAGAAAAGGAAGAAAAAGCTTCTTTTTATCATTAATTACCAGTAGAAGTGACATTTCTGTTCATTCTATTGCTAGATGGATTCAATTAGCAATTCGCACTGCTTATGAAAGTTTATCTTCTAATCAGTAGTCGGTGCTTAAGATTTCAGCGCATTAAGTTAGAGTGCTGTCCATATCTTGGGCTTATTCTAATATAAAGCATTTCTGGTTTCTTGTTCGAAGAGTTATGGAGATGTCTTTCAAAAGTGTGCCTCTGTCGTCATAGTTAATGAAGAGTTAGCGGCAATAAGTGCTCATGGAATATGTCTATCGCTTATGGAGTGACATTCGCTAGCTCACCCGGTGTAGCGTACATTCATCGAATGGTTCGGCTGCCGGGTTCGTCCGTTGCGGTCTAGGAAGGAGATTTGGGTGATGCGAGCACTTTAATTACTTTAGTACTCACCCAGTGACGGCAGATTGAGGACAGATCGGAGGAAGCCAACAACATAGGGGACCGCATGTTGTGGTTCAGATATTTTACATTCGGAGCATATGTCCGTTGCTCGGGACGCTCCGTTATATTGACAGTCCGAGAGACTGTCTTTAATGCTTCCTCATCCTCACAGCAGGGCACACGACCGCACATTGGCTACGTGACCTCGAGTATCCGATCAGTTTCGGCATTCTGTGATTCCACGGCGAATAGGTCGTGCCATCCGGTAGCCAAGGGACACGAGGCCTATACACTCCGTTCGCTCGCATATTGGAAGTATGCACGGGGTAACGATCACGGAGCTTCCAGCGGCAATGCATCGTAAGACCGCTTCTCCTCAGGCCTCAGTGACGGACGTGCTATCCGAGTTAGCACAGTTGTTTCGCAGCATCCCAGCAATTGACAGTTTCTCGGTCGAATCAGGAATTATCCGACGGCGCTGGGTCGGTGCGGTCCGCGGTTGCATCAGCTACGGACGACCGAACGCTTTATAGGGTCCGACAGGATGGCGAAAGGGATTCGAAAGATTTCGAGTTTTCCCTTTAGTAGTATCGGAAGATGCCTTTCATATCTTCTGGCTTTTCTTCCAGTGATTATTTTTCGGACTTCATTGCTGCGATCTTGGATAAGAGACTTATAGCGTCATTGGACTCGGATTTTTCGATCGGTACAGGGACATTGTCCCTGACTTACCGACGCAGTCCAATATTGTCATTACAACATGTGTTTTATTTTTCGACGCTATATATATATATATATATACAAGCCTGCTACTAAGCATGATAGTTTAGTTTCTTGTCCGCGTTGCTCATTTCTGCCATTTTATCATTTTTACAAATAGTTTATTTTGGCAGAGCAGGGCATACCGAGAGTTCATATGCGTCTAGACGGTGTGATTAAAGACTGCATATATTCTTTTTCGCCGTTTATGTCTTTTCCAATTTCAATGTTGGGAACGACATTATGTATAGTAGACTTAACTTAGACGCTTTATTATACGTAATCCGCCTTACTGAGGCGTTATCATTACGTCTTCAAGAAAAGATTTACGGGATATTATTCTCAATGTAATTTCTTTTGAGGGCAGTAGTTTGTTCACGTATAACTCCGCCCTTCAGTGGCTGATTGGAGTTCGTTAGACGTGACGCAGCCCTAGCTACATCCACACGCGTGGATAGTAAGGTTAAGAACTCTCTCAGAGTCGCTTCGTTCTCGGAGGAGCTTCTCTTCGACGGCAACTTTCCGGCAATCCATGAATTGCTCGATTTATACATTCTCTTGTCTATCTAGTGTTACAAGAGATTCAGACTGGGGCAAACATTCGGTGGTTGACTCAGAGAGTGCCGCCGCAGTTGCCGGACCCGAGTGTGGCTGTTATGACGGTTGCCAGTCAAACAGATTGGGATATATACTGATCCCTACGGATTCGAAGTGCCAGGGTCTTTGGGTTCCGCAGTCTTTTAGCTATCAGTTTAACTTCCGCGGAATAATGTTTTTTAGGCTTGCTTTATGTCATTGCATGAACATTATTCAGAAACGCATGCCCAAATTCCTGTGCTTTAATTCGACAGTAGTGGCGTATCTCCGGAACCAGGGAGGCACTCTTTCGTTTCCGTTATTCAATTTAATGGAAAGAATCCGTCTGTTGGTTATAGTACACCAAGTTCAGTTTTGGTCCGTCATATTCTGGGTCGTCTGATTGTTTTATCGGACTCCCGTTCTCTTACGGGTCGCTTGTTGCTGTCAGAATGGACTCTCAACAAACAAGTATTCAATCAGATTTGCTATCTATGGGAGCGCCCAATGATGATTTATTTATGACACAGCTTGCTAATCAATTGCAGACGTATGTGTTGGCTTGTCCAGATCTCTGAGCTAATAGTGTTAACGCTCTATTGATCTATAGGACGGAATGATAGGATACGCGTATCCTCCGGCGCTGTTGTTTTAGCAGGTATTGCTAAGATAAACAACCACAATACATTTCTGTTGATAGCATCTCTATCTTCACAGAGATCATGAGTAATTTACTCTCTTGTCTACTGTGGGTCTTAACGTGAAATCTTCCTCTATGTGAGGATCTTTTTTCACTGGGTAAATCGTGTCATCTTTATCACAACCAGCAAGGTCGCAACCTTCATGTATTCCGTTGTGTGGTCCGTATTGCATTGTAAGCACTGTACTGGACGAGCTTTGGACGCGATTTCTTACTATAGGAGATCCTCTTCTTCGCTATTCTATGCGACTAAAGTGGAGGCTCTTCCGTCGTGGTGTAGGGATCATTATGTTCATATTGTTGATCCCTCCATACTACTCATTGCTATTTTTTAGTATACTTGTTTCACAAGATCTACTGCAGCCTGTTATTATTTAGGTTATAGGTTTATGTTACCTCATACCTATGCACTCTACGATAGTTTACAATTGAGTCTTTTGTCTCTTTATCTAAGTCAGTTAGTAACTTTTTGATAAATAGACTTAGAATCTTTAGATTAAATTCCTATACGGATTTTAACTTCGGTTCTTATTTAGCTAAGTAATCATTTGAGCCTCTGGAAACAGTAGTTTTCAAATTCTGACCTTTTAGACAGTAATTCTGTTGGTTTCTCTTTTACTGTAGAGTCAGTGAGTTTCATGCACTATCGATGGATGATTTTCACTTTCATAGTTTCGGAATCAATACTTCTGTTACTATTTAGGTTGGATTGTTGCATAAGAGTTAGGCTCCTATTATCCGGAACCTATTATTTTAAGGTCCTTCCGTCTTCGTATGGGCATAGGCCTTTACTCTTTCCGGGTACAGTTTATGTATTTATAAACAGATATCTGTTTATTACAAGGGCGTAAGCTTCTTCTGTCTTTGATGTCTAGTAGAAGGACGTTACGCTCCATTTTATTGTTAATGGATTCTATTAACTATCGGTACTGCTTATGGTATATCATTGACTTAGCAGTTGTGCTTAAGATTTCGGCTCATGAAGTAAGAGTTCTTCTACTTCTTGGGCTTACTTTAATAGTGTCGCTATTATAGATTTTTGAAGGCCGCTCATTGCGCTCAGCCATCCACATTCATGAATTTTATCTTAGAAATATCGAGTCAATTTCTTGAGGCCTCTTTTGTTAGGTCTGTTATCTACTGCTCAGAATGTCATTCTCTTAACAGTTGCTACTATAGCTAGGTAGGCTGTCTGTTTCGGCAGTGTCTCCGTTCGGCTGCCCTCTTCGCTCTGGGCTATTTGACCCAGGGCAAGAAAAGGGGGGGGGGGGGAGGGTGTTCCCTTGGGTCACCTGTTTTACTATGAAAACAAGGGGATACCTCCTCCGGAGTTAGTAATTCTGAGCTGTTATTGGGATGGTTGTTTAGTGAGAAGTTTAAGTTTATAAAATTCATTCAAGTCTTAGTTTTTAAAGTATAGCTTTTGAATATTGCATATGTCAACGGACATGATTATGCAATTCTCAGACACTTTTAGGAGTATAAGAGTCTCTATTCTCTAGACTTACTTTATTATTGGCTTACTTTAAAAATTATTAGTATAAGGATTATATTGAATATTAATAGAGTACATGGATGTATGAAGCTCAATTTTGGAAGGTGTTGTATCTTTCTAATTTATCATAAATAAGAAAGATACATTTAAGGCCTATTACTTCTTTTCCCTACAGGGGATGACTCTATTTTATTTTATTGAGCGTATTCCATTTTGCTCTATGTCCTTGGCCCTCCAGCCTTTTTACTATTCAGCTATGTCTGGGTCATTGGTACAGTATAAAAATGTTAAAAAATTTATAGTAATTTATATATTTTTTATACTTACCAATGACCCAGACGGGGATGGCCCTCCCAGGAGTTGGGAACTCTTGCCTCCCCGCTGAGTACATAGCGCTTACCAGGCACTGGTTATTAGAATGATAAATGGCGCCAATTTCGGAACGTCCTTGACACTACGCATGCGCAGTAGGGGCGAAGTGTGGAGGGCCTTTCAGGACATGTTTTCTTTGGTTTTAGATGCAAATTTTGGGGATTGGGGGGCAAAATTTGTGTTTGGCCCTATATTTTAAGAGTTAGCACCAGCTATGTCTGGGTCATTGGTAAGTATAAAAAATATATAAATTACTATAAATTTTTTAACTTTTTATACTTACCAATGGCCCAGATGGGGATGGCTCTCTCATGAGTTGGGAACTCATACCTCCCCGCTGATTATATACATTTAGCAGGCACTGGTTGTAAGAATGAGGCTTGGCGCCAATTTCGGTACTTCCTTGACACTGCACATGCACAGTAGAGAAAAGTATGAAGGACCATATAGGACATTAGTTTTTTGGTTTTGGATGCAAATTTGGGGGATTTGGGGGGCAAAATCTAATCAGATTTCAATAAATTGTGATACACTGCTTTGTATTGATCTTGTCTTGGAAAGGTTAAAAACTGTGAAGTGTCTTCAGAAATTGAGGGAGTTATTGCCCTTGAATTTGTCCATGTTCCTTGAATTTTTGGTCGAGTTTTTTTTTAAAAATTTGACCAACAGTTTGATGAAGTTGGTGCATGGATGCAAGAGCAGACAGGTGTGACTTTCTTGTTAGCACAATGACTTGAACAAATATAAACGGATTTTGTCAATATCTGATATGTGAGACTTTGTTATTAACATTGTCTTGAATGGGTTTGAAAACTGGTATGGTTGAGCCATACTGAGTGGAGTTATGGCCCTTAATTAGTTAAATTTTGCCTGTTTTCAGCTCGTTTGCACGATAACTTGAACAAATATCAATGGATTCAGTCAATATTTGTTATGTGAGACTTTCATAATGTCTTGAATGGGTTTGAAAACTGGTACAGTTTGGCCAAAATGAATGGAGTTATGGCCCTTAATAAGTTAATTTTTACCTGTTTTCAGCTTGTTAGCAGGACAGCTTGAACAAATATCAGTGGATTTAGTATGTAAGAGTTTCTTAACAGTGTCTTGAATGGGTTTCGACCATACTGAGCAGAGTTAATTTTTGCCTGTTTTCAGCTCGTTAGCATGATAACTTGAACAAATATTAATGGATTCGGTCAGTATTAGTTATGTGAGACTATCTAACCAATGTCTTGAATTGGTTCAAAAACTGGTACAGTTTGGCCACACTGAGTGGAGTTATGGCTCTTAATTAGTTCATGTTTGCCTGTTTTCAACTCGTTAGTGCCATAACTTGAACAAATATCAATGGATTTGATTTTCTTATGTTCACAAGCCTTACAGGTGTGAAAAAACTCCATGCTATATCGGCAATGTGTAATCCTTGTTTAATGTTTATGTGATAGCAAGTGGACATGGGCTTAATTCCAAATTTTTAAGCTGCTTTTACTTTGAACAAGTTTTCCTCCTTAAACTTTGAAGATTCAAAACAGAGATCTATGTATGCAAAGTACTGGGCATCAGAAACAATACAGGATTATTTAAATCTGTGATTAAAAAAAAACAAACTTTCATGTAGATAAATTTACAGAAAATACAATATTGCAAAAATATAAACAAATTTTCCTGAAGTGATCGCCAGAAGTAAACAAACCACATGCTGTAATTTCCGATACAAGTGGAAATAATTTAATACTTAAGCTGCATTCTGAATATTTGTGCGCCACAAACAACAACTGTGCATTATTTAGCAATAACTGGACATTATAAGACTCCAAACTTTGAATTATTTCAATTCCTACTCAGTTGTGCTTTCAATAAAACCCACAGAATGAGGATTGACAATGGCACACCAAGAGGTTTCATTGATGTGTATGCTCAAAAAACAAACAATTTCATTGATGTGTATGCTTAAAATACAAACAATTGTAAACAAATGTCACAGTTGTCTTTCTGAGAGACCTAATTTCGACCGATAAGGAAAATGACATTCCACTTCACACTGTGCCATAAATTTCCATGGGTGATTGAGTAGCAACATCAGGATGAAAAACTAGGGCATAGTTTTTCGATGAAGCCAGGAAATTCTTGCCTTCAAATTAATTTATTTAATCGATTTGAACACACTCATACGAATGTTATATGAAACATAAGGGTACTTTTGCATAATGAAAATTGTTGTTTTGTCAAATGGTCATCTTGTTTTTTTTCAAATTTGTGGCTCATTGACCCTTTAACAAGCGATATATACATATTGCACAATGATCAAGCTGCAATAATTTTGCCCAAGTTGTATCCTTGTGAACTTGGATTTACACATATCTGTATGAATTATTTGTGCAACCCATCCAACAAATTGAATTCCATTTTGATGCATTTATACATGATGACAAGCAAGTGGACATGTGGATATTTCCAAATTCAAAACCTACTACAATTTTAACCAAGTTGTCTTGCTTTGAACTTAGGCTTTTATAAATTTCTATAAGAAATTCTTGGGCGTGCAACATCTACATTTATGCACTGTTTTTGATGGAACTTCTTGGACATGGCAACCAGTAAGTCAACGTCCACTTAATCCAAAAATTTTGAAGTGCCAAATTCTAAGGTACATTCTAGAAAGCCAAAAGTTGAGGTACAGTGGAGCCCACTTAATTGGATATGTCTTAACTGAATAACCATTGAATATAATTTCCCAGCACAAAACCATTTACCATACCTCCAGTACAAATTTGACCTGTTAATTGAATATAGGTTATAGAGTAAACTCGTGTCAATTGAATAAAAAATCTTGTAACCTGTCGAGAAATTACCCTGAAACTCCCCAGTTTTCCTTTGTTTATTAACCTATTTGGCCTCAATACATCCAATACAAGCATTTAATCTATTATATCTTGTTTGACAGAGCTCATGGTGTTTATCTCTAGAATACAGGAAACTGACACAATCCTTGTTAATTGAATACTCCTGTTAATTGAATAATTTTCATTGGCGAAGTGGCCATTCAATTAACAGGGTTCCACTGTATTAATCACCTACAGTGGTAGTTCTAGGTGATGCTGGGAGTAGTTTATATTGCTTTTTTGCATTTTTTGCATCAAAAATAAAAGAAAATACAGAGACAGAAGAAAAGTTCAGGCATAGGAATCATAACAAGTACATGTACTGGGTCCTGAGAAACAGATTTTGATCTTTGTTGGGTTTGACTTAACACAGTTCGTTTTATACATTCACATGCATCTTGGCATTACTTTTCTATGGTAGGAGGTGGTACAAAATCATTATTTCAACAGGGCCGAAGCTGGTGGTAGTTGGGGGTGGGGGGGGGGGGGGGGGGCAAGGGTCCTATCTGCAATCCTGGAATTAAGCAATCTGTCATTTGTAGAATGAGGTTTCCAGAGGTTGAATTTGCTGATGCTATCCCATACAGTAGGCCAATTTATCCTCTGGGTACCTCTTTCTGTTTAGACCAGAGACCTTGATTCAGATTGAGGTTCACAGAGGGTAAATTTAGAGATGATACCTTGCTGTGCAGGGTAGCATCACCAAATTCACCCTCTGGGGACCTCATTCTGCATATGACAGTCTGCTTATTTCTAGGCTTGCCCATGTGTGAAACAAATTTTGGTTGTCCATCAAGATCATGCTGAAAACCCTGATCACCTCTGGATATAAATTGACATCCAGGTATTAAATCGCCACGTACCTTGGATGTTGTCCGAGAAAACTTAGACACTTCTTTAAGCAAAACTTATTTTTGTTGTTTTATTTCAGATACCAGACCAAAATCCAGTGATGATGCCTCCTCTGATGTTACAAGATTTATCTTCAAACTGAGTTTTCTCTCTATTTGTTTACTTCATGAGAATCCCTGTACAACTCCTGGTGACCAACTGTCACCAGAAATACCAGCAAGTGAGAAAATGAGGAAACTCTCTGAGTCTTTCTTTAAAAAGGTTGGAGGGGTTGCAACCTCAGGACTCAGTGTTGATCTCAGTGAAATACGAGCAAAAATTTCTGAAATTTTACCACACAGTCATCTTGGGTATGTTTTGTTTATCTCTATCAATATCTTAACTGAATATTTTTCACTTCCAAAGTGGTTCTTCAATAAGTAAGAGTCCCTATACTTGAAATGCAATTCAGATGAAATTAAAAAATCTGACCATGGCTATCAATATCTGAGATGCATCAAATTTGTGTTCAAACAATGAGTTAGAGATGGTAGCCAGTTACCTGATGAGATGGCCACATTGATACCCTGTAGCTAACATAACAGCCAAACCGGCCCAACCCTTTTCATAAGAATTGCCATATGAATATTATTTTTTTAGCTCACCTACATCTGTAAGATGTGGTGAGCTATTGTGATAACCTCGGGCGTCGGCGCCCGGCGTGTGTCAAATATTGTAAGATTTAATGTTAAGGTGAATTTCTCAAGCATCAGTGGGCTCAGGCCTTTGGTATTGCATATGTAGGTTGTAGGGGACTATTAGAACAGTATTTAACCCTGAAACTACGACTTTTTTCCAAATTTCAGCTAAAATTTTCTGCCAAAAGTTGTTGTAAGAATTTGCGTTTAGGTGTTGTAAGAATTTGTGTTAAAGTCAGCTTTTGTGCAGATTGTGCTGGTTTAACTTCTCATTACTGTTGATTTTCATATTTCAATAACAACTGTAGGTATTAACCTTACTGTATGCAGAAATTTAACGAAAATTTTTTTTTTTTCACTCAAAATTTTCATGTTTTTCTCGGACTTAGTAAATTTTAAGTTGTAAAACTTTGTAAACTTTGTGTTCAGGTGAGTTGTGTTTCTATGTGTCTTTCCAAGCGATTAATATTCTACACTTGGGTTACTGAACTCCATTGCAGTAATATTTAACCCTCATTACATGCATATTTGAGGAATTTGAGGCTGATTTTCTGCCAAAACTTGTTGTGAGAATTAGCGTTTAGGTGTTGTAAGAATTTGCGTTAAAGTCAGCTTTTATGCAGATTGTGGTGCTTTAACTTCTCATTACTCTTGATTTTCATATTTCAATAACAACTGTAGGTATTAACCCGACTGTATGCAGAAATTTAACGGAAATTTTCTTTTTTTTCAGTCAAAATTTCCATGATTTTCTCGGACTTAGTAAATTTTAAGTTCTAAAAGTTTGTGTTAAGGTGAGTTCTCAAAGATCAGTGGGCTCAGGCCTTTGATATTGCATATGTAGGTTGTAGGGGACTATCAGAACAGTATTTAACCCTGATACTATGACCTTTTTCCAAATTTCACCTAAAATTTTCTGCCAAAAGTTGTTGTAAGAATTTGCGTTTAGGTGTTGTAAGAATTTGCGTTAAAGTCAGCTTTTGTGCAGATTGTGCTGCTTTAACTTCTCATTACTGTTGATTTTCATATTTCAATAACAACTGTAGGTATTAACCCTACTGTATGCAGAAATTTAATGGAAATTTTTTTTTTTTCAGTCAAAATATTTTTATACTGTACCAATGACCCAGACTTAGCTGGTGCTAACTCCAACAAACCAGGGCCAAACACAAATTTTGCCCCCCAATCCCCAAAATTTGCATCCAAAACAAAAAGAAATCATGTCCTAAAGGACCTCCATACTACGCCTCTACTGCGCATGCGCAGTGACGCAGTCGTCCCGAAATTGGCGCCAATTATCATTCTCTGTTTGGCCCTTCATCAGTCAACATCTCACTGATCTTTGTGCTTGTAAATCTCAGTTTAAAGGATGCCAGACACGTAATTTTTGGAGAAAATGTGATTCTAAGGAGGATAGAAGGAGGAGAGGAAAAAGAAGTGGCAAAAAATAATCAGGGCTGTACTTAAAATTTTTTGATGAAATTATGTTAAGTTGCCTATTTTCGAGGCATGGGCCTCTTGTTGTCATTCTTGCTAATTGTTGCACTGCTTATTCAGTGTTTCCTCTCCCCTAGCCTTCTAAAGTCCCCCCTGGCAATTCTCCCATGCTTTTGGCATATTTTTAGCTCAACTTGACAAAGTCAAGCTGAGCTATTGCCATCACTTCTCGTCCGTCGGCGTACGTACGTACGTACGTATGTACGTACGTACGTACGTTAGTACGTTAGTACGTACGTCCACAATTTCCTTTGGCACACCTCACAGGTCACATTTATGATCAGATTACTTTGAAACTTGGTATGCTTGTTTGGGGTGACCTCTAGATGGGAGCTATCGATTTTCTTCAATTTCCGTCAAAAAATGTTGCCGCGGCCAACGTTCTTAGAACTTAGTTTAGTCAAACCACAATATTTCCCTTTGGCACACCCTACAGGGCACATTTATGATTTGATTGCTTTGAAACCTGGTGTGCTTATTTAGGGTGACCTCTAGATGGGTGCTATCGATTTTCTTCAATTTCTGGCAAAAAATGTTGCCACGGCCAACGTTCGTAGAACTTAGTTTAGTCAGACCTCAATATTTCCCTTTGGCACACCCTACAGGGCACATTTATGATCAGATTGCTTTGAAACCTTGTATGCTTGTTTGGGTAGACCTCTAGATGGGAGCTATCGATTTTCTTCAATTTCTGTCAAAAAATGTTGCCGCGGCCAACATTCTTAGAACTTAGTTTAGTCAGAAGACTCAATATTTCCCTTTGGCACACCCTACAGGGTACATTTATGATCGGATTGCTTTGAAACCTGGCATGCTTGTTTGGGGTGACCTCTAGATGGGAGCTATCGATTTTCTTCAATTTCCGTCAAAAAATGTTGCCGCGGACAACGTTCTTAGAACTTAGTTTAGTCAAACCACAATATTTCCCTTTGGCACACCCTACAGGGCACATTTATTATTTGATTGCTTTGAAATGTGGTATGCTTATTTAGGGTGACCTCTAGTTGGGAGCTATCGATTTCCTTCAATTTCTGGCAATAAATGTTGCCACGGCCAACGTTCGTAGAACTTAGTTTAGTCAGACCTCAATATTTCCCTTTGGCACACCCTACAGGGCCCATTTATGATCAGATTGCTTTGAAACCTGGTATGCTTGTTTGGGGATACCTCTAGATGGGAGCTATCGATTTCCTTCAATTTCCATCAAAAAATGTTGCCGCGGCCAACATTCTTAGAACTTAGTTTAGTCAGAAGACTTAATATTTCCCATTGGCACACCCTACAGGGAACATTTATGATCGGATTGCTTTGAAACCTGGCATGCTTGTTTGGGGTCACCTCCAGATGGGAGCTATCGATTTTCTTCAATTTCTGTCAAAAAATGTTGCCGCAGCCAACATTTTTAGAACTCAGTTTAGTCAGACCACAATATTTCCCTTTGGCACACCCTACAGGGCACATTTATGATTTGATTGCTTTGAAACCTGGTATGCTTGTTTGGGGAGACCTCTAGATGGGAGCTATCGATTTTCTTCAATTTCCGTCAAAAAATGTTGCCACGGCCAACGTTCTTAGAATTTAGTCGAGTCAGACCACAATATTTCCCTTTTGTACACCCTACAGGGCACATTTATGATCGGATTGCTTTGAAACCTGGCATGCTTGTTTGGGAAGGCCTCTAGATGGGAGCTATCGATTTTCTTCGGTTTCTGTCAAAAAATGTTGCCACTGGCAAAAAAAATGACACTGGTACCAATGATCTTCAATTTTGCCATTTCATTTATAACTTACCAAGTTCAAGTTTGTCAAGTTGAGCTACAGTGTCATTGACACTTTCATTGAGAAATTTCTTTTCTAAAATTTCCTGGGAGAGTTGCTTGGTTACAGAATGTTTTCTGTTATTTTCCCCATAGTTACGTTTTCACCCATGGGTGTATAACGTTTGTGTTCTGCATCTTCCATCTGATGTTCTACAGATTCTCCCCTGGGAGTCTCTGTTTTGCATCAGATAGAGTGTAATTGATGACTGATTCCGGGCCAGTTTTTTCAGTGCCTGGAGTCATGTTTTCTAGTGTGTTTACACTGTTTGTTTTCATTGGCAACAGCCTTTTTTGAGGGGGGCTGTTTGCCTTTGTGGTAGTTTATCTCATTATAAGATACATTTATATTATCCGAAAGTGTCTCATTAATTATTTTATATAAATTTAAAATTTTTGACCACACTTTGCCATCGGATCCATCGGGGCTCAACGTTACTTTTCAGCAACTTGGGCTTCTCTGAAAAAATAGTTTTTCAAAATTATTTTGTTTTGCAATTGTTTTTTCATTTATTAATGGATCATGTTATTATGTATCTTTGTGTCAGGGGTTTTTGCGAGTAACTAGGACTTATTGTTGTTCTTTCACAATGAAGGGACGTTGTTCAAATTGTAATAGGAAGAAATCTTCCTCTGACTTTCATGATCATTGTATTAATTGTAGTCAGTGTTCTCGCATTAATCCCTGTCCTATATGTGAACATTGGGATGAGAAACATTGGAAACGTGTGTCACGATATGTTGTTTCTGGAGAAAGAGCGATGCCGGCTCTTTCTCCACAAGGTCACTCTACTCTCTCAGTTTCTATTTCAGAGGAACCAGAACAGGGTGATGTTTCCATGTTATCTTCTTCAAGTGTGCGTCCGTCGTCACAAATGAATTCAGAGCTAGCGGCAAAAGTGCTCATGGAGATTAGACAAATGTCGTCCGCTAGCTCGCCCGGTGTAGCGTCCATTCACCGAATGGTTCGGCAGCCGGGTTCGTCCGATGCGGTCCAAGAGGAAATTTTGGGTGATGCGAGCACTATAAACATAATAGATGCACACCCAGTGACGGCGGATAGTAAGCGAGAATGGAGGAAGCCTTTTAGTCCAGTTCCTAGCTTGTCCAGGTCCAGCCGGGCCGCGAGCGAGAGAGGTCCCTCTCTCGTACAACAACATCTGGGACCAGATGTTGTGGTACAAAATGTGTCTTTAGCGGAGCATACGTCCATCGCTCGGGACGCTCCGTTGTATAAGCAGTCCGCAGAGACTGTTAAGGCTTCCTCTTCTCGTCAGCGCACACGACCGCACCTTGGCTGCGTGACCGCCGATATTTTACCAGCTTCGCCGATGAAGGATTCTTCGGCGACCAGGTCACACCATCCGGCAGCCAGGGATTCGAGACCGATGGACTCCGGACGTTCGCATAGGAAAAGTATGCGGGAGCCATCCGATGCGGAGCTGCCCTCGGCGAAGCAGCGAAAGACTGCGCCTCCGCAGGTCTCGACGTCGGACATTCTTGTGCAGATAGCACAGCTTATCGCAGCATCCCAGCAGCCGACAGAAACGGTGTCGGATCGAGAATTATCCGACGGCGCTGGGTCGGTACGCTCCGCCGAAGCATCGGGGGCGGACGACCGGGAACATCGTGAGGTCCGACTGGATGGTGAAAGGGATACGGATGACTTGGAGCTATCCCTTTCGGAACAACATAAAGCTGCCGTGGACTTCATCCGGCACTTTCTCCCTCAAGTTGTTCCGTCGGGCCAGACTGCTGCGCTTCCGGACAAGAGAATTATAGCGTCATTGGACTCGGAATTTTTTGAGCGGTTCAGGGACATCGCTCCCAAGTTTCCGTCGCAGTCCAATAATGTTGCAAGAACATTTGAATTATTGAACGACGCTATATTTAAACTTGCTTCCAGGACGGGGAAAGCAGGTTTCTTGTCCGCTAATACTCTCAACCTGCCTTTCATTAATGCAAGGAATAAATTCGATACGGCAGGACAGGGTATACCGAGAGTTCCTCTGCGTATGGACGACGAGGCGGAAGACTTAGAGCTATCATTACCGTCGTCAGCTTCTATTCCAACCGCGGTGTTGGAAACAGCTATTGCATCTAACAGAGCCAATTTAGATGCCTTATCTTACGCAGATCACCTTACTAAGGCGTTATCACTGCGCCTTCAAGGGGAAGAGTTTCAGGATATTCTCTTTGACGGCAAGCTTTCCGCTATTTATGATAAAATTAAAAAGAAAGCTAATGATTCTCTGTTGTTCAGATCCGCTCCTAAAAAGTCGGATACAGCAGACACGAATAAGACAGGCACTTCTGGGTCTAATGCGCCCAAGAGAGGTTCCTATAGAGGTTCCGGTGCGTCCTCTTGGTCTTATTCGAGAGACCGTCAGGATAGCGACTCTCGTTCGGGACGTCCTTCAGGCCGGGACAATCGGTCGGACGCCCCGAGGTCGACGAGGCGAGGTGCGGGTCGTGGAAGACGTGGTTTCTCCTACCGCAGACCTCGCAGGTCCAGGAGGTGATGGCTTAAACCTCTATCGCGTTCCGGTTGGCGGAAGGTTGTCGAGTTTTTCACAAGAGTGGGCGTCGATTACAGACGACCCTTGGGTGAGAGGAGTGACTTCGGAAGGTCTAAAGATATCCGTCAAACGAAAGCCTCCATTAACTCGAAGTCCAAAGTGGACTCAACTTCCGTCAAATCCACAGAAAAGAGACGCTCTGTTATCAGAGGTGCAGTCTATTTTAATGAAGAACGCGGTAGAGGCTGTAGAAAACCAGGAATCTCTGGGATTCTACAGCCATCTGTTTCTGGTTCCGAAACCAGATGGCTTGTTCCGTCCAGTCATAGATTTGAGCTGGATAAACAAGCTGATCGTCGCTCCGAAGTTTTATATGGAAACGATTCGATCGGTCAGAGCGAGTATTCGGGGTGAACGATTATGCAACGAGCATAGATCTCAAAGATGCGTACTTTCACGTCATGGTACATCCGACATTCCGAAAGTATCTACGCTTCGCAGTCCTAGGAGTGGTGTATCAATTCCGGGCGATGTGCTTCGGATTGAATCTAGCACCCTGGGCTTTCACTCGGGTAATGAACTCGGTAATGATCTACTTCCGAGCTCATTCGTCTACGGTAACGTCGGCCTACCTGGACGACATTCTTCAGAGGTACGGCAACGAGTTAACGCTTCAGAACGATGTTCAGAATCTACTTCTATTGCTCCGACGTCTCGGTTTTATAGTAAACGAGGAGAAGTCGGATCTGGTGCCGTCCAAGTCATTCACTCATCTGGGAATGAGCTTCGAGACGCACAACAATCTCGTTCGTCTGCCGTTAACCAGAGCGAAATTAGTCAGTTGTTACGCTCGCTATTGTCTGCACGCAGACAAAGTCACGGCGAGAGAATTTATGAGACTGATAGGTCTGTGCGGAGCCGCTGCGGATCTCATTCCGATGGGGCGGCTACGCACACGTCCTCTTCAAATTTTCCTGACTCAGAATTGGAGTGTGAAAATTCATTCGCTCGATATAGACGTTCTCTTGTCAGATCAAGTGAAACAAGAGATTCAGACTTGGGCAAACATTCAGTGGTTAACTCAAGGAGTTCTGCTGCAGTTGCCGGATCCGAGTTTTACCGTTATGACGGATGCCAGTCAAACAGGTTGGGGTGCATCATTAATCCCAACGGATTCGAGATGCCAGGGTCTTTGGGATCCGCAATTCCTGTGCAAGCACATAAACATCAAGGAAATGATGTCAATTTGGCTTGCGTTACGTCACTGGATGGACATTATTCACGATGCTCATGTCCAAATCCTATCCGACAATACGACAGTAGTGGCGTATATACGGAATCAGGGAGGCACTCATTCAGTTCCGTTGTTCAATCTAACGGAAAGAATCCTTCTGTTTGCGTTAGAACATCACGTTCTTCTTTCGGTCCGTCACATACCGGGTCGTCTGAATGTGCTAGCAGACTCCCTTTCACGAAAGGGTCGCTTGTTGCCATCGGAGTGGACTCTCAACAAACAAGTATTCAATCAGATTTGCTACCAATGGGAACGGCCAATGATAGACTTATTTGCGACACATCTCAACAATCAGTTGCAGACGTATGTGTCTCCGTGTCCGGATCCAAGAGCATTTGCAGTAGACGCTCTGTCGATCCCTTGGGACGGAATGATAGGATATGCGTATCCTCCAGCGCCGTTAATTCAACAAGTATTGCTAAAGATAAAACAATCTCAATGCAAGATTCTGTTGGTAGCATCTCTGTCGCCACAGAGACCGTGGATAAATCTACTCAGGTGTCTGTTGTGGGACCTACCGCGGCAGCTTCCTCCACGAGAGGATCTTCTTTCGCAGGGGAAATCGCGCCAACTCCATCACAACCCGCAAGGTCTCAACCTTCACGTTTTTCCGTTGTGCGGTCCTTCTTGCATGGCAAGCACTTTACAGGACGAGCAGTGGACGCGATTTCTAACTGTAGGAGGACCTCCTCTTCGCTAAACTATGCGGCTAAGTGGAAGGTTTTTCGTCGTTGGTGTAGGGATCATTCTGTAGATATATTTGATCCCTCTATACCAGACATTGCAAACTTTCTAGTATACTTGTTTGACGAAATCAAACTGCAGCCTGTTACTATAAAGGGTTATAGATCTATGTTATCTGATACCTATGCACATCATGATAGTTTACAAATTGGATCTAATGTCTCTTTATCGAAGTTGGTTAGAAACTTTTCGATAAATAGACCCAGAACTCTTAGATTAATTCCTAAGTGGAATTTAGCTTGGGTTCTCCTTAAATTGAAGGAAAAGCCATTTGAACCTCTTGGGACAGTAGATTTCAAATTCTTATCTTATAAGACAGTTTTTCTCTTAGCTTTCTCTTCTGCCAGAAGAGTCAGTGAGCTTCATGCACTATCGGTGGATGATTCTCATTATCGTAGTGTTGGGAACACTATCACCTTCACTACTAATGTGGGTTTTTTAGCTAAGAATCAGGCTCCTAATAAATATCCGGAACCTATTGTTATTAAGGCTCTTCCGTCTTCAGACGGGCGTAGGCCTTTACTCTGTCCTGTTAGAGCACTACGTATCTATAAACAGAGATCTCAGTTTATCAGAAAGGGACGGAAACGTTTCTTTCTGTCTTTGATGCCTAATAGAAAGGACATTTCAGTCCATTCTATTGCTAGATGGATTCAGTTAACTATCCGTACTGCTTATGAAGATTTCTGCTCATGAAGTAAGAGCTCTTTCTACTTCCTGGGCTTATGCTAATAGTGTTGCTATTACAGATTTAATGAAGGCTGCTTATTGGTCTCAGCCATCCACATTTACGAATTTTTATCTCAGAAATATTGAGTCCATTTCTGGAGACCTGCATTGTTTAGGTCCGTTATCTATTGCTCAGAATGTCGTCCACTAAACAGTTGCAACTATAGTTATGCAGGTTTTCTGTTCCGGCAGTGACTCCGTCCGGCTGCCCTCTTCGCTCTGGGCTATTTGACCCAGGGCAAGGGGAAGGGGGGGGGGGGGGGGGGGGGGGCGGGTGTTCCCTTAGGTCACCTGCTTTATAGTGAAAAGCAAGGGAATGCCTCCTCCAAGTCAGTATTTCTGAGTCGCTTCCGAGATGGTTTTAAAGTGTAATATTAATGTTTAAATTCATTCATGTCTTATTTTTAAAGTGTAGCTCGGTGTGAAGCATTTGTATATGTCAAGTGTCAAACGGGCTTTAATATACAATACTCGGACACTTTTAAATGATTATAAAGAGTCTCAATTCTCTGGACTACTTTATTTATTGGCTTGCTTTAAAAATAATTAGTATAAGGGTTATACTGGATGTTAATAGAGAACATGAATGTTATTGTGCTCAATTATTAAGGGTAGTGTATCTTTCTAATTTAATATTAAATAAGAAAGATACATGTAAAGCCTAATACTCCTTTTCTCCTTAAGGGGTTACCTCTTTACTATATAGTTGAGCTTATTGGATTTTCCTCTATGTCCTAGGCCCTCCAGCCTGTTTACTATTCAGCTAAGTCTGGGTCATTGGTACAGTATAAAAATGTTAAAAAAATTATAGTAATTTATATATTTTTTATACTTACCAATGACCCAGACGGGGATGGCCCTCCCTGGAGTTGGGAACTCTTGCCTCCCCGCTGAGTACATAGCGCTGACCAGGCACTGCCAGTAAGAATGATAATTGGCGCCAATTTCGGGACGACTGCGTCACTGCGCATGCGCAGTAGAGGCGTAGTATGGAGGTCCTTTAGGACATGATTTCTTTTTGTTTTGGATGCAAATTTTGGGGATTGGGGGGCAAAATTTGTGTTTGGCCCTGGTTTTGTTGGAGTTAGCACCAGCTAAGTCTGGGTCATTGGTAAGTATAAAAAATATATAAATTACTATAAATTTTTTAACTTTCATGTTTTTCTCAGACTTAGTAAATTTTAAGTTGTAAAACTTTGTAAACTTTGTGTTTAGGTGAGTTGTGTTTCTATGTGTCTTTCCAGGCGATTAATATTCTGCACTTGGGTTACTGAACTCCATTGCAGTAATATTTAACCCTCATTACATGCATATTTGAGGAATTTGAGGCTGATTTTCTGCCAAAACTTGTTGTAAGAATTAGCGTTTAGGTGTTGTAAGAATTTGTGTTAAAGTCAGCTTTTGTGCAGATTGTGGTGCCTTCACCTCTCATTACTGTTTGTTTTCTCATTTCAATAACAACTGTAGGTATTAACCCTACTGTATGCAGAAATTTAACTGATTTCTTTTCTTTTTTTCAGTCACAATGTTCACGTTTTTGTCTGACTTACTCAATTTTAAGTTCTAAAAGTTTGTGTTAAGGTGAGGTGTTAAGGTGAGTTCTGTTTCTATGTGTCTTTCCAGGCAATTGATATTGTATGCATGGGTTACTGAACTACATTGCGGTAACGTTGCGCCCTTATTACATGCATTATTGAGGAATTTGACGGGGATTTTTGGGACTTATATTCACTTTCTTTAAAAAAAAAAATGTTTAACTTTTTTTTTTTTATTATTTAATACTTTTTCATACTTGTTACTAATAACATTAAGGCTTATTTTAGTTGTTGATGTGATGTATTTTTGTTGGGACTTATAGTCACTTTCTTGAACGAATGTTTTTCCGCAACTCCTCTTTAACCAATGAATGTACTTCAATTACAATTTCAGTGATTTATGAAAGCCTTTCCTAATTCTTATTTATGATTTAATATCTGGCCTCACGATTCATATTCTTAATCATAAACATTTCTAAAAGATGTATCCAATGATTCTATGTTGAATTGATATATAATAAATGCAGAAATATAGACTTTCCAAAGCCATCACATAAACCACATTAATCATTTGATGCCTAGTTAATGATTTATATTAACTAAATATTAGGCATGTTACATTGGAACAACATTATCAAGCGCGAATGTAGGTGAGCGTTGGGATGTAACATCCCTCTTGTTAAATTTTGCCTTAAAAAAACCATAGCCAATGACCCCTCATTGGAATGAGTCCATTGGGCTCATGCCAATGAGGGGGTCATAAGCTATGTGTGCTCATTCCAGTGAGGGATCATAACTTATGTTTTTGAGGCCAAAAATACAATTTTTTATTTCACAGGAGTCTGGAAACATGTATATTATATATGTTAATCGAATATTTTTCACTCCCAAAGTGGATCTTCAATAAACAATATTTCCTGTACTGGAATGCAATTCAGATGAAATTGAGTGTTTTTTGCTCACCGAAGGGAGCTCAACTTATCACTTGCCGTCCATCGTCGTCGTCCATCGTCATGAACATTTTTCAAACGACTTCTGCTCTGAAACCACTGGTCCGATTTTCACGAAACTTCATGTGGATGTTCATTACTATATGGCAATTCATGTTTGTTCAAATGAAATGTCCACGTCCCTTGGGGGCTCTGTATGGGGCATAACTCTGATAGCGCCATATGAATTATAGAACAATTATTAAAAAATCTTCCTCTCCAGAACCAGTGGGCAGAATCTTTTGATACTTGGTATGCAGCATCTTGGTATGGGTCTGATTCAAGTTTGTTCAAATCGAGTCCCTCAACCAATATTGAGGCTCACTATGGGGGCGTGAATTTTTACTTAGTGCAATTTAAGAAAGATTCTTTAAGAATCTTCTTCTCCAGAACCAATGGGCAGAATCTTTTGATGTTTGGTATGCAGCATCTTGGTATGGGTCTGATTCAAGTTTGTTCAAATCGAGTCCCTTGATCAATATATGGGCTCCCTATAGGGGCATGAATTTTTCCTTAGTGCAATTTAAGGAAAAATCTTCTTCTCCAGAACCAGTGGGCAGAATCTTTTGATATTTGGTATGCAGCATCTTGGTATGGGTCTGATTCAAGTTTGTTCAAATGGAGTCCCTTGATAAATTTTGGAGCTCACTATGGGGACCTGAATTTTTACTTAGTGCAATTTAAGAATAAAAATTTAAAAATCTTCTCCAGAACCAATAGGCAGGATCTTTTGATACTTGGTATACAGCATCTTGGTATGGGTCTGATTCAAGTTTGTTCAAATTGAGTCCCTCGATCAATATTGGGGCTCACAAAAGGGGTGTGAATTTTTACTTAGTGCAATTTAAGAAAATTCCTTTAAAAATCTTCTTCAGAACCATCATGCAGAATCTTTTGATATTTGATCAGCAACATTGTCCCATTCAGTCCTGTTGATGTTTTAGCTCCACAGAGAGTATAGAATTACTCTGTAGAACCTTAAGAATAGCTTTTGATAAAATTTGTGTCTTGACAGTATGGAACATTCGGTGAGTGCCTAAGGCCCCCTGGGGCCTCTTGTTTTTCTACCCGTGCCACTTGGCAGGGGTATATAGTATTC
Source organism: Pictodentalium vernedei (assembly GCA_031216915.1). Taxonomy (NCBI): domain Eukaryota; kingdom Metazoa; phylum Mollusca; class Scaphopoda; order Dentaliida; family Dentaliidae; genus Pictodentalium; species Pictodentalium vernedei. The sequence continues at coordinate 355,057,306 of CM062292.1, read as the reverse complement.
CTAGTGTCCATCAGTCTGTCAGTCCATCAGTCCATCAATCCATCCATCCCAAAGTTGTATCATACACTACACTCACACTTTTCAAGACAGCCATCTGAAAATTTGAACAATGTGAAACTACATTCAGCCCATTACCATGTCAGAAGGTCAGACGACTGTATGTTTTTGTCACAGTTATTGCCCTTTATCAACTTGGAATATTCCCCGTGTTTTATAATTGAGGATACCTTCATGGTGTAATCAACTCCTCCCACAGTTGCTAATGTAGAGTTGAAACTTTAAAATATGGTTACACATGCCTTGAATATATGCAACATCTATAAAGTTTTCCAAAAAAAAAATATTTTTATACTGTACCAATGACCCAGACTTAGCTGGTGCTAACTCTTAAATTCTAGGGCCAAACACAAATTTTACCTCCCAATCCCCAAAATTTGCATCTAAAACCAAAAATTACATGTCCTATATGGTCTTCCATACCTTTCCTCCACTGCGCATGCGCAGTGTCAAGGAGGTCTCGAAATTGGCGCCAAAAGTCATTCTTTGTTTGGCCCTTCATCAGTTCACATCTGACTGATATTTGTGCTTGTAAATCTCAGTTTAAATGATGCCAGACACATAAATATGAGAGAAATGGTGGATCTAAAGAGGAAATAGAAGGATGAGAGGAAAATTCAGTGGCAGGAAATAATCAGGGCTGTAACTTAAAAATTTTTTATGAAATTATGTTATGTTCCCTAATTTCGAGGCATGAGCCTGTTGTTATCATTCTTGCTATGAAAGTTCCACTGCGTGATCAGTGTTGCCTCTCTCCTTTTCCTTTATTCCCCCCTTGCTATTCTCCCATGCTTTTGGCATATTTTCTGTAATAATTATTACTAAAATATTTTTATACTGTACCAATGACCCAGACTTAGCTGGTGCTAACTCTAACAAAACCAGGGCCAAACACAAATTTTGCCCCCCAATCCCCAAAATTTGCATCCAAAACCAAAAGAAATCATGTCCTATAGGACCTCCATACTACGCCCCCACTGCGCATGTGCAGTGTCAAGGACGTCCCGAAATTGGCGCCAATTATCATTCTCTGTTTGGCCCTTCATCAGTCAACATCTCACTGATCTTTGTGCTTGTAAATCTCAGTTTAAAGGATGCCAGACACGTAATTTTTGGAGAAATGGTGATTCTAAGGAGGATATAGAAGGAGGAGAGGAAAAAGAAGTGACAAAAAATAATCAGGGCTGTACTTAAAATTTTTTATGAAATTATGTTAAGTTGCCTATTTTCGAGGCATGGGCCTCTTGTTGTCATTCTTGCTAAATGTTGCACTGCTTATTCAGTGTTTCCTCTCCCCTAGCCTTCTAAAGTCCCCCCTTGCAATTCTCCCATGCTTTTGGCATATTTTTGAGAAAGTTCATTTCTAAAATTTTCCTGGGAGAGTTGCTTGGATACAGAATGTTTTCTGTTATTTTCCCCATAGTTACGTTTTCACCCATGGGTGTATAAACCTTGTGTTCTGCATCTTCCATCTGATGTTCTGCAGATTCTCCCCTGGGAGTCTCTGTCTTGCATCAGATAGAGTGTAATTTTGATGACTGATTTTGGGCCAGTTTTTTCAGTGCCTGGAGTCATGTTTTCTGGTGTTTTACACTGTTTGTTTACATTGGCAACAGCCTTTTTTGAGGGGGGCTGTTTGCCTTTGGTGTAGTTTATCTCACTATAAGATACATTTATATTATCCGTAAGTGTCTCATTAATTATTTAATATAAATTTAAAATTTTTGACCACACTTTGCCATCGGATCCATCGGGGCTCAACGTTACTTTTCAGCAACTTGGGCTTCGCTGAAAAAATATTTTTTCAAAATTATTTTGATTTGCAATTGTTTTTTCATTTATTAATGGATCATGTTATTATGTATCTTTGTGTCAGGGGTTTGTGCGAGTAACTAGGACTTGTTGTTGACTTTTCACAATGAAAGGATATTGTTCAAATTGTAATGGGAAGAAATCTTCCTCTGACTTTCATGATCATTGTATTAATTGTAGTCAGTGTTCTCGCACTAATCCCTGTTCTATATGTCAATATTGGGATGACAAACATTGGAAATGTGTGTCACGGTATGTTGTTTCTGGAGAAAGGGCTATGCCGGCTCTTTCTCCGCAAGGTCACTCTACTCTCTCAGTTTCTATTTCAGAGGAACAAGAACAGGGTGATGTTTCCATGTTATCTTCTGCAAGTGCGCTTCCGTCGTCACAAATGAATTCAGAGCTAGCGGAAAAAGTGCTCATGGAGATTAGACAAATGTCGTCCGCTAGCTCGCCCGGTGTAGCGTCCATTCACCGAATGGTTCGGCAGCCGGGATCGTCCAATGCGGTCCAGGAGGAAATGTTGGGTGATGCGAGCACTATAAACATTCAATGTGCACACCCAGTGACAGCGGATAGTAAGCGAGATCGGAGGAAGCCTTTGAGTCCGGTTCCTAGCTCGTCCAGGTCCAGCCGGGCCGCGAGCGAGAGAGGCCCCTCTCTCGTACAACAACATCTGGGACCAGATGTTGTGGTACAAAATGTGTCGCAAGCGGAGCATACGTCCGTCGCTCGGGACGCTCCGTTGTATAGGCAGTCCGCGGAGACTGCTAAGGCTTCTTCTTCTCGTCAGCACACACGACCGCACCTTGGCTGCGTGACCGCCGATATCTTACCAGCTTCGCCGATCAAGGATTCTACGGCGACCAGGTCACACCATCCGGCAGCCAGGGACTCGAGACCGATGGACTCCGGACGTTCGCATAGAAAAAGTATGCAGGAGCCATCTGATGCGGAGCTGCCCTCGGCGAAGCAGCGAAAGACTGCGCCTCCGCAGGTCTCGACGCCGGACATTCTTGTGCAGATAGCACAGCTTATCGCAGCATCCCAGCAGCCGACAGAAATGGTGTCTGATCGAGAATTATCCGACGGCGCTGGGTCGGTACGCTCCGCCGAAGCATCGGGGGCGGACGACCGGGAGCATCATGAGGTCCGACCGGATGGTGAAAGGGATACGGATGATTTGGAGCTATCCCTTTCGGAACAACATAAAGCTGCCATGGACTTCATCCGGCACTTTCTCCCTCAAGTTGTTCCGTCGGGCCAGACTGCTGCGGTTCCGGACAAGAGGATTATAGCGTCATTGGACTCTGAATTTTTTGAGCAGTTCAGGGACATCGCTCCCGAGTTTCCGTCGCAGTCCAATAATGTTGCAAGAACATTTGAATTATTGAACGACGCTATATTTAAACTTGCTTCCAAGACGGGGAAAGCAGGTTTCTTGTCCGCCAATACTCTCAACCTGCCTTTCATTAATGCAAGGAATAAATTCGACACGGCAGGACAGGGTATCCCGAGAGTTCCTCTGCGTATGGACGACGAGGCGGAAGACTTAGAGCTATTATTACCGTCGTCGGCTTCTATTCCAACCGCGGTGTTGGAAACAGCTATTTCGTCTAACAGAGCCAATTTAGATGCCTTATCTTACGCAGATCACCTTACTAAGGCGTTATCACTGCGCCTTCAAGGGAATGAGTTTCAGGATATACAATCCTCTTTAAGACTTCTTTCAAGGGCAGTAGCTTATTCCACGTGTAACTCCGCCCTTTCTGTGGCAAACCTGGAGTTGGTTAGACGTGACGCAGCCCTAGCTACATCCACACTCGTGGATACTAAGGTGAAGAACTCTCTTAGAGTCGGTTCGGTCTCCGGAGAACTTCTCTTTGATGGCAAGCTTTCTGCTATTTATGATAAAATTACAAAGAAAGCTTCGGATTCTCTGTTGTTCAAATCTGCTTCTAAGAAGTCGGATACAGCAGACAAGAATAAGACAGGCACTTCTTGGTCTAATGCGCCCAAGAGAGGTTCCTATAGAGGTTCCGGTGTGTCCTCTTGGTCTTATTCGAGAGACCGTCAGGGTAGCGACTCTCGTTCGGGACATCCTTCGGGCCGGGACAACTGGTCGGACGCCCCGAGGTCGACGGGACGAGGTGCGGGTCATGGAGAACGTGGTTTCTCCTACCGCAGACCTTGCAGGTCCAGGAGGTGATGGCTTAAACCTCTATCGCGTACCGGTTGGCGGAAGGTTGTCGAGTTTTTCACAAGAATGGGCGTCGATTACGGACGACCCTTGGGTGAGAGGAGTGACTTCGGAAGGTCTAAAGATATCCTTCAAACGAAAGCCTCCATTAACTCGAAGTCCAAAGTGGACTCAACTTCCGTCAAATCCGCAGAAAAGAGACGCTCTGTTATCAGAGGTGCAGTCTCTTTTAATGAAGAACGCGGTAGAGGTCGTAGAAAACCAGGAGACTCCGGGATTCTACAGCCATCTGTTTCTGGTTCCGAAACCAGACGGCTCGTTCCGTCCAGTCATAGATTTGAGCTGGATAAACAAGCTGATCGTCGCTCCGAAATTTTATATGGAGACGATTCGGTCGGTCAGAGCAAGTATTCGGGTGAACGATTATGCAACAAGCATAGATCTCAAAGATGCGTACTTTCACATCATTGTACATCCGACATTCAGAAAGTATCTACGCTTCGCAGTCCTAGGAGTGGTGTATCAATTCCGGGCGATGTGCTTCGGGTTGAATCTAGCACCCTGGGCTTTCACTCGGGTAATGAACTCGGTAATGATCTATTTCCGAGCTCATTCGTCTGCGGTAACGTCGGCCTACCTGGACGACATTCTTCAGAGGTACGGCAACGAGTTAACGCTTCAGAACGATGTTCAGAATCTACTTCTATTGCTCCGATGTCTCGGTTTTATAGTAAACGAGGAGAAGTCGGATCTGGTGCCATCCAAGTCATTCACTCATCTGGGAATGAGCTTCGAGACGCACAACAATCTCGTCCATCTGCCGTTAACCAGAGCGAAATTAGTCAGTTGTTACGCTCGCTATTGTCTGCACGCAGACAAAGTCACAGCGAGAGAATTTATGAGACTGATAGGTCTGTGCGGAGCCGCTGCGGATCTCATTCCGATGGGGCGGTTACGCACGCGTCCTCTCCAAATTTTCTTGACTCAGAATTGGAGTGTGAAAATTCATTCGCTCGACGTAGACGTTCTCTTGTCAGATCAAGTGAAACAAGAGATTCAGACTTGGGCAAACATTCAGTGGTTAACTCAGGGAGTTCCGCTGCAGTTGCCGGATCCGAGTTTTACCATTATGACGGATGCCAGTCAAACAGGTTGGGGTGCATCATTGATCCCAACGGATTCGATATGCCAGGGTCTTTGGGATCCGCAATTCCTGTGCAAGCACATAAACATCAAGGAAATGATGTCAATTTGGCTTGCGTTACGTCATTGGATGGACATTATTCACAATGCTCATGTCCAAATCCTATCCGACAATACGACAGTAGTGGCGTATATACGGAATCAGGGAGGCACTCATTCAGTTCCGTTGTTCAATCTAACGGAAAGAATCCTTCTGTTTGCACTAGAACATCAGGTTCTTCTTTCGGTCCGTCACATACCGGGTCGTCTGAATGTGCTAGCAGACTCCCTTTCACGAAAGGGTCGCTTGTTGCCATCGGAGTGGACTCTCAACAAACAAGTATTCAATCAGATTTGCTACCAATGGGAATGGCCAATGATAGACTTATTTGCGACACATCTCAACAATCAGTTGCAGACGTATGTGTCTCCGTGTCCGGATCCAAGAGCATTTGCAGTAGACGCTCTGTCGATCCCTTGGGACGGAATGATAGGATATGCGTATCCTCCAGTGCCGTTAATTCAACAAGTATTGCTAAAGATAAAACAATCTCAATGCAAGATTCTGTTGGTAGCATCTCTGTCGCCACAGAGACCGTGGATAAATCTACTCAGGTGTCTGTTGTGGGACCTACTGCGAAAGCTTCCTCCACGGGAGGATCTTCTTTCGCAGGGGAAATCGCGCCAACTCCATCACAACCCGCAAGGTCTCAACCTTCACATTTTTCCGTTGTGCGGTCCTTCTTGCATGGCAAGCACTTTACAGGACGAGCAGTGGACGCGATTTCTAACTGTAGGAGGACCTCCTCTTCGCTAAACTATGCGGCTAAGTGGAAGGTTTTTCGTCGTTGGTGTAGGGATCATTCTGTAGATATTTTTGATCCCTTTATACCAGACATTGCAAACTTTCTAGTATACTTGTTTGACGAAATCAAACTGCAGCCTGTTACTATTAAGGGTTATAGGTCTATGTTATCTGATACCTATGCACATCATGATAGTTTACAAATTGGATCTAATGTCTCTTTATCTAAGTTGGTTAGAAACTTCTCGATAAATAGACCCGGAACTCTTAGATTAATTCCTAAATGGAATTTAGCTTGGGTTCTTCTTAAATTGAAGGAGAAGCCATTTGAACCTCTTGGGACAGTAGATTTCAAATTCTTATCTTATAAGACAGCTTTTCTCTTAGCTTTCTCTTCTGCCAGAAGAGTCAGTGAGCTTCATGCACTATCGGTGGATGATTCTCACTATCGTAGTGTTGGGAACACTATCACCTTCACTACTAATGTGGGTTTTTTAGCTAAGAATCAGGCTCCTAATAAATATCCGGAACCTATTGTTATTAAGGCTCTTCCGTCTTCAGACGGGCGTAGGCCTTTACTCTGTCCTGTTAGAGTGTTACGTATCTATAAACAGAGATCTCAGTTTATCAGAAAGGGACGGAAACGTTTCTTTCTGTCTTTGATGCCTAATAGAAGGGACATTTCGGTCCATTCTATTGCTAGATGGATTCAATTAACTATCCGTACTGCTTATGAGAGTTTATCTTCTTCTCAGCAGTCTGTGCTTAAGATTTCCGCTCATGAAGTAAGAGCTCTTGCTACTTCTTGGGCTTATGCTAATAGTGTTGCTATTACAGATTTAATGAAGGCTGCTTATTGGTCTCAGCCATCCACATTCACAAATTTTTATCTCAGAAATATTGAGTCCATTTCTGGAGACCTGCATTGTTTAGGTCCGTTATCTGTTGCTCAGAATGTCGTCCACTAAACAGTTGCAACTATAGTTATGCAGGCTTTCTGTTCCGGCAGTGACTCCGTCCGGCTGCCCTCTTTGCTCTGGTCTATTTGACCCAGGGCAAGGGGAAGGGGGGGGGGGGGGCGGGTGTTCCCTTAGGTCACCTGCTTTGTAGTGAAAAGCAAGGGAATGCCTCCTCCAAAGTCAGTATTTCTGAGTCGCTTCCGGGATGGTTTTAAAGTGTAATATTAATGTTAAAATTCATTCATGTCTTATTTTTAAAGTGTAGCTCGGTGTGAAGCATTTGTATATGTCAAGTGTCAAACGGGCTTTAATATACAATACTCGGACACTTTTAAAAGATTATAAAGAGTCTCAATTCTCTGGACTACTTTATTTATTGGCTTACTTTAAAAATAATTAGTATAAGGGTTATACTGGATGTAAATAGAGAACATGAATATTATTGTGCTCAATTATTAAGGGTATTATATCTTTCTAATTTAATATTGAATAAGAAAGATACATGTAAAGCCTAATACTCCTTTTCTCCTTAAGGGGTTACCTCTTTATTATATAGTTGAGCTTATTGGATTTTCCTCTATGTCCTAGGCCCTCCAGCCTGTTTACTATTCTGCTAAGTCTGGGTCATTGGTACAGTATAAAAATGTTAAAAAATTTATAGTAATTTATATATTTTTTATACTTACCAATGACCCAGACGGGGATGGCCCTCCCAGGAGTTGGGAACTCTTGCCTCCCCGCTGAGTACATAGCGCTGACCAGGCACTGCCAGTAAGAATGATAATTGGCGCCAATTTCGGGACGTCCTTGACACTGCGCATGCGCAGTGGGGGCGTAGTATGAAGGTCCTATAGGACATGATTTCTTTTGGTTTTGGATTTAAATTTTGGGGATTGGGGGCAAAATTTGTGTTTGGCCCTGGTTTTGTTAGAGTTAGCACCAGCTAAGTCTGGGTCATTGGTAAGTATAAAAAATATATAAATTACTATAAATTTTTTTAACTTCTTGGGAGTTTTGGCTTCGTTTTTTTTCCCCATGTTGACGTCCTCGCCCTTGGGTGTTTAGGCGTTGTGATCTGCATCTACCATCTGATGTTCTGCAGTTTCTTCTATGGAAATCTCTGTTTTGCATCAGATAGTGTTTAAATTGGTAACTGATTTCGGGCCATGTTTATCAGTGCCTGGAGTCATGTTTCCGGTTTTTGTACAACTTCTTGTTTACATTGTCAACGGTTACTGCTGATAGTGATTTCTTGTCTTTACATTAGTTTAGACATAGCAAGATACATTAATATTGTATGTAAGTGTTGCATTAATTTTTTGAAATGTTTTAAAAATTTTTGTCCACACTTAGGCTTTTTTGGGATCCATTTGGGCTTGTTGTTCCCATTGGGAACTTGGGCTCTTCTGAAAAAATTTTTCAAAAAATTTTTTTCTTGAAAATTATTTTCTTTCAAAGATTATAATGGATTATGTTATATTATGTATCTTTATTTCAAGGGATGGTGCGACTAATATGACTGTGTATTTTTTATTGATGAAAAAATATTTTTTATTTATAATGCGAGGATATCTTCCTCTAATTCTCAGGTTCAGTGTATTCGCACTAATTCCTGCTCTGTGTATGTTGATTGAAATGACAACGTTGGAGGCGTGTGTCACGATATTGTGTTTGCGGGCAGGGGTCCATACTGGTCCTCTCTCCGTAGGGTCACTCTATATTATCATTTTATTTTTCAGAATTCAGAGTGATGTTTTCGTGATGTCTTCAACAAGTGTGTCTCCATCGTTGCAGTGTTAGGGCTAGCGGCTAAGTGCTCAGGGTAATACGACAATTGCCAAAGAGGTCCCTAGTAGGATCAAAGGCATTGATCGTCCGCTAGTCCGCCCAGTGTAGCGATCATTCATCGAATGGCTCGGCAGCCGGGTTTGTCCGTTACGGTTCTGGGAAGCAGTGTGAGTGATGCGAGCACTATAAACTTGGAACGTGCACACCCAGCAATGACGGATCCGAGGATAGTACAGAGGAAGCCTGTCAGTTTAGTAGCTAGCTCATCCAGGTCTATCTGGACCGCGAGCGAGAGAGGCCCCCTCTCTCTTACAACTACATTTGAGCCGCAATGTTGTTGTATGTTTGTTTGTTAGTCAGAACATATGTCCAATCCTCCTGTTCGGGACGTTCCGTCACATACACAGTCCGAACTGGCTGTGTTATGGGCTTCCTCATCCTCATGTCAGCACACACCACCGCACCTTGGCTTGTGACCACAGAGTTCCAGGAGACATTTGCATATTATATAAATGCAGGAATGAACATTCCTAGAGCTCCTGCTTTGCCGACCAGGGAATATTGTCGACCAGGTTACTTCATCTGTTAGCCAAGGATATGAGGTCTTTCCTGATGGGACGTTCGCATATTATATAAATGCAGGAATGAACGTCTCTGGAGCTGCCAGTGGATATTATGTAAATCACTGCTCCACAGGCCTCATTCAGGAATAAGAATGCGGCGATTTTCTGTGATGTCTTCAAAAAGTGTGCTTCCGTCGTCACAGTCAAATGAAGAGCTAGCGGATAAGTGCTCATGATATTACGTCAATTGCCTAAGAGGTCCCAAGTAGGATCGATGGCTTTGGCGTTCGCTAGCTCGCCCGGTGTAGCGTCCATTCATCGAATGGTTCGGTAACCGGGTTCGTCCGTTGCGGTCCAGAAAGGAGATTTGGGTGATGCGAGCACTATAAAATATACTACGTGCACACCCAGTGATGATGGATACGAGGAGGGTATGGAGGAAGCCTTCAAGTCCGGTTCCTAGCTCGTCCAGGTCCACCCGGGCTGCGAGTGAGAGAGGTCCCTCTCTCGTACAACAACATCTGAGAACAGATGTTGTGGTACAAATGTTTCTCATTCAGAGCATACGTCCACCGCTCGGGACGCTCCGTTATATAGACAGTCCGGAGAGACTGCTCTAATGGCTTCCTCATCCTCATGGCAGCGCACACGACCGCACCTTGACTACGTGACCACTGTTATCTAGCCAGTCTCGCCGACCAAGGATTTCACGGCAACCAGGTCATGCCATCCGGTAGTCAGGAATATGAGGCCTATAGACTCCGGACGTTCGCATAAGAAATATGCAGGAGTTAACGTCCAGAAGGCTTTCAGCGGCTAAGTAACGTAAGACCGCTGCTCCACAGGTCTCCGTAACGGACGTGCTATTACAAATAGCACAAATTATCGCAGCATCCCAGCAGATAACAGAATCTCTGTCGGATCAGGATTTATCTGACGACGCTGGGTCGGTACGCTCCGCTGAAGCATCAGGTACGGATGACCGAGAATTTCAAGTGGTCCGACAGGATGGCAAAGGGATACCGAGGAGTTGGTTTTTTCCCTTTCGGAACAACATAAAGTTGCCGTAGATATCATCCGGCATTATCTTTCAGAAGTTGTTCTGTCGGACCAAAAGCCTGCGATGCTGGATAAGAAACTGTTAGCGTCACTGGACACGGAATAATTTTTTCGGTTTAGGGACATCGTCCCTGAGTTTCCGACACAGTCCAATAATGTCACAAGAACATTTGAACTATTGTAGGACGCTATATATAAGCTTGCTACCAAAATGAGCAAGTCAGGTTTCTTATCGGCGAATGCTCTACATCTGCCTTTCATCAATACAAGGAATAATTTTGAAATGGCAGGACAGGGCATACCAAGAGTTCCTCTGCGTCTAGACGATCAGGCCGAAGATCTAGAATGATCTATACCGTCGTCTATGTCAATTTCAACTGCGATGTTGGAAACGACAGTATGTCTAACAGAGTTATCTTAGACGCATTATCGTACGCAGATCACCTTACTAAAGCGTTTTCATTACACCTTGAAGGGAAAGAATTCCAGGATGTACTATCTTCCTTAAGAGTTCTTTCGAGGTCCATAGCTTATTCCACGTATAACTCCACCCTTTCAGTGGTAATCTTGAGTTGATTGACGTGACGCGGCCCTAGCTACATCCATGCGTGTGGATAGTAAGGTGAAAAACTCTCTCCGAGTCGCTCCGGTCTCCGGAGAGCTTCTCTTCGACGGCAAGCTTTCCTCAATCTATGATCAGATTACTGAGAAAGCTTCTGTTTCTCTGCTATTCAAATCCGCTTCTAAAGGTCGGATTCAGCAGAGAAGAGTAAGACAGGCACTTCTTGGAAGAGTATGTCCAACAGAAGTTCCTATAGAGGTTATATGTGTCCTCTAGGTCTTATTCTAGAGACCGTCAAGGCAGCGACTCACACAGGGGACATTTTCTGTCCGCGATATCTGGTCAGATGTCCTTAGGTCGACGGGGCTAGGTGCGGGTCGTGGAGGACGTGATTTCTCCTTCCGCAAGCCTCGCAGGTTCAGGAAGTGATGGTATGCACCTCTATCGTGTTCTGGTAGGCGGAAGACTGTCGAGTTTTGATATCAATTGGGCGTCAATTATGGACGACCCCTGGGTTCGAGGGGTATTTTCGGAAGGACTAAGAATATCCTTCAAACGAAAATCTCCGTTAACTCGAAGTCCAATGGACTCAGATTCCGTCAAATCCGCAGAAGGAGATGCTCTTCTATTAGAAGTACAGTCTCTTCTGGAGAAGAGCGCGGTAGAGGTTGTAGAAGACCAGGTTTCTACAGCCATCTGTTTCTGGTTCCAAAACCAGACGGCTCATTCCATCCAGTCATAGATCTGAGCTGGATAAACAAGCTGATCGTGACTCTGAAGTTCTATATGGAGACAATTCGATCGGTCAGAGCAAGTATTCGGGTGAACGACTATGCCACGAGCATAGATTTCAAGGAAGCGTACTTTCACGTCATGGTACATCAGACATTCAGAAAGTATCTGTGCTTCGCAGTTATAGGAGTTGTGTATCAGTTCCGAGCAATGTGCTTCGGTTTGAATCTAACTCCCTGTGCTTTCACTTGAATAATGAACTTGGTAATGACTAAAAGAGAACATTTCCGAGCTCATTCGTCTGCAGTAACGTTGGCCTACCTGGATGACATTCTTCAGAGGTACGGCAACAAGTTAACGCTTCAGAACGATGGGCAGAATCTGCCTTATTGCTCCGACGTCTCGGTTTTATAATAAACAAGGAGAAGTCGGATCTGGTGCCGTCCAAGTCATTCACCTACCTGGGAATGAGCTTCGAGACGCACAATAATCTCGTTCGTCTGCCATTAACCAGAGCGAAATTAATCAGTTGTTAAGCTCGCTATTGTCTTCACTCAGACAAAGTTACAGCGAGAGAATTCATCAGACTGATAGGGTTGTGTGGAGCTGCAGCGGATTTTATTCCAATGGGGCGGCTACGCACTTGTCCTCTCCAAATCTTTTTGACTCAAAAAGAACAGAGTTGGAGGGTGAAGATTCAGACTTGGGCAGATATTCAGTGGTTTATTCAGGGAAATAACTTCCACTGAAATTGCCGGATCCGAGTTTTACAGTTTTGACGGATGCCAGTTAAATAGGTTGGGGCCCAACATTGAGCCCAACGGTTTTTAAGTGCCAGGGTCCTTTGGATCCGTAGTTCCTAATCAAGCACATAAACATCAGGAATTGATGTTATTTTGGCTTGCGTTACGTCATTGCATGAATGTTATCCAGAATGCCCACAGGCAATTCTGTCCGACAATTCGACGGTATAAGCGTATTTTCGGAACTAAGGAGGTACTCATTCCATTCTGTTATTCACTGTTACGGAATGAATCCTGCTGTTGGTACTAGAACATCAAGTTCTCCTATCAGTCCGTCGTATTCCGGGTCGTCTGAACGTATTAGCAGACTCCCTTTCACGAAAGGGCCACTTGTTGCAGTCAAATGGACTTTTAACAACGAGTATTTATATCAGATTTGCTACCTATGAGAGCCAATGATGGACTTATTTGCGACGCATCTCAACAATCATCTCAACAATCAGTTGCAAGTGTATGTGTCAACATGTTCGGATCCTCGAGCGTTTGCAGTTGATGCTCTATCCATCTCGTGAGACGGGATAATAGGATATGGGTATCCTCCAGCGCCGTTGATTCAGCAGATATTGCTTAAGTTAAGTAATCTCAATGCAATTCTGTTGGTAGCACCTCTGTCTCCACAAAGACCGTGCATTAATCTATTCAGGTGTCTGTTGTGGCTTATGCTGTGGAAGCTTCCTCCACATTTCGGTCCATTCTATAGCTAGATGGATTCTATTAGCTTTCAGTACTGCTTATGATAATATCTTCAACACAGCAGTCTGCGATTAAGATTTTAGCTCTTGAAGTAAGAGTTCTTTCTACTTCAGCGGCTTATGCTAATAGCATTGCTATTACAGTTCTAATGACGGCTTCATATTGGTTTTAGCCTTTCACTTGCACGAATTTATACCTCAGAAATATTGAGTCCATTTCTAGAGACCGGCATTGTTTAGGTTCGTTATCTGTTGCTCAGAATGTCGTCCACTAAACAGTTGCAACTATAGTTGTGTAGGCTTTTGGTTCCGGCAGTGACTCTGTGCTGCCGCCCTCTTCGCTCTGGGGTATTTGACCCAGGGCAAGGGGAAGGGGGGGGGGGGGCGGGTGTTCCCTTAGGTCACCTGCTTTATAGTGAAAAGCAAGGGAATACCTCCCCTAGAGTCAGTAATTCTAGTTGGTACTGGGATGATTTTTAAAGTGTAATATTTTTAAGTGTACCTCTGTGTGTAGTATTTGTATATGTCACATATCATGCAGTCGTTAATATACAATTATCGGTCACTTTTAATGAATATAAGAGTCTCATTCATCTGGACTACTTTATTTATCGGTTTCCTTTAAAAATAATTACCATAATGGATTATACTGGAGGTTAATAGACATCAGTGATGTTATTATGCTCAAGTACAGAATGGTGTTGTATCTTTCTCGTTTTGACGCAGAATAGAAAGATACATGTAAAGCCTATTTCTCCTTTCTCCTTGAGGGGATAATTCTGTATATATATAGTTGAGTTATTGGATTGCTTCATGTCCTAGGCCCTCCAACCTTTTTACTATTCAGCTAAGTCTGGGTCATTGGTAGAGTATAAAAATGTTAAAAAATTTATAGTAATTTATATATTTTTTATACTTACCAATGACCCAGACGGGGATGGCCCTCCCGTGAGTTGGGAACTCATACCTTCCCGCTGAGTACATAACGCTTTTCCAGGCACTGCTTGTAAGAATGACTTTTGGCGCCAATTTCGAGACCCCCTTGACACTGCGTATGCGCAATGGAGGAAAGGTATGGAGGACCATATAGGACATGTAATTTTCGGTTTTAGATGCAAATGTTGGGGATTGGGGGGTAAAATTTGTGTTTGGCCCTAGAATTTAAGAGTTAGCACCAGCTAAGTCTGGGTCATTGGTAAGTATAAAAAATATATAAATTACTATAAATTTTTTAACTTTTTAACAAAAGTATTGCCCTTTATCAACTTAGAAAATTTCCAGTGTTTTTTTAACTGAGGGTACCTTATTGGGGCTACCTTCATGGTGTAATCAGCTCCTTCCACAGTTTGTAATGAAAAATTTTAAAACTTAGGATATGGTTACACATGCAATGAAGATGTGCAACATCTATAAAGTCTTCCGAAAACAAATGTTTTCTCAATATTATTACCAGTTATCTACTTAGAAAATTTCCTGTGTTTTTTAATTGAGGGTACCTTCATGGTATAATCAACTCCTCCTTTAGTTTCTAATCAAGAGGGTTGAAATGTTGTGTTAGGATATGGTTACACATGCTTTGAAGATGTGCAACATTTATGAAGTTTGCAGAAGAAATCTTTTTCAACAAAATTATTGCCCTCTATCGACTTAGAAAATTTCCAGTGTTTTTTAATTGAGGGTACCTTCATCGTGTAATCAACTACTTTCACAGTTTGTAATGTAGAGATTTTAAAATTTAGGATATGGTTACACACACAATAAAGATGTGCAACATATATAAATTTTGTGGAAAAATATTTTTTCACAAAGTTATTGCCCTTTATTGACTTAAAAAATTTCCTGTGTTTTTTAATTGAGGGTGCCTTCATGGTGTAATCAACACCTTGCTCAATTTCTACTGTAGAGGATTGAAAATTTAGACTATGGTTACACATGCCTTAAAGATGTGCAGCATCTATAAAGTTTGCAGAAAAAATATTTTTCAACAAAATTATTGCCCTTTATTTTCAGTTTTTTAATTGAGGATACCTTCATGGTGTAATCAGCTCCTTCCACAGTTTGTAATGTAGAGATTTTAAAGTTTAGGATATAGTTACACATGCAGTGAAGATGTGCGTCATCTATAAAGTTGGTGGAAGACATATTTTTTAATAAAATTATTTCCCTTTATCGACTTAGAGAATTTCCAGTGTTTATTAATTGAGGGTATCTTCATGGTGTAAAAAGTTTGTGGACAAATATTTTTTTCACAAAATTTTCAAATCAAATTAAGTTAGCCTTACATTGGTAAAGAGACAGGGGCAGCTTTTTGTATCACCCTATGGTGACACTTAATAGTTTTTTATGATAATACCCCAGTGGTCTGCAATCTGTCAAAGGTCTGTCGTCTGTTATCCTTCATCCATTACCCAGTAATAAATGTTTCATTTCTGTAATGCTATCCATGGTATTGCAGGTGGAGGCATATGCCACTCTCGACATTACATATACTCTATTTTTTGTTTTTGGTTTTTCATGTTAAGAGGTCATCCAGGTGTTGCAGATCGGAGGGAGGGACTAGGGGAAAATTTGTTGGGGCATAAGCAAAAACTTTCTAAAGCAAACTAACCATCTGTTATCAGTGGGACTTCTGATATATATGTGTTCCAGGCTCTTGTTTGTTTGTAAAAACTACAATTTGTCTCTGACCTTATGAATTATCGGCATGGGATGCAGTGTTAACATCCCAGTGATGCGGCCTATTTTGATATGGCACTCAAGTGGAATTGAGAGTAGTAAAAAATGGAAGCCACTCTTAAAGGAGTCACCTCTCGAGTATGATGACAGTTTTGACAAAGGTCTCAACTCTCAAAATTAGGAAACATACCCCATTCAGAATCAAATGTTATGAGAGAGATAAAATATACATTTAATTACAACTGGAATGTGTTTCCTAATTTTGAAAATTGTGACCCTTTCTTTTTACCTGCGTCGCCAGCGGCAGAGCAGGTCTAGTAACCGCTCGACTCCGTCCGTCCGAAACACTTTATCCGTCAAAGTTTTCTTGGCTTCTATGAACGGGAATGATTTTATATTTGGTCTGCTGCTTCATAATGATGAGTTGTATCGTGTAAGCAATTTTCAGATCTGCCGTGCAGCCACTTCCTGTTTGCCGATACTTTGAAATTTTACTGTACCCACTGAACATTGAAATTTTCCGTCAAGGTTTTCGCGGCTTCTATGCAAGGGATTGATTTTATATTTGGTCTGCTGCTTCATAATGATGAGTTGTATCGTGCAAGCAATTTTCAGATCTGCCGTGCAGCCACTTCCTGTTTGCCGATACTTTGAAATTTTACTGTACCCACTGAACAATGAAATTTTTCGTCAAATTTTTCTCGGCTTTTATATAAGGGATTGATTTTATATTTCATCTGGAGCCTGATAATGATCAGTTGTATCGTGTATGCAATTTTCAGATCTGCCATGCAGCCACTTCCTGTTTGCCGATTCAATTGCATGCAGCGATGCAGGTCCAGACCCGGTATTGGTCTTGTTTATTCATATATATTATAGCTTTCCAGACCCCTGTGATTCAGGTGTTGTCTTGATTTATTTTATGTGAAGGGTTTATACAAACCTGTGACTATTATTCTTGGAACATACTCTCTGAGATAATTTTAAGAATAATTGGCGGGGACAAGATGGCATAATTTGCTTGTGGTTATCCTACAACTTATTTCCTATCCGAGGTGGGAATATCTCAAGTATTGCCACGTACACATCAAAGACTGTACATGAACTCGCATTCGTAAACATATGATACTGTGTTCACAATATATTTGGTGGTTCCAGGCTCTCCTCTTCATGTGACCATCTAATTTCTTCCATCCAAGTCTAATTCTTTTTTTTAATGTTTAAGCATGTAGTGGGTCAATATATTACCAGTTGGACTAACACCATTTGTCAAAAGATCAAGTATAAAACCACATTCATTGTACAAATGATCTTTTAACCATCTTACAAATCACAATGCATATGTATGCTGTGATAACATAGGACACTATAATATACAAAAATTTGCATGTGCAAGTGCATGTGCGAATTTAGGTATAATATAGTGCCCTATTTTATGTTTCCCCCTCCCTCTTACAAAAACATTCCGTTGCTGATGTTTCTTCTGATGATGTACTGTTATTTGACAATTGTGTTATGTTAATAGATGGTGAAGAATATTTTAATATTTTTTTTCAGGTTTTTGTTAAAAACTGTGTCTTTGGACTGTTGTCAAAAATTAGCTTTGACCGGGCGACAAAATATGGACTTGAACCTATGTGTAGGTTACTTTGAATTAGTAGAATGCCTGTTTGACAGAGGAAATAATACTCATTCAACTTTAGGATTTTCATTGCCAATAGAGAACAAATTGCCACAATATACTGAGGTAAGTGAAATTTTATCATCAGTAGATATCACAGTATATGGAGGTAAGTATCATTTCGTCATTAAAAAGAAACTGTACGTGCTCAGGTTAGTGGTATACAAAGTGCACTGTTTATACTGATTTCATTTTTCACCTCACAGAGGGCTTAGGCCTGATTCTGGTCAACTTTAGCTCCCCTGAGCATATGTTAATGGGAACTTTACTGACCACTCTCCATCTGTTGTCTGTTGTTGTCCATCCATCATCTGTCCTTCTTCCACCCATTGTCTTTCTTGAACTTTACATTATCAACTTTTCCTCCAAAACTACTGTACTGAACTGAACCAAGTTTGGTACACATGGTCCTCATCATAATTATGTCAATTCCAGTTTAGTCCACAGGGAGTTGAGGGGCAGGGGGTGGTTGGGGTTGGGTGGGGGGGGGGGGGGATTGAATCTCAATTAGATGTCACTAAGGTACACATGGTCCTCATCATATGGCATTTCTAGTTTAGTTCACAGGGAGTGTGGGGTTGGGGGGCTGGGTGGATTATCAATTAAATGTCCCTAAGGTGTTTGAATTCATTTTTTGGTAAAATTGCATGTGGGCGGACATTTTTTTATTTTATTTTTTATTTTTAGCTCAACTTGACAAAGTCAAGCTGAGCTATTGCCATCACTTCTCGTCCGTCGGCGTACGTTCGTACGTACGTACGTACGTTAGTACGTACGTCCACAATTTCCTTTGGCACACCTCACAGGTCGCATTTATCATTAGATTACTTGAAACTTGGTATGCTTGTTTGGGGTGACCTCTAGATGGGAGCTATCGATTTTCTTCAATTTCTGTCAAAAAATGTTGCTGCGGCCAACGTTCTTAGAACTTAGTTTAGTCAAACCACAATATTTCCCTTTGGCACACCCTATAGGGCACATTTATGATTTGATTGCTTTGAAACCTGGTATGCTTGTTTGGGGAGACCTCTAGATGGGAGCTATTGATTTTCTTCAATTTCTGTCAAAAAATGTTGCCGTGGCCAACATTCTTAGAAGTTAGTTTAGTCAGAAGACTCAATATTTCCGTTTGGCACACCCTACAGGGTACATTTATGATCGGATTGCTTTGAAACCTGGCATGCTTGTTTTCGTGACCTCTAGATGGGAGCTATCGATTTTCTTCAATTTCCGTCAAAAAATATTGCCGCGGCCAATGTTTTTAGAACTCATTTTAGTCAGACCACAATATTTCCCTTTGGCACACCGTACAGGGCACATTTATGATTTGATTGCTTTGAAACCTGGTATGCTTGTTTGGGGAGACCTCTAAATGCGAGCTATCGATTTTCTTCAATTTCCGTCAAAAAATGTTGCCGCGGCCAACGTTCTTAGAACTTAGTTTAGTCAGAAGACTCAATATTTCCGTTTGGCACACCCTACAGGGCACATTTATGATCGGATTGCTTTGAAACCTGGCATGCTTGTTTGGGGTGACCTCTAGATGGGAGCTATCGATTTTCTTCAATTTCCATAAAAAAATGTTGCCGCAGCCAACATTCTTAGAACTTAGTTTAGTCAGACCACAATATTTCCCTTTGGCTCACCCTACAGGGCACATTTATGATTAGATTGCTTTGAAACCTGGTATGCTTGTTTGGGGAGACCTCTAGATGGGAGCTATCGATTTTCTTCAATTTCTGTCAAAAAATGTTGCCGCGGCCAACGTTCTTAGAAGTTAGTTTAGTCAGAAGACTCAATATTTCCGTTTGGCACACCCTACAGGGTACATTTATGATGGGAGGTATCGATTTTCTTCGGTTTCTGTCAAAATATGTTGCCACTGGCAAAAAAAATGACATTGGTACCAATGATCTTCAATTTTGCCCTTTCATTTATAACTTACCAAGTTCAAGTTTGTCAAGTTGAGCTACAGTGTCATTGACACTTTCATTGTAATTATTTCTTTGCCATCAAAAGTTCACATTCTTTGTTTGTTGTATGTTTTAGGCCTCACAATCTACATAATAGCATGGTTGGAGATATATTTCGTCCCTGCAGTGCAAGAGGTCTTTGCAATACTAAAGCATTGCAAAACCTTGACGCACTCAAGGTCCTAGCGGGAACCCTAGGAAGTGAAGCAGGGCCTGTTCCCTGCGGTAAACAGGCTCTGTTTTATTGGTAAAATTGGACCCAATCACCAATGCTTGAGAGGTGCAAACCCTCTCTAAAATGGGCAACATGGCTTATTAACACTCACCCCTGGTTTTCAGTTGATACTCATGTTGTGGTCATGATTAGCCATTGTGCAAAAATATGTGACCTTAAACACCAAAAAATAAATAAATAAATATGCACTCAAGGTACAAATTTAGTAATTTTATTAACTTGGGTAAAATATCAGACATAAACTATTTAATTTTTATTTTGTGAAATTTGCATTCGTTAAAAAAGAGAGCATGCTCAGCCAAAGAGACCTTGTGGGACGGCCTGAGAAACAGATTTTTAAACTTTTTTAGGCCTTATTTAATCTCCCAAATGTTTCCAAAGAAATTTAAGTTTTATACTCTATTTCAAATGATTTATTTGTGACATTTTTTGTCACAGTAAAATTATTTCAAGTTATCCATTTCTTGTATGGAAGTCCTTGCACACATATTTTACTTCTAATTCACATATCTCTATAAAACCAACCCTCTCTCTAAACTGAACACAATGGTCAGTCCTGATGGTGTTTTAGAGAGATTTCACTGTATATGTTTGTCACTGAGTCAGTGGGATCCACATTTGTGCATATGACAATATTATAGTTTATATAGAGTCAAATACATACAATCTTAGATATACCAGGGGAAAACTAGTACAGTAAAATCTGTCTTGTGATACCTTTGTATTGAGAGAGCATCTGTCTTGAGAGACCACTGTCACATTGTATGGGAAGCAGTGGCTCTTTGGTTACGGATTTGAACTTCAACCTGAAAGGTCCATGGTTCAATCCCCACCCAGGACAACTGCATTGTGTCCTTGGGCAAGGCACTTAATCCAGATTGCCCATGTGGAGCATGGTGGCACTGTCTACTAAGGTCTACTAAGGTGTACTGCACATCATTGGTGCACTTGTCTTCAACCATTGATAACCCTGCTTCTGTGCAGTAAGTACAGTGGGGAGTCTGACAGTTGCTCAGTGGTTCTCTCTGAGTATTCCAGCTTGCTCCACCTGTAAAACTGTCCAACACAAGTTGACCCTGGCTCTCAAAAGTGTTATTAAACCCCAATAAATAAATGTCACTTTGTATGGATTTGTTATTTTACTCTTTAATGAACCTGTCATGAGAGACCACCTGTCTTGCGAGACCACTTTTATCTGGCAGAAAGGTTGTAGTCTCTCAAAACAGGTTTTACTGTATGAACAGCCACATTAACTCTTAACTTGTTGAATATTTTAAAGATATTTTTCATCAAATCTAGTCATGGTGGCTGCTGTAAAGCAGCCATGACTTGATTTGATGTAAAATTCTTCAAAATTTTACTCAAGAAATCCTTAGTGAAAAAATCCATTCAATTTACAGTGTGGAAATTGGATTAAATATACCCAAATTATACATATTTTTATACTGTACCAATGACCCAGACATAGCTGGTGCTAACTCTTAAAATATAGGGCCAAACACAAATTTTGCCCCCCAATCCCCAAAATTTGCATCTAAAACTAAAGAAAACATGTCCTGAAAGGCCCTCCACACCTCGCCCCCGCTGCGCATGCGCAGTGTCAAGGACGTTCCGAAATTGGCGCCATTTATCATTCTAAGTTTGGCCCTTCATCAGTTAACATCTGACTGATCTTTGTGCTTTTAAATCTCAGTTTAAATGATGCCAGACACATAAATATTAGTGAAATGGTGATTCTAAGGAGGATAGAAAAGGAGGAGAGGAAAAGAATGTGTGACAGAATATTATCAGGGCTGTAACTTAAAATTTTTTAATGAAATTATGTTAAGTTACCTATTTTCAAGGCAGCAGCCATTTTGTTGTCATTCTGATTATTTAGTTACACTGTTGTTTCAAGTGTTTTTCCTCTCTCCCTGTCCTTTAAGTTCCCCCTTGCTATTCTCCCATGCTTTTGGCATAGTTTCTGTAATTATTATTACTAAAATTTCTTGGGAGTTTTAGCTTAATAACAGAATGAATTCTGTTCTTTCCCCATGTTTACGTCTTCACCTACGGGTGGTTAGGCGTTGTGTTCTGCATCTACCATCTGATGTTCTGCAGTTTCTTCCCTGGAAGTCTCTGTTTTGCATCAGATGGTGTATTTTTGGTTACTGATTTCGGGCCTGGGTGCCTGGAGTCTTATTTTAGTGTTTTTACACTCATTGTTTACATTTACAACAGCCCTCTGTGTGAGGGGGGGATTTCTAAATAATAATATCTTTATGTTATTTTAATCATAACTAGATACATTATTATTGTTCGTAAGTGTTGAATAAATTGGTTAAAATATTTTTAAAATTTTTGTCCACACTTAGGCTTGGGATCCATTGGGGCTCAACGTTACTTTTCAGAAACTTGGGCTGTTCTGAAAAAATATTTTTTCAAAATATTTTGATTTAAATTATTTTTTCTATATTAATGGATCATATTATTATTATGTATTTTGATTGCCAGGGGTTAGTGCGAGTACCAGGACTTGTTTTCTTTTCACATTGAAAGGATATTGATCAATTGTTTTAAGAGGAAGTCTTCCTCTGACCTTATTATCATTCTATATGTGGTCTGTGTACTCGCATTAACTCCTGTTCTGTATCGTATGATTTCAATGACAATATGGGAAGCGTATGTCACGGTATGTTGTTGGGGATTTGGACACTCCGGTCCTTTCCCCGTAGGGTCACTCTACTTTATCAATTTCTATTTCAGACGATCAAGATTAGGGTGATGTATCTGTGATGTCTTCCAACAGTGTGCCTCCGTCGTCACAATTAATGAAGGGCTAGCGGAAAAGTGCTCATGTAATACGCCAATTGCCTAAGAGGACCCTAGTAGGTTCGACGGCCTTTGACGTCCGCTAGCTCGCCCGGTGTAGCGTCCATTCACCGAATGGTTCGGCAGCCGGGTTCGTCCGTTGCGGTCTAGAAGGAATTTTGGGGTGATGCGAGCACTATAAAATTAACTTAATGCACACCCAGTGACGGCGGATCGGAGGGAGAACGGAGGAAGCCTTTTAGTCCGGTTCATAGCTCGTTCCGGTCCATCCGGACGGCAAGCGAGAGAGGCCCCTCTCTCGTTCAACAACATCTGGCCCCAGATGTTGTGGTACAAATGTGTCGTTAGCGGAGCATACGTCCGTCGCTCGGGACGCTCCGTTGTATAGGCAGTCCGCTGAGACTGCTAAGGCTTCCTCTTCTCGTCAGCGCACACGACCGCACCTTGGCTGCGTGACCGCCGATATATTACCAGCTTCGCCGATCAAGGATTCTTCGGCGACCAGGTCACACCATCCGGCAGCCAGGGATTCGAGACCGATGGACTCCGGACGTTCGCATAGGAAGTATGCGGGAGCCATCTGATGCGGAGCTGCCCTCGGCGAAGCACCGATAGACTGCGCCTCCGCAGGTCTCGACGTCGGACATTCTTGTGCACATAGCACAGCTTATCGCAGCATCCCAGCAGCCGACAGAAACGGTGTCGGATCGAGAATTATCCGACAGCGCTGGGTCGGTAGCCGGGGACTCGAGGCCTGCAGACTCCGGACGTTCGCATAGGAAGTGTGCGGGAGTCAACGTACACGGAGCTTCCAGCGGCAATGCATTGTAAGTCCGCTACTGCACAGGCCTCGGGAACGGACGTGCTTTCCTTAATAGCACAGTTTATCGCAGCATCCCAGCATCAACTGAATCTGTCGCATATATTTTATCCGACGATGCTGGGTCGGGACGCTCCGCGGAAGCGGGTACGGACGTCCGAAAGTTTCATCCGGTCCGACGGGATACCGAAAGGGATTCGGTGGATTTCAAGCTTTCCCTTTCGGAACAACATATGCTGCGATGCCGGATAAGAAACTGATAGCGTCGGTGGACTTAGAAATTTTTGGTTCGGTTCAGGGACATCGTCCCTCAGTTCCGACATAGTCCAATAATGTCACACAAACTTTTGAATTATTGAACGACGCTATATATATTATTATTTTATGCTTGCTATCCAAGCATTTCTGGTTTCTTGTTCGAAGAGTTATGGAGATGTCTTTCAAAAGTGTGCCTCTGTCGTCATAGTTAATGAAGAGTTAGCGGCAATAAGTGCTCATGGAATATGTCTATCGCTTACGGAGTGACATTCGCTAGCTCACCCGGTGTAGCGTACATTCATCGAATGGTTCGGCTGCCGGGTTCGTCCGTTGCGGTCTAGGAAGGAGATTTGGGTGATGCGAGCACTTTATTTACTTTAGTACTCACCCAGTGACGGCAGATTGAGGACAGATCGGAGGAAGCCTACAACATAGGGGACCGCATGTTGTGGTTCAGATATTTTACATTCGGAGCATATGTCCGTTGCTCGGGACGCTCCATATTGACAATCCGAGAGACTGTCTTTAATGCTTCCTCATCCTCACAGCAGGGCACACGACCGCACATTGGCTACGTGACCTCGAGTATCCGATCAGTTTCGGCATTCAGTGATTCCACAGCGAATAGGTCGCGCCATCCGGTAGCCAAGGGACACGAGGCCTATACACTCCGTTCGCTCGCATATTGGAAGTATGCACGGGGTAACGATCTCGGAGCTTCCTGCGGCAATGCATCGTAAGACCGCTGCTCCTCAGGCCTCAGTGACGGACGTGCTATCCGAGTTAGCACAGTTGTTTCGCAGCATCCCAGCAATTGACGGTTTCTCGGTCGAATCAGGAATTATCCGACGGCGCTGGGTCGGTGCGGTCCGGGGTTGCATCAAGCTACGGACGACCGAACGCTTTATAGGGTCCGACAGGATGGCGAAAGGGATTCGAAAGATTTCGAGTTTTACCTTTAGTAGTATCGGAAGATGCCTTTCATATCTTCTGGCATTTCTTCCAGTGATTATTTTTCGGACTTCATTGCTGCGATCTTGGATAAGAGACTTATAGCGTCATTGGACTCGGATTTTTCGATCGGTACAGGGACTTTGTCCCTGACTTACCGACGCAGTCCAATATTGTCATTACAACATATGTTTTATTTTTCGACGCTATATATTATATATATATATACAAACCTGCTACTAAGCATGATAGTTTAGTTTCTTGTCCGCGTGGCTCATTTCTGCCATTTTATCTTTTTTACATATAGTTTATTTTGGCAGAGCAAGGCATACAGAGAGTTCATATGCGTCTAGACGGTGTGATTAAAGACTGCATATATTCTTTTTCGCCGTTTATGTCTTTTCCAATTTCAATGTTGGGAACGACATTATGTATAGTAGACTTAACTTAGACGCTTTATTATACGTAATCCGCCTTACTGAGGCGTTATCATTACGTCTTCAAGAAAAGATTTACGGGATATTATTCTCAATGTAATTTCTTTTGAGGGCAGTAGTTTGTTCACGTATAACTCCGCCCTTCAGTGGCTGATTGGAGTTGGTTAGACGTGATGCAGCCCTAGCTACATTCACGCGTGGATAGTAGGTTAAGAACTCTCTCAGAGTCGCTTCGTTCTCGGAGGAGCTTCTCTTCGACGGCAACTTTCCGGCAATCCATGAATTGCTTGATTTATACATTCTCTTGTCTATCTAGTGTTACAAGAGATTCAGACTGGGGCAAACATTCGGTGGTTGACTCAGAGAGTGCCGCCGCAGTTGCCGGACCCTAGTGTGGCTGTTATGACGGTTGCCAGTCAAACAGATTGGGATATATACTGATCCCTACGGATTCGAAGTGCCAGGGTCTTTGGGTTCCGCAGTCTTTTAGCTATCAGTTTAACTTCCGCGGAATAATGTTTTTTAGGCTTGCTTTATGTCATTGCATGAACATTATTCAGAAACGCATGCCCAAATTCCTGTCCTTTAATTCGACAGTAGTGGCGTATCTCCGGAACCAGGGAGGCACTCTTTCGTTTCCGTTATTCAATTTAATGGAAAGAATCCGTCTGTTGGTTATAGTACACCAAGTTCAGTTTTGGTCCGTCATATTCTGGGTCGTCTGATTGTTTTATCGCACTCCCGTTCTCTTACGGGTCGCTTGTTGCTGTCAGAATGGACTCTCAACAAACAAGTATTTAATCAGATTTGCTATCTATGGGAGCGCCCAATGATGTTTTATTTATGACACAGCTTGCTAATCAATTGCAGACGTATGTGTTGGCTTGTCCAGATCTCTGAGCTAATACTGTTAACGCTCTATTGATCTATAGGACGGAATGATAGGATACGCGTATCCTCCGGCGCTGTTGTTTTAGCAGGTATTGCTAAGATAAACAACCACAATACATTTCTGTTGATAGCATCTCTATCTTCACAGAGATCATGAGTAATTTACTCTCTTGTCTACTGTGGATCTTAACGTGAAATCTTCCTCTATGTGAGGATCTTTTTTCACTGGGTAAATCGTGTCATCTTTATCACAACCAGCAAGGTCGCAACCTTCATGTATTCCGTTGTGTGGTCCGTATTGCATTGTAAGCACTGTACTGGACGAGCTTTGGACGCGATTTCTTACTATAGGAGATCCTCTTCTTCGCTATTCTATGCGACTAAAGTGGAGGCTCTTCCGTCGTGGTGTAGGGATCATTATGTTCATATGGTTGATCCCTCCATACTACGCATTGCTAGTTTTTAGTATACTTGTTTCACAAGATCTACTGCAGCCTGTTGTTATTTAGGTTATAGGTTTATGTTACCTCATACCTATGCACTCTACGATAGTTTACAATTGAGTCTTTTGTCTCTTTATCTAAGTCAGTTAGTAACTTTTTGATAAATAGACTTAGAATCTTTAGATTAAATTCCTATACGGATTTTAACTTTGGTTCTTATTTAGCTAAGTAATCATTTGAGCCTCTGGAAACAGTAGTTTTCAAATTCTGACCTTTTAGACAGTAATTCTGTTGGTTTCTCTTTTACTGTAGAGTCAGTGAGTTTCATGCACTATCGATGGATGATTTTCACTTTCATAGTTTCGGAATCAATACTTCCGTTACTATTTAGGTTGGATTGTTGCATAAGAGTTAGGCTCCTATTATCCGGAACCTATTATTTTAAGGTCCTTCCGTCTTTGTATGGGCATAGGCCTTTACTCTTTCCGGGTACAGTTTATGTATTTATAAACAGATATCTGTTTATTACAAGGGCGTAAGCTTCTTCTGTCTTTGATGTCTAGTAGAAGGACGTTACGCTCCATTTTATTGTTAATGGATTCTATTAACTAGCGTACTGCTTATGGTATATCATTGGCTTAGCAGTTGTGCTTAGATTTCGGCTCATGAAGTAAGAGTTCTTCTACTTCTTGGGCTTACATTAATAGTGTTGCTATTATAGATTTTTGAAGGCTGCTCATTGCGCTCAGCCATCCATTCATGAATTTTATCTCAGAAATATCGAGTCCATTTCTGGAGGCCTCTATTGTTAGGTCTATTATCTACTGCTCAGAATGTCATTCACTTAACAGTTGCTACTATAGCTAGGTAGGCTGTCTGTTTCGGCAGTGTCTCCATTCGGCTGCCCTCTTCGCTCTGGGCTATTTGACCCAGGGCAAGAAAAAGGGGGGGGGGGGGGGGGGAGGGTGTTCCCTTGGGTCACCTGTTTTTACTATGAAAACAAGGGGATACCTCCTCCGGAGTTAGTAATTCTGAGCTGTTATTGGGATGGTTGTTTAGTGAGAAGTTTAAGTTTATAAAATTCATTCAAGTCTTAGTTTTTAAAGTATAGCTTTTGAATATTGCATATGTCAACGGACATGATTAT
The DNA here is from genome assembly GCA_031216915.1 of Pictodentalium vernedei. Lineage (NCBI taxonomy): Eukaryota > Metazoa > Mollusca > Scaphopoda > Dentaliida > Dentaliidae > Pictodentalium > Pictodentalium vernedei. Next base: position 355,029,769 of record CM062292.1, on the reverse strand, counting down.
GCAATTCTCACACACTTTTAGAAGTATAAGAGTCTCTATTCTCTAGACTTACTTTATTATTGGCTTACTTTAAAAATTATTAGTATAAGGATTATTGGATATTAATAGAGTACATGGATGTATGAAGCTCAATTTTTGGAAGGTGTTGTATCTTTCTAATTTATCATAAATAAGAAAGATACATGTAAGGCCTATTACTTCTTTTCCCTACAGGGGATGACTCTATTTTATTTTATTGAGCGTATTCCATTTTGCTGTATGTCCTTGGCCCTCCAGCCTTTTTACTATTCAGCTATGTCTGGGTCATTGGTACAGTATAAAAATGTTAAAAAATTTATAGTAATTTATATATTTTTTATACTTACCAATGACCCAGACGGGGATGGCCCTCCCAGGAGTTGGGAACTCTTGCCTCCCCGCTGAGTACATAGCGCTTACCAGGCACTGGTTATTAGAATGATAAATGGCGCCAATTTCGGAACGTCCTTGACACTGCGCATGCGCAGTGGGGGCGAGGTGTGGAGGGCCTTTCAGGACATGTTTTCTTTAGTTTTAGATGCAAATTTTGGGGATTGGGGGGCAAAATTTGTGTTTGGCCCTATATTTTAAGAGTTAGCACCAGCTATGTCTGGGTCATTGGTAAGTATAAAAAATATATAAATTACTATAAATTTTTTAACATTTCAGTGGCAAGAGAAATCCTGTCCTGGGCAGGAATATCTGCCAGCAGCATGCAAGGAGTTAGTACTAATTTGTAAATTATGATGAGTGTATCAAAATTAATGTAGCCTTTCCCCATCCCGCCACAGAACCACTTTTCTGAGGATAATTATGAACAATTTGTTTTGAGGTTACAGGTGCATGGAATTCAAGGACTTCACAGCCCACCTGGTGCAATTACAGTTTAATTGCACATTAGACATGTCCACACATTTTTAGACAGACAGGCAGGGAAAAAGCAAAAACATTCATATGACAGGAAAACCATTCAGTGCATTATGGAAAGCTCATCTTGAGAACAATCATATGCATGCAAATGGCCTATCATTAAAAAAAATTAAATTATAATGATATAATGATTATCAAGTTTAGGTCAAGACGATCACAAGTCAATTTCTGTCAAAGTCAAGTCGACTTCAAGTTGACTAAAATCAATTTCAAGTTGACATGAAGTTGAATTCAAGTTGATGTGAAGTCGAGTTCCCGCTAAATCAATTTCAAGCCAATGGCAAGTCGATTTCATGTTGTAATCAAGTCGATTTGATGTTGAGGCAAGTCGACTGCAAGTTAAGGCAACTCATAATCAAATCAAGCTGATTTCAAGTTCATGTCGAGTCTATTCGATTGCAAGTCACAACAAGTCGAGTTCGGGTCAAGTCAGGATAAGTCAAGTCTGTTATCAAGTCGGTTATGAAGTCTAAGTTAGTAAAAGCAAGTCAAATCGATTAACAAGTCAACTATAAATTCGAAATCAAGTTAATTCGAGTTTAATTTGACTTCTAGTCGATTTGAAGTTGGATCAAGTTGATTTCAAGTTGAAGTCTCATTGACTCCAAGTCAAATTCAAGTCAATTTCAAGTTGAAGTCAAGTAATTTCCAAGAACAGTCTAGTTGATCTCAAGTCTCAGTCACCTTGATTTCAAGCCAAATCAAATTGATTATCAAGTCAATTATTAAGTCAAAGTCGCTTTAAGTCAAGTCATGTCGATTAGCCAGTCGAGTATCAAGTCAAAGTAAATTAAGTCGATTTCAAGCCCAATCAAGTCGACTTCAGAAAGATTACAAGTCGATTTCAAGTTAATTTCAAGTCAAAGTCAAACTGAATTCAAGACAACATGAATTCGAGGTCAAGTCGATTTCTAGTAGGCCAATTTGATTTCACATCAAGTCGATCTTAGTCAAGTTAAGCCAAGTCATAGTGATGTCAAGTCAAGTCATGTCAAGCCTATTTAATGTAAAGACAAGTCGAGTTCTACTCTGATCAAAATAAGTAAGTCAATTACCAGTCGATTATCAGGTTGAAGTCAGTCAAGACAAATCGAGTTGGTTAATAAGTCAACTATCATGTTGAAGTCAAGTCAAGTCGATTTCAAGTTGACTTCTGGTTGATTGCAAGTTTTGATTCAAGTCGATTTCAACCTAACTTAAAGTTGAAATCAAATTGATTTCAAGTCGAAACCAAACCACTTTCTAGTCGAAATAGTTGAAATCAAGTCAATGTCAATCCAAAGTCAAGTCGATTTTAAGTTGAAGTCAGTTCAAGTTGATTATCAATCGATTATCAAGTTGTAGTCAAGTCAATTAAGAAGTTGATTTTGAAGTCGAAGCCAAGTAATGCTGGTCTTTTTCAAGCCCAGTCAAATCAATTATGAGTTGATTTTGAGTCGATTTTGGGTTGCCTTCAGGTCGTAGTCAAGTTTACTTCAAGTCAAAGTCAAGTCAATTTTAATTCAAATTCAGGTAAAGTTTCAAATCGAATTTTAGTTGATTTCAAGGCGAAGGCATGTCAACTTCAAGTCAACCTCAAGTGCAATCAGTCAATTTCAAGTTGATTTTAAGTCTATGTCAAGTTGATAGCAAGTTGAAGACAAGTCTATTTCAAGTTGAAGTCAAGTGGAAGTCAAGTCAACTTCAAGTCGAATTGAAGTTGAAGTCAAGTAAATGTTAAATCAAAGTCAAATCAATTCCAAGTCAAGTCACGTTGATTATCAAGTTAAAAAGTCAAGTCAAGTCAAGTTGAAGAACAAGTTGATTATTTCGTCACAGTCAAGGAAAATCAACTTCAAGCCCAGGCAAGTTGAATTCAAGTTAATTTTAATGATTCCAAGGTCGAAGTCAAGTTGACTTCAAGTCGAAGTGAAGTCAATTTCCAGTTGAAGTTAAATGAAAGTGAAGTCAATTTCAAGTCAAAGTTAAACGGACGTCAATTCAATCTCAAGTCGAAGTTAAATCATCTCATTTCAAAGTTAAGTCAGTTTCAAGTGAAGTCAAAGTTAAACGGACGTCAAGTCAATCTTAAGTCGAAGTCAAATCGTTTCAAGTCAAAGTCAAGTCAGTTTTTTGTCTAATAAAATCGATTATCAAGTTGATTATTAAATCAAAGTAAAGTTAAGTCATGTCGATTAACATGTCATTTACCATGTCGCAGTCAAGTCGTGTCGATTTCATGTTGATTTCAATTCGATTTCAAGTTGATTTCAAGTCAAAGTCAAGTGATTTCAAGTCAATTCCAAGTCGAAGTCGAGTCAATTTCAAGTCAAGTAAAGTCGATTTCACCTCTAGTCGACTTTTAGTCAAGTCATGCCAAGTGAAGTTGATTTCAAGTTAAGTCGATTTCCAATCAAGACAAGTCAAATTCAACTCAAGTCAAGATAAGTCAAGCTGACTACTAGTCGATTTCAAGTTTGATTCAAGTTTGTTTCATGCTGATTATAAGTCGAAGTCATGTTGATTTCAAATTGAAGGTGAGTCACTTTCATGTTAAGCCAAGTTGAAATCAAGTCAAATTCACTTCAAGTCAACTCAATGTTAAGTCAAGTTAAGCCATGTCAAGTGAATTTTAGGTTAAGTCAAGTCGATTTCAAGACATGTTAGGTCAATTCCAAGTCAAGTGAATTTCAGTTAAAGACTTCTACCCAGTTCGTGTAGTCATTCATTTCACTGATCAAACTCAATCATTCATTCTATCCATTTGCTCAGTTTAACCCTTTACCTGACGCAGACGATTTCAAAATTTATTATTTTAAATATAATTTTTAAAATTTTTTCAAAAAACTTTCAACAAAACCATATCATGTGACCCCTCTTTGGAACGAGCTCAACGTGCTCGTTCCAAAGAGGGGTCACATGATATGGTTTTGTTGAAATATTTTTATACTGTACCAATGACCCAGACATAGCTGGTGCTAACTCTTAAAATATAGGGCCAAACACAAATTTTGCCCCCCAATCCCCAAAATTTGCATCTAAAACTAAAGAAAACATGTCCTGAAAGGCCCTCCACACCTCGCCCCCACTGCGCATGCGCAGTGTCAAGGACGTTCCGAAATTGGCGCCATTTATCATTCTAAGTTTGGCCCTTCATCAGTTAACATCTGACTGATCTTTGTGCTTTTAAATCTCAGTTTAAATGATGCCAGACACATAAATATTAGTGAAATGGTGATTCTAAGGAGGATAGAAAAGGAGGAGAGGAAAAGAATGTGTGACAGAATATTATTAGGGCTGTAACTTAAAATTTTTTAATGAAATTATGTTAAGTTACCTATTTTCAAGGCAGCAGCCATTTTGTTGTCATTCTGATTATTTGTTACACTGTTTTTTCAAGTGTTTTTCCTCTCTCCCTGTCCTTTAAGTTCCCCCTTGCTATTCTCCCATGCTTTTGGCATAGTTTCTGAAATTATTATTACTAAAATTTCTTGGGAGTTTTAGCTTAATAACAGAATGAATTCTGTTCTTTCCCCATGTTTACGTCTTCACCTAGGGGTGGTTAGGCGTTGTGTTCTGCATCTACCATCTGATGTTCTGCAGTTTCTTCCCTGGAAGTCTCTGTTTTGCATCAGATGGTGTATTTTTGGTAACTGATTTCGGGCCTGGGTGCCTGGAGTCTTATTTTAGTGTTTTTACACTCATTGTTTACATTTACAACAGCCCTCTGTGTGAGGGGGGGATTTCTAAATAATAATATCTTTATGTTATTTTAATCATAACTAGATACATTATTATTGTTCGTAAGTGTTGAATAAATTGGTTAAAATATTTTTAAAATTTTTGTCCACACTTAGGCTTGGGATCCATTGGGGCTCAACGTTACTTTTCAGAAACTTGGGCTGTTCTGAAAAAATATTTTTTCAAAATATTTTGATTTCAATTATTTTTTCTATATTAATGGATCATATTATTATTATGTATTTTGATTGCCAGGGGTTAGTGCGAGTACCAGGACTTGTTTTCTTTTCACATTGAAAGGATATTGATCAATTGTTTTAAGAGGAAGTCTTCCTCTGACCTTATTATCATTCTATATGTGGTCAGTGTACTCGCATTATCTCCTGTTCTGTATCGTACGATTTCGATGACAATATGGGAAGCGTATGTCACGGTATGTTGTTGGGGATTTGGACACTCCGGTCCTTTCCCCGCAGGGTCACTCTACTTTATCAATTTCTATTTCAGACGATCAAGATTAGGGTGATGTATCTGTGATGTCTTCCAACAGTGTGCCTCCGTCGTCACTATTAATGAAGGGCTAGCGGAAAAGTGCTCATGTAATACGCCAATTGCCTAAGAGGACCCTAGTAGGTTCGACGGCCTTTGACGTCCGCTAGCTCGCCCGGTGTAGCGTCCATTCACCGAATGGTTCGGCAGCCGGGTTCGTCCGTTGCGGTCTAGAAGGAATTTTGGGGTGATGCGAGCACTATAAAATTAACTTAATGCACACCCAGTGACGGCGGATCGGAGGGAGAACGGAGGAAGCCTTTAGTCCGGTTCATAGCTCGTTCCGGTCCATCCGGACGGCAAGCGAGAGAGGCCCCTCTCTCGTTCAACAACATCTGGCCCCAGATGTTGTGGTACAAATGTGTCGTTAGCGGAGCATACGTCCGTCGCTCGGGACGCTCCGTTGTATAGGCAGTCCGCTGAGACTGCTAAGGCTTCCTCTTCTCGTCAGCGCACACGACCGCACCTTGGCTGCGTGACCGCCGATATATTACCAGCTTCGCCGATCAAGGATTCTTCGGCGACCAGGTCACACCATCCGGCAGCCAGGGATTCGAGACCGATGGACTCCGGACGTTCGCATAGGAAGTATGCGGGAGCCATCTGATGCGGAGCTGCCCTCGGCGAAGCACCGATAGACTGCGCCTCCGCAGGTCTCGACGCCGGACATTCTTGTGCACATAGCACAGCTTATCGCAGCATCCCAGCAGCCGACAGTAACGGTGTCGGATCGAGAATTATCCGACAGCGCTGGGTCGGTAGCCGGGGACTCGAGGCCTGCAGACTCCGGACGTTCACATAGGAAGTGTGCGGGAGTCAACGTACACGGAGCTTCCAGCGGCAATGCATCGTAAGTCCGCTACTGCACAGGCCTCGGGAACGGACGTGCTTTCCTTAATAGCACAGTTTATCGCAGCATCCCAGCATCAACTGAATCTGTCGCATATATTTTATCCGACGATGCTGGGTCGGGACGCTCCGCGTAAGCGGGTACGGACGTCCGAAAGTTTCATCCGGTCCGACGGGATACCGAAAGGGATTCGGTGGATTTCAAGCTTTCCCTTTCGGAACAACATATGCTGCGATGCCGGATAAGAAACTGATAGCGTCGGTGGACTTAGAAATTTTTGGTTCGGTTCAGGGACATCATCCCTCAGTTCCGACATAGTCCAATAATGTCACACAAACTTTCAAATTATTGAACGACGCTATATATATTATTATTTTATGCTTGCTATCCAAGCATTTCTGGTTTCTTGTTCGAAGAGTTATGGAGATGTCTTTCAAAAGTGTGCCTCTGTCGTCATAGTTAATGAAGAGTTAGCGGCAATAAGTGCTCATGGAATATGTCTATCGCTTACGGAGTGACATTCGCTAGCTCACCCGGTGTAGCGTACATTCATCGAATGGTTCGGCTGCCGGGTTCGTCCGTTGCGGTCTAGGAACGAGATTTGGGTGATGCGAGCACTTTAATTACTTTAGTACTCACCCAGTGATGGCAGATTGAGGACAGATCGGAGGAAGCCAACAACATAGGGGACCGCATGTTGTGGTTCAGATATTTTACATTCGGAGCATATGTCCGTTGCTCGGGACGCTCCGTTATATTGACAGTCCGAGAGACTGTCTTTAATGCTTCCTCATCCTCACAGCAGGGCACATGACCGCACATTGGCTAAGTGACCTCGAGTATCCGATCAGTTTCGGCATTCAGTGATTCCACAGCGAATAGGTCGCGCCATCCGGTAGCCAAGGGACACGAGGTCTATACACTCCGTTCGCTCGCATATTGGAAGTATGCACGGGGTAACGATCTCGGAGCTTCCTGCGGCAATGCATCGTAAGACCGCTGCTCCTCAGGCCTCAGTGACGGACGTGCTATCCGAGTTAGCACAGTTGTTTCGCAGCATCCCAGCAATTGACGGTTTCTCGGTCGAATCAGGAATTATCCGACGGCGCTGGGTCGGTGCGGTCCGCGGTTGCATCAAGCTACGGACGACCGAACGCTTTATAGGGTCCGACAGGATGGCGAAAGGGATTCGAAAGATTTCGAGTTTTCCCTTTACTAGTATCGGAAGATGCCTTTCTTATCTTCTGGCATTTCTTCCAGTGATTATTTTTCGGACTTCATTGCTGCGATCTTGGATAAGAGACTTATAGCGTCATTGGACTCGGATTTTTCGATCGGTACAGGGACTTTGTCCCTGACTTACCGACGCAGTCCAATATTGTCATTACAACATGTGTTTTATTTTTCGACGCTATATATTATATATATATATACAAGTCTGCTACTAAGCATGATAGTTTAGTTTCTTGTCCGCGTGGCTCATTTCTGCCATTTTATCTTTTTTACATATAGTTTATTTTGGCAGAGCAGGGCATACCGAGAGTTCATATGCGTCTAGACGGTGTGATTAAAGACTGCATATATTCTTTTTCGCCGTTTATGTCTTTTCCAATTTCAATGTTGGGAACGACATCATGTATAGTAGACTTAACTTAGACGCTTTATTATACGTAATCCGCCTTACTGAGGCGTTATCATTACGTCTTCAAGAAAAGATTTACGGGATATTATTCTCAATGTAATTTCTTTTGAGGGCAATAGTTTGTTCACGTATAACTCCGCCCTTCAGTGGCTGATTGGAGTTGGTTAGACGTGATGCAGCCCTAGCTACATCCACGCGTGGATAGTAGGTTAAGAACTCTCTCAGAGTCGCTTCGTTCTCGGAGGAGCTTCTCTTCGACGGCAACTTTCCGGCAATCCATGAATTGCTTGATTTATACATTCTCTTGTCTATCTAGTGTTACAAGAGATTCAGACTGGGGCAAACATTCGGTGGTTGACTCAGAGAGTGCCGCCGCAGTTGCCGGACCCTAGTGTGGCTGTTATGACGGTTGCCAGTCAAACAGATTGGGATATATTCTGATCCCTACGGATTTGAAGTGCCAGGGTCTTTGGGTTCCGCAGTCTTTTAGCTATCAGTTTAACTTCCGCGGAATAATGTTTTTTTTTAGGCTTGCTTTATGTCATTGCATGAACATTATTCAGAAACGCATGCCCAAATTCCTGTCCTTTAATTCGACAGTAGTGGCGTATCTCCGGAACCAGGGAGGCACTCTTTCGTTTCCGTTATTCAATTTAATGGAAAGAATCCGTCTGTTGGTTTTAGTACACCAAGTTCAGTTTTGGTCCGTCATATTCTGGGTCGTCTGATTGTTTTATCGCACTCCCGTTCTCTTACGGGTCGCTTGTTGCTGTCAGAATGGACTCTCAACAAACAAGTATTTAATCAGATTTGCTATCTATGGGAGCGCCCAATGATGTTTTATTTATGACACAGCTTGCTAATCAATTGCAGACGTATGTGTTGGCTTGTCCAGATCTCTGAGCTAATACTGTTAACGCTCCATTGATCTATAGGACGGTATGATAGGATACGCGTATCCTCCGGCGCTGTTGTTTTAGCAGGTATTGCTAAGATAAACAACCACAATACATTTCTGTTGATAGCATCTCTATCTTCACAGAGATCATGAGTAATTTACTCTCTTGTCTACTGTGGATCTTAACGTGAAATCTTCCTCTATGTGAGGATCTTTTTTCACTGGGTAAATCGTGTCATCTTTATCACAACCAGCAAGGTCGCAACCTTCATGTATTCCGTTGTGTGGTCCGTATTGCATTGTAAGCACTGTACTGGACGAGCTTTGGACGCGATTTCTTACTATAGGAGATCCTCTTCTTCGCTATTCTATGCGACTAAAGTGGAGGCTCTTCCGTCGTGTTGTAGGGATCATTATGTTCATATGGTTGATCCCTCCATACTACGCATTGCTAGTTTTTAGTATACTTGTTTCACAAGATCTACTGCAGCCTGTTGTTTTTTTAGGTTATAGGTTTATGTTACCTCATACCTATGCACTCTACGATAGTTTACAATTGAGTCTTTTGTCTCTTTATCTAAGTTAGTTAGTAACTTTTTGATAAATAGACTTAGAATCTTTAGATTAAATTCCTATACGGATTTTAACTTCGGTTCTTATTTAGCTAAGTAATCATTTGAGCCTCTGGAAACTGTAGTTTTCAAATTCTGACCTTTTAGACAGTAATTCTGTTGGTTTCTCTTTTACTGTAGAGTCAGTGAGTTTCATGCACTATCGATGGATGATTTTCACTTTCATAGTTTCGGAATCAATACTTCCGTTACTATTTAGGTTGGATTGTTGCATAAGAGTTAGGCTCCTATTATCCGGAACCTATTATTTTAAGGTCCTTCCGTCTTCGTATGGGCATAGGCCTTTACTCTTTCCGGGTACAGTTTATGTATTTATAAACAGATATCTGTTTATTACAAGGGCGTAAGCTTCTTCTGTCTTTGATGTCTAGTAGAAGGACGTTACGCTCCATTTTATTGTTAATGGATTCTATTAACTAGCGTACTGCTTATGGTATATCATTGGCTTAGCAGTTGTGCTTAAGATTTCGGCTCATGAAGTAAGAGTTCTTCTACTTCTTGGGCTTACATTAATAGTGTTGCTATTATAGATTTTTGAAGGCTGCTCATTGCGCTCAGCCATCCATTCATGAATTTTATCTCAGAAATATCGAGTCCATTTCTGGAGGCCTCTATTGTTAGGTCTATTATCTACTGCTCAGAATGTCATTCACTTAACAGTTGCTACTATAGCTAGGTAGGCTGTCTGTTTCGGCAGTGTCTCCGTTCGGCTGCCCTCTTCGCTCTGGGCTATTTGACCCAGGGCAAGAAAAAGGGGGGGGGGAGGGTGTTCCCTTGGGTCACCTGTTTTTACTATGAAAACAAGGGGATACCTCCTCCGGAGTTAGTAATTCTGAGCTGTTATTGGGATGGTTGTTTAGTGAGAAGTTTAAGTTTATAAAATTCATTCAAGTCTTAGTTTTTAAAGTATAGCTTTTGAATATTGCATATGTCAACGGACATGATTATGCAATTCTCACACACTTTTAGGAGTATAAGAGTCTCTATTCTCTAGACTTACTTTATTATTGGCTTACTTTAAAAATTATTAGTATAAGGATTATTGGATATTAATAGAGTACATGGATGTATGAAGCTCAATTTTTGGAAGGTGTTGTATCTTTCTAATTTATCATAAATAAGAAAGATACATGTAAGGCCTATTACTTCTTTTCCCTACAGGGGATGACTCTATTTTATTTTATTGAGCGTATTCCATTTTGCTCTATGTCCTTGGCCCTCCAGCCTTTTTACTATTCAGCTATGTCTGGGTCATTGGTACAGTATAAAAATGTTAAAAAATTTATAGTAATTTATATATTTTTTATACTTACCAATGACCCAGACGGGGATGGCCCTCCCAGGAGTTGGGAACTCTTGCCTCCCCGCTGAGTACATAGCGCTTACCAGGCACTGGTTATTAGAATGATAAATGGCGCCAATTTCGGAACGTCCTTGACACTGCGCATGCGCAGTGGGGGCGAGGTGTGGAGGGCCTTTCAGGACATGTTTTCTTTAGTTTTAGATGCAAATTTTGGGGATTGGGGGGCAAAATTTGTGTTTGGCCCTATATTTTAAGAGTTAGCACCAGCTATGTCTGGGTCATTGGTAAGTATAAAAAATATATAAATTACTATAAATTTTTTAACTTTTCGAAAAATAATATTTTTTTCAGCTGCTGAATTTGCATATTACGTGGGTGGATGCGGGCGATTCGTTGGATAAAGTTAATTCAATTCAATCAGTTCAGTCCTTTTGTTCAGTTTAACTCATTCCTCTAATCCAGTTGTTCATTCCGTTCATTAATTCACTTGGTCAATTATTCGTTCAAGTCACTCATTTTCTTCATTCATTAATTTTGCTCGTTCTATAAATTTGTTTATTTCACCTATTCAATTTACTATTTTAATAACTCGGTTCAAATTCAATTCAAATCACTTCATTCATTCATTCATTCATTCATTCATTCATTCATTCATTCATTCATTCATTCATTCATTCATTCATTGTCTGACTGTGTCAGGGCTGCTGAGAAGCAGCCATGGTACAGCCTGAGAATGCACATTTGATTGTTAATGCTGAGTATCATTGCAAACACTATTAGTGAATGTTTTCACACATACAATCCCCACTGATATCAGTGGGTTGATCAGTCGGTCACGGGGCATCTGTTTGTCCATCTGTTTCGCCTGTCCGTCTGTTAAGGGATTAATGAAATCCAACATCCTCATAATCTTAGTGAACCTTATTACTCTTTGATACTACTCAATTATACACAGTTCGGATGTGACCTGGTTGCTGCCTTGCGGCTTGTCGCATCTTGACAGGGAATATACACTGCGCTCGTTGTTGGTTGTGGCAGGTCTCGTTACGACCCACCAGTTTGCAAATTCAGTATTTTTACATTGTACCAATGATCCAGACTTAGCTGGTGCTAACTCTTAAAAATTAAGGGCCAAACACAAATTTTGCCCCCCCCCCCCCCCCCCCCCATCCCCAAAATTTTCATCCAAATCCGAAAAATCAATGTCCTATAGGGTCCTCCATACTTTTGTCCACTGCGCATGCGCAGTGTCAAGGAAGTACCGAAATTGCCGACAAATGTTCATTTTTTGTTTGGCCCTTCAATCAGTAACATCTCACTGATATCTGTGCTTATAAGTTAAAATGATGCCAGACACAAAATCATGAAGGAAATGGTGGATCCAAGGATGAAATAATAAGTTTTACATCAGATAGTGTTTTAAATTGGTTACTGATTTCGGGCCATGTTTTTTAGTGCCTGGAGTTTTGTTTCCGTTTTTTATTGACCTTTGTTTACGTTGACAGCGGTTACTTCTGTCTGTGATTCCTTGCCTTCTGTAAGGTTCATTATATAGCCAGATACATTAATATTGTCCGTAAGTGTAACATTAATTTTTAGAAATGTTTTAAAATTTTTGTTCACACTTTGGCTTTTTTGGGATCCATTTGGGCTCATCGTTCCCTTTGGGAACTTAGCTGGGCTCATGTTAAAATTTTTTTGAAAATTTTTTCTTTTGAATTATTTTTCGAAATTTTTGTAATGGATTATATTATCATTATGTATCTTTGTATTTTCAAGGGTTAGTGCGAGTACTACGGCTGTTTAATATTTTTTTTAAATATGAAAGAATATTGTTCAAATTGTAAATCGAGGAAGTCTTCCTCGGATTCTCATGCTCATTGTATTTGCTGTAGTCACTGTACTCACACTAATTCTTGCTCAGTGTGTGTCAATTGGGATGACAAACGTTGGAGACGTGTGTCACAGTATATTGTTAGTGGTGAGAGGTCCATGCCGGTCCTCTCGCCACAGGGTCACTCTAGTTCTTCAGTCTCTTTTTCAGAGGAACAAGAACAGGGTGATGTTTCCGTGATGTCCTCAGGAAGTGTGCTGCTGTCGTCGCAATCAAATGAAGAGCTAGCATCAAAAGTGCTCAAGGAAATTCGACAAGTGCCTAGATCCTTAGTAGGATTGACGACCTTGTCGCCAACTAGCTCGCTGGGCGAAGCTATCACTTGTAGAGTGGGTGATGTGGCGCTGGGTTCGTCTATTGCGGTCCAGGAGAGGAGAAAGGGTGTTGCAAGCACTATAATCTTGGATCACGCACACCCGGCGACGACGGATCGTAGGATGGACCAGAGAAAGCCAGTCAGTCTGGTAACTAGCTCGTTCAGGTCTACCCGGACTGCGAGCAAGAGAGGCCCCTCTCTTACAACAGCATCTGGGGCCAGATGTTGTCGTACATAACGTTCTTCAGTCGGAGCATATGTCCACTCCTCCTGATCGGGACGCTCCATCGCCTAGACAGCTGGGGGCGGCTAGTCTGTTGGCTTCCTCTTCCACATGCCAGCACACACGACCGCACCTTGGCTATGTAACCTCAGATATCCAGCCTGCTTCGCCGACCAAGGATTCCACGCCGACCAGGTCACTCCATCCGGTAGCCAAGGACACAAGGCCTTACCAGTCAGGACGTTCGCATAAAGAATTATGCAAGAGTCACCATCAAACAACGTAAGACCGCAGCTCCACAGGCCTCCATGACGGACTTGCTCTCCAGATAGCTCAACTCATCGCAGCATCCCAGCAACATTCAGAAACTCTTTCAGATCAGGAACTGTCTGAGGAAGCTGGGTCAGTACACTCCCCTGCAATGTCAGATAGGGACGACCGAGGTTCCCATTTGGTCCAGTCGGATGGTGAAAGGGAATCTGCAGAGATGGATTTTTAGTCGAGTTGTGACGAAGTCAAACTCGACTTATAGTTTGGTGAATGGCGGGCGGGCGGGCGGGCGGGCGGGCGGGTGGGCGGGCGGGCGGGAGGGCGGGCGGGCGGGCGGGCAGGCGGGCGGGCGGGCGGGCGGGCGGGCGTAAACAATTGGTTTCCGGATGATAACTTGATAGTGGTTCAACTCACATTCATTAAACTTCATACATAGGTTGGTCTTGGTGGGAGGAAGAACCCTATTGATTTTGGACATGCTACGTCGAAGGTCAAGGTCACAGTGACCTTGAACATAGTAAATCTTAAACAATTGGTTTCCGGATGATAACTTGATAATGGTTCAACTCACATTCATGAAACTTCATAGGTAGATTGGCCTTGGTGAGGGGAAGAACCCTATTGATTTTGGACTCGCTACGTCAAAGGTCAAGGTCACAGTGACCTTTAACATAGTATATCGCAACAATTGGTTTCCGGATGATAACTTGATAGTGGTTCAACCTAGAGTCATGAAACTTCATAGGTGTGTTGGCCTTGGTGCGAGGAAGAACCCTATTGATCTTGGACTCACCAGGTCAAAGGTCAAGGTCACAGTGACCTTGAACATAGTATATCGCAACAATTGGTTTCCGGATGATAACTTGATAGTGGTTCAACCTAGAGTCATGAAACTTTATAGGTGTGTTGGCCTTGGTGCGAGGAAGAACCCTATTGATCTTGGACTCACCAGGTCAAAGGTCAAGGTCACAGTGACCTTGAACATAGTATATAGCAACAATTGGTTTCCGGATGATAACTTGATAGTGGTTCAACCTAGAGTCATGAAACTTCATAGGTATGTTGGCCTTGGTGCGAGGAAGAACCCTATTGATCTTGGACTCACCAGGTCAAAGGTCAAGGTCACAGTGACCTTGAACATAGTATATCGCAACAATTGGTTTCCGGATGATAACTTGATAGTGGTTCAACCTAGAGCCATGAAACTTTACAGGCGTGTTGGCCTTGGTGCGAGGAAGAACCCTATTGATGTTGGACTCACCAGGTCAAAGGTCAAGATCACAGTGACCTTGAACATAGCATATCGCAACAATTGGTTTCCGGATGAGAACTTGATAGTGGTTCAACCTAGAGTCATGAAACTTCATAGGTGTGTTGGCCTTGGTGCGAGGAAGAACCCTATTGACCTTGGACTCGCCAGGTCAAAGGTCAAGGTCACAACTCGACATTGGATCTGTGATCCTGAGCGGCATTTTTCCCTTCTAGAACAACATAAGGTGGCCATAAATTTCATCCGGCTACACCTTCCAGAAGTTGTTCCTCCGGACCAGCGAGCTGCGATACCAGATAAGAGACAGATATCGTCACTGGACACAGACTTCTTCGGCTGGACTAAGGACGTCGCGCCTGAGTTTCCGGCCCAGTCCAGAAATATCTCACGGACGTTTGAATTGGTGAATGATGCTATTTTTAGGCAAGCCTCTTCTAAGACTGGCAGATCCAATTTTTTATCGCACCAAGCTCTACATCTGCCATTCATCAACAGTAGAAATAAATTTGAAATGGCAGGACAGGGCATTCTGAGAGTTCCTCTGCATTTAGATGACCAGGCAGAAGACTTGGAGTTGTCATTGCTGGCGTCTATGTCGATTCTCTCCCGTACGTTGGAGATGACAATGTTGTCGTCTAACAGAACCAGTTTAAACGCCTTATCTTACGCAGATCACCTTACCAGAGCATTATCACAACGTCTCGATGGTAAAGAATTCCAGGATGTTCAAACTTCCTTGAGAGTTCTTTCGAGGGCAATCGCATATTTCATGTATAACTCCGCCCTTTCAGTGGCAAATTTGGAGTTAGTCAGACGTGATGCTGCCCTTGCTTCATCCACTAGGGTGGATTCTAAGGTGAAAAACTCTCTTTGAGTCGCTGCGGTTTCAGGAGAACTTCTCTTCGATGGTAAGCTTTCACTAATCTACGATCAGATTACCAAGAAAGCTCTGGACTCTGCTCTTTAAGTCCCTTTAAAAAAAAACAGACTCAGCAGAGAGGAGTAAGTCAAGGACTTCTGGGGCGAGTACGTCCAAGGGAAGTTCCTATAGAGGATCTAAGAAAGCCTCTATGTCTTACTCCAGAGACCATCAGAATAGCGACTCAGGTAGGGGACGTAATGCTGGCCGAGACAACCGGTCAGATGCCCCAAGGTTGACTTGTTGAGGTGCGGGTCAGGAAGCATGTAGTTTCTCCTCCCGCAAGCCTCGCATGTACAGGAGGTGAAGGTCAGAACCTCTATTGTGCTCCAGTGGGCGGAAGGCTGTCGAGATTCTTAACCAACTGGTTGTCAATTAACGGACGACCGATGGGTTCAGGAGATTATTTCGGAAGGTCTAAAACTGTCCTTCAGAGAAAAACCTCCGTTAACACGAAGTCCACGATGGACTCAGCTTCCGCCAAACCTTCAGAAGAGAGATTCGCTTCTATCAGAGGTGCAATCTCTTCTGGAGAAGAACGCAATAGAGGTCGTAGAAAACCAGGAATCTCCCGGTTTTTACAGTCACCTGTTTTTGGTACCAAAACCAGGCGGCTCGTTCCGTCCAGTAAAAGATCTAAGCTGGATAAACAAGCTGATCGTGGCTCCAAAATTTTATATGGAGACCATTCGATCGGTGAGAGCGAGCATTCGAGTGAACGACTATGCTGCGAGCATAGATCTCAAGGATGCGTACTTTTACGTCATGGTACATCCGGCGTTCAGAAAGTACCTTCGCTTCGCTGTCCTAGGAGTCATTTATCAGTTCCGAGCAATGTGCTTCGGACTGAATCTAGCGCCCTGGACCTTCACTCGAATAATAAACTCGGTAATGACTCATTTCTGAGCTCATTCCTCTGCGGTAATGTCGGCCTACTTGGACGACATTCTTCGGAGGTACGGCGACAGATTAAAGCTTCAGAATGATGTTCAGAGTCTCCTTCAATTGCTCTGATGTCTCGGTTTCATAGTAAATGAAAAGAAGTTGGATCTAGTTCCGTCCAAGTCATTCATTCACTTGGGAATGAGCTTCGAGATGCACAACAATCTGGTTCATCTGCCATTACCCAGAGCGAAATTAGTCAGTTGTCTACACTCAGATGTAGTGACAGCGAGAGAATTTATGCTACTGATAGGTTTGTGTGGAGCCGCCGTGGACCTTATTCCGATGGGGCGCCTACGCACTCGTCCACTCCAGATATTTTTTCCTCAGAATTGTGTGTGAAGATTCATTTGCTCGAAACGAACATCGTCTTGTCCAACCAAGTAAAACAAGAGATTCAGACTTGGGCAGATATTTAGTGGTTAACTCAGGGAGTTCCACTGCAACTGCCAGATCCGATTTTTACAATTATGACGGATGCGAGTCAAACAGGTTGGGGCGCGACATTGAGCCCAACAGATTCGAGGTGCCAGGGTCTTTGGGATCCACAATTCCTGAACAAGCACATAAACATCAAAGAGATGATGTCACTTTGTCTTGCGCTGCGTCATTGGATGAACATTATTCAGAATTCACATGTTCAAATTCTGTCCGACAATTCGACAGTAGTAGCGTATATTCGGAACCAGAGAGGCACTCATTCCATTCCGTTGTTCAACTTAACGGAAAGAATCCTTCTGTTTGTCCTAGAGCATCTGGTTCTTCTGTCGGTCCGTCATATTCCGGGTCGTCTGAACATTCTAGCAAACTCCCTTTCTCGGAAAAGTTGTATGTTGCCGTCAGAATGGACTCTCAACAAATGAGTATTCAATCAGATCTGCTACCAATGGGATCATCCGATGATAGACTTGTTTGCAATGCATCTCAACAATCAGTTGCAGACGTATGTGTCGCCATGCCCAGATCTTCGAGCGTTTGCAGTAGACGCTCTCTCGATCTCTTGGGACAGAATGGTAGGATATTTCTAAAAATCAAGCAATCTCACTGCAAGATTCTGTTGGTAGCATCTCTGTCACCCCACAGAACATGGATAAATCTACTCAGGTGTCTGTTATGGGACATTCCTCGGAAGCTTCCTTCTTTCGCATCACAACCTTCACGTATTTCCGTTGTGCGGTCCTTCTGGCGCAGCAAGCAGTTTACAGGACGAGCAGTGGACACAATTTCTAACTGTAGGAGGACCTCCTCTTCGCTAAATTATGCTGCTAAGTGGAAGTTTTTCTCTCGTTGGTGTAGGGATCATTCTATTGATATTTATGATCCCTCCATTCCAGACAATGTTAATTTTTTGGTCTATTTTTTTGACGAGATCAAACTGCAGCCAATAACTATTAAGGGTTATAGGTCTATGCTATCGGATACTTATGCTCTTCATGATAGATTACAAATTGGATCTAATGTCTCTTTATTAGCTCACCTGACTGAAAGTCAGGGTGAGCTTTTCTGATCACTTTTCGTCCGTCGTCCGTCGTCTGTTGTCCGTCATCCGTCGTGAAGGTGGTGTTTGGGCCTTTTTCTCCCAAACCACTGGCCGCATATTAATGAAATTTCATGTGAGTTGGGGTTATATAAGGGCATTTTGATTTTTTGTCAAATTAGGTTTCAGCTCATATTGAGCAGAGGGATGGGGCAAAAATGCTCCAATTCTTAAAAAAATCTTCTTCTCAAGAACCAGCAATAGCAGAGACTTGATATTTAGTATGCAGCTTCCTTTTGAGGTGTAGACTCAAGTTTGTTCAAGAGAAGTTTGTCGGGCATTATTTGCCTTCGTTATGGGAGGGGCAAAAATTTTGGCCACGCCTAAAATTTCTATTTTCAGAACCATCAGGTCGATTTTAACCAAATTTGATATGAGATGATAATGGGTCATAAGTAGTTGATTGATACAAAAATTTTTTTTCTCATTGCCAAGTGGGAACCTCGGGAGCTAAAAATAGGAAAAACCTTAAAACTCCCATATCTCTAAAACTACACGGCACAAAGAATTCTTATTTTGTATAAAGCTTACTTTTATCCAGTAGAATAGAATGGTAAAAAAAAATCCCTATCGGTTTGATCACAAGGTACTTTTTTCAGGACTTTTTAACACTGTAGGCAATGGTAGGCAATGGTAAAAAGATTAAAAAATCTTCTTCTCCAGATCCAGCAGGCAGAATCTTTTGATATTTGGTATGCAACATTGTAGGGTGGATCTGATTCAAGTTTGTTCAAATCGCCCCCCCCCCCCCCCCCAGGTTCATATTTGGGCTCAGTATAGGAGCCCAATTTCGAACTTAGTGCATTTCAGGCAAATTTCTTAAAAAATCTTCTTCTCCAGATCCAGAAGGCAGAATCTTTTCATATTTGGTATGCAACATTGTGGGGTGGATCTGATTGAAGTTTGTTCAAATCGGCTCCCTGGATTCATATTGGGCTCACTATAGAAGCCTGAATTCGAACTTAGTGCATTTCAGGCAAATTTCTTAAAAAATCTTCTTTTTCAGATCCAGAAGGCAGAATCTTTTGATATTTGGTATGCAACATTGTGGGGTGGATCTGATTCAAGTTTGTCCAATTCGGCCCCCTGGATTCATATTTGGGCTCACTATAGAAGCCCAAATTCGAACTTGGTGCATTTCAGGCAAATTTCTTAAAAAATCTTCTTCTCCAGATCCAGCAGGCAGAATCTTTTGATATTTGGTATGCAACATTGTGGGGTGGATCTGATTCAAGTTTGTTCAAATCGGCTCCCTAGATTCATATTTGGGCTCACTATAGAAGCTCGAATTCGAACTTAGTGCATTTCAGGCAAATTTCTTAAAAAATCTTCTTGTCCAGATCCAGCAGGCAGAATCTTTTGATATTTGGTCTGCAACATTGTTGGGTAGATCTGATTCAAGTTTGTTCAAATCGGCTCCCGGGATTCATATTTGGGCTCACTATAGAAGCTCGAATTTGAACTTAGTGCATTTCAGGCAAATTTCTTTGAAAAGCTTCTTATCAAGATCCAGCAGGCAGAATCTTTTGATATTGGGTATGCACCATGCTTACAGGGGTGAGATTCAAGTTTGTTCAAGCCAAATCCCTAGGTCCATATTTGGACTCACTGTGGGAGCTTGAATTGTAACTTAGTTCAAAATGAGGAATTTTCTTTAAAAATCTTCTTCAGATCCAGCAGTCGGATGTTTTGATATTTGGTGTGCTGCATCCTTAGTGGGGTGAGATTCAAGTTTGTTAAAGCCAAGTTCCTGTGGGAGCCAGAATTATGACTTAGTTAAATATGAGGAATATTCTTTAAAAATCTTCTTTTTTTATTAGATCCACTGGTCAGAATCTTTGGATATTTGGTATAAGGTTTTTTTAGGAGGAGCAGATGCAACTTTTTTAAATCAATTCTCTGGGTTGATATTTAGGCTACCATGTCAGGTGAGTGCCCTCAGGCCCTTTGGGGCCTCTTGTCAAAGTTAGTTAAAAACTTTTCGATAAATAGACCTAGAACTCTTAGGTTAATTCCTAAGTGGAATTTAGCTTGGGTTCTTCTGAAGCTATAAGAAACGCCATTTGAACCCCTTGATACGGTAGACTTCAAATACTTATCTTATAAGACAGCTTTTCTCTTAGCCTTCTCTTTTGCTAGAAGAGTTAGTGAGCTTCATGCTCTATCTGTTGATTATTCTCACTATCATAGTGTTGGTAATACTATTACTTTGACTACCAATGTGGGATTTTTGGCTAAGAATGAGGCTCCTAATAAGTACCCTGAACCTATTGTTATTAAGGCTCTTCCGTCCTCAGATGGCCATAGGCCTTTGCTGTGTCCAGTTAGAGCTATGTGTATTTACAAACGTAGATCTGAGTTTATCAGAAAGGGACGAAAACGTTTCTTTCTGTCTCTGCTGCCTAATAGAAGGGACATCTTGGTCCATTCTATTTCTAGGTGGATTCAGTTGACTATTCGTACTGCTTATGAAAGATTATCTTCTACTCAGCAGTCTGTGCTTAAGATTTCAGCACATGAAGTTAGAGCGCTGTCTACATCTTGGGCTTATGCTAATAGTATTGCTATTACCGATTTGATGAAGGCTGCATACGGGTCTCAGCCTTCTACATTCACAAATTTCTATCTTAGAAATATTGAGTCTATTTCGGGCGACCTTCATTGTTTAGGTCCGTTATCTGTTGCTCAAAATGTCGTTCACTAAACAGTTGCAACTATAGTTATGCAGGCTTTCTGTTCCAGCAGTGACTCTGTCCTGCTGCCCTCTTCGTTCTGGGGTGATTGACCCAGAGCAAGGGGAAGTGGGGGGGGGGGGGGGGGGGGGGGAGGGGGGTGGATGGTGTTCCCTTATATCACCTGCTTTATAGTGAAAAGCAAGGGAATACCTCCTCTGGAGTCAGTAATTCCGAGTCAGTGCTGGGATGGTTTTAAAGTGTAAAGCTAATGTTATCTCATTTATGTCATATTTTTAAAGTGTAGCTCGGTGTGAAGCATTGTATACGTCGTGTCATACGAGCGTTAATATACAATCCTCGGACACTTTTAAATGAGTATAAAGAGTCTCATTCTCTGGACTATCTTTATTTATTGGCTTTCCTTTTAAAAATTAGTATAGTGGATTATACTGGATGTTAATAGAGATCATTGATGTTATTGTGCTCAATTACAGATTGGTAATATGTCTTTCTTATTTTGTATAAACAAGAAAGATATATATAAATCCTGTTTCTCCATTTCTCCTTGAGCGGATAATTCTGTTTATATGTAATTGATCCTATTGGATTTTCCTTTATGTATTAGGCCCTCCAGACTTTCTATTCAGCTAAGTCTGGGTCATTGGTACAATATAAAAATGTTAATAAATTTATAGTAATTTATATATTTCTATACTTACCAATGACCCAGACGGGATGGCCGTCCCATGAGTTGGGAACTCATACCTCCCCATTGATTATATAACATTTACCAGGCACTGGTTGTAAGAATGAAGATTTGGCACCAATTTCGGTATTTCCTTGACACTGCGTATGCGCAGTGGACAAAAGTATGGAGGACCATATAGGACATTGATTGTTTGGATTTGGATTCAAATTTTGGGGATTGGGGGTGCAAAATTTGTGTTTGGCCCTGAATTTTTAAGAGTTAGCACCAGCTAAGTCTAGGTCATTGGTAAGTATAAAAAATATATAAATTACTATAAATTTTTTCATTTTCCAACCATCATTTTTTTGGACAAATATTGGGGGGTTATACCCCCCCCCCAACCCTGGACTTTTCATTAAGGATGATATTGAATATAAAATTCGACATGACCTGTCTGTCTTTATCCCTCACATCTTTGAATCACTTTTTACAGAAGTAGTTAAATCTAAGAGAATAATCGGAGTTATCTATATAACCAAATACCCCTCCCAAGGTGGATATTGACCTGTTTCTGTCTAGGTTACATCTACTAATCAACACTTTGAATCAAGAAAAAAAATTAGCCTATGTTATGGGAGACCTCAATATTGATCTTCTAAAAATGGATTCCCATGCCAAAACTGGAGAATTCATTGAATTGACCTGATGTTTAGCCATGGGTTTTTATCTTCAATTACGAAACCTACAAGAGTAACCCCTCACTCTGCCACTATCATTGACCATATTTTTTCGAATAATACACATTGCACTCCATTCTCTGGTATTGTATTAACTGATATCTCAGACCACTTTAGTACATTTTATTTAGAATCTCAAAACGTGAAAGAAGATGACATTTATATTCTGCCCAGAAGAAAAATAAATCTTCAAAATATGGAATATTTCAAATCACTTTTGGCTGAGTGCGACTTTTCTGTTGTCACGGAGGAAAACGGCCCAAATCTGAGTTACAACAAATTTATCAACATTTACTTACATGTGTTCAATAGTGCATTTCCATTAATTCAGTCCAAACCCACTAAAAAAAGTCTCAGGCGACAGCCCTGAATGACCAATGGCCTTATAAATTCATCTAATACTAAAAGAAAATTTCATCTCAAAATGCTAAAATGTCCTAATGAGAGAAATAAGCTAAACTATAAAAAATATTGTAGGAAATATAATAGGGTTAAAAAACAATGTAAATCCATGTATTTTAAAAAGATATTTGATGAAAACAAACACAATATACGGGCTACCTGGAAAATTATAAATGATAGTATAAATAAGTCCAAAAATAGGCATAAACTTCCATCCTTTTTCACTCTGAATATGAACGAAATAAGTGAACCCATCCAAATTGCTAAAGAATTCAATACTTTTTTTTGCTAACATTGGAAGAGAAACTAGCAAGCAAATATCCAATTAAAACAGACTAATCTTGTATTATATGAAAAGACATTTCCCAAATAATTTTGTTCTCAGTCCTACTTTTCCTGCAGAAATTAAGAATATAGTCAACTGCATGAAACGAAGATGAGTGAAGATTGCGATCGCATCACGTCTAGTCTTCTCAAGCTCATAGTTAATCTTATTGCCGTTCCTCTTGCCCACATCATAAATAGTTCATTTGCTCAGGGTACAGTGCCCGAGAAAATGAAGCTTTCAAAAGTAATACCGGTAATCAAAAGTGGAGATGAACATTTGTTCGCCAATTACAGACCAATTAGTATTTTACCGACCTTTTCTAAAATTTTATAAAAAGTTGTATCTTCTAGACTAATAAGATTCCTAAACAAATTTGACTTTATTTATGAACAGCAATATGGATTTCGTAAAAGCCATCCACTTTTCATCCTATACTACAGTTTTTGAAATATGTAACGGAAGCAGACAATAAACAAAAAGAAAGTACACTAACTGTATTTCTCGATCTCTCAAAAGCATTTGACATTATAAATCACGACATTTTGTTGCAAAAACTTGAGTTGTATGGCTTTAGGGGCATAGCTTATGATTGGTTCAAAAGCTATCTTTCAGATAGAAAACAGTTTGTGAGTTATGGTGGTCAAAATTCTGACCTTGCAAATATAAGATGTGTTCCCCAAGGCTCAGTTTTAGGCCCCATTTTGTTTCTATTGTTCATAAATGACATCAGTGAATCAACTTCACTAAATCTCCTGTCTTTTGCAGACGAACCACGGTATACTCATCGGAACCTTGGTTACGGAATTCAGGCATGGGGAAATTCTAGATCTATAAATAGATTTTTATTGATGCAAAAATGATCGCTGCAGATAATAGGCAACAAAAAATACAATTCCCACACCGCCCCCCCCCCCCCCCCCCCCCCTTTTTACAAGTTTAATATTCTCAAGGTACAGGATCTGCTTAACTGGTAGAGTGCTGGAAGCCCATATTTGGGCTTTATTCTGAAGTCCCAGTATTGCAATTTAAAGGCTTCATATTCTGTGGATGTGCTTCATATTATCTTTGAAGTGATATTATTTTGCCTATTAGGATTTGTCTTGTTACACTTTATGGGAGAGTGCCTATAGGCACTCTTCCATAAATTGTAACAAGACAAAGATGCACAAAGAAATTTCCAGGACCAAAAATAACTTGGCACTTTACCAGTTAAGTTACATGCCTTACTATTCGTATTCGATTGGCATCAGGGAAATCTACCAACACCATGCAATTTGTTCTTTGAAACCGTTGATTTCCGTAGCCTTAAAATTACTCGTCAATCTGTACTTCTTCATATAAGCCGAACAAGAACTAAATCTACAGAAAACCTCCCACCGTATTTTTTCCCGAAACTGTGGAATGAGCTTGATCCAGAAGTATGTGCGATAAATAATAGAAAGATCTTTAAAAAAACATTATCGTGTATGTTCATATCATCTTATTCCAAGACAATCGAATGCAACAGTCCATACTGTCCCGACTGTTTCACATAGACTTGGAATGGTCCTATGTACCTAACAACGTTTGAGAAAAAAAAAATTGAAAAATCTCAGATCTGATGCATCTGGTTTTCTCGTCATCCTGTGATCCTGCAAAGACCTTCAGTAGCTCTGTAGTTGATAGATGTATAGTCAGTTACATATAAGAGTTCATAGTTTAGTATAGTATAGTACGGTGCGGTATGGTACAGTACACAGTACAGTACAGTACAGTGTAGTACAGTGTGGTACGGTGCAGTACAGTACAGTGTAGTGCAGTACAGTGCAGTATGGTATGGTACAGTGCAGTACAGTGCAATACAGTACAGTATAGTATAGTATAGTACATGAGGTGGTCTGAGCGAGGAGAACAGTTAAATCTCCCAATTTATCTTAGCATCACATTTTGATATTACTAAATCCTTTGGTCCTGGCTTTGCATTGCACCCCAAATTAGCCTCGAATTCAATAGCCTATGTCACTGTAACATTTTCTGCTCACAAAATCAGCATGCACAACCATTTTTCTTTTCATCATAATTTTACTTCAAGGGGAAGTCAGGAAGACAGCCAGTTTGGCTATGACTTTTCCCAGCAGTATGTAGACAGCCCATTTAAATGTTTCGTACATATCATGTATTTTCCTGTTCATATGTTTATATTTATTGTCTTTTTTCTTCAATTATTGTAATGTATACTTCTGAATAAAGTCGCCATCATAAAGTCATCATCATGATTTCAAATAGATCTGAAGTTATTGTAACCATGTGTTACATTCCCGGTGTTTATTTTTTTGACAACACTGTACACACGTTCACAAGCACATGGAGAGGATCTAAAAAAACACTTCCTTACCGCTTTCACAGTTTGATGCAAACTGTGTTTTCATTGGTCAAATGAAGATTGATTGACATGGGCTTTATAACAGGAGTTGTCAGTCTGGGAGGAGTTTCAAGTAGTATTCATCTGTTTTCTATTATTGACATTTGGGGAATAACAGACGTAATAGAATACAGTGACTGTTTTCCCCAATAATATATCGACTTCAACTTCGATAAATTGATACAATACCATTTCTTATGATATACCAGCGTTAATGGGGCATTGTTTTTTTATTTGTACCCATACCATGTATGGTACACATAATGTTGGCATCCGGGGTGGTCCTCTGTCGTTCGTCCATCCTTTGTCTGTCCATTCATCTATCTGTCTGGCATCCATAATCCGTATCCATTTCTTTAGCATTCGATAACTTGAAAAATATTGCTTGGATTGTCATGTTACTTTATATTTGTGTTCAGGTTACTGATGTACCGAGCTGTATAGTTTTTGGTGTAAATCTGATAATTTGATCCTGAGATATTAACCCTTTATCCTTCAAATTGCGAATTCTTCCAATCCATTTGGCATGAGATAACTCAAAAAATATCAGTCCGATTGTCATGTTACTTTATATATGTGTTCAGATTACTGATGTGCCGAGCTGTATAGTTTTTGGTGTAAATCTGATATTTTGATCCTGTGATATTAACCCTTTATCCTTCAAATTGAGAACTCCTCCAATCCATTTCTTCGGCATGCGATAACTCAAAAAATATTAAGCCGATTATCAGGTTACTTTATATATGTATTCAGGTTACTGATGTGCTGTGCTGTGTAGTTTTTTATGTAAATCTAATAATTTGATCCGGAGATATTAACCCTTTCTCCATCAAATTGAGAATTCCTCCAATCCATTTCTTTGGCATGCGATTACTCAAAAAATATCAATCCGTTTTTCATGTTACTTTATATACATGTTTAGGTTACTGATGTGCCAGACTGTATAGTTTTTGGTGTAATTTCATCCTGAAATTGGTCCTGAGATAATAACAGCTTTCTTCTAGTTGCACGTATGGGTACACATCTGACGATTTAATCAGCCTATTTTCTTCAATAAAACAATAGGTTATCAACTTCACAAAAAGCAGAATTTAATTAGATAAATACTTCATACATTCATGAGTGACTTGTGATGATATGAAGTATTCATCTCATCTCATTAAATGTTGCTTTTTGTTAAGACTCACGACCCAATAAGTTCAGTGGATTAACAGTAATTAGTCGATTAATCAGTTATTCTCCAAGTGTAACAGCAGGTGTACATACTGACATCATTTAGCCTGACAATTAATTGAATCAGTGATATAGATATAACTTAAGTGACTGCCATTTTCACCAACCTAGGATTTCGTCAGAACTTTTGAGTTCTGTCGAATTGTTTCCATGATCAGTTATCTGTTCACTCTTGAAATAATTGTCAGTTCATTTTTCAAAACTCAGTCAATTTATTTGGTTAGCAAAGAAACACCCGCTTTGGCACCAAAACACTTTGTCACTAAAATATCCAGAATGGCTAAGAATTTAGCACTAGACAGTTTGGAGCCCTGTGAACACTGGTTGGAAGTTGTTGAAGGCATGCAAACCATCTGAATGATGCTTGGCTTAGTACCAGGGACCACAGTACTGCCCCTTGAATAATCAGGATTACATGTGTCTTTCTCAAAGATACAGTGCACATAATGCAGCTCAAAACTGAGCAATTGATCTTTCCATCTGAAGTTCAATATACTGATCAGTTAGCCACTGGGAACCCCGGGACATGAAGTAGTGAAGTGAAGTAGTGCTTGTTTCATGTGGTAAACAAGCTATGTTTTACTGGTAAAATAGGACCTGGTCACCAGTGCCTGGAGAGGAAATCCTCTAAAATGGACAATGTGGATATAAACATTAACAATTGGCTGGACTTGACTTTATATTCATGTTGCTGTCACGATTAGCCACTGTGCAGAAATATGTGACCTTAAAAACACCAAGATTTCACAATAGAAAGATGGTAACAAATGTGACTTTATGTTTATTTGCTGCCTACATTTGAAGGGTAATAAGTAGTGTGTGACATTCATTTATATATGATTGTGAATTCCCGGAGTGTGTTGAATTTATTTAGTGAGTTCTTTTGTTCAAACCTTAGACAATAAATTCACCTTCTAACAGTATAATTGTTTGCTCTGTAAATATATGTTGTCATAAAGTAAACAGTTGTGTGCACTCCTACATGAAGAGAGGAGCCAATACATATATAGCACCTTACATCACATCTGAAAGCTTTTTCATAATAGGTTTTCCATGATGTACTTACATTTCTTTACCCATGTTCCACCCATATTTTAACCGTTCCAGTGCTATAGTCTGTTTTTAAGACATTATTGTATTTCATTGCAGTATCTCATTGAAATTTATTTTACCACACAAGTCGTCACAACAATCTGTCATTTCTTGAAAGAAATCAACCTTTTATTAAATTTTGATGCATCCCCTGAAAAATGGGATGTATTTTTCGATTTTTTGTTTGCCCATCCATCTGTCCATCCATAAACTGTTTTTTGTTCAGAAGTTTTCTCAGTCGTCTTTCAACCAATATTTTTCAAAATTGGCATGAGTAATAACCACAATAGGAGCCTGTGCACATGCGACTTTGAGGGTGATTGGATTAACGCTTCAAAAGTTATGGCCCTATGGACTTCGATTTTTTACTGCTCTCTGAAGTCCTTCAACATTTTTTTTGTCTGGTGGTTTTCTCAGTCATTTTTTTTATCTCCAAACTTGGCATGAGTAATAACCACAATAGGAACGTGTGCACCTCCACTTTGGGGGCTCATCTGTTTAAACCTTTTAAAGTTATGGCCAGGTGGACATGGATGTTTCACTACTCTTGGAAGAAAAACTGCCACAACTCTAATTGCTCAATGGGTGTATTTAGCTTTGGCAGGCATTGCTCTTGTTAATTGTTTTAATTCTTTTAAACCAGAAATCATGTTCATATTTCTCTTTCAAAGTACTTTGTACAGTGGAGCCCACTTAATTAGATATCTCTTAACTGAATAACCCCATCAATTGACTATAATTTCCTAGCACAAAACCATTTACCATACCTCCAGTACAAATTTGTCCTGTTAATTGAATATAGGTCATAAAGTAAACTCCTGTTAATTGAATAAAAAATCTTGTAACCTGTCGAGAAATTACCTTGACTCTCCCCAGTTTTCCTTTGTTTATAGACCTATTTGGCCTTATGCTAAGTTTATTTCGAGAATACAGGAAAGTGATGCAATCCCTGTTAATTGAATACTCTTGTTAATTGAAAAATTTTCATTGGCAAAGTGGCTATTCAGTTAACAGGGTTCCTCAGCATTTGCAAAACAACTCCTGTCATTTCCCATTATTGTCCTCACTGCTTATTTCTCTTTCATTTTGATGTACATCTTTCATGATTTTAATCACTGATGTTTACATTTTACAGCAATTGGCTTATTGAACCATAAAAATTGTTTTATCACCTTCATCTATCCTTAAATATATAGCCTTATATGCTGATTTGGCATTAAGCAACAATAAATAAATAAGTATGTCTTTGCCTAGACTCACCCACTCACTCATAAGCTTACTTGCTCATGCACTCACACAATGGAGAACCCAGATATAACCACAAATCTCTGTAAATGTTTGTTGGCACCATTGGGTTACAGGGAGACGTTAATATAAGTTGCATAGCTTGCTCGCTAAGCCCTGTAAAACATATAAGCTTAAAACTAAAAAACTACCCATAAAGCAGTAGCACGTGGCTGTCACACTGCTACTCGGCATACAGTCCAATCAAAGTGACACTTGCTCTTCATTAGCTCACCTGACTGAAAGTCAGGGTGAGCTGTTCTGATCACTCACCTTCTGTAGTCTGTCGTCCGTCATCCGTCGTCCGTGAACATGGTGTTTGCGTCTTCTCCTCCAAAACCGCTGAACCAATTTAAGTGAAATTTGAGATGATTGTTTGTTATGGCATCGCATTTTGATTTTGTTCAAATCAAGTTGCCCTGCCCCTCAGTAGGGCCACACCCAAAAAGTGTGCCTAAATCTTAAAAAATTGTCTTCTCATGAACCAGCAATAGGAGAGACTTGATATTTTGTGTGCAGCTTCCTTTTGAAGTGTAGACTCAGATTTGTTCAAGAGAAGTTTGTGGGGCTATATTTGCCATCATTATGGGAGGGGCAAGAATTTTCGCCCTGCCCCAAATTTCTATTTTTCAAACCGAGAGGCTGATTTGAACCAAATTTA
Organism: Pictodentalium vernedei; assembly: GCA_031216915.1. Classification (NCBI taxonomy): domain Eukaryota; kingdom Metazoa; phylum Mollusca; class Scaphopoda; order Dentaliida; family Dentaliidae; genus Pictodentalium; species Pictodentalium vernedei. The sequence goes on along the minus strand of CM062292.1, from coordinate 355,000,355 downwards.
AATTTTATATGAGGGCTCATTGGGTCATAAGTACTTAATTTATGCCAAACAAATTTTTCATCGCCCCATGGGAGCCGCAGGAGCTAAAAAAAACGCCCATATCTCCAAAACGACATGGCACTGAGAATTCTTATTTGGTGTGAAGCTTCCTTAGGACGAACAGAATGGAATGGTCCAATTGCTTATCAGTTTTATCTAGGGTACTTTTCCGGGACTTTGAAAAAAAAATGCTGAGTCAGCATTTTTAGCTCACCGAAGGGAGCTTAATTTGTCACTTGCCGTCCGTCGTCATCATCGTGAACCTTTTTCAAACGACTTCTCCTCTGAAACCACTGGTCCGATTTTCATGAAACTTCATGTGGATATTCATTACTATATAGCAATTCAGGTTTGTTCAAATGAAATGGCCATGTCCCTTGGGGGCTCTGTAAGGGGCACAACTCTGATAGCACCATATGAATGATAGAAAAATTATTAAAAAATCTTCTTCTCCAGAACCAGCGGGCAGAATCTTCTGATACTTGGTATGCAGCATCTTGGTATGGGTCTAATTCATGTTTGTTCAAATCGAGTCCCCCAACCAATATTGGGGCTCACCATGGGGGCTTGAATTTTTACTTAGTGCAATTTAAGAAAAATTCTTTAGAAATCTTCTTCTCCAGAATTAATAGGCAGAATCTTTTGATATTTGGTATGCAGCATCTTGGTATGAGTCTAATTCAAGTTTGTTCAAATCGAGTCCCTTGATCAATATTGGGGCTCCCTATAGGGGCACGAATTTTTCCTTAGTGCAATTTAAGGAAAAATCTTCTTCTCCAGAACAAGTGGACAGAATCTTTTGAAATTTGGTATACAGCATCTTGGTATGGGTCTGATTCAGGTTTGTTCAAATGGAGTCCCTTGATCAGTTTTGGGGCTCACTATGGGGACCTGAATTTTTATTTAGTGCAATTTAAGAAAAAAAAATTAAAAATCTTCTTCTCCAGAACCAATGGGCAGAATCTTTTGATATTTGGTATACAGCATCTTGGTATGGGTCTGATTCAAGTTTGTTCAAATTGAGTCCCTCGATCAATATTGGGGCTCACTAAAGGGGTGAGAATTTTTACTCAGTGCAATTTAAGAAAATTTCTTTAAAAATCTTCTTTTCCGGAAGCGATGGGCAGAATCTTTTGATATTTGGTATACAGCATTTTGGTATGGGTCTGATTCAAGTTTGTTCAAACTGAATCCCCTGATCAATATTAGGGATCACTATGGGGTGTGAATTTTTACTTAGTGCAATTTAAGAAAAACTCTTTAACAATCTTCTTCACCAGAACCAGTGGGCAGAATCTTTAGATATTTGGTATGCAGCATCTTGGTATGGGTTGGATTCACATTTGTTCAAATTGAGTCTTTTGATCAATATTGGGGCTCACTATGGGGGCGTGAATGTTTACTTTGTGCAATTCAAGGAAAATTCTTTAAAAATCTTCTTCAGAACCATCATGCAGAATCTTTTGATATTTGATCAGCAGCATTGTCCCATTCAGTCCTGTTGATGTTTTAGCTCCACAGAGAGTATAGATGTACTCTGTAGAACCTTAAGAATAGCTTTTGATAAAATTTGTGTCTTAACAGTATAGAACATTCGGTGAGCGCCTAAGGCCCCCTGGGGCCTCTTGTTTTTAACGCTCTGGGCAGGGCCGGCGGAAGCAGCAAAGGGCAAGGGGGGCGAAACTTTCTGTTGAGGGCAAGTGCAAGTATATCACCTAAAAATTGGGAGGGGACACCTTAGATGCCAAAGGCATCTGCACAGAGTGTCGAAGGCACGAGGTATTAGAGGGGGCGGAGGGGTGGTCCACCCAGGAAATTTTTTTAATGGAGCTCTCAAATTGTGCATTTTGGTGGCCTTTGGCCTGAAATTCCTCTTGTATTTTATAGTAGAAAAAAATGTTTTTTTACGGTCGGAGACGGACCCTGGGGCAGTTGCCCTGTTTACCTACCCCCTCTCGGTGCTATTATAAGTCTCGGATTATCTAGTGCCATAGGCTTCGAACCAGTTTTGTTGTCGACAAACACGGCTTTTGGCCATCTCACTAATAAAACAGTCAGGCTGAGCAGGTAGGCAAAATTTGCTGATACATAGGCCTACTATCCCTTGAATGCCATGCCCATGGGCAATTAATGTATACATATACATCCATGCAGGAGAATTGGTTATTCAAAGATACAGCTGAATAATAGGCTGATCAGTATGATTCTGTTTTTTTTCTGATGATTGATCAATAACAATGGTAATTTTTTATTTTCGGACACTTTCGCCCCCGCTGGCCCCCGTGGGCGAGGGCAGCGGGGGCGACCACCCCCGTCGCCCCCCTTGTTCCGCCGGCCCTGGCTCTGGGTAATGGGAATAACATTTAAGACTCTTCTTCTCCCAAACCACTGCTCCAAAACCTTTCAAATTTCACATATTTAAATTAGTGCAATCTGGGGAATATTCTTTAAAAATCTTCTTCTTCAGATCCACCAATCAGAATCTTTTGATATTTAGGATGCAGCCTTGGGGGGGGGGGGATTCAAGTTTTTTCAAGTCAAGTCCCTAGGTCCATATTTGGGCTCACTGAGGGAGCCCGAATTTTAACTTAGTTCAAAATGAGGAATTTTCTTTAAAAATCTTCTTCTTTAGATCCAGCAGTCGGAATGTTTTGATATTTGGTGTGCAGTATCCTTGGGGCAGGGGGGGGGGGGGGGATTCGCATTTGTTCAAGCCAAGTCCCTGGGTTCATATTTGGGCTCACTGTGGGAGCCCAAATTATAACTTAGTTCAATATGAGGAATATTCTTCAAAAATCTTCTTCTTCACCCCCCCCCCCCTCCCCCCCCTCCCCTCACAGTCAGAATGTTTTGATATTTGGTATACAGTATTCTTAGGGAGGTGAGATATAAGTTTGTTAAAGCCAAGTCCCTTGGTTCATATTTGGGCATCCTGTGGGAGCCTGAATTGTACCAAAATTTCTATTTTCCGAACTGAGAGCTGTTTTGAATCCAATTTGATATGAGGGCTTATTGGGTCATAAGTACCTAATTTATGCCCAAAAGTTTTTTCCCGTCGCCCCATGAAAACCACAGGAGCTAAAAATAGAAAAAATTTAAAACGCCCATATCTCAAAAAACTACAGGTCACTGAGAATTTTTATTTTGTGTGAAGCTTCCTTAGGAAGAGCAGAAAGGAATGGTCCAAAAAAAAATTTTTGCCATTGGTTTTTTCACAGGGTACTTTTCTAGGACTTTGAAAAAAATGCTGATTTAACACTCTCAATGGGAGCCCAAGTGTTCAAATTAGTGCAATATGAGGAATATTCTTTAAAAATTTCTTCAGATTCAGTAGTCAGAATTTTTGATATTTGGTATACAGCATCCTTAGGAAGGTGAGATTCATGTTTGTTCAAGCCCAGTCCCTGGGTTCTTATTTGGGCTCCTTGTGGGAGTCTGAATTATAACTTAGTTCAATATGAGGAATATTCTTTAAAAATCTTTTTTTTTTAGATCCACCGGTCAGAATCTTTTGATATTTGGTATAAGCTTTTCTTAGGAGAGGCGGATGCAGCTTGTTCAAATCAATTCCCTTGGTTGATATTTAGGCTACCATGTCAGGTGAGCGTCCTCAGGCCCTCTGGGGGCCTCTTGTTTGCTGTTGTCAGAGACAGGCATGATCAACATGCAGTATGCACCTATGCCTGCACAGATTAGGCAGAAGTTTGTTTTGCTTACCTAGTGTTCACCTCAAAAGAAAAGTCTAGCTCGGTCGAATAGCAAGAACATATTCTTGAATTGCACTTGATATTCACTTGTTTATGCCTCTGGTGAACCACAATATCTTCCCCCCAAATCTTCCTCTCTCTCCTTTCACTACGCATCACTATCTTCACTTGTTGCCACTCAAAGAAGATACAAGTCCATATTTTTAACTCACCAAAGGGAACATAACTTATCACTTGCGGTCCGTCGTCTTCGTCTGTCATCATCCGTTGTGAACTTTACATTATAGACTTCTCCTCACAAACTACTGTTCAAATTAAACCAAATCTGGTGTGCATCTTCCTTATCATATGTCAATTCAAGTTTGTTCAAATAAAGTTGCCACACCCGCATGGGGCACCACAAGGGGTAAAACTCTGATAGTACCAATATATTGGAAATTTGTTTTTTTAAATCTTCTTCTCCCGAACCATCAATCAGAATCTTCTGATATTTGGTACACAACATCTCTAGGGGGGGCAGATTCAAGTTTGTTCAAATCGAGTCTATGAGTTAATATTTGGGCTCTCTATTGTTTCCCGAAGTTTAACTTAGAGCAATATGAGGAAATTTCTTTAAAAATCAGATCCACCAGTCAGAATCCTTTTATATTTGGTATACAACATCTTTAGGGGGATCAGATTCAAGTTTGTTCAAATCGGGCTCCTGGGTTAATATTTGGGCTCTCTATTGTATCCCAAAGTATAACTTAGTGCAATATGAGGAAATTTCTTTAAAAATCTTCTTCTTCAGATCCACCAGTTTTTATATTTGGTATACATCATCTCTAGGGGGTCAGATTCAAGCTTGTTCAAATCGAGTTCCTGGGTTAATATTTGGGCTCTCTATTGGAGATCAAAGTTTAACTTAGTGCATTGTGCAGAATTTTCTTTTCTTTAAAAATCTTCTTCTTCAGATCCAGTGGTCAGAATCCTTTCATATTTGATATACAACATCTCTAGGGGGGTCTGGTTCAACTTTGTTCAAACTGCATCCCTGGGTTAATACTTAGGCTCTCTATTGGAGTCCAAAGTTTAACTTGGTGCATTATGAAGAATATTCTTTAAAAATCTTCTTCTTCGGATCCACCAGTCAGAATGATTTCATATTTGGTATTCAACATCTTCAGGGGGGTCAGATTGAAGTTTGTTCAAATCAGGCCCCTGGGTTAATATTTGGGCTCTCTATTGGACCCTGAAGTTTAACTTACTGCAATATCAGGAAATGTTTTTAAACATCTTCTTCTTCAGATCCACAGTTCAGAATCTTTTCATATTTGGTATTCAACATCTCTAGGGTAGTCAGATTCAATTTTGTTCTGCTCAAGTCCCTGAGTTAATATTTGGGCTCCCTGTGGGCCTCTGAAGTTTACCTTAGTGCATTCTAGGGGGGTTAGATTGAGATCTGTTCAAATTGAGTCCCTGGGTTAATATTTGGGTTCTCTATTGGAGCCCTAAGTTTAACATAGTGCAATATGAGGAAATTTCTTTAAAAAGTTTCTCCTTCAGATCCACCATGCAGAATCCTTTCATATTTGGTATGCAACATCTCTACGTGGGTTGGATTCAAGTTTGTTCAAATCGAGTCCCTGAGTTAATATTTGGGCTTCCTGTGGGAGTCCGAATTTTAACTTGGTGCAATATGAGGAAATTTCTTCCAAAATTTTCTTCTTCAGGTCCACCCGTCAGAATGCTTTCATATTTGGTATACAACATCTCTAGGGGGGCAGATTCAAGTTTGTTCAAATCGGGTCCCTGGGTTAATACTTGGGCTTTTTGTTGGAGCCCAAATTTTAACTTTTCTTTAAAAATCTTCTTCAGATACACCTGTAGGAATCCTTTCATATTTGATGTACAACATCTCTAGGGAGATCTGATTCAAGTTTGTTCAAAATGTGTCTGTGGGTTAATATTTGGTCTCCCTATGGGGGCCCAAATTTTAACTTGGCGCAATATGATGAAATATCTTTTTAAAACGTTTCTTCTCCGGAATGGTCAATCAGAATGCTTCCATGTTTGTTATACAACATCTCTAAAAGGGAGGGGTAGGGGAGGGGAGGGGGGTAGGAGGGGGGGTTAGATTAAACTTTGTTCAAATTGGGTTCCTGGGTTAATATTGGGGCTCTCTATTGCAGCCCAAAGTTTAATTTAGTGCAATATGAGGAGATTTCTTAAGAAATCTTCAGAGCCACCTGTCAGATTCCTTTCATATTTGGTATATAACATCTTTAGAGGGGGATCAGATTCAAGTTTTTTCAATTCAAGTCCATGGTTTAATATCTGGGCTCTCTGTGGGGTTGGGGGACAGGGAGGGGGCAGTTAGGTTCAAGGTTGTCCAAATTCATTCCTTAGTGATTTACTATAAAATTTTTCTTTCAAACTACAGTGACATAACAACCCTTGGAAGTTTGGCAGTGCTTGTCTACATCTAATAGAATTGGAAGCAGTCAGAAAGACCTATGATAATAATCATCTGACATGGACACTAGAGTTAAGAATAATTTCATGTCTTCCTCTGCGGTGTTGAAGAACCATGATTAACTGAATGTAACCCAAAATATTTCTTCTAACCACTTTGTCAGGTGTGTGAAACAGGCTCCTTGGGGCCTCTTGTTATAAGGTTGAGCCCACCATGTTGTTGTACAGTGATTTAATGTGAAAAACACAAATTAGACTCTGAACTTATGAATAATTGGCATGACAAGTAATTTTAACGTCCTAGTGAGGCAGCGTATTTTGGTATTGTGCACCATCACAATTGGTATTAGTCAAACATGAAAGCTGCTCTGAAGGGAGTAAACTCCTGAGCATGAAGTTTTGACATAGTTGTAATGTATGAATGTATATTACATATTATAAGTGTACTTTTGTATTAAACTATATTCCCAGCTTTCAAACTCAGGAATCTCTATTAATGGAAGATCTAGGTACATTTTTTATATATTTTTTAATGTACCTATATATTTGTGAAATAATTGTAAGGAACACAAGCATGGCTTCAGGTAGTGGATCCTTTGCTTGAAACTTTGCTTGCACTGAGACTTTTTAACCCTTTACCCAACGAATCGCCTGCATCCGCCCACGTAATATGCAAATTCAGCAGCTGGAAAAATATTATATTTCGGAAAATTTCAACAAAACCATATCAAGTGACCCCTCTTTGGAACGAGCTCGTCGAGCTCGTTCCAAAGAGGGGTCACATGATATGGTTTTGTTGAAATATTTTGAAAAAAATTTTAAAAAATGATATTTAAAATAATAAATTTTGAAATCGTCTGCGTTGGGTAAAGGGTTAACTGGTTAAAGGCTAGATTATTTTTGGTAGTCTGAATTTGTTCATCAAACTTTGTTTGTAAAACCTATAAACTATCTTTATTATTATTACGTTACATGTAGAGAAGTGGGGGTTGACGGCTGCAAATAATTTGTATTTTTATTGTAAGAAGGGTACCATTGTAGTGTAATCAGTTCATTCAACACCTTTCAACTTGATGTAATTTTTAATCTGAATCATTGCTTCTTTTGTATAGTTAATTTATTTCTATTATTTTTCATTGTTATGCTCCTGAATATGCTTTTTCAGCAGGCAGAAAGTCAAGGGCTCTGTCCAGCTGTACTTTTGTACAAACATTTTGCATTATAACCCAGGCATCAGATTGTCAGATTTTGATGTCTTTTGGAACAACTGTATGGAATGGAAAAAATATTGATATATTACAGGTTTTGTCCATGCATACAAACCAGAGTTATGGGCCTTGTTACACTTAGATAACTTTCAGGACAAATGTTTTGCATTATAACTCAGTCATTGGTCAGCAGATTTTGATATCCTTTGGTATGGTGAGAGACCAGCATGGGCTTTCACCAGAGCTATGTACCTTGATATACTTACAAAGCTGTCCCTATGAACGTTTTTGCATTATAACTTGAGCATTGGTTGGCGTGTTTTCATGTCCTTTGGTATAGTAATAGACCAGAATGTGGAAAAGGATATTCTCATATTGCAGGTTTTATCCATGCATACTTATGACACTTATGTCCCTTGTTAGACTTATAAAAACTGTTCCTATGACCTTTTTTGCATTGTTGTTTTTTGTCCATGAGAATAATTTTCCACCACTTCTGTGAGAAGCATATATTGTCCTCGGCATTGCAGGAGAGGGAATGTGCACAAAAAGAAAAAATAACTTACTTTTTGTGAAACAGTTGTAAGGGGCACAAGCAAGGTTTCGAGCAGTGGATCATTTGCTTGAAACTTTGCTTGCACTCAGGCTTTTTAACAGAATTTGAGAGATATTGGCTGTGTCAGTGTTTTAGTAACAATTCAATCTCCATGTCCTGCATAAGTTCCAATAAATTTGTCAGTGCATGTATCAAGGTATTATGGTTTATCAGTTTGGGCTTTCCTATATTTTTGTTTTTTTTTATAAAATCAAGTCAACGTAGCTTTAAAGCAGCCATGACTTGATTTACTTATAAAAATGAAAGAAAATCCAAATTGGATGGATGGATAAATGACACCATGCAGCACAAAAAATGAACAAAGAAACAAATGCATCAACTTGTGTAATTTACAAATTGAGCAGTTTATTTTTCAAAAAATTTTGCCAAAATCATATCACGTGACTCCTCATTGGAACAAGCTCATTCCAATAAGGGTGTTATGTGATATGATTTTTTGAAAGAATTGAAAAGATAGTATTTCAAACATTAAATTTTGATAGCCTGTGCATTGTGTAAAGGGTTAAGTTACTTTATCTCTTTCTTTAAAAGATCAGACAAATTGTCCTATATACTAAAAATGCTGTTTAGCTCTTAACCTGCTGAGTAATTTTTTAATATTTTTCATCAAATCTAGTCATGGCTGCTGTGAAGCTGCCATGACTAGATTTGAAGAAAAATTCATGAACATTTGACTCAAGAAATCAATGGTCAAAAGAATCTATACACCTCACAGAGGAAAACTTGGTTGAATATGCTCAAATTTTACTCTTTTTAATGACAAGAGATTTCGTGTCCTGGGCAGGAATATCTGCTGGCGGCATATAAGGAGTTAATTTAAATATGATTATGTGACTAAGAACTGACTGCACTTAATCTAGGGTTTGTAATGAAGTAAATTAAGGTTTGTCAATTTTTGAAAAATGTATCAGACGTTTGCAAAACTTGTGCAAATGATTAGAAGACTAACAAGTTCTCAGTAACTTCACACTATCATCAGCTTATTATCAACCTTGGTCTTGACATTTTATAGCCTTGGGTCAAGTTTAATATAACAGACTTCTAGGTCAAGAAGACTTGTTTGCTCATATTTATGACATTGTTAATAGAATAACATCCACATTAAAGTCACTTCTTTAACTCACCTGCAGAAAACTTGTGATCACCGATACTGTATGTTTATCACCTTTGTCTTGAGTATTGCCATAACCTTGCTCTGTAAAACTTAGTTGAAATGAATGGGGGAGGGGTTGGGCAGGGAGGGTTCTTCAATTCTGTTTGAATCATTGTGGATAAACCACAATTTGAATTGGGCTTTTATTTAGCTCACCTGACTGAAAGTCAGGGTGAGCTTTTCTTATCACTCTTCATCTGTCATCCATCCGTCCTGCGTGAAGGTGGTGTTTTAGCCTCTTTCTCCTAAACCACTGGCCATTAAATTTCATGTAAGTAGTGGTTATATAGGGGCATTTGGGTTTTTCTTCAAATTGGATTTCTGCTCAGATTGTGGAGTGGAGTGGGGCCAAAATGCACAAAATTTTAAAAAATCTTCTTCTCATGAACCAGCCATAGCAGAGACTTGATATTTGGTTTGCAGCTTCCATTTGAGGTATAGACTCAAGTTTGTTCAAGAGAAGTTTGACGGGCAATATTTACCTTTGTTCTGAGAGGGGCAAGAATTTTTGCCCCGCCCAAAATTTCTATTTTCTGAACCCAAAGGCCGATTTGAACCAAATTTAATATGAGGTATTATTGGGTTATAAATACTTGATTTATGCCAAAAAATTTTTTCCTGCAACCCTGTGGGAACCACAGGAGCTTAAAATAGAAAAAATTAAAACGCCCATATCTCCAAAACTGCACGGCACCGTGAATTTTTATTTGGGGTGAAGCTTCCTTAAGACCAACAGAAAGGATTGGTAAAAAAAAATTGCCATCGGTTTTATCATAGGGTACAGTTTCAGGTCTTTGAAAAAGTGCTGAGTCAGCACTTTTTAACACTGTAGGCAATGGGAAAAACATTAAAAATCTTCTTCTCCAGATCCAGCAGGCAGAATCTTTTGATATTTGGTATGCAACATTGTAGGGTGGATCTGATTTAAGTTTGTTCAAATTGGTCCTCTAGGTTCATATTTGGGCTCAGTATAGGGGCCCGTTTTGAACTTAGTGCATTTCAGGCAAATTTCTTAAAAAATCTTTTTCTCCAGATCCAGCAGGCAGAATCTTTTGATATTTGGGATGCAACATTGTGGGGTGGATTTAATTAAAGTTTGTTCAAATTGGCCCCCTGGGTTTATTTTTGGGCTTAGTATAGGAGCCCAATTTGAACTTAGTGCACTTCAGGCAAATTTCTTTAAAAATCTTCTTCTCCAGATCCAGCAGGCAGAATCTTTTGATATTTGGTATGCATCATTGTGGGGTGGATCTGATTCAAGTTTGTTCAAATCGGCTCCCTGAATTCATATTTGGGCTCAGTATAGAAGCCCGAATTCGAACTTAGTGCATTTCAGGCAAATTTCTTTGAAAATCTTCTTTTCAAGATTCAGCAGGCAGAATCTTTTGATATTGGGTATGCACCATGCTTAAGGGGGTGAGATTCAATTTTGTTCAAGCCAAGTCCCTGGGTTCATATTTGGGCTCACTGTGGGAGCCCGAATTATATTTTAGTCAATATGAGGAATTTTTTTTTAAAAATCTTCTTCTTCAGATTCAGCAGTCGGAATGTTTTGATATTTGGCATGCAGCAACCTTAGGGGGCTGAGATTCAAGTTTGTTCAAGCCAAGTCCCTTGGTTCATATTTGGGCTCACTATCGGAGTCCGAATGACAACTTAGTTCAAAATTAGGAATTTTCTTTAAAAATCTTCTTCAGATCCAGCAGGCAGATGAATGCTTTTGATATTTTTTATGCAGCATCCTCAGGAGGGTAAGATTCAAGTTTGTTCAAGCCATGTCAAGAGGTCCATATTTAGCCTCATTGTGGGATCTCGAATTGTAACTTAGTTCAAAATGAGGAATTTTCTTTAAAAATCTTCTTCTTCAGATCCAGCAGTCGGAATGTTTTGATATTTGGTTTGCAGCATCCTTAGGGGGTGAGATTTAAGTTTGTTAAAGCCAAGTCCCTGGGTTCATATATGGGCTCCCTGTGGGAGCCCAAATTATAACTTAGTTCAATATGAGGAATATTCTTTAAAAATCCTTTTTTTAAATCCACTGGTCAGAATCTTTGGATATTTGGTATAGCTTTTCTTAGGAGGAGCAGATGGAATTTGTTGAAATCAATTCTCTGGGTTGATATTTAGGCTACCATGTCAGGTGAGCGCCCTCAGGCCCCCTTGGGCCTCTTGTTTATGGGGTGGAGCAGGTTTATTACACACACAGAACATAATGCTGCCTGAATGCATTAGTCAATATAGTGTCAGCAAACAAAGGATAGAACGACAGGCATAGCATGAGTATATTGACATGAGTGTTTATTACATGCCCCTATAACATAGAATCCATTAATTTAAAAAATTCAAATATCACACACAGACATTTTCAAACTTTAAAACTCTTTGATGTTTATTGACGGAAACGTTGAATTTCTTGGCTGTCATTGCAGCTTCCGAATTTATCTTGGTTAGAATGGATAGTTTCAATTGGCCGATTACAAAAGTAGGCAGAGTTTAGTTCTTTTGGTGAATCCATGACATCAGGATGAAAAATAGCCGTTGAACGGATATCCATATGGAATGCTTGTTCATTTGTAAATATGGAACTGGAGGAAAGGTAATAGGCGTGTAAAAAATTATTTTATCTTATGATAAATATGTATCAAGTTTGAAAACAGGTTCAGTAGAACCCTCTTAATTGAAGAGTCAGATTAGTCGCTTTGCCAGTGAAAATTATTCAGTTAACAGGAGAATTCAGTTAACAGAGATTTGTTCACTTCTCTGTATTCTGGAGATGAACTGAGCATTTATTCTATTGCATCTTGTTTGACAGAACTCATGATCACAGAGCTCTGTCAAACAAGATATAATAAATTAAATGCCTGTAGTGGATGTTTTGAGGCCATATGGGTCTATTAATAAGGAGAATTCAGTGATTATCAGGGTAATTTCTCGACACATTACAGTTTTTTTTATTTAATTAACAGGAGTTGACTCTATAATCCATAAGAGGTCCAATTTGTACAGAAGGTATAGTGAACAGTTTGGTGTTTGAAAGTTATATACAATTAACAGGGTTACTTAATTAAGAGGTATCCAAATAAGTGGGCTGCACTGTATTAAGCCCCTCATGGAAATACATTTGTCATCCTCACTCATGAGATAATTGTTGATATTTAACCCTTAAAGGCCTATTTCCGACTTTTATGACCTCAGAACAGGTGCACTTAACATGCCAACATGAGAAGGTCCTGTTGACAACAGACAAATTGGGTAGGCAGTGGTTTCTAGTCAAGTCTTGGCTGCCTGTTAAGGTAGCCAAAACTTGACTAGAAATCACTGGTAAGCCATTCGATGTATAGAGGCTGTGGGCTTGTGGGAATTCAGGACACTTGTCCAGGCCCTTGAGGGTTAAGCCAAAACACATAAGACCGAATAAAAAAAGGTGTTTGGTTCTCAGGGATTGCCGCATTGAAAAATATTGCTGCTTTGCTCCTTTTTTAGGGTAGTCAATAAAAAACTCTCTTCCATTCTCCGCGTCCATCATAAATGCTATTCCAGTAAAATGCATTCATTGAACAGATAGAGCTATCCCGGTTACGAAACGAATTCACTGAACAGATAGAGTTATCCTGGTTATGGGACAAAATAATGGGAATGACCTTTTTTATTTCTATAACATTGACGAGCATCGCCATTGTGGTAGTTCCGGACAATACATGATAGACACTCTAACTGTACTCCGAAAAATCACGAGGGATAACGCGACCGGGATGTTTCGTCCCCAAACCAGTTACTATCGGCATCTATATAGAAGCACTGTATGATCCATTTCTGGCATGTTGGCAGTGGGATAGAGAAGTTAGATTTTTTTCTAGTGCTGCTTTGAAGGAATCACTAGTCCATCCAAGTGTTATCACTGAAGCCCCAACTTGTTCCAATCACATGTTGTTCTCACGAATACAGAGGTGGTAGTGCGGTCCATCTGGGTACAAAACATCCAGGCACAAAACGTCCTGGGCACAAACGTCCAAAAACTTTCCCTCTACTACCACTCTCACCTTTCCGTTATTAGTAGAAAGGTTGACATCCATTTTGTGTTGGGGGCCTTAGACTGAACTCCCAGGATGATTCTCCCAGTACATTTAGTCCCAACATCAAAGCCAGGACATTTCGTCCCAAATATCAGGATTATTCGTCCCAAAGTAAATTCTGTATATGGCATAGTTTTTAAATCAGCCCTCTGTTGTTTAGTGTGTGATGCAATGCCCTGGACGAATCATCCCACTTGGAAAATCGACATGGAACGAATCATCCTGAGACAAGCATAATATTGTCTGGAACCGAAATTGAGTACACCCATGATGGCGATGCTTGTCAATATATCATTGTTCGCAACAAAAAATTATAAATCCATGTGCGTGGTTTCTTGGGCTGTTATTGCTATCCCAAATGACTTTACCATAGAAATGTTAATAAATAAAGTAAAAGCTGATAACTGGTCCATTATTCCATGTGAATTTCATGATTTTTTGCAGTTTCATATGTCCTTTGTTACTGTTTTGCCTGCCCATTTGTGGAGTTACATGCACTTCAAGCTTTGCTAATCATTTGAGGTTTCAAATTGAAATATAAAGCACCTTGGTATAATATAGTAATACCGGTTTAAAAATAAACATCCTGCCTTCCTTGTGGTGAAAATTGAAGAAAGAAAATAAAAATAAAAAACTGCCTCCCTCCTCAGTTTTGAAAAAAAAATTCCTGAGAACCATGCACCTTTTTTATTTGGCCTAAGATTCTCTTTTTATTATGGATACATAAATTTTTTTAACCTATCCGGTACAGTGGATACCTGTTTAAGGCTAAACAAAAAAACTACATTTGGTTCACAGGCAATTAATTTTTCAAATCAATGAGTGAGGGAGGCTTTTATTTTTATTAGCTCAACTTTGACGAAGTCAAATTTGAGCTATTGTCATGGCCCGCCGTCCGTCCATCTGTCCGTCCGTCCGTCTGTCTGTCTGGCCGTCTGTCCATCTGTCCGTATGTCAACAATTGGCTATGGCTCGGGCTAGAGGTCGTATTTATGAACCGATCTTTACGAAACTTCTTGTGTACCTTTGTTATGACCCTGGGACGGGAACAAGTGTTTTTAGGTGTGGTCCAAAATTCAAGATGGCTGCCAGCGGCCATTTTGTACCGATGATGCAAAAATCAGTTTTTTGAACAGAACTTCTGTATGAAAGTTCTGATTTGAATAAAGTTTTGTATAAATGTTTAGTACCATGGAATACACCACATATAATACGGGGTTTTTTCTCGTGCGTAAATTATGCAAATTAGACTGACTTTGATTTATTTAGTGTTACTTTCAGAGCTGGAAGTGCCAAGCTGCTATGGCTCGGGCTAGAGGCCGTATTTATGAACTGATCTTTACGAAACTTCTTGGGTACCTTTGTTATGACCGTGGGACGAGAACGAGTGTTTTTGGGTGCGGTCCGAAATTCAAGATGGCTGCCAGCCGCCATTTTGTACCGATGATGCAGAAATCTGTTTTTTGTACAGAACTTCCATATGAAAGCTCTGATTTGAATAATTTTTTGTATGAATGTTTAGTACCATGGGATACATCACATATAATACAGGTTTTTTTCTCGTGCGTAAATTGTGCAAATTAGACTAATTTTGATGTTTTTGGTGTTACTTTCAGCACTGTAAGTGCAAATGCCAATACGGCTCGGGCTAGAGGCCGTATTTATGAACCGATCTTTACGAAACTTCTTGGGTACCTTTGGTATCTCCGTGGGACGAGAACGAGTGTTTTGGGGTCCGGTCCGAAATTCAAGATGGCCGATGGCAGCCATTTTGTACAAAATTAGGTGCAATCAGATTTTTGCACAGAACTTCCATATGAAAGTGCTGATTTGAATAATTTTTTGTGTGAATGTTTAGTACCATGGGATACATCACATATAATACGGGTTTTTTTCTCGTGGAGAAATTATGCAAATTAGATGAACTTTGCTTTTTTCAGTGCGACTTACACACAGTAAGTACACATGTCAATATGGCTCAGACTAGAGTCTGTATTTATGAACTCATCTTCACGAAATGTCTTGGGTACCTTTGTTATCACCTTGGGACGAGAACGAGTGTTTCTGGTTACGGTCTAAAATTCAAGATGGCTGCCAGTGGCCATTTTGTATCGAAATTAGGTCTAATCAGTTTCTTGTACACAACTTCTATACAGCTCAGACTAGAGGCCATATTTATGAACCAATCTTTACGAAACTTCTTGGGTACCTTTGTTATCACCGTGGGATGAGAGCGAGTGTTTTTGGGTGTGGTCCGAAATTCAAGATGGCCACCAGCAGCCATTTTGTACCAAAATTAGTGCAATCAGTCTTTTGTACAGAACTTCTGTATGAAAGTTCTGATTTGAATAAATTTTTGTATGAATGTTTAGTAAAATGGAATACATCACATATTGTAAGGGGTTTTTTTTTCATGCAGAAATTATGCAAATTAGATGAACTTTGATTTATTCAGTGCTACTTACACAATGTGAGCACACATGTCAATACGGCTCAGGGTAGAGGCTGTATTTATGAACCGATCTTCACAAAACTTCTTGGGTACCTTTGTTATCACCTTGGGATGAGAATGAGTGTTTCTGGGTACTGTCCAAAATTCAAGATGGCTACCAGTGGCCATTTTGTACCAAAATTAGGTCCAATCAGTTTTTTGTCACAAGTTCTATACAGCTCGTATTTATGAATTGATCTTCACAAAACTTCTTGGGTACCTTTGTTTTCACCTTGGGACAGGAACAAGTGTGTTTTGGGATGCCTTTGTTATCACTGTGCTATGAGAACAACTATTTTGGGGTTCAGTCAGACCCACTCTGGAACTCAAAGTTTTCTTTTCTAGTTTAGCATCTGTCTGTTACCCACCTTTACAATACTTTACCTTTTCCATTTGTTACAGGCAACGGTCAGTATTTATGTACAGACCGTTACAATACTTTATATGTACCTTTGTTATCAGGTCATTACCTAGATGTTTGTCATTGCTGTGTCACATACTACATATGCATGTCTTTGTCTTAACAAGTTGAGCTACAGTGTCATTGACACTTTCATTTTTTGTCTGTTATTTTTATGTGCCTTTTTCCAGAAATAAATACTAATTATTTTCTGCAGAAGAGGGCAAACTGAATGTTTGAAGAACAAATATGAATAGACACTGTATTTTAATCATGCTGTGTAGCAAAAACTTAATCATAAATATACCTGAATTAAAAAAGGTAAAATTTGAAGGTCTCACGATTTCATAGTAATACTGGAAGTTGCTACAAGCCAATAAAATGTTTGACACAGTGGTTTAATTTAAATGAAGCATTGCCTTTGGATCAAACCCCATTTTTTAGCCTTAATTGAATACCCACTTTGCCACTGAAAATTATTCAGTTGAGAGGAATATTCAATTAACAGGGATTTGGTCGATTTTCTGTGTTCTAGTGATGAAGTGAACATTTATTCCATTATATCTTGTTTGACAGAGCACACAGGGCTCTGTCAAACAAGATAAAATAGATTAAATGCTGTATTTGATGTACTTAATAGGTCTATAAACAAGGGGAATTTGGTGATTGTCAGAGTGATATCACAACATATTACATGACTTTTTGACTGCAAGAAGCAGCTCTATATGTGACAAAGTCTGTCTATCTGTCAGTCTCACTGCTGAGTAATGGATTCCCTCCCACCTAGGAGTTAAAGGGTTTACAACTTGAACATTTCTTTGCTTATTTGCAGTTGAGCATATAATAAATTATTTTACCTTACAATAAATATGTATGAATGCAAAATACAGATATTTTCTATGTTTTTCTGAGGGAGATGATACAAATTCTGTATCCTGCAATTCCAGTGAACAAGCATGTTGTTACTTACAGTTTATTTCTATTTCTATTTATAGAATATCACAAGCTTTTGAGAGGTGTTTACGGCTGTATACATTTCTATATTTAAAAAAAACAAAAAAAACAACATCTGTCCCAAAAGGATAATTAAGAAATTATGAAACCACATAACTTTTATGTTTCTGCATCTGAATCGGTGAAACCTTTCAAGTTGAAAAAACCTGCAACTTACAGCACCTAATATTTGCAGAATGTTGAACAAACCTGCTCATTAATTTTATACAGGGACATTGCTAAGGGGGGTTTGGGGGTGACTCCCCCCTCCACCAATAATTTTTCCAGGTGGGACATTTTCTTCAGAGATGGCATCTAAGATATCAATTCTTCCTTACTTGCAATCATGTACTGTTTTAACCCTTTACCCAATGCAAACGATACCAAAATTTATTATTTTAAATATAATTTTTTAAAATTTAAAAAAAAATTTCAACAAAACCATATCATGTGACCCCTCATTGGAACGAGCTCAATGAGCTCGTTCCAATGAGGTGTCACATGATATGGTTTTGTTGAAATATTTTGAAAAATTTAATTTTTTCATCTGCTCAATTTGCATATTACGCAGGCGGATGTGGGCGATTCGTTAGGTAAAGGGTTAACTCCTAGCACTCTGATAGTATTTCAAAGTTTTCATCATTGACTCCATATTATATCTTCTTTGACAGAGCTCAAACATTGTGGAAAAAAATTACTGCTGAAAACTTTGGTAATTTGACATCAGAGTGCAGAAGGTTAAAAGACTAGATTTGATGATATAGTTGGAATATTAGTCTGTCAGTTCTTGAGCCATCACAGGTTGGACAAATCAGTTTTACGACACCTCAGTCGGTCATCTTTGCAATGCCCCTGGGTTTATCCATGAATTTGGAAAGTTCAAGGCAGCTGTTTAGTATTTCCACTAAAACACCCAGCATTTTGTGAATGTGAAAATGAAATCTGAAATGAAAATGCTAGGTAATCAAGTTATTGACATATATATTTGATAATTGTAAGATAAATCTTTCATCACTATTATCCTTTTTGTTCAAATGAATGATGTCTCCTTGGTTAGCACATTGGATTACAGATTGAAAAGTTGATGATATGATCCTCCTCCACGCATCATCTGCATTGTGTCTTTGGGTAAGATATGAAATTCCGAAGGACCAAGTTGTGAGAATGGTAGCCCTGTGTACTGTAGCATACAGCACATCAACAGTAATCTTGCTTTCAACCAATGCAAACCTAGCTTTTGCTGGGATAGTATTTTGGAGAATCTGACAGTGACTTACTGTTGCTTGGTGGTTTTCTTGAGTTACTTTTGCTTCCTCCACTCTTAACTCCTTTCATGCTGCTGGCTTGTACTCTAGTCCAGAACCGATTTCTCTTGCTACTGAAATAAGTACAATTTGGGCTCAACTGTTTATCAAATCTGACACTGTGTGACCCAGGCTGTTGAAAGTGTTTCAGACCCCTATGAACAGGGGGGGGGGGGGGGGGGGGAGGGGGGGGGGGGGACGGTTCCAAGGATGCTATTTTCTTTTTGTAAGCAGAGGGTTTATTGTTGGCCTTATTGACTACAGCCCCATAACAGATAATGCACCAGTTTGAATAGATATGATTGTTTACTGTTAAATATCACTGATGCTTGACAGTTTTAGTTATTGAGTTACATGGCTATTTTTAAAGTGAAAATTCTATTAGAATGCTAATGAAATGGGACTCTAACTTTTATGTACCTTTGAAATAACATACATGTGAAGTATACAGATGGGTATGATTAACTCTTTGATCTCAACAGCCTCTGTTATAGTGCTGGTATACTAATACTGAAATTGAGTCTAAATAAATTAGGGCTGTCGCGACTATCATTTTTTGTAATCGACTAATCTTGACCAGTAATCGACGGTTAGTCGATTAATAGTCGCTTCCCATGATTTTTTAGCAAATCATTCTTCTGTTCGTAAAACTCTGTTCCGGATATGAATGTTAACTTTGGTTGGATATTTAAAGTTATTCACCTTCATTGATCATTCACCTCACAAAACAATGCAATTTAGCCCCGACGTGTAGTAGATGTGTACCACCTTGAAAATGAACGACGATCGACTAAAAATAAAAAACGTCGACTACTTCAATAGTCGACGGTTAGTCGACTAATTGAATAATCGCGACAGCCCTAAAATAAATTTTCTACTCACATTTTGCTTAGGATCACTCCTATCCATCTACATATTTGAAACATAAAAGGTCAAATGTGTATAGTTTTAAGTTTGTTTATTTCTTCATTAGGGTTTAAAGGGACTTTCAACAGCTTGGATCATATCATGTTGGACAATTTTACAGGTGGAGGGAGTCAGAGTACCCAGAGAGAACCACAGAGCAATCTTAGTAACTTTTGTGCTCTTTAACTGGTTGAGGGCTAGATTATTTTTTTGTGGTCTGAATTTGTTATTCAAAATTTGTTCTATTACAAATTATTGGAGAGTGCCCACAGGCACTCTCCAGTAATTTGTAATAGAACAAATTTATTTTAACAAAATGTTATTTGCGTTTGACTGAATATGAAACATGAGCAAGGAAAACATTGACTTTTGCTTTGGTACCCTCATTTTTTTAAAGCCCTGATAGTGGCTTCTAGCACTCAACCAGCTAATATACCATCCTGGCACAAGCAGTTAGCACTGGTTGACGGTAAGTGTTACGTTGACATGTTGTTCATCTATTGTCGACGTGCTGTATTGCCCACAGCTCACTTGCCTTCAACCAATGCTAACTCTGCTTGTGCCAGGGTGATAAATTAGAGAGTGTGACAGTTACTTTGCTTTGCTGAGTGCTTTTCTTTGGGTACTCTGGCATCTTCTACCAGTAAATTGGTAGAACTTGATATGACCCAGACAGTTAAAAGTGTCATCACTCCCCAATAAATAAACATATAAATAATGTACACATTTTCCTGTCATGTACAAATTATGTGGATGAATATGGGATGATCCTCAGCAGAATGTGAGTAGTGTATGTCAATTTATAATTCTACTACCCCTGGAACCCTGTGAAGTGAAGTGGTGTTGGTTTACTGGTAAAATAGAGCACAATGTTTGGAGATGAAGTCCTCTAAAATGGGCAACATGGCTATAAATGTTTGACTAAACTTGACTTTATTTCCATGTCATGATCAGCCACTGTGCAGAAATATGTGACCTCGAACACCAATAAATAAATAAATAAATAAATAAATAACCCTTAGAGGCCTGAAGATTTTATACACTTTTGCTACGATTGACAGTCTACATCCTGTCACTGGCTTTGAAGTTGTTTCTTGGCAAGTCTTGGCTGCCCATATACATGTAGGCAACCAAGACTTGCCAAGAAACAACTGACAGGTACCTGCAAGTGTAATTACCAAAAGACTCCATGTTGAAAGTGACAAAAGTTGAATTGGGCCATTAAGGATTGAAGACATTGATGATTTTTTCTCAACAAGGTGGGTTTTTGCTCTGAAAATTTTGATTAGCATTTTATTCTACCTGAGGTAAAATAGCAGGGCTTATATTTCGATGAGAATCTGAAAATGCATTCGCGCAAAGATTCCTGTAACTTTTAAGCCAGTGAGAATCCATGTAGATTCTCATTTTACCTGTGCTAGGATTTGTGTGAAAAGAGTCGAGTCAATTTAACCCTTTACCTAACATAGCAGCAAGCAAATTAACCCATTACAACATGGTCTGAAATATTCTGACTCTTTGTCAGTACAATTGTTCAAATATGGCCAGTTCCAATGGCATCCATATTTGTAAGGTTTTATTGATATATACTGTTTATTTTTTTTAAAAATCATCAAATTCAGTTTGTGTTTTAAAAATTAAAAAGCTGTTTGTGTAAAGGTCTGACATGTTTTAGCAGTATTCAACAGGTGTTCAACCAGGGTGGCCTAATGGGATCCTGGTACACTCATAGCAGGTATGGATTCACACAACCATTTCTGCGAGAATCCAAATGGATTCTCCCAAATTTAGATGAAATATAAGCCCTGAATAGATTATCCAGTCTCAAGAGCTGATTTGGAACTTTTAAAAGGAAGCCAAGCTCAAAACACTATCAAACAAAGCCACTTCAAATCTGGCCAAGTTTCTTTTCCATGGTTTGATGATAAATTTTTAACTTGACATAGTCAAGATAAGCTATTGCCATCACGCATGCGGAAGTCTGTTAGTCTGTGAGTCTGTTCACATTTTTCTTTAGCAATGGGCTACACCCCGCAGTTCTTGTCTGATCGTCACAAAATTTCATATGCAGGTTTGGGGTCATATCTAGATGTGAACGTCCCCTTTTGGTCGTGATTGGGCAACCGGTATGACTGC
Source organism: Pictodentalium vernedei (assembly GCA_031216915.1). Lineage (NCBI taxonomy): Eukaryota > Metazoa > Mollusca > Scaphopoda > Dentaliida > Dentaliidae > Pictodentalium > Pictodentalium vernedei. The sequence goes on along the minus strand of CM062292.1, from coordinate 354,978,875 downwards.
CCGAGCCCAAAACCTGAAAACCATTAGCACAGTCTACAGGTCGTATTTATGAAGGGATTTCATTGTAACTTGATAGGATGCCTCTGTATAATGCCTAGATGAGAACGTCCCCTTTTGGGCATGATCCGTCAACCGTGATGGCTGCCCAAGCCCGAAACCCAAAAACTTTTAGCACAGTCTGCAGGTCATGTTTAATATGGTGGGATTTCATTGTAACTTGGTAGGATGACTCCTTATGATGTCTAGATGAGAATTTCCCCATTTGGGCATGATCTGCCAACCGTGACAACTGCCCGAGCCCAAAACCTGAAAACCTTTAGTACAGTCTACAGGTCATATTTATTGAGGAATTTCATTGTAACTTGGTGGGTTGACTTCATATATTGTCTGGATGAAAAGGTCCCCTTTTGGACGTGATTGGGCAACTGTGACGGCAACAGGGACCGAAGCCTGAAAACCTTTAGCACAGTCTAGAGGTCATATTTATGAAGGGATTTAATTGTAACTTGGTAGGATGACTCCAAATTATGTCTAGATGAGAACATCCCATTTTGATCGCGATCATTCAGCCTTGATGGGTGCCATGCCCAAAAACCTTCAGCATAGGCAAAAGGTCATATTTATGGAAGGATTTCATTGTAACCTGTTAGGTTGACTCCATATAATGCCTAGATGATGACATCCCCTTTTGGTCGCGATTGGTCAACAGTGATGGCTACAGGTGCCCGAAGCCCGAAAACCTTGAGCACAGTCTACAGGTCATATTTTTGAAGAGATTTCATTGTAACTTCGTAGGATCACTCCAGATGATGCTCAGATGAGATTGTCCCCTTTGGTTGCGATCATTCAACCAAGAGGGCTACCCGAGCTCGAAGCCCGAAAACCTTTAGTACAGTCTACAGGTCATATTTATGAAGGGATTCCATTGTAACTTGGTAGGTTGACTTCATATAATGTCTAGATGAGACCGTCCTCTTTTGGACACGATTGAGCAACTGTGACGGCTACAGGAGCCCAAAGCCCGAAAACCTTTAGAACATTCTACAGGTCATTATTATGAAGGGATTTCATTGTAGCTTGGTAGGATGACTCCAAATAATGTCTAGATAAGAACGTCCCCTTTTGGTCGTGATCATTCAGCCTTTATGGCTGCCCGAGCCCAAAGACCGTTAGCATAGTCTATAGGTCATATTTATGGAAGGATTTCATTGTAACCTGTTAGGTTGACTCCATATAATGCCTAGATGATGACATCCCCTTTTGGTCGTGATTGGCCAACTGTGATGGCTACAGGTGCCTGAAGCCCGAAAATCTTGAGCACCATCTACAGGTCATATTTATGAAGGGATTTCATTGTAACTTCATAGGATCACTCCAGATGACGCCCAGATGAGAATGTCCCTTTTTGGTTGCGATTATTCAACCATTATGGTTGCCCGAGCCCGAAGCCCGAATACCTTTAGCACAGTCTACAGGTCATATTTATGAAAGGATTTCATTGTAACTTGGTAGGTTGACTTCATATAATGTCTAGATGAGAACGTCACCTTTTGGACACGATTGGGCAACTGTGACGGCTACAGGGGCCCGAAGCCCGTAAACCTTTAGAACAGTCTACTGGTCATAATTATGAAGGGATTTCATTGTAGCTTGGTAGGATGACTCCAAATAATGTCTAGATGAGAACGTCCCCTTTTGGTCGCGATCATTTAGCCTTGATGGCTGCCCGAGCCCAAGACCCAAAAACATTTAGCATAGTCTATAGGTCATATTTATGGAAGGATTTCATTGTAACCTATTAGTTTGACTCCATATAATGCCTAGATGATGACATCCCCATTTGGTCGTGATTGGTCAACTGTGACGGCTTCAGGGGCCCGAAGCCCAAAAACCTTGAGCACAGTCTACAGGTCATATTTATGAAGGAATTTCATTGTAACTTCGTAGGAGCAATCCAGATGATGCCCAGATGAGAATGTCCCCTTTTGGTAGCGATCATTCAACCATGATGGCTGCCCGAGCCCAAAGCCCAAAAACCTTTAGTACAGTCTACAGGTCATATTTATGAAGGGATTTCATTTTAACTTGGTAGGTTGACTTCATATAATGTCTAGATGAGAACGTCTCCTTTGGACGCAATTGGGCAACTGGCAGCTACAGGGGCCTGAAGCCCAAAAACCTTTAGCACAGTCTACAGGCCATATTTATGAAGGGATTTCAATGTAACTTGATAGGATGACTCATTTTGGAATAATTTCACTGTAACTTGTAATTTTCGTTAATATACGTTAACTGTGAGGGCCACATACATTAACTGTGAGGTCATATTAACCCACCCCTCAGCTCTTTAGTACAGTGTACACCTCATATTATTTTTATAAAAAATGTAGCATACAGGGACCAGAAATGAACATATTCCCAATTATCACAGTTCTTGTCTTATTTCATAATCCTTTCATAAACATTGAACATTATCCTTTTCATCAAATACAACACACAAGTTAAGCTACAGTGTCATTGACACGTTCATTTAACTCCTTTTGCCCTCAATGCCTTGATGGACTGACATGACATTACATCTTGTCTTTTTGAGGCTAACAATGTTATGACTCACTGGCTTATCATATGGGTCAGTGTAGCAGAGAGCTATGGGCCTCCACCCCTAAGGGGCTTCATCAGTGGGGTCCTATTGACTCATTGTATTTTTATGATCGTTAATCTGTTGATACTCAGTGAGTGTAACTGTCTGTCAATAAATAATTATAAATTGTTTGTGTATTCAATTATCACACTGTCCAACAATTAACTGCCAATTTGTGACCACTGTGATTAACCATAAATTTGCATATCAAAATCCAATCCCTGAGGGAACCCAGGGATGTGAATCAGTACTTGTTTACTGCGGTTAACAAGTTCTGTTTTACTGGTAAAGTAGGGCCTAGTAACCAATGCCTGGGGTGGATTCAGACATGTTAACTCTCCCAGAATGCCTGGGAAAATCCCAGAATTTCAGTGTAGTTCCCGGCCTCCCGGACGGGAATCAGTTTGGGACGAAAAATTCCGGAAAACAACAGTCAAATATATTGTTCCCGTTGTAACTTATGAAAAACGTTCGGAGTCAAATCACATGCATTTCAAACTCTGGTAAAAACTCACGAAGCAGTAAAATATGGATTTAAGTTAAATTTATTTAAGAAAAGGGTATTTTATGATATATATTTCAAATGTGTTCATGTTTATTTCTCGGTTTTTTCTTCGGAGATTCGTGATCAATGTGCAAGTGTTGAAGTGAAAATAGGTGACTTACTTTCAAAAAATTGAAAACTTCACCTTCATTTAAATGCAGTTTTTGGAAATTAAAATATATGAAAAGGAATTAAATAATGTATATTTATTTATTCCTTCATAGAATAGCTTTAATTCTCATCCCTTTTCCAAAATCAAAACATAAACCAACAACTATTTGGCACAGTTTAAAAGTAGGTTAAAGTCGCTTAGGATGCCGAAAAATTATGACTGCATATTTAAACACAATGGACTTATTTTCTAACACTACATTTATTCTGTTGTGCTGACTACAGAACTGTTAACTGTTGGCCATCTGTACCCAGAAAATTTTGAATGGAATTAAAAAAAAAAAATGGTTCAATGATGAAAAGAAAAGTTTTATGTGGGGCACAAACGTCCCACATGCATGAAGTTTGATAAAGATACTTTCTAAGTACTTATGTTCTTGAAGTAACTGAACATTAGCACATCTTTTCCTGTTAACATTTCCAGACTTGGGAAATTATTAGGTAAGTAGACTTTGATAAGAGCAAACCACAGGTGGAGGTGCTCTGTGGGACAGGGTGGGTGGGTGGTGGTGGAGATGGGGGGAGGGGGGGGCTCATGAAGAAGAAGATCCTGGGGGGGGGGGAGGTCATATCAACAGTTATTTTATGATTTTTTAACATGGCATAAATGCATCAGCAAAGTTGACAACTAGTTCTGGATATAACCTGGTGTTAATAGTGGTCCATGAGCTGAAAATTCACAAGTTTTTTCTTTTATTTTGTCCCCGCCCGAACTTTTCCCTGAAATCCATCCCATTTCCCTGAAAATCACCCTCAGGTTCCCTAAAAAATTATTCTGGAGGTTAACATGTCTGGGTGGATTTGCTCTAAAATGGGCAACAGGAGTATAAACAATTGGGTGGACTAGGCTTTATCTCCATGTTACATTCATGATTAGCCATTGTACAGAGATATGTGACCTTGACCACCAATAAATAAATAAATAAATAAATAAATAAATACTAAAGCCAAAATAATGGAATTTCAATCTGCGAAGTATTTTAATGCAAATGAGCTCAATAAGTTTGTTCCAGTGAGGGATCATAAATTATGTTTTTGAAGAAAAAATAGAAATTTTTATCTTGAAACAAAAACAATAAACAACAAGCATCATAAATGGTTAAAATGTCATTCATTTATATTTTCTAATTTTGTTTAATTATGCGTACTGAAGAATCTGTTGCTTTCCAAATTTCTCGTAAAGTCACATATTTTTTAGAAAGAATGTCATCAAACAAAAGGAAAAGTAGACTTCTGTTTAAATTTTCAGTTGAATTAACAGTTTTCTTTACTGCAGTCACCTCTAGCACCTTTCACAAGACCATACTGGGTTAAACCTGTAACAAACAAATAGCCGGATACACTTGTGTAAGATACAAATTGAGCAGTTGGAAAATAAGAAAAAATTAACAAAACCATATCTTGTGACCCCTCATTGGAATGAGCTCATTACAGGGTTTTGTTAGATTTTGTGAAAAATGTTTAAAAAAAAAGAAAATTAAAATAATAAATTTGATATTTCGTGCATTGGGTAAAGAGTTAATTTTAGTGTTGAAAATGTTCATCAGAATAAACCAATGAAATGAAATTATGGGAGAGTAGGGAAACTCCCGTTCATCTGGTATTGATTCATTTCAATCAATGATCTCATTTTCTTCATAAACAACAATGGATTTATGTCGCATATATGTATTGTTACAGAAGACATTGATTTTTTTTGTTGCCATTTTTCATTTCCGCTATCTTCGTTGTTGACTCATGCACTATCACACCTGTGGTTATGTGCTTTCTCCTTTATGTACATTCATGTAGAGGAGGTAATTGATTGAAACAGTCATGTTGCTGCTGGAATTTTTCAAGTGATGTACAGGGTCTGGTATGGACCATTTCCCAATGCAATTTAGTCCACTTTTCTCACAGCCGCCAGTATTAATTCTCAACCCTCCAGCATAAAAATGAAAATTAATTCCCAAAGGTCTGACAATGTTTGTGAAATTCTTCTCCCCTACAATATGTAGGTTTGGAGTCCTGGCAATGATTTCCTGTTTTCACCCTGGCAGTGGTTTCTAATTAAGTCTTGGCTGCCTATATTGCCAGCCAAGACTTAAGTAGAAACCTTTGCCCAGGGTAATTGTGTCTTTGTCTTGAAGACTTTCTTAATCCTTAGGTCCCCATACCACCACAAATTCTCCCTGTTATAATGCTCTGAAAATGTTGTTCTAAGTGTATTTTTGCCTTGAGAACTCCACCAATAGGATGCATTTATCTTGTGTTTTCATCATTGTTGGCTGCTTGTAAGTTATTTGCAGCTATGTAAACGTATATATGGTAGTTATTTATTTATTTATTGAGGTTTACTGACACTTTTGACAGCCAGGGTCACCTCATATTGGACAGTCTTACGGGTGGAGGAAGCCAGAGTACCTGGAGAGAACCACCAAGCAACCTGCGAGCTACTGTCAGACTCCCCAGCTTACACTACCTCCACTCAAGCAGGGTTAGCATTGGTTCAACTCAAGTGCACCATTGACGTGCAGTATGCCTTAGTACACAATGCACCATTCCCTTATGTGGACAATTGGGATTAAGTGTCTTGCCCAAGGACACAATGCGGTTGCTGCAGGTGGGATTCGACCTCTTGGCCTGCAGCCTGCATCTCTACCTACTGAGCCACCACTCACCCCATATATGGTAGTAATTAATTAATGTAAAATTAATCTGAGATCTTAAGGGTTAAGAACTCCATCTAGAAGCACCTTTTCTGGGGTAAACTTATGGCAGACAGTCATCAAGGACAGTAACTACAAGAATGTGAACAAGTAAAGTAATGAGTAACTTTTAAATTTTTTTTCAAACTTCCCAATTTCTGCCCAGTGATGGTAAGTTTCCCTTTTAAATTACAGAGGCCTATGTAAAGTCCCATTGCCAAAGTACTCAAGAAAATTTGTGGCCTGAAATGAGCAATAGGGAAATAACTAGGTCTGTTTAAATCCATCATTTTGACTTATCCTATACCTACATTGTCCATATTCCTCTCTGGGAACCCGGAAAAGGAGAGCTGTGCTTATATACCGTTGTAAACAAGTTCTGTTTTATGGGTAAAATAAGATGCGGTAAACAATGCCTTTGATGGAAGTCCTCCAAAGTGTGCAACATGTGTACAGACAATTGTCTAAAATTAACTTTATTGAAACAGTTTTGTTCCAGAAATGAGCAACAGAGAAATAGTAGGATCTATTCAACTCCATTGCCCTGACTTACATATACCCTGTTGATATATATTTTCCTGTGGGAACCCCAGGAAAGAGAGCCCAAGATAAAATAGATGAAAGTTATCAAAACCCTGAAGTCCTCTGATTAATTTGACATTAATAACTAAAGTACAAGTCAAAATAAGTTGTAGCATAACCACAATAAATTAAGTACACTGCTGCTCTTGCACTGATAAGATCAGAACCAGACATCATATTCTGGAAAGCTCTCAGTGAGAGCTTTCCAGAAAATGATCTCAACTTCTGATCTTATCAGCATAGGAAGAGGAAGATACCTAGTTTACAGTGGTTAACCTAGAACTTATTTTGACTTGTACTGTGTACCATATATACATTTACATAGCTGAAGGGGGCGTGGTGGCTCAGTAGGTAGAAGTGCAGACTGCAAGCTGAGAGGTCCTCGGTTCGAATCCCACCTGCAGCAACCGCATTGTGTCCTTGGGCAAGACACTTCACCCCCATTACCCATGTGGGGACACGGTAACGCTGTGTACTAAGGTGTAATGCACGTCGATGGTGCACTTGTCTTCAACCAATGCTTGTGTGGAGTTAGTATGTTGGGGAGCTGACAGTTGCTTGTCGTTGCTCAGTGGTTCTCTCCGGGTACTCCGGCTTCCTCCACCCGTAAAACTGTCATGGTCATGATTAGCCATTGTGCAGAAGTATGTGACCTTAAACACCAATAAATAAATACATAGCTGAAGATGACTGAACAGTGTTTCTACATTATTGTTGGCTACCTATACAGGTAGTCAATAATGATGTGAAGACACTCAAAATAAATGAATCCTACTGGTAAAGTTCGCAAGGAAGAAAATGCTTGGAACAACTTTTTCAGACCCATATAAAAGGGGCAGTTTGGGGCTGTATGGGGTTTTAAGGGTTCAACAACCACAATAAATAGATTGCATGACGGGGCAATCAATTCTACGTATTCTTTCAGCAAGTGATCTACAATATTGGTGATTGCATTTTGTTGAAGTTCTATTGATAAAATCGAGGGTCACATGAGAAAAGCAGATTACTTGAGAAAGTTTGTGTTTTTCAAGTGTTCTTTTTATATGACACACGACATGCAAAACCAGATAACAGGATATGACTAATAAAGTGTCAACATGATACAGATGATTACCTGTTCGATTTTATACTTAATTCGCCTGTTGAAGTAGTATTTGAAGCCCAAAATGAACAAAACTAAGAAGGTACAGACTTCAAAAATCAAAAGATCATGTTGTTTAAGTGATATCAGTGCTAAATTAAACTTTTCACCCTGTACCCTACACAATGCCTAAAACCAGCCAGCACTATTCACAAAAATCACCATTCAATTTTCATTATTTTTCCATTTTTGTCCCCACAACATAGCTTATGACCCCTCATTGGAACAAGCTTATTGAGCTTGTTCCAATGAGGGGTCATAAGCTATGTTTTTGCTGCAAAAAAAATTACTTTTTCAAGAATTTGGTGGTCTTTCACAACAGTGGTCGCTGAAAACAGGTTTTACTGTATCAGCAAATCTCAGTCATGTCAGATACCAAATACTGAACCGATACAGTGGTATACCCTCTAAAAATACCAAAACTGATACCAAACTCAAAATTCTAATACCTCCCTTCTCTACTGGTGAGAACCCCAGGAAGTGTGTTAATGCTTGTTCAGTATGGTAAACAAGTTCTACTTTACTGGTAAAATATGTGCCGTTACTGCTGCTCAGGTTGAAAATCCTCTAGTGTGGGCACCATAGGTATGAATGATTTTCTAAACATTGAATTTATACGTCTCTTGTGGTCATGATGTTGCCATAGATACTCAGGCTTCATCCATCCATAAAAATTGTTCTACTCAATGTGACCCTGGTTGTTGAAAGTGCCTCTAAACCCCAATAAACAAAGAACTAACAGTGTGTGTTTCAAATTGTTATTTGAAGATAATTTGTAAATGGCAAAATCATAATATTTTTGGAACAATAGAAATTAAAAAAAATACATTGACTGTTCAAGTTAAACATTCAATAATGTTCCAATAAGACTAAAATCCTCGCCCCTGGTTGGACGAGAGCTCGCTTTGTTATTTCTATGCTTATAGCTCCAGTGGCATATGTTATCGTCTGAGATCACCACATGAAATATTTGAAAAGATGATAACAATGGGAGGAGATTTAAAGTGCATATTTCCTATAAAATCGTATTTTTCGAGGTCAGTGATCATTCTATGAATGCATACTCACAACCCACTTATAAAAATGTCGAGGTTATTGCATCTCAAGTTAAATCTTGAACTTGTTCATGATTTGAATGGAGATGGGGTAACCTTGACCTTTATCTAAGTTATTGATTTTTAGCTCAACTTTGACGTAAGTAAAATTTGAGGTTGTGCCATGGCCAATCGATTGTCCATCTGTCCATCCATCCATCTGTCCATCATCAATTCAATACGGCTTGGGCTAGAGGCCGTATTTATGAACTGATCTTTACGAAACTTCTTGAATACCTTTGTTATCACCGTGGGATGAGAACAAGTGTTTTGGGGTGCAGTCTGAAATTCAAGATGGCCACCAGCAGCCATTTTGTACTTTAGTTAGTGCAATCAGTTTTTTTGTACAGAACTTCTGTATGAAAGTTCTGATTTGAATAAATTTTTGTATGAATGTTGAGTAACATGGAATACATCACATATAATACGGGTTTTTTTCATGTGCAGAAATTATGCAAATTAGATGAACTTTGATTTATTCAGTGCTACTTATACACAGTAAGTGCACATGTCAATACGCTCGGGCTAGAGGCTGTATTTATGAACCAATCTTCATGAAACTTCTTGGGTATCTTTGTTGTCACCTTGGGACAAGAACGAGTGTTTCTGGGTGCGATCTAAAATTCAAGATGGCTGCCAGTGGCCATTTTGTACCGAAATTAGGTCCAATCAGTTTTTAGCTTAACTTGACATAGTCAAGATAAGCTATTGCCATCATGCGTGCGGAAGTCTGTTAGTCTGTGACGTCTGTTCACATTTTCCTTTAGCACGGGCTACACCCCGCAGTTCTTGTCTGATCGTCACAAAATTTCATATGCAGGTTTGGGGTCATGTCTAGATGAGAACGTCCCCTTTTGGTTGCGATCGGGCAACCGGTATGGCTGCCCGAGCCCAAGACCCGAAAACCATTAGCACAGTCTACAGGTCGTATTTATGTATTTATGGAGGGATTTCATTGTAACTTGGTAGGATGCCTCTGTATAATGCCTAGATGAGAACGTCCCCTTTTGGACATGATCTATCAACCGTGATGGCTGCCCAAGCCCGAAACCCAAAAACTTTTAGCACAGTCTGCAGGTCATGTTTAATTTGGAGGGATTTCATTGTAACTTGGTAGGATGACTCCTTATGATGTCTAGATGAGAATTTCCCCATTTGGGCATGATCTGCCAACCGTGATGACTGCCCGAGCCCAAAACCCGAAAACCTTTAGCACAGTCTACAGGTCATATTTATTGAGGAATTTCATTGTAACTTGGTGGGTTGACTTCATACAATGTCTAGATGAGGAAGTCCCCTTTTGGACGTGATTGGGCAACTGTGATGGCTACAGGAGCCCGAAGCCCGGAAACCTTTAGCACAGTCTAGAGGTCATATTTATGAAGGGATTTCATTGTAACTTGGCAGGAAGACTCCAAATAATGTCTAGATGAGAACGCCCCATTTTGATCGTGATCATGCAGCCTTGAAGGGTGCCCGAGCCCAAAAACCTTTAGCATAGGCAAAAGGTCATATTTATGGAAGGATTTCATTGTAACCTGTAAGGTTGACTCCATATAATGCCTAGATGATGACATCCCCTTTTGGTCGTGATTGGTCAGTTGTGATGGCTACAAGTGCCCGAAGCCCGAAAACCTTGAGCACAGTCTACAGGTCATATTTATGAAGGGATTTCATTGTAACTTCTTAGGATCACTCCAGATGATGCTCAGATGAGATTGTCCCCTATGGTTGCGATCATTCACCCATGATGGCTGCCCGAACCCAAAGCCCGAAAACCTTTAGCACAGTCTACAGGTCATATCTATGAAGGGATTTCATTGTAACTTGGTAGGTTAACTTCATATAATGTCTAGATGAGAACGTCCCCTTTTGGACATGATTGGGCAACTGTGATGGCTAAAGGTCCTCGAAGCCCAAAAACCTTTAGCACAGTCTACAGGTCACATTTATGAGGGGATTTCATTGTAACTTGGTAGGATGACTCCAAATAATGTCTAGATGAGAACGTCCCCTTTTGATCGCGATCATTCAGCCTTTATGGGTGCCCGAGCCCAGAAACCTTTAGCATAGGTAAAAGGTCATATTTATGGAAGGATTTCACTGTAACTTGTTAGGTTGACTCCATATAATGCCTAGATGATGACATCCCCTTTTGGTCGTGATTGGTCAACTGTGATGGCTACAGGTGCCCGAAGCCCGAAAATCTTGAGCACAGTCTACAGGTCATTAGCTCACCTGACTGAAAGTCAGGGTGAGCTTTTCTGATCACTTTTCGTCCGTCGTCCGTCGTCCGTCGTCCGGCGTCCGTCGTCCGTCTTGGGTCTTTTTCTTCCAAACCACTGGCCGCATGTTAATGAAATTTCATGTGAGTAGGGGTTATATAGCGGCATTTTGATTTTTGGGCAAATTAGGTTTCGGCTCATATTGAGCAGAGGGGTGGGGCAAAAATGCTCCAATTCTTAAAAAATCTTCTTCTCAAGAACCAGCAATAGCAGAGACTTGATATTTGGTATGCAGCTTCCTTTTGAGGTGTAGACTCAAGTTTGTTCAAGAGAAGTTTGTAGGTCTATACTTGGCGATGTTATGGGAGGAGCAAAAATTTTGGCCCCACCCCAAATTTCTATTTTTTAAACCGAGAGGCCAATTTGAACCAAATTTTATGTGAGGGCTTATTGGGTCATAAGTACCTAATTTATGCAGAAATTTTTTTTCCTGTAGCCCCGTGGGAACCACAGGAGCTAAAAATAGAAAAAAATTAAAACGCCTATATCTCAAAAACTGCACGGCACTGAGAATTTTTATTTGGTGTGCAGCTTCCTTGGGACCAACAGAAAGGATTGGTAAAAAAAAATTGCCATCGGTTTTATCATAGGGTACAGTTTCGGGACTTTGAAAAAGTGCTGAGTCAGCACTTTTTAACACTGTAGGCAATGGGAAAAACATTAAAAAATCTTCTTCTCCAGATCCAGCAGGCAGAATCTTTTGATATTTGGTATGCAACATTGTAGGGTGGATCTGATTCAAGTTTGTTCAAATCGGCCCCCTGGGTTCATATTTGGGCTCAGTATAGGAGCCCGATTTCGAACTTAGTGCATTTCAGGCAAATTTCTTAAAAAATCTTCTTCTCCAGATCCAGCAGGCAGAATCTTTTGATATTTGGTATGCAACATTGTGGGGTGGATCTGATTCAAGTTTGCTCAAATCGGCTCCCTGGATTCATATTTGGGCTCACTATAAAAGCCCGAATTCGATCTTAGTGCATTTCAGGCAAATTTCTTAAAAAATCTTCTTCAGATCGAGCAGGCAGAATCTTTTGATATTTGGCATGCAACATTGTGGGGTGGATCTGATTCAAGTTTGTTCAAATCGGCCACCTGGGTTTATATTTGGGCTCAGTATAGAAGCTCGAATTCGAACTTAGTGCATTTCAGGCAAATTTCTTAAAAAATCTTCTTCTCCAGATCCAGCAGGCAGAATCTTTGGATATTTGGTATGCAACATTGTGGGGTGGATCTGATTCAAGTTTGTTCAAATCGGCCCCCTGGATTCATATTTGGGCTCACTATAGAAGCCCAAATTCGAACTTAGTGCATTTCAGGCAAATTTCTTTAAAAATCTTCTTCTCCAGATCCAGCAGGCAGAATCTTTTGTTATTTGTTATGCAACATTGTGGGGTGGATCTGATTCAAGTTTGTTCAAATTGGCCCCCTGGATTCATATTTGGGCTCACTATAGAAGCCCGAATTCGAAGTTAATGCATTTCAGGCAAATTTCTTTGAAAATCTTCTTTTCAAGATCCAGCAGGCAGAATCTTTTGATATTTGGTATGCACCATGCTTAGGGGGTGAGATTCAAGTTTGTTCAAGCCAAGTCCCTTGGTCCATATCTGGGCTCACTGTGGGAGCTTGAATTGTAACTTAGTTCAAAATGAGGAATTTTCTTTAAAAATCTTCTCAAGATCCAGCAGGCAGAATCTTTTGATATTTGGTATGCACCATGCTTAGGGAGTGAGATTCAACTTTGTTCAAGCCAAGTCCTAGGTCCATATTTGGACTCACTGTGGGAGCCCGAATTATAACTTAGTTCTATATGAGGAATCTTCTTTAAAAATCTTCTATTTTTTTTTTAGATCCACTGGTCAGAATCTTTGGATATTTGGTATAAGCTTTTCTTAGGAGGATCAGATGCAACTTGTTGAAATCAATTCTCTGGGTTGATATTTAGGCTACCATGTCAGGTGAGCGCCCTCAGGCCCCTTGGGGCCTCTTGTATTTATGAAGGGATTTCATTGTAACTTCATAGGATCTCTCCAGATGATGCCCAGATTAGAATGCCCCCTTTTGGTTGTGATCATTCAACTATGATGGCTGCCTGAGCCCAAAGCCCGAAAACCTTTAGCACAGTCTTCAGTTCATATTTATGAAGGGATTTCATTGTAACTTGGTAGGTTGACTTCATATAATGTCCAGATGAGAACAGCTCCTTTTAGACACCATTAGGCAACTGTGACACCTACAGGGGCCTGAAGCCCGAAAACCTTTTATCACAGTCTACAGGTGATATTTATGAAGAGATTTCATCGTACCTTGGTAGGATGACTCCAAATAATGTCTAGATGAGAACGTCCCCTTTTTGTCACGATCATTCAGCCTTGATGGCTGCCCGAGCCCAAAACCCCAAAACCTTTAGCATAGTCTATAGGTCATATTTATGGAAGGATTTCATTGTAAGCTGTTAGTTTGACTCCATATAATGCCTAGATGATGACATCCCCTTTTGGTCATGATTGGTCAACTGTGACGGCTTCAGGGGCCCGAAAACTTTGAGCACAGTCTACAAGTCATATTTATGAATGGATTTCATTGTAACTTCGTAGGATCACTCCAGATGATGCCCGGATGAGAATGTCCCCTTTTGGTTGTGATCATTCAACCATGATGGCTGCCCGAGCCCAAAGCCCAAAAACCTTTAGCACAGTCTACAGGTCATATTTATGAAAGGATTTCATTGTAACTTGGTAGGATGCCTCTGTATAATGCCTAGATGAGAACATCCCCTTTTGGGCATGATCTGTCAACCATGATGGCTGCTGAAGCCCGAAACCCAAAAACGTTTAGCACAGTCTGCAGGTCATGTTTAATATGGAGGGATTTCATTGTAATTTGGTAGGATGACTCCTTATGATGTCTAGATGAGAATTTCCCCATTTGGGCGTGATCTGCCAACCGTGATGACTGCCCGAGTCCAAAACCTAAAAACCTTTAGCACAGTCTACAGGTCATATTTATTGAGGAATTTCATTGTAACTTGGTGGGTTGACTTCATATAATGTCTAGATGAGAAAGTCCCCTTTTGGACATGATTGGGCAACTGTGACGGCTACAGGAGCCCAAAGCCCAAAAACCTTTAGCACAGTCTACGGGTCATATTTATGAAGGGATTTCATTGTAACTTGGTAGGATGACTCCAAATAATGTCTAGATGAGAATGTCCCATTTTGATCACGATCATTCATCCTTTATGGGTGCCCAAGCCCAAAATCGTTTAGCATAGGCAAAAGTTCATATTTATGGAAGGATTTTATTGTAAGCTGTTAGGTTGACTCCATATAATACCTAGATGATGACATCCCCTTTTGGTTGTGATTGGTCAACTGTGATGGCTACAGGTGCCAGAAGCCCGAAAATCTTGAGCACAGTCTGCAGGTCATATTTATGAAGGGATTTCATTGTAACTTCGTAGGATCTCTCCAGATGATGCCCAGATGAGAATGTCCCCTTTTGGTTGCGATCATTCAACCATTATGGCTGCCCGAGCCTGAAGCCCGAATACCATTAGCACAGTCAACAGGTCATATTTATAAAGGGATTTCATTGTAACTTGGTAGGTTTGACTTCATATAATGTCTAGATGAGAACGTCCCCTTTTGGACATGATTGGGCAACTGTGACAGCTACAGGGGCCCGAAAACCTTTAGAACAGTCTACAGGTCATAATTATGAAGGGATTTGAATGTAGCTTGGTAGGATGACTCCAAATAATGTCTAGATGAGATCGTCCATTTTTGGTCGCGAACATTCAGTCTTGATGGCTGCCCAAGCCAAAAAACCTTTAGCATAGTTTATAGGTCGTATTTATGGAAGGATTTCATTGTAACTTGTTAGGTTGACTCCATATAATGCCTAGATGATGACATCCCCTTTTGGTCGTGATTGGTCAACTGTGATGGCTACAGGTGCCCGAAGCCCGAAAACCTTGAGCACAGTCTACAGGTCATATTTTTGAAGAGATTTCATTGTAACTTCGTAGGATCACTCCAGATGATGCTCAGATGAGATTGTCCCCTTTGGTTGCGATCATTCAACCAAGAGGGCTACCCGAGCTCGAAGCCCGAAAACCTTTAGTACAGTCTACAGGTCATATTTATGAAGGGATTCCATTGTAACTTCATAGGATCTCTCCAGATGATGCCCAGATTAGAATGCTCCCTTTTGGTTGCGATCATTCAACTATGATGGCTGCCCGAGCCCAAAGCCTGAAAACCTTTAGCACAGTCTTCAGTTCATATTTATGAAGGGATTTCATTGTAACTTGGTAGGTTGACTTCATATAATGTCCAGATGAGAACAGCTCCTTTTAGACACCATTAGGCAACTGTGACACCTACAGGGGCCTGAAGCCCGAAAACCTTTAGCACAGTCTACAGGTGATGATATTTATGAAGGGATTTCATTGTACCTTGGTAGGATGACTCCAAATAATGTCTAGATGAGAACGTCCCCTTTTTGTCACGATCATTTAGCCTTGATGGCTGCCCGAGCCCAAAACCCCAAAACCTTTAGCATAGTCTATAGGTCATATTTATGGAAGGATTTCATTGTAAGCTGTCAGTTTGACTCCATATAATGCCTAGATGATGACATCCCCTTTTGGTCATGATTGGTCAACTGTGACGGCTTCAGGGACCCGAAAACTTTGAGCACAGTCTACAAGTCATATTTATGAATGGATTTCATTGTAACTTCGTAGGATCACTCCAGATGATGCCCGGATGAGAATGTCCCCTTTTGGTTGTGATCTTTCAACCATGATGGCTGCCCGAGCCCAAAGCCCAAAAACCTTTAGCACAGTCTACAGGTCATATTTATGAAGGGATTTCATTGTAACTTGATAGGTTGACTTCATATAATGTCTAGATGAGAACGTCCCCTTTGGATGCAAAGTGGGAAACTGACGGCTACAGGGGCCCAAAGCCTGAAAACCTTTAGCACAGTCTACAGGCCATATTTATGAATGGATTTTAATGTAACTTGATAGGATGACTTGATTTGGAATAATTTCACTGTAATTTGGTTACTTTCGTTGATATACGGTAATTGTGAGGGCCACATACATTAACTGTGAGGTCATATTAACTCACCCCTCAGCTGTTTAGTACAGTGTACACCTCATATTATTTTTATCAAAAACATAGCATACAGGGAACAGAAATGAACATATTCCCAATTATCACAATTCTTGTCTTATTTCATAATCCTTTCATAAACATTGAAAATTATCCTTTTCATCAAACACAACACACAAGTTAAGCTACAGTGTCATTGACACTTTCATTTGAACTTGGTGTGCTCATAGGGCGAGACCTTTAGATAAGGGCTATTGATTAGCATTCATTCCTGTGAAAAAAGTTGCCATTTACAATAATCTCTGAACTTACTGCATTTGTGTATCAACATTCTTCCATTAGCCAATCTTACAGTTTATATTTATAAATTCAAGGATTACTCTTGCCGTTGTGCACACACAATGCTGTAATGTTGAAATTTCACCAAATAACATTGGTACCAATGATCTTCAATTTTGCCATTTCACTTATAACTGACCAAGTTCAAGTTTGTCAAGTTGAGCTACAGTGTCATTGGCACTTTCATTTGTACACAACTTCTATACGGCTCTGGCAAGAGGCCGTATTTATGAACCGATCTTCACGAAACTTCTTGGGTGCCTTTGTTATCACCTTGGGACAGGAACAAGTATTTTGGGGTGCCTTTGTTATCACTGTGCTATGTGAACAAATATTTTGGGGTTCAGTCAGACCCACTCTAGGACTCAAAGATTTCTTTTCTAGTTTAGCATCTGACTATCGCCCACCTTTACAATACTTTACCTATACTTTTGTTACAGGCTACGGTCAGTATTTATGTACAGACCGTTACAATACTTTATATGTACCTTTGTTATCAGGTCATTACCTAGATGTCATTGCTCTGTCACATGTGCATGTCTTAACAAGTTGAGGTACAGTGTCATTGACACTTTCATTTGTTCTCCAGTGACATTGTGGGGTACACAAGAGAGGAGATTTATTTACTAAATTTATCGTTAAAGTTGCCTTGTTCATTCAAGTGCCTCATTCATTTCACAATGTGGGTTTTTGGCTAGGGTTAAAGTCTTATTGGAACACATACGTTGTTATGATGAATTGAAGTAACATGGTCTGAGGTTTGCATCTTGGAGCGTATACATGTATGTTCAACCTTGATGCCTTGCTTCTTGGTTCAACATAAGCTCTGAGCCACAAACCTCTGACCATGTTACCGTCAATTCATCCCAATAACTTATAATATATTGATTTTAATATCAATAGTTTGATACAGATTATGATACACTGGTGAATATAAAACAATGCTGTATTCATCTGGTAGTATTTTAAATACTTGGAATTACTGTTTACCATGCGGCCCAGTTCACTGCAATTCTGTAAGGAATTGAATTTATTGGTCCTTGCCTGCAGGAACCCTGCACTACATTCATGGCTTGATTGAACAGTTTTGTTATAAGTCATTACAGAGAGGGTCCATATTGGATATACTACTATTGTATAAGATTTATATAAAACACAAAGTATTGAAAGATAACATTTTAAAAATAGTCAACATTTTATTATTAACAAAACAAATAGGACATTATAACAATATATAGTCTATAGAAAAATGTGTGATGTAAGTTCAATGATTTTATAAAATTATCTGAGTAATATCTGAAAATGTACACAGAAAAATATCAATCCCTACCAAAATTTCTGTCAGTTTAATCAATAATAAATAACAAAAGATTTCATATACAGTTGGTCACATACGATCTCACACTGGTTGATAGATATACTCTGCTAACCCTTTACCCAATGCAGATGATATCAAAATTTATTATATGATGATGTAATTTAACCGCTGAATATCACTACTGTTTGACGATCTTTTCCTAGTCCCCAGAAAATCCACAGTGTGGAATCCAATTCCATATCACTATTGTATGACTTTACCCTGAGTTGGAATGTGTGCACTCGAACGGCGGTCTGGATTTTTTTTATCTTTTTTTTTTATTGTATTTAAGTGCATCTGGGGATTCCCAGAAGTGTGCACCTGTTACAAAAATAAGTGTAAACAAAAATAGTTCTTTTTTACTTCAATCCAATTTACCAAAAAAAGGTAGAAAGAAATGTTAGTGCTAGTGTTGGATGTGATGTTGAACTATAAGTCATATAATAAACCTTTTACCGCTACAGTGAAATGATCTGGGTCATCGCATCACATCTTGCGGAGGTCATTTCAATGGATCAAACTTGCTGCCTGTGGCAGCTTGTTTGATCTGGTGATATGACCTCCTCAAATCGACATGATACTACGACCCAGATCACTTCACTGTAGCGATAATATGTGCACATGTTCTGTTTAAATTTTTAAAAAAATAAATTTTTTCAACTATGAAGTTTAGAAATAATGTTGGCAGGTGCGGCCAATTCATTGGGTAAAGGGTTAACCTGCTCCTCACTGATGTCGAAATATGAAATTTCAAGCTCAAATTTATTTTTCTCCTAATGCAACTAGGAATTTTACCACTTCATTCTTGTTTGAAAGCAGGCCTGAAAATAAGCAGTCTGACATTTGCAGAATGAGTTCACCAGAGGGTGAATTTGATGATGCTATCCCAAACAGTGGGCCCATTTATCCTCTGGGTACCTCTTTCTGTTTTGAGCCCCTGATTCAGATTGAGGTTCACAGAGGGTGAATTTAGTGATGCTACCCTGCTGTGCAGGGTAGCAAAACTAAATTCACCCTCTGGGGACCTCATTTTGCAGATGACAGTCTGCTTATTTTCTGACTTGTTTGAAAGAGCTTGTTGAGGCGAAAGATAAACTTTGAATGATGAGTTTTATAAAAAGCATTTCCCTGCCATCCAGTGTATAAGTCACACCCCAACTTTTTGACTAAATTGCCCCTTTGTACATGTAACTATAAGTCAGAGTCATATTCAACTAGTGATCACTTCGAGTACTCTCAGTTGTGAAAGTATACCCATACCAGCACAAATTGGAAATTAAGGAGTTCATCTAATTCAGGGAATGAATACTTTGATACATTGGTGCATATACAGTAGAATCCTCTTAATTGAATATCCATTTTGCCAGTGAAAATTATTCAGTTAACAGGAGTATACAATTAACAGGGATTTGGTCAGTTTCCTGTGTTCTGGAGGTAAACTGAGCATTTATTCTTTTATATCTTGGTTGACAGAGCTCATAGAGCTCTGTCAAACAAGATATAATAGAATAAATGCCTGTATTGGATGTAGTGAGGCCAAAATGTTGATAAATAAGGGGAATTTGGTGCATGTCACAGTAATTTTTTCGACATATTAGAAATATTTATATACAATTAACAGGAGTTTACTCTACAACCCATATGCAATTAACAGATCAAATTTGTACTGAAGGTATGGTAAATGGTTTTGTGTTTGAAAATTATATTCAATTAACAGGGATATACAAATAAGAGATATCCAATTATGTGGGCTCCACTGTACTGGTAATCTCATTGTGAACTTTGATCTTATAAATATTAACAAACTGTTCAGTGGCAATGGGGACATGGGTAAGAATGTCCCCCTTGTATTTGATACCAATTTTGAAGAATGACAACTGAAATGGGCAAGGAATAATGGAGATTCATAGAATTGCTTCACATTTATTTCCTGTGAAGATGGCAGTTGGCTCATCGCTTGAGAAAGCATGTGTTTCTGCATTCTCGAACATGGTCTGCTGTTATTTGATAACTAGAGTGAACTTAGTACAGTGGAACCCAGTGTTTTGAATAGCCACTTTGCCAGTGAAAATTTTTCAATTAACACCGATCTGGTCATTTTCCTATATTCTGGAGATAAACTGAGCATTTATTCTATTATATCTTGTTTGACAGAACTTATGGAGCTCTGTCAAACAGGATATAAGAGTTTAAATGCCTGCATTGGATGTACGGAGGGCAAAAAGGTCTATAAACCAGGGGAATTTGGTCATTGTCAAGGTAATTTCTCAACATTGCGAGATTTTTTTTTCAATTAATAGGAGTGTACTCTATAACCTATATGCAATTAACAGGTCAGATTTGTACTTTAGGTATAGGAAATGGTTATGTGTATGGAAGCTATACTCAATTAACAAGGATATACAATTAAGATATATTCAATTAAGTGGGTTCCACTGTATATACCAGATCTTATAGCAGTGGTAAAGGCTGTGCCCAAATAGTTCAAATTGTGCCCAAATTCTGTGGTATGCTGAAAAACATTTTTCTTCAAATTTTGAAGTGTTTCGCCAAATTAACATCTATTATTCGTAGAAAGCAACTGATAAGTTGGTTTAAAAAAATCAAGAGTTTCTCATATACAACACTGTCAATGCAGACTACTTTCCCATAATTGGCAAACTTTGTATCAGAATGTTGCCAAGGCTTTTCATCTAATCTGTTTATGTATGCAGCATTTCCAATTAAACTATGTGCATAACATAAGCTTGGGGTGGGAAGCCAATAGCAATGAAGAAGGCCAATAACAAAGACGGTGTAGTCCATATTTCTAAGCAGTGGAGTAAACTTCTTGAACTCTGTCAAACAAGATATAAACAGAACAATTAAATGCCCATTTTACTTTTCTATAATTTGAATTATTTCGTTTGTCATGAAATGCCCTACTGCCTCAAGAGTTGATAGGGAACGTCACGACAAACAGAATAACTCAGCCTCCAGGGGCCCGATTTACTTCAAACTTGGCAGGTGTGTGTATTTCTGTCTAATACAACTAAATTGACATGTTTGGTGGCAATATTTTGCATTGTTCCATAAAATTGGCAATTGTGTTGCATCCTATGCTGTTCTGGATACAGGCATGAATCACCATTAAAAAAACGTGCAAAGTGCATGTCCATATTCGCAAGCCTCTAGAATACAGGAAACTGACTAAATCCCTGTTAATTGAATATCCCTTTTAACTGAATAATTTTCATTGGCAAAGTGACTTTCACTAGAAAACACTTCAAGTGAAGTTTTCAGTTAGGTACGTACATTCATGAAAAGTCATATTTTTTCTGTGAACATTATCAATACTTGACAATATATATGAAATGTATATGTTTTTTAAACTCCTTAGTTTATATACTATGAAATTTACATATTTACATTTTTTTTTAATTACTTATAAACAATATTTTTTAATTGCATTTGATTCTTCCACAGAAGATATAAAAAATAATCTAATATTGGAGTCAAAATAAGTTGTCGGAAAATGACAAGAAAATATTTTCTTTCTCTTATATCACAAATTGACTCTGTTTCAGTTGACTCTGTTTCTTGGAGAGTTTTCCAAGAGAGCTTTCCAAAAAACTGTCAAATTATTTATTATTGTGCCTCTGAAACAAAACACAAAATGTGAATTTCCTTGTGGTTGTTGCACAACATACTTACTATACTACACTATTTGTCAACCTTTGTTCGATCCACTTCAGATGCTGGCATCTTTATGCTTTAAAATATAAATTTTAATTTACATTGTTCCTTGTTAACCCTTTACCCAACGTACACAATGTAAAAATTAATTTTCGTATTTCTTTCATCTCAAAGTTTTCAAAAGATTTCAACAAAACCATATCATGTGTGGCCCCTCTTTGGAAAGAGGTCATCGAGGGTCATATGATACTTTTTTATTGAAATTCATGGAAAAGTGTGTTTTTTCAAATTGTGCAATTTGTAAATTACACAGATGGGTGTGGCTGGTTTGTTAGATAAAGGGTTAAAGATATGTTCAATATATGTGTACCTGAGGCTCAGAAACTCTTCCAGACATCACTTGGGAGATCCATGTTTCACCCCTTCAAATTTGGACTAGATGAGTTGGGATTCCCCGTGGGAACCCCGGGAAGTGAAGCAGTGCCTTTCGTTGTGGTAAACAGACTCTGTTTTACTGGTAAAATAGGACCCAGTCACTAATGCTTGGGAGGTGCAAACCCTCTCTAAAATGGACAACATGGCTTATTAACGCTCACCCATGGTCTTGAGTTGATACTCATGTTGTGGTCATGATTAGTCATTGTGCAAAAATATGTGACCTTAAACACCAATAAATAAATAAATTAGATGAGTTGGGTTGGAATACCAAGCCCAATCTGATCATAGTTCACAGTTCACAGATCAGTCCTGACATTTGACTTCCAATTCATTTTCAGTTCATTTTTAGGGAAAAAACTCAAGTTTTGTTTCAGTTTTTCTTTGTGTTAGGAACATATAATAAATAACACTTCAAGCTCCTTAACTTGGAAAAAACCCCAATAGTTTGTATAACACCACCACCACAAAAAGCCATGTCTGCATGAATCTCCTTCAAGGTCAGCCTAACTACCCTTTGATTATTCTTAGGGGTTCTAGGGAATCAGTTAAATTAGGGTAACAAATAGAGTTCATCTAATCTATGTTGTGTTCTCCTTGTCACATTTTCTCTCCTCTCCTTGTCACATTTTCTCCCTTATTGAATCGTCAGCTGGACGAGTCACTAAGTAAGAAAATGTGACCATGAGAGCACAATGTATTCACCCCTTTGATGGATAGACTAAGTAACGAGAGTCCATAGACACCTCAAGTACAGTTTCCTGTCAGTAAGATGGTTTGATCAGTTTATGCACAAATGTCAAACCATTCAGCCTGTTTTTGTTGGGTTTTGCAGTTCAGTTGTCCAGTATGCCACAAAAAATGGAACCGAACTGGAAAAAAAAAATGCCCAGTTCTATCGGTTACCATTTACCTCACGGAATGACAGAAACCATTCAGCACTGTTCACACATATTGCCAATCAAATTTTTGTTATTTCTGTCAATTAGTGCCTCCAAAACATAGCTCATAGCACCTCAATGAAACAAGCTTCTTACCTTGGTAGGTCATAACTAGGTTTTTGAGGCAAAAAATGAAAACTTTAATTATTAAACAAAATTTCTTTTCGTCATAGTAGGTAACAACATCAAAATTTGCTTTGTTAATTTTTTTTTCTTCGAATTTTTCTCAAAATGTCAGCTAAACCATATCATGTGTCCCCTCATTGGAATGAGCTCAGAGAGCTCATTCCATTAAGGGGTCACTTGATATATAGTTTTGTTAAAATATTTGAAAAATAGTTTTTTATCAACTACGTAATTTGTAAATTACGCAGAGATAATGGCAAAAATGATATTCAATAACCATAAAAGTTCTGATGTACATGAAATCACTTTTCAGTTTTTTTTTCTTTCTCCAATCCATCCATCATGATCTATCACTGGAACAGGCCCATTGTAAGCAAAAGTTTGAAAAAAAACCAACATTTTTTCAAGTGTTGATGAAAATCGAGTCTCTCAATGAGAGACAAGCGATTACATTTGCTCACCTCATGTTCACCTGAATTGCAAAATTGCAACTGATCATTTGCTTGCCTGGAAGATTCAAAAATATTTGAGACCCAACTAGGAGTTAGGCCTCAGGCAAGTTTTATGTTTTTGGAAGTTGCATCACACTCCTGGTAATGATAGTAATACATTCATTTGGTGTGACAAGGTAAGTGAACAGAGTGTTATTGCCATGATAATCACTAAGAAATGACTGATCAGCATCATGGTGATTTCATCTCATCCTACTTATCTTACACAATAACTCCTTCGAGACCAGCTTCACTGTTGGTGAAATGGTTTAATATTGCGAATGTGAATTTTCAGGTTGCCTGTTCTGAAAATAAAAGCTAATGCCCAGGAAATTCATAGACTAGGTTCTGTTTTATGAATTTTTCGGGTATCGGGACTGATATTATGAAACGATAACTGGAAAATTTCCAGTATTGTGACTGACTTTCAAAAACGAGAACCAGAAAATTCCCGTTCCCAGGATTAAACCCTACATGGAACTTGTTCTAGATTATGCCTTTACCTAACGTAATTGCTGTATCTGGCCTGCACTATCCACAGAAATCTCCATTCAAATTATGTAGGTCTCATTCCAATGAGGGCTCATAGGCTATGTTTTTGAGGCAAAAAATTAAAATTTTCAGTTTTTCAAGAAAATTCTTCACAAGTTGTATATGCTATGGTTAGGTAATGAAACTGAATACAAGGGTGGAGTAAAGGTTACAGGAAACGACAACCTGAGTTGGATTTTTCCAAGTGTTTCATGAGCGCTATAGGCATGAATGAAATATAGGAAAAAATACCAACAAGAGTCAATAATTCCTGTTCCCCGCACTCTACATGAGTTATGTTCTGTATATATACCATGATTAAACTTGAATTAAGTGAATAAAGCTTGAACTTTTTAAAAGAAAAATATCACCTTTGACGATCTGTTTACTTTCTTGCGTGACGCAGTTTTGTGTTGAAGCATTTTGTTCATGTCATCACATCAATCAGATGTGTAACATCCACTCAAAATCATTCTTACAAATGTTCTTACACATGCATCCAGGCAGGATTCCATGACTTGTGTATTTAGCATATTTCTCAATGTCCTTATTGAATCAGGTAACTTTGAACACACACAGCAATCGTGGTGTAAAAGGTTAACTGGTAGAATGCTGAAATTATTTTTTTTATGTCAAAAAGTTTTCACATATCTTTGTCATGTTACAGTTTATGGGAGAATACCCACAAGCACACTCCCATAAACTGTAACAAGGAAAGCCTTTAATGACAAAATAGTTTTAGGCCAAAGCTGATATGAGATATGCCCACATAAAATAAAGCCTTTAAGTTGAGGTACCCAAATTTGGGCTTCCAGCACTCTCCCAGTTAGGGGTTAATTTATATCTGGCTTAATTCACTACATTTTGATTTCCTTCCTTTTCATGTCTTTTGCTATCATCCTACTATATGGGTGTCTCAAAATTGTCTGATGCTGGCCTTGATGAAGTTCTTGGGGGAGCATTAACAGATGATCTAGATGGACTGGTCTCAAACCCTTCATTTGTGAAACCAGAGCCATTAGTAGGAGACCCAGTAGGACTGGGTACAAATGCACTGTTATCAACACCGTCATTAATTGAGTCATAATAATTGGGTGGTTCGTCACTTTTTGGTCTATGTGGTAAGGGCCGATCACTTTGACTATTTACATAGTTGGCTGAATAGTTAGATGATGTGGATGGCCTTGGTTGATTTTTATTAGGCTGGCTCTCATCAAGAAATTGATAACTTCCCGCCGACATACGCGTAGCATCCATTTTACCAGTTGATATTACTTTCACAGAAATATCATCACTCTGAGTGGGCTTTTTTGGTTTAGCAAATCTTTTTGAATCATATCCTGGTCTGGGTGTGGCCGTTGATGTGAACGATTGTGGTTGTACATGTGCTGGAGAAGATCGTAGAAGTGATTTTTCTTTCTGATTAATCCTTCTGTATCGAAGCAAAAAGAATATTATAAGAACAAGGAGAAGTACAAACACTACAGCTGCTACAATAGCAACAATTATTACCCAGGATTCTTCTTTATCATCACTTCCACCTAGGCCAGAGGTTGTTGCTTGAGATGCAGTTGTTTTTTGAGTCAAACATTTTGTTGGTACTGGTGACTGGATATTATCATTCAGATCTGCAATAACACACACTTCATACATTGTGTTTGGTTTAAGATTTGTTAAAACATGGCTTTGAACTTCTTTGGGAATATTATTGGATGAAGTTTCCCTGTTATTAGTGGAGAGATCCGTGTATTCAACAGTGTATGTTTTAATATGTTGTAAATCAGATGTGGTCCAAGCAATTTCAAATGCACCAGGATCACTAGATAGGAGACTGACTGTGATTGTTGGAATAATAACTGTTTTTGCTTGGAAACAGTGGCGAGGTTCAGTTTCATCAATTGGTTGCGTTATTTTCACAATGATACAAAAATAATATTCTTTATCTTCCAATAAATTGTCTACTTTCTTGTTAGATACATCTGGTGAATCTATATCTATGTTCGATGTAGTTCCAGATGGTTGTTGTTTATAACTTATTCTGAATCCTGAGACATATGTGTTATCTGACACTGTCCACTTTATGATGACATAATTGGAGGACAAGGCATCAATATTACCAGTAACTGTCGGCAATGCAATTGGGGTTCTTTGAGTCATACATTTGGTTGGTGCTGGTGCCTCAATATTGTCTGTGAGGTCTGCAATAACACAAACTTCATAATTCATGTTTGATTTAAGATTTGTTAATGGATGGCTGGAGACATCTTTTTGAATATTGGATACCTTTTCTGTCTTATTAGTTGAATTATCAGTATATTGAAGACTAAATGACTTGATATGTTGTAAACTTGTTGCTGTCCAACTTGTTTCAAGAGTGTTGGGATTACTGGATATGAGTTTTACTGTGAGAGATGGAATGATGACAGTACTTGCCTGGAAGCAATTCGCAGGAAGTGGTTCACTGATTACCTGTCTTATGTTGACTTGTATACAGAACTCATATTGTTTATCTTCTAATAAGTTCTCTACTTTTTTCTCTGATATATCTTTGGATGGTATATTAATGCTAGATGTTGTACCAGAAGGTAATTGCTTATAATTTATTGTGAAGCCAGCAACATAGGTGTCATCTGACACTGTCCATTGTATGATGATGAAATTGGAAGACAAGAATTTGGAACTACCAGTAATTGTTGGTAATGGTATGGGTGTTGTTGTGGGTGTTGTTGTTGTAGTGGGTGTTGTTGTTGTAGTGGGTGTTGTTGTTGTAGTGGGTGTAGTGTAGTAGTTTGAGCATACAGGCTGTGTGACATTATCAGTGCAAGTTCTTACATCACTCTCTGATAAAGTTGAAAAATGATAATCCTTAAGATTAGGTGGTGAGTTACAGGTCCAAGGATTTTTAAAACTAAAATCAGAATCTTTGAATTCTTTGTCTCTATACCATTGAAAGAGCCATTCTAGTAAGCAGTTACAGTGTAAAGGATTTTGATTTAGCTGAAGGGTATCCAGTAATGTAAAGTCTTTGAATACACAATGATCAATCGTCTCAATCATGTTTCCATGGAAATCTATAAAAGTAAGTGAATTTCTCAGTCCATGAAACATTTTTTGATTTATAATAGCAAGCTCATTGTCCATTAAACTAATTTTTCCAAGTTGTGGCATGTTGGCGAATTGAAAGTCTGGTATTGACTGTAAGTTAGCATCGTTGATAGAAAGTTGTTTAAGTTTTGTTAGCATTTTTATTGCAGCCCATGTTGTTTCTTCATTAATTCTTGGAGTATTGCTTCTTTGATTCTGTGACAGATCAAGAAATTCAAGGCTGTTTTCCAAACCACTGAATGACTGAATGGCCAATGTTGGTCCTCTCTGTTGCGTGAGATGTAGCTTCTTCAATTTTGGAAATTTATGAAAGTCATTAATATCTGTTTGTTGAATGTTATTGTTGGATAGTTTTAGTTCCTGTAGTGAATTGTATGTTGCACTACTTTGTAAATTAGCTAGGTTGTTGTTGTCCATAGAGAGCAGGTTGAGATTTGGAAAATCATTTACAGGTAATTTCGTTAACAAATTATTGAATGATAATTCCAGTTCTTGTAATAGAGACATGTTACCAATGTTGATGATTTGATCATCTGTCAGAGAGTTATACTTAAGATTGAGGCTTACCAAAGAATTCTCTATACCACTAAATGTGTTGGCTTCCACTGTTGATATAGAATTATATGATATGTCAATTGTTTTTAAATTAGTCATTGCTTGGAATGCATATCCAGTAAGCTGTGTTATTTTTGATGTATAAAATGACAAGTGTTGAATATTTCTCAAAGATTGTAGAGCATTGAGTGGCAAACTGCTCATTTTACTGTTTGTTATCTTAAGTGTCTGTAATTGATTGTTGTTTGTGAATGCTGCTGATGTAACTGATGCAAGAGGCAGGAAGTCAAGTTTTAAAACCTTCAATTTGTGAAATGGTGAGAAATCAGTGTTTGTTAGAGAGGTTTGACTGAAATAAGTTAATGATAATTTTTCTAAGTTGACTAATCCATGTATTGCAGTGTATGGGGTAGCAAACCCATTTATTTTGTCTCCTGTTAAATAGAGTTCGATTAAATCTGTTTCTAAACCTCTAAAAGCACCACTAGATACACTATTAAGCTGGTTATAATTTCCTGTGCTGTATGCTTCTCCAAAATTAAGTCGTTTAATTCTTAACCCTGTGAATGCTCCATCTGCAATACTTGTGATTTGATTTCCCTGTAAGTTCAGTTCAGCATACAAGGTATTTGAGAGACTTATGGTGGGAACATCTGTTAAACCATCACTGCTGCAGTCTATAATCTCTTCTCCATCAGTGTTCATAATACACTCACATGGTGCTGGAAGAGGACAAACTCCATCGGCTGCTTCGATCACTATCAGAAGAAGGAAAAGAATGCTTCCATATTTCACTGGCTGTTCCATTTCTTTTATCAAGTTGTTTCTTCTTTGTTATCTACCTGAAATTATAAATTGGATTGTAATTTATGAAATTGCCAAGTTGCAGAGCTCAGGCATGGAAATAAACATGTGAACGATTGTTTAGATTATGTGGGTTTATGTCAATAGTAAAATATGTGAATACAGTACAGGTTACAAAAAACAACACAGCTTAAATTAACTTCCTAATCCCACCTGTTTTACCAGTCAGATTTGACAGTCTTTTTCAGCAAACTTGACTCAAAGGTTGTGCATTGCATCCACATATGACCAGAGTGGCACGCCGTGTACATCTTAATATACTTTCTGTGAAAAATAAACACTAACAACTAATGCACGATTTCGCTTTTGAGAGATCGCACGTTAGTTGTTGCCCTTTATTTTGGCGGATATTCTCTCAAGACATAGACAACATGACTTGTGCAGTAAAAGAAGAGAAAGTGGAAAGCATTACAACACTTTTTTCCTATAGGTTATATAGCATAACCTGCTAACAGGTTATGATGTTAGCCTTTTATTTCCATGCCTGACAGCTCCAGAAAAATTTTTTGTATAAAGTCAAGTTTTTTATAACACCTATTTTACACATTTGAAACTTTGAATGAATTGCTAAGTGTCCTTCAGATAATTGTTTTTTAGCTCAACTTTGACGTAAGTCAAATTTAAGGTTATGACATGACCCATCTTCTGTCATCCGTCTGTCCGTCAGTCCATCAACTTTGAGTCAAGTTTGCTGCAAAAGACTGTCAAATCTGACTGGTAAAACATACCTAGTTATGTGTCATTGCTGTGTCATATGCTATACATGTACATGTCATACACAAGTTGAGCTACAGTGTCATTGACACTTTCATTTTTATACACGTGAGGGCATGTAATAAACACAGAATGACACACGTGTGTGGATGGCTTAATTGATATGGCTCTTGTGGAAGTCTTCTAAAATGGGCAACATGTGTATAAATGATTGGCACCCTCCTGGGGATCCTGAGAAGTGAAGCAATGCTTGTTTACATGTGGTAAACAATCTCTGTTTTACTGGCAAAATAGTACCCCATAAGTAATGCCTTGGGTCAAAGTCCTCTAAAATAGGCAACATATATATAAACATTTGACTGCACTTAACATCATATCATGTTGTCATGATTAGCCAATGTGCAGAAATATATGACTTAAAATACCAATAAATAAATAAATGATTAGCAGGGCTTGACGTTATATCCATGTTGTGATCACAACTTGCCATTGAGCAGAAATATGTGACCTTAATCACCAATAAATAAAAAAGTTTGCAAAGAAAAATTTTCCTTCAATACAATGAAGAATTCAATCAATTCAATCTTCTTTGACAGAGTTTGATGAGCTCTGTCAAACAAGATTAAATTGGTTGAATTCCTTGTTTCATTAGGGGAAGAACTGGCAGGTTGAAATTTGATATTTTGGCATCAGTTTGGGTGTTTGCAAGGGTGTAAATAAATAAATAAATAAATAAATAAATAAATAAATAAATAAATAAAAGTTAGTAAGTAAATAAATAAATTTCCATTTGTTTTAAAAAATAAGTATTAAAATTTACATTTGTATAAAAAAATCAAAAGAAGTATTGAGATTAAGGACAAATAAAAAAATGAATTGATTCTCAGGCAATTTTTTTCTTCATTTTTTCAAATCAGTGAGGAAGGGAGGACTTTATTTTTACTTTT
This sequence comes from Pictodentalium vernedei, assembly GCA_031216915.1. NCBI lineage: Eukaryota > Metazoa > Mollusca > Scaphopoda > Dentaliida > Dentaliidae > Pictodentalium > Pictodentalium vernedei. Next base: position 354,948,527 of record CM062292.1, on the reverse strand, counting down.
TTAAAAAAATTTTTTTGTGTAAAAGGTTTGAGTATACTTAGTAAATCTATTTGCTGTCTTTCCACTTGAAAAGGTTGTATTTTAGTGTAATTATAGTGTACCTTTTATAACTAACTGCCGTAACAAGGGGTCGCGGTGGCGTTGCAATAACCGGTTCTCGTCAGATCTTCGTAGTTAAGCAACATCGAGCGCGGTTAGTAGTTGGATGGGTGACCATTTCAGCGACTGATTTGCGCTCCCGCGTTGTGTCCTTGGGCAAGGCACTTCACCCCGATTGTCCACATGGGGGCACGATGACGCCGTGTACTAAGGCATACTGCACGTTGATGGTGCGCATGTCTTCAACCAATCTAACCTGCCTGTGCTGCAGTGCGGAGTTACGATGTTGGGGAGCTGGCAGCTGCTCACCGTTGCTCGGTGGTTCTCTCCGGGTACTCCGGCTTCCTCCACCCGTAAAACTATCGCAGTCATGATTAGCCATTGTGCATAAGTATGTGACCTTAAGCACCAATAAATAAATCAATAAATAAATACTGCCGTAACAACAACTAAAAGGATTTGTATTTTATTGTTCTTTTTAATGGTATAGATCTGTCAAGCATCATGATCCATTAGAATAAGCCCCACTAACCAATGCTTGGGGTAGGAGTCCTTTAAAATGGGAAACATGGCTCTAAATGATTGGTTAAACTTGAGTTTTTATTGGTGTTGCGGCCATTATTAGCCATTGTGCAGAAATATATGACCTTAAACACCAGCAAATAAATAAATAATTAAATCATGATCCAGTATATCAGAATTTTCTTTGTTACAGTTTATGGGTTGAGTGCCCCTGGGCACTCTCCCATAAACTGCAACAAGAAAAACCAATTTACTGCTAACACAGCTAAATAATTATATGTCGAGAAATGTGAAAAAATGACCAAGTTTTCACAAATTCTTTAAAAAACATGACATAATAAAAATGCCTAATGAGGAGGTTCAAATCCAACGAGGGAGAGCCTGAGAATCAAAACATTATTTTTTTTTAGCCTAATAATCCACAGTCTAAGATAGTGGCCCTAAGTTTTACTCACTCTTGAAAATGGGGCTTATCATGTGTGATTCAAGTACTGTGAGTGTTAATCCTTAAGGGCCTGCAGATTTTTATACATTTTCTCTGCACTTTGAAAGTCTACCTCCCAAGGCTTTGCATTTGTTTTTTGGCAAGTCTTTGCTGCCTACAGAGATGGCCAAAACTTGCCAAGAAACAACTGGCAAGATACTTACAAAACAAGTTTTGAGTTTACCCTAACAATGCATGTTGGGACACTTGTTCTTTTGCATTAAAACATTATCAAAGTCTGAATTAGGCCTTTGAGGGTTAAACATTTAAAGGGTAGTGGTGTACATTTAATGGTTCAATTCATCGCTCAGTTTGTCTTCGTCTGGCTTTAAATTGTTATTTAAATTCATACATAAACATGGTCAGAGACACTCACCTGAAGAAATTCTTGAAGATTTGTTTTTAAATGTTGTCATGAAAATTAAATTTTATTCCAGTATGGATAAAACGTCTGTAAATTTATTCACATAGTGAATCCGGTGTTTATTTCCCTATTATAAAATCTTGGTTTTTGAAATGAAACTTGCTTGTCATTTCACCTGTAATCAACTTGAAAACTGCCTGCATACCTGTCCCACCTTGTTTACAAATCTAGGTTAGTCACATGACTGAACTTGTCCACAATTATGAACAGTAGGTGGTAGGTTATGTAGATTTGTGTACTAGAAGATTATAGCTTGTATTTTCATTGAACAGTATATATTGGTAGTGTTAATTAGTTTGAATGGTAACCATTGTAGTTTAACCCCTAGCCACCAGTAAGGCCAAAATGCCATTTTTGTATTGGTTTGAAAAAGTTGCTCCCAAGTATATTCTCCATGAGAACTCAACCGAAGGCTGCATTTATTTTTACAATGTGTTTACATCATTGTTGGCTGCCTGTACAGGCAGCCCACAATAATGTAGAAACACTCTTAAAGTCATCTACAGCTGTCGACCTGTATATATAAAATTAATTTGAGGATTTAAATAAATAAATAAATAAATAAATAAATAAATAAAATTTAAAAGAACAGATAAAATAATGAAAAATAAAAATATGTTAAGCGGTTTGCTGTTTATGCAAAAAGTCCTGAGATGAGGGCAGTTTCAATAAATCTAATGAGGCTCAAGTTGAAAATCTCCACACCCTCTTCAAGTTGTATTTCCTAGACCTTTAATCCTCTGGACACTGATGTGAAAATGACAAAAATTTCAAGCTGCAAATCTTTCTGTAATGACGCTAGGAATATAACCATTCAATCTTTTTTGAAAGAGCTCTTTCAGCATTGTCAAATAGGATTTATTTATTTATTTATTTATTTATTTATTTGTTTATTTATTTATTTATTTATTTATTTATTTATTTATTTATTTATTTATTTATTTATTTATTTATTTATTTATTTATTTATTTATTGTAGTTTAAAGACACTTTCAACAACCAGGGTCACCTTGTGTCTGACAGTTTTACAGGTGGAGGAATCTGGAGTACCCAGAGAGAACCACTGAGAAATGGAAAGCAACTGTCTGACTCACCAACATACTAACTCGAGGTTAGCATTGGTTGAAGACAAGTGCACCATTGACATATTGACATACAGTACGCCTTAGTACACAGTGCCACCATGCCCCCATATGGGCAATCAGGATTAAGTGCCTTGCCCAAGGACACAGCGCAGTTACCCCTGGCAGGGATCGAATCGTGGACCTTTTGGTTTGAAGTTCAGTGTCATAACCACTGAGCCTCCATGCTCCCAAATAGGATTGAAAGCAATAAAGAAGATTGAATTGGTTAAATTCTTCATTGCTTTATGGGAGAAATATGCTGTTTGAAATTTTGGTATTTTGACATCAGTGCCATGTCCTGATTTATGTGGTATCAGTGAAGATAAAATTAGAAACCAAGTGTAATCAGAAATTATGTCAAGATGTTGTTTACTTCCAATCACTTTTGGGCAAGTTCGTTTATATCTTCACAATGTTGTGTCTTCTGAAAAAAACATTGAAGTTTGTTAATTATAATTTTGCATTACTTATGATATCTTCAACTTTGCAGTGTTTTCTTACATCTTCTTCCACATAGATGCCAAATCTGAGAGTCAGAATTGTATCAAATTTAAAGGGTTTATTGTACTTTTGATCTGTTACATCTTGTTTGACAAAGCTCTGTTATTACTGATGAAAATGTTTGAGGTGTTGGGTGAAAGGGAAATCGTAAAGTGCACCATAGAATATCTGTACACCCCTTTTAGCTGTCTCATGATATTCTCATACGCCCTGTTAAACTTTGTACACCCTGTTGGAGTTAAATGTACCATATTTTCGATGCATTGGTTACTGACCAGTAAGTAAGCTTGTATAATTTTAAAAGAGTAATAATAGGATAAACACACTGTTAGGCCTAAATAAAATTAAAATCTGTTTCTCAGGCCCTCCCGCATGGTCTTTTTAGCCGCCACATGCTCTCTTTTTATAACTAATGAAAACTTAGAAAATATAAAAATTAAATGGTTTATGTCTGATATTTTACTCAAGTTAAAAAATTGATAAATTTGTCCCTTGAGTGCAAGAAGGCTTTGCAATGCTTTAGCATTGCAAAGCCTTCTAGCTTTCAAGGGACGAAATACACCACCATTCATGCTATTCCATAGATTATGAGGCCTAAAGCATAAAACTAGAACATGAAACTTTGATGGAAGGTAGAAATAAATACAGAAATACAAAATAAAGTAAAAAACTGCTCGCCCGCATGTAATTTTACAAATAATGGCCTGAGAAACAGAAGGTCTACTTTGTGTGGCCTTATCACTAGAATACAGGAAAATGATAAAATTCCTGTTAATTGAATATTCCTATTAACTGAATATTTTTAACTGGCAAAATAGCTTTTCATTTAACAGAATTCCACTGTACATGCTTGGTTTATATTATCAGGTTATACAAGATGCTCTAGGTAATATGTTATGCATATGTGTTGGTAAATTAGTCCATCTTATTTTCAAGGAGGTAATTCATCATATCTTCCAGCCTGAGGGGAATTCATCTGAGTAACACGGAGCACATCCATTCTTATGTAATATTATCTTCTTTATAATACAGGTAAAATTACCATTAACAGTACTAAATTAATACTGTCCTTGTGGTAACCTCAGAAAGCAGAGCAGTGCTTGTTTACGTTGGTAGAACAGTTTTGTTTTATTGCTATAATAGGAACCTTTTACCTATAATTGGGATGTGACTGTCCTCCAAAGGTGGGGGAGTATATACTGATGAACCGATAATCGGAATTGGCCAATTATGGGGCATTGGCCGATTATGACAATCGGCAGTTAAAAACCTGGTTATTCTATATTTAACTCTGACTATTAAAAATCTCTTTGAACATTTCAATAAAGTTTCCCAATTAAAAATGTGTGTAGTGCATAGCAGAATGTTTACGGATTTGCACAGCTGAGATATTACCATCTGCAATCAGTACGATATCGCCACCATTTCCCAGCTGATCGAAGTCATTGGCCTTCAATCATGGTACTGAACAGTGTTGCATTGGGTGCATGTATAAATAAAATGTGTTCAGCCGGTTGTCTGTAATACTTTGTAATGCAAGCATCACAAGGCAATAAGAAATTAAATTTGGAGAAAAAACTAAAAAGAATACTGTTTTTTTTCAATGATAGATGATTCTTACGCAACCTGTAAGTCACATGATTATCACAAATACGTTTTTGGTTAGTCAAGTTCATTTTTTAATTCAGTTACCTCCCTTGATTTTTCTCTCCAGTGTCATGTTATGTTATTTTGAAATTACTTTTTAATTACTTTGTTAATTTTTCGGAGCAGCCTGTGTGAACCCCACATCATCAGAATCATCTCAGGTATATTTCGTGTGGACTGATGCTGCAGTTGCACCTGTTTTATTCTGGCTGATGCACTATTCAATGTGCTTTACAGTCACAGCTCCGTTGATTTTTCGGAGTACCCTTAATGTTGATTGCAGAGTACGTGTAAACATGGGAGAAACACATCAAGGGAGGTAACAAGTTGAAAAATGAACATTAAATAATAAATTCTGACATGTTGCATGTGTATCTGTAAACCATACGTGTATTGTATTCTTACACAAAACAGTATTTACACTATGTTCCAGATTAAACACAATCTTCACAAGAAAACAATATCATGTGATTGTATCATTAATACCCCTGCCCCGCCCCCCAAAATGCAAATATTATTTTGCTAATATTTCCTAGCAATGAACATGCATACTTTGAGAACTTATGTGGTATTAAGCTTTCGTAATTGGTGATTTATCAATGAAATTCTGTAGTATAACGGGCACCAACAGATTTTCTTCTGTGTCCTATTTCAACCATTGGAATCATAATTGGCAGAGAAATAATTGGTAATTGGTTCATCGCAAGTTTTGATAATCGGTTCATCACTGAGTGTATAATTTGTAAATGATTGACAAGACAAGATTTTATACTTGAGTTGTGAATTTGTACAGTGGGGCTCATTTGATTGGATATCTCTTAATAGAATAACCCTGCTAATTGAATATAACTTCCAAACACAAAAAATATATCATACAGTACTGTCGCCATGGACTGGTCGTAATCCACGTGTGGGCAGTGATGTGTGCACATGCATGCATTTACTAGGTAGTAAAAATGATCAGAAGAAGAATTTTAATTGATGTACCCGGTGCTTTATTAATTACATTTTTGATGAATATTCCTATAATTAGTGTTTGGAATCTAATATTGCGTCCGGGAAATATTGCCAATATTGTGGAAAGTGACCAGTCCTAGGCGGCTATACTGTACATGCAGTGCAAAATTTTACCTGTTAGCTTGGTGAAAGTTATAGAGTAAAATCCTTTTAATTGAATAAAAAACTTCAGTAGTATGCCAAGAAATTCAAGGACACTCATCACATTTCCCTTCTTTAGTCCCTGTGGGAATCCCCGGGAAGTAAAGCAGTGCCTGTTTACTGTGGTAAACAAGCTCTATTTTACTGGTAAAATAGGACCTGGTAACCAATGCTGGCTTGATAGTTTTCTAAAATGGGCAACTTGGGTATAAACTGCACTTCACTTTATATCCAAGTTACGGTCGCTATTATCCATTGTGCAGAAGTATGTGATCACAAACACCAGTAAATAAATAAATAACCTTATTTAGACCTATTTGGCATTTGTAAATCCAATACAAATATTTAATCTATTATATCTTGTTTGACAGAGCTTCATGAGCTCTGTCAAACAAGATATAATAGAATAATGATCGGCTTATCTCTAGTATACTGCACTGACCAAATCCCTATTAATTGAATATTCATGTTAATTGAGTAATTTTTATTGGAAAAAGGCTATTCCATTAACAAGGCTCTACTGTATAGCCAAAGAACAAGGCAACTTTTAACGATCACAAGTTTAGTAAATAAGCCTCTCATGTTTCACAATATATATTTTGGGCTTTAGATAGTGTCTTATGGAACATATATGTTATTGTGATGAGCGGACAGTAATATGGACTGAGGTTTGCAGCTTCGCGCATATTTTCAACCTCGATGCTTAGCATCTCAGCAGCAGACCATGTTACCATCAACTCATCGCAATAATTTACACTGAAATTCAGAGCCTGATTATAACAAGGAATTTGAATTGGAACCACAAGGTCAAGTTTTGTCGTACAATGAAGACAATAATGATAGCGATGCAACTCTCATTTCAGTACTGATCATCGTTGATTGCTATGCAATTACCATCACAAAAATGTAAGAAGTGGTACCAAATTATATTCCATCAGTGTCGAAGTTGTTCTTGTGAATGGTTACATAATATATAAAAAATCATCATCCCCCTCTGCAAAAATTCAATCAGATCACTAGAATGGTTTTAAAATTATAACCCTTTAGCCTCATAACCCATACTTTGGTAAAATTCCTGAAAAATGATACAGGCAGAGAATTCTGTTTCTCAGAATATTCCATACCAATAGGTATAATCGTGACTTACTGATGACTGTATCATGGAACCCCTGTTGAATGAATATAAAAACTACTAAAGGTAGGAAATAGGTTTCAAGCCATAAAAAGAAATGAAGATATGACAAGTGGTGTTATGGGAATGAAAGAGGAAAAAGACAAACTTAAAACATTTGTGTACAGTATCTGTTGAAATAAGTTGAAGGATGAACCCTGCTCCCTCCCACACTTCTCTCCATTCCACATTCCATCCCCAAAAGAGAAATTTTTAAACAATTCAGTTTATTTTTCTTGTTTGATGGCAACAACACTTGTAATCATTTCTTGAAAACCTTTTAAAGATGGTTGACAAAAATGTGTTATAAAAACTAATAAAGGTAGTAAATAGGTCTCAAGCCACAAAAAGAAAAGAAGGTATGAAAAAGGGTGTGTAATGGGGGTGGAAGAGGAAAAAGACAAACTTAAAACACCTGTGACAATGTGCACAGACTCACTTCATAGCAATATACAGTATCTGTTGAAATAAGTTGAAAGATGAACCCTAGTCCCTTCCTCGCCTCTCGCAAACCCAACTCCACATACCATCTCCAAAGAGAAATTTTTGAACAATTCAGTTTATTTTTCCTGTTTGATGGCAAAGATACTTGTAATCATTTCTTGGAAACCTTTTAAAGGTGGTTGTCAAAAAAATGTTATCAGAGTGTGATAGTGTCTTCAAAGTAAAAACAAAGGTGGAGTCTTCAGGTATTCTTTTGGGTGTCGAATATGGGCTCTCTCCCAATAACATGTAATGGGACTCTTTCCCAATGACATTTAGACATGATTTTTCCCAATTTCCAACCTTAAATTTCGCAATCTCAGTTAATCCCACTCAAACAAAAATTTAATTCACAATTGGTGTCCTGAACTGTGTGATCATAAGCCCTCAGAATAACAATAATTGTCAAGCTAATGAAGTGTGGAAAGAACAGTTTAATAGAGACTGGAGTGAAAAGAATTTCTTGTGACTGTTGTCTGCAATAAAACTTACTGCATTTACATTACCAGCTCAGCTATCCATAAGATTTGGCTTTCCCACTATGTATGTTCATGTAAGCCACGATGTTCGGTTAGCTTATTAGTAGTAAACATAAGTTGCTTTTGTATTAACCCTTTACCCAACGTAATGGCCCAAACTGGCCAGTGCTATTCACAAAAATCACAATTAAATTATTATTTTTTCATTTTTTGTCTCAAAAAACATAGCTTATAACCTCCTCAGAAAATAGTTATTCAGGAATTTGGTTTGCAAGTGTCGTCTGCCTTTCTTGTTAAGTAAAGGGTTAACGTTTCTCCATTCAATTTTAGAGCGAAACTCTTTTTCTTCATTTTATATTTCTTATCCTCCAAAACAAATTCCTAAGTAGAGACCTCATCACATGAATTTTTCCAATAACATGGGTCCCAGACTTTGTCCGAAAGAGAGCAGAAGAATCCCTGACTTTCATATAGTCTGATACTTGGAACTCATTAAGTTGACATTTTATATTGAATCAAGTTTGTTCACAAGCTTCTGTAATTACCTGTGTATAAATTTCCTCAGATGTAATCCCAAAGTTATAACAACATGGTGCAGGTCTAGAAATATTCCTTGAACAATCATTTAGATTAAGCGGGGGTTACATTGATGGTAAGATTTGCAAATGCATTACCGTTTACGACAAAATAATACAACATAAATTAAATTTCTAAACCCACATGTATTGCCAGTCATATTTGATCTTTTGGTACTAACGCAAATAGAGTGGTAAACATTTACAACTTAACAGAAATGCCACCCAAATAAATAGCAATTAATGCACAATCTCACCAATACAAGATTGAGCGTTTGTTGTTGCCAGGGATTATTCTGCCCTCTTTGGGAAAGGGTCTGGAGCCCATGACATTGGGAAAATTTGTGTCATGGAGGCTCCAATTGGGAATTTGTGTTGGATGGGAAAAAAACATACAAAGATTAATAAATTTTACAATCGAATTGAATAGGGCTGTCACGATTTTTTTATTTAGGAATCAATTAATCGTTGCAAATAATCGATGATAATCGATTAATCGTACCTAAATGACCCCCCCCCCCCCTTCTCTCTTTGAAGTCGATAAAATTGAAGTTCAAGTCAGTTGACCTACCTCAAGGAAACAACAAAGATGATAATTTTTTTAGGTACATTCAAAGCTTTGATGTTCTGAACTTTTGAACCGTCAGTGTAACAATCAAGACCGGTCGGCAGTTGCGAAGTTTGATTATTACACTGACGGTTCAAAAGTTCAGAACATCAAAGCTTTGATGAATGTACCTGAAAGACAATTGCTTCCAACAGCTTCTTGGGGGTTTAACATCGATGTTTTTAACTCTTTACCTTTAGAAACAATAGTTTTTTCATCAAATTTTCTTTTAATTATTAAACGTCTAAAACGGGATACAATTTACCGATTATTCGACAACGAAAAATACTAATCGATTTCGCCGTGACCGATCAACAGTCGATTAATCGATTAATCGTGACAGCCCTAGAATTGAACAGAGAACACTAAGACCAATATATGAGCAACTGCATGTATACTGCAAGTAAGTTTTGTAACAAACAGTCACTTTTTTTATTCTGCTAAAGATCTTGTCATTTGCTTTTGAATTCAAGTACATCATTAGGCAAGCAATTGAAATTTAATGCATAATTGGTGTCCTGAACTTGGTGGTCATAAGGCCTCAGAAAACCTATGGTTTTCTGAGGCCTTATGACTACCCAGTTCAGGGCACCAGTTGTACATTAATTTTTTGTTTGAGTGAGATTGGGAAATTAAGTGGTAAGAATTGGGAAAAATAATGCCCAAATGTCATTGGGAAAGGGTCCCATAAACAGCCCCTGTAGATACCCCAAATTATCCCTGGTTGCTTTTCATTTTGGTGGAAATTCTGTCAAAATGTAAACAGCATGGCTGACGTAAAAACAGAGAAGACTGGAATTTGGAAAGCATCATAAAGTATAGCGTAACCTGTTAGTGGATTACAAGGTAAGCTCTTTATTTCCTGACATGTGGTATATGTACAATATTCTGTGTCACTGTGGTAGTAAATCCAATATCTCCTTTTGAAATGCCAAGCAGTGAAATAATCTCCCTACGTAATACAGGTGTTTTCTCCAATGAACATAAAAGGAACATCAACAGTCTGTCACCTGGTAAATTCACATTACTTTTCCAGCATGTTGTAAATAGGGATAATAGATTTTAAAATTTGCTTTATATTTATTCATTCATTTTTTCTACGAAATTTGAAGAGGTTTAAACTATCTGTGTTGATTACCTGTACAGGTAAGTTGTCTCCATTGCCTACGCAAATTTTTATGACCCTACAATATTTAACTGTTACACATACTTGATTGAAACATACCATAAATGCCCTCAGGTGTGACTCTAGATTGCATTCATTTGCATGGTTTATCCACTTCTGTAAGTGAGTGTTTAATTGTGTGAGGGCTAGTTTCGTTAAGCACCTGATGTTTACTCTGGTGATAATCAAGTACTACCCAGTATGTAAATCAATAAAGTGGAAATTCTGTGTCACCTTTCTTTTGATTGGGGACAACAACTATTTATGACTCATTCAAGGTAGATTATTGGATTTTTAGAAAGTGAGTAATAAGGTTACAAAAAAGTTTGCTTTCTCGTCACTTATCATTGGAAATCCCCTGTAATTTTTAGGCAACCCTTCCAGTGACAAAGTAGATAAATATAACTTGTTTACTGTGTTAAACATCTCTGTTTTGCTGGTTACATGGGGCTCAGTCACCAATACCTCGGGCAGAAGTCCACTAAAATGGGTAACATTGATATAATTGATTGGCTGGACTTGACTTTATATCCATGTTGTGGACATGATGAGTCATTATGCAGAAATATGTGACCTTTAACGCCAATAAATAAATAGATATAAATACAGATTATTACCACAATGTGAGTTTCCAAAAGGTATACTGAAGTCAAGACTTCGTCTCTGGGCCTATAATGAAGAGTCAGTCAGGACGAGTCGATCTATGACCCAGAGGCGAGGTCAAGATATTGAACACTTGCACTGTGCAGGACATAATCCCCATTCTTTAGTCCACTTGTACTATAACCGCTGAAGTTTAGAGTAGTGTTTCAGCTGTGTGTTTCTTGGTTTTATTTTTCATGTTATGTAGGTCTATATAACAATACAGTGGAGCCCACTTAATTGGATATCTCTTAATTGTATATCCCTGTTAATTGAATATAATTTTCAAACACAAAGCCATTTACCATACCTTCAGTACAAATTTAATCTGTTAATTGCATATGGGTTGTAGAGTAAACTCCTGTTAATTGTATATACATTTTTATAATATGTCAAAAAATTACTGTGACACGCACCAAATTCCCTTTATTTATCAATCTTTTTGGCCTCACTACATCCAATACAGGCATTTATTCTATTATATCTTGTTAGACAGAGCTCTATGAGCTCTGTCAAACAAGATACAATGCTCAGTTTACCTCCAGAACACAGGAAACTGACCAAATCCCTGTTAATTGTATACTCCTGTTAATTGAATAAATTTCACTGGCAAAATGGATATTCAATTAAGAGGATTCTACTGTATTATGATTACAAAAAATGATCTAGTCTAATTTATTTCCTTGAGCTGGTGTTCTGTTTATTAGCTCACCTTGACGAAGTCTAGCTGAGCTTATCTAATCGCTCTCCCTCCATTGTCTGTTGTCCATCATCCATCTGCCCATTCGTCCATCAACACTATGTTTTGGACTTCTCCATAACTACTTGGCCAGTTCAAGTGAAAGTTTGTGTGAGTCATGGTCCCGAAGGGGCATTGCAGTCTTGTTCAACGCAACCTGCCCATCCCCGTAGGGAGGGTGTGGGGGAAAATGTGGTATGTGGTATTAGGTATTAGGTCATAAGTACTTGGCTGATGCCAAAAAATTTTCCTTATCTCGGTGGGAACACTTGGTGCTAAAAATAGAAATATTTTCAAATGCCAATATTTCCCAAACCACATGGAACAGAGAACTGTTATTTGGAATGAAGCATCCTTAGGACCAGAAGAATAGAATGGTAAAATAAAATTGCCATCAGTTATGTCAGGGTGTTCTGTAGGAGCATCAAAAAATGCTGAGTCAGCATATTTGCAAAAATTTAATAAAAATTTTCTCCGGAACTAATGTCAGAATCATTTGATAGTTGGTATACAGCATCCTAATGGTGCCCAGATGCCCATTTGTTAAAATGAAGCCCCTTGGTTCATATTTGAACTCAAGAGCCTGAATTTTTAATATGGGTATTAATGTTTAAAAATCTTCTTCAGAACCACCAGTCAGAATCTTTTAATGTTTGGCATACACCATTGTTATGAGGGTCAAATTCGAGATTATTCAAACCATATCTGGGGGGAGGGGGGGGGGGAGGGGAGTCAGATTCAACTTCACTCAAATTGAGTGCCTGGATTAATATTTGGGATCCCTATAGTAACCCAAATTTTAACACAGTGCATAATGTGGAAATTTCTTGAAAAATCTTCTTCAGATACACCAGTCAGAATGCTTTCATATTTGGTGTACAACATCTCTAGTGGGGTGAGATTCAAGTTTGTTAAAATTGAGTGCCTGGGTTAATATTTGGGATCTCCATGGGAGCCAGAATTGGCCATGTAGCTGAAGAATTAGAAATTTTGTATTCAGTACCCTCTGGAGGTGTGTAACTAAGATGAATCCACATAGGTTGTATCAAGGGGAGCTCCACTTTCACATTTGATCACCTGAAGAAAAGGCATGATGCTTGGACTATTTTAGTCACTCCGGAGGTACTCAAGGATTGACAATGTATCCTATGGAGATTGATTGCTTAATGCAGATTCATTCTCAGGCTCTGTTTATTTGGGGTTCTATTCAAGATCAGCGCTTCAGGCGTTGTGGGGCCTCTTCTTTACAATTTTTGTCTCAAAAACAGAGATTATGACCTCATTGGAATGAGTTCATTGAAGCATGCACAGCCATTTATTTCAAACATCTGAGGTACACACTTTTGGCTCTCATTTTAGCCTTTTTGATGCCGCACTAGTGCTTTATTTTTGAGAAGCACTTTCTTGCTCATGCACCTTTGATACACCATGTTTGCAACTGGGGTACACATCTCACGCTTCTAAAATATCCGCAATAGTATATATATATAGTAATTTCTACACCTGTGACATAACATTTATTTCACAAGTCATATTGCTGATACAATGGAGCCTATTTAATTAGTCTGAGTGAAAGACACAGACTATTGTTTTTTTACGGTTTCTTTTTTTTTTTTTTTTGGTCTTCTTTTTATTCTGCTGTCTTCTGTCATCAAAGCACTTCGTTGCCCGCACGATAACTCGAAAATGAATTGCCCTATCTTGATGTTTTTGGAATATTCACAGACAGTCACAAGTTCTCGGCACACTACGTTTTTCAGATTCCTGGGGCATTAGGGGTGTCTGTAGGGGTGTTTTGAAGTTTGGACATGCCCATATCTCAGGCGTATGACCTATGGACCTGGGACCAACACCAAATGAGTCAGCACTTGATGAAGGTTCAAAATATGGGTCAAGGTCACTGAGGTCATCTAGGGGTCATTGAGTGCTTTTTCCAGAATTGCCGGAAATCACATTTTTGGACCCCTAATGCATTCCCGAAGTTTGTACATCCACTTTTACATTAAAAAAGTGTCCGCGGCCAAACATTTTGAAAGTGGGTCACGCTCATATCACAAGCATGGTATGATTATGGAGCTGGGACCAACACCAAACGAGTCAAAACTCCTATGGAGGTTCAAAATATGGGACATGGTCACCGAGGTCACCCAAGAGTCATTGAGTGCATTATTCAGATTTGCTGAAATCACATTTATGGCCTCCTAATGCATTCCCTTGATTGAACCCTTTGAATGCTGTGCACCTATATGCCTTTTCTGGTTTCTTGTAAAAATTTATCTGCTTCCTGAATGAATATCTTTAAATACTGTTAACGAAAACCTATTTCTGATTTCATTAAAACTATTTTATCCATGAAAATAAGCCTCCAAAGTATTCAAATTAAATTCATAGAAGGGGTGCGGTGGCTCAGTAGGAAGATTTGCAGGCTGCAAGTCAAGAGGTTCTCGGTTCAAATCCCACTTGTGGCAACTTCGTTGTGTCCTTGGGAAAGACACTTCACCCCTATTGCCCATGTGGAGGCATTGTGTACAAAGGTGAACAGCATGTTGATGGTGCACTAGTCTTCAACCATGGCTAAGCTTGCTTGTGTGGAGTTAGTTGGGGAATCTGACATTTGCTCGCCATTGTAATAATAGTGATGGCATCTTCCCTCTATTTCTAAAATACTGCCAAATAATAGTGAATGCTAGCATGTTCTCTCCACAATTAACAGTGATGTCAACACTATTATTAGGCAGCTGAGAGTAGGCATTCAATGTATTATATCTTGTTTCACTGAGCTCTTATCTGGCAACAGAGAATTTAAAGAATTTAATAGGGAGCACAGTGGTCACAGCATTGGACTTTCAACGGAAAGGTCAGTGGTTCTATCCCTGCCAGGGTCAACTGTTTTGTGTCCTTCGCCAAGGAACTTAATCCTGATTGCCACAGGATGGCACCATGTACTGAGGCATACTGCAACCAATGCTAACCCTGCTTGTGTGGAGTTAGTACCTTGGGTCGTCTGACAGTTGTTCGCCCCTGTTCAATGGTTCTCTCTGGGTACTCCAGAGATTTCCTGTCCTGGGCAGGATTATCTGCCAGCAGCATGCAAGAGTTAAAACCTAAAGAGAGGATGTGCACTGAGTCCCCGGTTTATTTATTCGGGTTTTGGTGACACTTTAAAAAGCCAGGGTCATATCGTGTCAGGCAGTTTTAGGGCTGTAGGAATCCCAAGTACTTGGAAAAAACCACTGAGCAGGATTAGCATTGGTTGACGGCATGTGTACACACCCTAGTACACTCACCCCACCATACTCCCACAGTTTTGGTAGTCATGATTAAAAAGTGTGTGTAAACACCAATAAATTAATAAGGGTATTGTCCAAATACACTGTGCAGATGATGTGGTCAGGATCGAACCTATTACGTTTTGATCCCGAGTCCAGTGCTCTAACCACTTCTCTACCAGGCTTCTAGTTTATAGTGATATTTTACAAAACTGAAACAAAGTTCAGTAAATTAGTTGAGATCTGAGCCTTTGGTAACGTCCCAACCTAATTCTTCTAGTGTTTTTGTGTGTGTGTGTGTGTGTGTGTGTGTGTGTGTGTGTGTGTGTGTGTGTGTGTGTGTGTGTGTGTGTGTGTGTGTGTGTGTGTGTGTGTGTGTGTGTGTGCACATGCATATGCATTTGTATATGCCACACACTGGTGCTGGCTGGATCTCCTGGATGGTATAATGTATATATTCCAGATGTGCTTCGACAGTTAACTCCTCCTAAGACTGCATATTCTGTAACTCATTTGGATGCTCGCATTCCAAACGTAGCACAACAAACACTGAAATATATAGATTGGTTGATTGATTGATTAGTGATTCTATTTCAGCTTTTAGCTCAACTTGACAAGGTCAAGCTGAGCTATTGCCATCACTTCTTGTCTGTCGGCGTATGTACGTACGTCTGTTGGCGTATGTACGTACGTACGTTTAGTATGTCTGGGCATACGTACGTAATGTTGCCGCTGGCAACGTTCTTAGAACTTAGTTTATAGTCAGACCGCAATATTTCTCTTTGGCCCACCCTACAGTGCACATTTATGATCGGACTGCTTTGAAACCTGACATGCTTGTTTTGGGTGACCTCTTGATAGGAGCTATCGATTTTCTTCCATTTCCGTCAAAAAATGTTGCCACTGGCAACAACCTTTGAACTTAGTTTAGTCAGGCATCAATATATTCCTTTGGCATGTCGTACAGGGTACATTTTTCATTAGATCGGTTTGAAACTTGGTATGCTTGTTTGGGGTTACCTCTAGATGGAAGCTATCGATTATCTTCGATATCTGCCAAGAAATGTTGCCGCTGGCAATGACCTTTGATGAACTTAGTGCAGATTTGCATCAAAATTTCCCTTTGGCACACCTTCCAGGGCACATTTATAGTTATCGCGGAACTAAATATTGAAATTAAAGTTAACCGCCTTAAAATGTTGCACTCGGAATTGATGCAATCTCTGAAAATAAACAGCCTTGGGAAAATCCATTGTTTCAATAAACGTTTGAAACATTCTATTGGCATCTTGCATTATTGTTGAATATTCCTGATAAAAAAGAGGGTGATTTGATGACTTTTGGACCTAAAAAATACAATTTACTTTTTGTGTGTTTTTGTAGGGAATTCCCTAAAAAATATGTGCACGTGCCCGGTACTTCCCTTTGTGTTAGTTTTTCTCTCTTATTTGTTGCATGACCCCCTGTTTTCGGATCAGAAAAAGTTGTCTGAAGGGCTACACTTGACAGAGATATTTGAATGCCAAAATTAAAGTGATGTGATCATATTTTTTTCTGCCTGAATGTAAAAATGGTCGCCTATGGGAAAATATTTAGTTCTGTGATACCTATTATCGGATCGCTTTGAAACTTGGTATGCTTGTTTGGGGTGACCTCTAGATGGGAGCTATTGATTTTCCCCCATTTCCGTCAAAAAATGTTGCTGCTGGCAACATTCTTAGAACTTAGTTAAGTCAGACCTCAATATTTCCCTTTGGCACATCCTACAGGGCACATTTATGATCAAATTGTTTTGAAACCTGGCATGCTTGTATGGGTGACCTCTAGATGGGAGCTATCGATTTTCTTCCATTTTCATCAATAAATGTTGCCACTGGCAACGACCATTGAAGTTAGTTTAGCCAGGCATCAATATATTCCTTTGGCACACCCTACAGGGCACATTTATGATCAGAATGGTTTGAAACCTGGTATGTTTGTTTGGAGTTACCTCTAGATGGGAGCTATCGATTTTCTTCAATTTCTGTCCAAAAATGTTGCTGATGGCAACAACCTTCGATGAACTTCATGCTGTTATGCATCAGTATTTCCCTTTAGCACAGCCTGCGGTGCACATTTATGATCAGATCACTTTGAAACTTGGTATGTATGTTCGGAGTGACCTTAAGATGTGAGCGATTGATTTTTTTTCATTTCCGTAAAAAAATTATTGTCATTATCACCAGCCTTTGAACTTCCTGCATTTGTGCAGCATCTTATCCCTTTTGCGCTCTCTGCAGGATATATTTATGAATTTCCATAAAAAAGAGAGAAAAAATCATTTCCATAAGCAATGACCTTCAAGCTTATTGCATTTGTGCTTTAACATCTTCCTTTGGCATGCCTCAGAGGGCACATTCATTATCTTTCTATGCTTATGCTGGGTGACAAAGATAGGAGCTATCGATTTTCTTTTCAATTCCTTCAAAAACTGTTGCTGTCAGCAACAATCTTTGAATTTATTGCATTTGTGCATCAACATTTCTTCTTTGGCAGGGCCTACAGGCCACATTTATCATAGGATTGTTTTTGAACTTGGTTTGCTCATTAGGCGAGGCCTTTAGATAAGAGCTATTGATTAGCATTCATTAAGTGTACAGTGCATTAAAAATCTGAGTCCTGTTAATCAAGGGTAATTAAGATCAGTCAGCCTATAAATAGATTCTGTCAATCATTGACTGCAATGGAACTATTTCAGTCTCCATGGTAATAAACAAGCTGGATGTCGGTGTTGAGATGAGTGAGGAAATGTTAATTATTTATACCAGAGAGAAACCTGGGATTTACATTAATTTATCTTCTTTTATTATGGTAGTTAAAACAACTATGTACATTATCAAATATAGACTTTAGAAACATGACAGGAATATACAAGTTCAAGGAAAATAAAAATTAACTTCAACAGAATAACTAGACAGGCATAACTTGTAGAATAAATCAAGTTTTCAAATTTAAAAACCAAAACTGCAGAACTATGGTCTGATTTGTTGACAAACAAACTGGGTAATTTGACTAGCGTCTGATCAATATACGGCAGAATTTGGAAAGTTGGATGATGAAATATATCTTCGAGATGGAAATTTCGGGCAAGACTTTATTCATCAGAGTTGTCATTACTTACTTTCTACTTGTCGCTTCCTAAGTTTGATACATTTTCTATCTAAGACACAAAGGAAAACACGTGAAACAAATGTGTTTACAAATTAAATTGAATTTCGATCAAAAGAGAAATCTAGGGGAAAATATTATATATCAAATGGCTGAGAGACGTGACATCATTGTTCATCTTTATACGCATTAGGTCATTATAGGCTTGCTTGGCTCTTATAGTCAATGACGGCCCGATACGTTACACGACTTTTACTTGTTGGGCATTAATATTAATATTATAGTTGGGGAGATTAAGAAAGTGCCAGTGAGAAATATTATAAAATGAGTACTGGGAGATAAGAAGGGACGATGAGGTTGGGATGACACATGTGGGACAGGGGGAATGAAGGCCTCCTGAGTAGAGGGGAGCAGCAAATTAATAAATGTCTTGTGTCTGGATTAAAACTTTTAATCTACGAGTAGGCTTCAGAATTAAACTTAATTCTGAAACTTAGGAGTATAAAAATTCCGAATGCAGAAGGCAACGTATTTACGCTACTCAAAAAAAGAGATGGGCCTGTAAAATTGGAACAGTAATGCAAAAAATGAATACAGTTTGCAAATATTTTTCCATAGGCTTGATGAATTGGACATTTCGCATTTCAGTGTGGGAGTTTCGGCCTCAAACAAGAGGACAAGGGTGTTGCCAGAGAGGGTCATGGGGGTTGTACGAGCCCCCTCCCCGAATCCCAAAGATTCGCAGCCGATATTCTCCACAGCAATCTAATTCATGCCTACATTGAATTTAATTCACTTTCCCTCAACATGAAACCTTTGATCACTGCTGATATGAAATATTGAATACCCCTCCACCGGACCATCACCGATGGCCAAAGGTCAAGTTGGAGGAGATTGTGGGAAGGGATCACCCCCTCCCATAATCTCCACCAACTTGACCTCTGGCCAAGGCTTGGCCCCTGGGCAAGTTTTCAGTCTTTTTAGTTGCCAGACATTCTCATCCTTGAGTTGCATTCTGGGTGCCAGACATTCTCATCCTTGAGTTGCATTGTGGGTGACCCCCCCCCCCCCCCCCCTATGCAACTCACACCCCTTAATGGACGACCTAACATTAAGTCCATAGATTTCTATACTATACTAACTTCACACAGACATGGTTAGCATTGTTGACAAGTGCCCCATCAACACACATAACGTTTACATGTAGGCCTACGTACGGCAAGTGTTAAACAATTACGAACAATAAATAATAAAAAAATCACAAAAAAAACATTGAGTTGAACAGTGTGTTGGGGAGAGGGGAAATGGAGTCCGGTGAGGTCGTGTCCTCCTTCTATCACCCCGCTTCCTCCGTTTCCACATGTCACCATCATTGCTGTGATCGAGAAGTTCTCGAGCAAGAATTAAGGAAGGAAAATCCCTTTTGAATAAGCCATTTCCCCCATTTGTGTGGTTCTAATGTTTAACTGCATGCCTGGACAAAATACGCTTTTTATCCCCAAAACAAAAATCAGACGGTCACCAATCAGAGAATAGTCAATCTGTGTTTGTATGCCCAATCACCAGAAAGACGGTCCTTTAGGATTATTTGACATTCTGATAATCGCATACACTTTGAGCTAAAAAGTTAATGGAAGGTGTATATCCGTAGGACAGAAAACAAGGAAAGAAAATTACAACTTTTTATTCAGCAGTAACATTGAGTAGCCTGTATTTTTTCACGAGTGCAAAGTGTTTAACACAGGCACATCAAACACATGCACGAGAATCCTGACATATTCCTGTTTAGTGCAAGTACATTTCGTTTCTATGCAGACCACCCCATTCTGTTAAATTGAATCAAACGTCATATTATATGCGTGGACAACCTATTGGCTGTCCAGCCAGTGCAAACTCTACAGAGTACAATGTCATATTGCACAGAATTGAAAACACCCACCGAGTGTAAATTCCACCCAGTGTGAAACTGGAAAAAAAATATATTTAAAAAAAAGTTAGTAAAGAGACTTCTGAATTAAAATAAGAAACTGTGCGAGGAGAAACTCCACTCTGAGTATACATGTCGTAATTAACCTTTGCCGCCCATCATCTCATTCAACGTATTGAAGACAAATTAATTGAAATTATTAACCTTTCAATAGAGTCCTGCAAACCAAGAATGTAACAAATTTGTTTCAAACTCTCAATAAAAAAAGACTTTAGATACAGAAGTCACACCTCACAATGTCAATTGAACTTGCATAGGTGAAGATGATTACAGTAGTTTGCTCTGTAATTAAAACCTGTGACAATAATCTTTTAATAAAGACAGTCACGACAGGGGTATTATTAGCGACCAGTGACATAATCGAACTACCTGTTATTGTTTAAAGTTTCTTTTGTTCACCAACTCTCAGCAGCCTATTGTTTTGTACATGTTAACTTCAAATTAATAATCGAACAGGATCACTTGACAATGTGAATAACCTAACTCTACATTCATTTAACCCTTTACCTAAAATGAAAAGCAGACGACACTTGCAAAAAAAATTCTTGAATGACTAATTTTTTTCATTTTTTGTCTCAAAAACATAGGTTATGACCCCTCGTTGGAACGAGCTCAACGAGCTCGTTCCAACGAGGGGTCATAACCTATGTTTTTGAGACAAAAAATGAAAAAATAATGAAAATTAATTGGCGATTTTCGTGAATAGCGCTGGCCGGTTTTGGCCGTTACGTTGGGTAAAGGGTTAATAGAGAAAATCAGTTCTTAGCCCTGTCTCTCAGTTTATAATCTTGGGATAAACTTCCGAAAGAATCAACAATGGAGGTGGGGAGGGACAGATGAAAGTCACGAGTGTGCTTATTTCTTATTTTTAATTTATTTTATTATTTTTTGTTTTGGTGGGGGGGTTTCCACATCAACAGTTGTGGCGACTTATTCTTAAAATTTCTGATAAAATCTTAGGAGCCACCCCCAACAATTGTGAAAAGACGGCTAGCCCTTTTCCTAACTATGAAACTTATAAATAATTGTTGCCTCCCCCCCCCCCCCCCCCCCCCCCCCCCCCCCCCCCCCCCCCCCCCCCCCACACACACACACACAGTGATTTAGTGGTAAACTAAAATGAACATGATGGGCAACGACTTTGATATTTAAGGTCTATATTGATCTTGCAGGCTGTGCTTTGACTTGAAATTAAGTTAAAACAATTGTCGTATTCAACAATATTATAGCGAATTAATAATTAAAATTGCTGGCAATCTTTCTCTTTGGGGGATGGGTGTGGGGGCAGTGTGGGAGTTATCGTTGGAAAATGTAATTATTCGATTCATGTTAATGAAAGCGAACAAGATGTTAATATATCACAAGCACAGATGCGTACAGTCCAGAACCCGGGTGATTTAATAAATTCAAACCTTAAGTTCTCCGCCAAGTGATAGCTCGCCTTGGGGAAATAAGTTAGGATTTACGATTGTATTAATGGTTGGTGGGAGAGACCTAATTTTTTTTTTTTTTTTTTTTGGGGGGGGGGGGGGGGTGGAGATTGGATCTTTCCAACAGCCAGTAAATAACAGAGATATACCTAACATGTGTATTCTTGGACCTTCCCCGGTTTATGTAGGCCATAGTGTCTACCAGTAACAGGCCACATCTTTTGTTTTTAAAACTTATTTCTATTAAATTTTAGCTTGCCGTTATACACTTAGAGTACCAGTATTCCCATATTTATTTGCGTGAATGTGTCATTTACAACAATGTTTATCAAGTTTTCACATGGTGGGCTTAAATTTTAATGGGTGCAGCCGACCCCCTCGATAAAATTTACCATTCGCACCATTTCCACAGGTTTAATAAAAACAAGCGTGAATGAATTTAAATGAATGGAATTGAACACAAAGACAACCAATTAATGTTTTTAAAGACATACATTTGTGCTGCGAATGCAAACCAACGTGGAGATATTCTACGATTTTTTTTTCTAACAGTATGCAGTGAGCATTGGTGGGTTGTCACACATATTTGTGCTGGTGCCTCATTGGCTGGTAATAATTAATGGGCAGGTATCACGGTCATGTCAGTGTGTCGAAAACAGAACAGCACACTGCAGATTAAAATGTCGTATTATTGACATTTTTTTGACACGTGGGCCTGTCAAATTAATAATTTTCTTATGGTTATGCATTTTCAAACACAATAGTTTTCTTTTGCTTGATTCAAATCTTGCCTGTTTGACATTTAGTTCGCGAGGTGTAATTTTTTTGTCAGGCTGTACTGATAGCGTGGTCAGTTGGTTACACTTTGTATTTTTCCAGTGCTATAGATAGTAATGCAAACTGGGTTCGTCACCCCTAGTTTTGCACTAGAAATCAGGGGTGATGGAAACTGGGTCTTTAATGGACTGTACATGTAATGTTCATTCCTGTGAAAAAAGTTGCCATATACAATAACCTCTGAACTTACTGCATTTGTGTATCAACATTCTTTCTTTAGCCAGCCTTACAGTTCACATTTAAAAATGCATGGATTACTCTGACGTTGTGCACACACAATGCTGATATGTTGAAATTTCACCAAATAACATTGGTACCAATGATCTTCAGTTTTGCCATTTCACTTATAAATTACCAAGTTCAAGTTTGTCAAGTTGAGCTACAGTGTCATTGATTCTTTCATTATATGTTCCTGTCTCGGACATGAACATACTGGCTGGATATATTTGCTTTATACGTGTGACTTCTATCAACTGCAGTTTAATAACTCTACCCTTCCCATCAGCTGCCATCTTTCATTTTGTGTAATTGTTTGACTTTGGGAGATGACTTACATGAGCCATAGGCTTTCTGTTGAATCCGTATCACCAGTTGTATTTCCTATTTATGCAATGTGTACAAACCCATTGTTATTCATTTATATTCTGTCCTCCAGCATTTTTGATGTATACATTTTTCTACAATTCATGAATAAATATTGTTTAAACTAATTTATTTGACAAGTTTCATAAATTTCTCTATAAACTGGGGCTGAATTAAAAATTCTATTTATCAGCTGGCCAAAAAACCAATAAAAGATACCTGAATGCTTTTGAGAAACCTGAAAACAATGTATTGTTTGACAGAGCTCCAAAAATAGTCCCAGGTAACATCAATATTTTGATGCATTCAATGATACAACATTATTGAAACAATGTTTCAAAAATTATTAACCGTCTGGCCACTGATATTGAAATCAAAATTACAAGTTGCAATTTTTCCCATAATGCAACTGGGATTTGAACAAATTCAATCTTGTTTGACAGAGCTCTATGAGCTCTGTCAAACAAGATTGATTTGATTCATTTGCTAGTTGCATTATTGGGAAAATTTGCAATTTGAAACTTTGGTATTTTGACATCAGTGTGCAATGTTTTAAGTGATATCGATGCGTTTTTATTAGCTCAACTTGACAAAGTCAAGCTGAGCTATTGCCATCACTTCTCGTCCGTCGGCGTACGTACGTACGTACGTTAGTATGTTAGTACGTACGGCCACAATTTCCTTTGGCACACCTCACAGGTCGCATTTATGATCAGATTACTTTGAAACTTCTTATGCTTGTTTGGGGTGACCTCTAGATGGGAGCTATTGATTTTCTTCAATTTTCGTCAAAAAATGTTGCCGCGGCCAACTTTCTTAGAACTTAGTTTAGTCAAACCACAATATTTCCCTTTGGCACACCCTACAGGGCACATTTATGATTTGATTGCTTTGAAACCTGGTATGCTTATTTAGGGTGACCTCTAGATGGGAGCTATCGATTTTCTTCAATTTCCGGCAAAAAATGTTACCACGGCCAACGTTCGTGGAACTTAGTTTAGTCAGACCTCAATATTTCCCTTTGGCACACCCTACAGGGTACATTTACAATCAGATTACTTTGAAACCTGGTATGCTTGTTTGGGGAGACCTCTAGATGGGAGCTATCGATTTTCTTCAATTTCTGTCAAAAAATGTTGCCGCAGCCAACGTTCTTAGAACTTAGTTTAGTCAGAAGACTCAATATTTCCCTTTGGCACACCCTACAGGGTACATTTATGATCGGATTGCTTTGAAACCTGGCATGCTTATTTGGGGGGACCTCTAGATGGGAGCTATTGATTTTCTTCAATTTCTGTCAAAAAATGTTGCCGCGGCCAACGTTCTTAGAACTTAGTTTAGTCAAACCACAATATTTCCCTTTGGCACACCCTACAGGGCACATTTATGATTTGATTGCTTTGAAACCTGGTATGCTTATTTAGGGTGACATCTAGATGGGAGCTATCGATTTTCTTCAATTTCCAGCAAAAAATGTTGCCACGGCCAACGTTCGTAGAACTTAGTTCAGTCAGACCTCAGTATTTCCCTTTGGCACACCCTACAGGGCCCATTTATGATCAGATTGCTTTGAAACCTGGCATGCTTGTTTGGGATGACATCTAGATGGGAGCTATCGATTTTCTTCAATTTCCGTCAAAAAATGTTGCCGCAGCCAACGTTTTTAGAACTCAGTTTAGTCAGACCACAATATTTCCCTTTGGCACACCCTACAGGGCACATTTATGATTTGATTGCTTTGAAACCTGGTATTCTTGTTTGGGGAGACCTCTAGATGGGAGCTATCGATTTTCTTCAATTTCCATCAAAAAATGTTGCCGCGGCCAACGTTCTTAGAACTTGGTTTAGTCAGAAGACTCGATATTTCCCTTTGGCACACCCTACAGGGCACATTTATGATCGGATTGCTTTGAAACCTTTCATGCTTGTTTGAGGTGACATCTAGATGGGAGCTATCGATTTTCTTCAATTTCCGTCAAAAAATGTTGCCGCGGCCAACGTTTTTAGAACTCAGTTTAGTCAGACCACAATATTTCCCTTTGGCACACCCTACAGGGCACATTTATGATTTGATTGCTTTGAAACCTGGTATGCTTGTTTGGGGAGACCTCTAGATGGGAGCTATCGATTTTCTTCAATTTCCATCAAAAAATGTTGCCACGGCCAATGTTCTTAGAATTTAGTCTAGTCAAACCACAATATTTCCCTTTTGTACACCCTACAGTGCACATTTATGATCGGATTGCTTTGAAACCTGGCATGCTTGTTTGGGGAGGCCTCTAGATGGGAGCTATCGATTTTCTTCGGTTTCTGTCAAAAAATGTTGCCTCTGGCAAAAAAACTGACATTGGTCCCAATGATCTTCAATTTTGCCATTTCATTTATAACTTACCAAGTTCAAGTTTGTCAAGTTGAGCTACAGTGTCATTGACACTTTCATTTCATTACTCATCTTTCTGGTCACTGTCAACAATAATTATTTCCAGAATAAATACAAGTGAATGAAGCTTAGATTTTTAAAGAAAAATATCACCCTGGATGGACTATTTATTTTCTTGCATGTCATTGTTGTTTTGTGTCAAAGCTGCATTTCCTTCACGTCATAACATCATTCAAAAGTGTCATAACCAATCAGATGCATTCTTACATGCCATTCTTATATGTAGGTCCACATTCCACACATGGTTTACCTATCACATTTTTAAATGGCTGTATTGGATCAGGTTTGAGTGCAGTGGCTTAGTGGTTATGTCATAGGACCTCAAACCAAAAGGTCCATAGTTTAATCCCTACCCATTGCAAATGGGTTAATTGATATGGCACTTGGCATGTGTCATCACAGAAGGACAAAACTTGAGGCCTGTGGCCTCTCGTTTTATCCTTCCGCGCTTGCACTCGTATCATATTGATTAACCCATTCCCACGCATGTGTTGTTCTGTGTATAAATTGATTTCCATGTTGTGCTCATGATAGCCATTGTGCAGAAATATGTTCCCCTCAAGAGAACCCATTCCCACGCATGTGTTGTTCTGTGTATAAATTGATTTCCATGTTGTGCTCATGATAGCCATTGTGCAGAAATATGTTCCCCTCAAGAGAACCCTGGGAAGTGAAGCATTCCTTGTTTATTGTGGTAATATGTTCCCCTCAAGAGAACCCATTCCCACGCATGTGTTGTTCTGTGTATAAATTGATTTCCATGTTGTGCTCATGATAGCCATTGTGCAGAAATATGTTCCCCTCAAGAGAACCCTGGGAAGTGAAGCATTCCTTGTTTATTGTGGTAAATTGACTCTGTTTTACTCATAAAATAGAACCCCCTCACCAATGCCTGTTGTGGAAGTCCTCTAAAATTATCGATATGGGTATAAACGATTAGCTGCACTTGACTTTATTTCACTATTAACCATTGTGTAGAAATATGTGACCATAAACACCAATAAATAAATAATCCTTAAACACCAATAAATAAATAAATAAATACTGGTATTAACCCTTTAACCAATTTCCAAGATATCAAAATTTGCTATTTTAATTATTTTTTTTCAAATTTATAAAAACTTCCAACCAAACCATATCATGTTAGACCTCATTGGAACAAGCTCATCAAACTTGCTCCAATGAGGGGGTCACAAGATATGGTTTTGTTGAATTTGTGTGAGAAATAATTTTAAATTCAACTGCTCAGTTTGTATTTTACGCATGCCAGTGTGGATGATTTGTTAGGTAAATGATCAATATAAAAGTTTATAATGGTTATAAAGAAGGGTTAAATCATGTGATAATGATTTTTTCACTTGCTACTTTTATAATTACAAGTGGTTAGATCATATGATCAGTTTAAAGGTAACTGAAAGAGTTTCCAATTATTGGTTATGAATAATCTTCAGTTTCATTGCACAAGAGGAGTTCTATTCAAACATTGTATTGCATTCATTTCAGAGAAGTGAAGGCTAAAAATAACATTTTTCTTTTGTGAATTTTTGTAATTGATTTACACTTTATTTGGTTTTGACAGCTTAGCTTGTCAATTCTTGACCACCCTTAACTAGATTGTAGAGCAGTGCTACTTTTCTTAACTTGTATAATGTGATTTGGTAACCAAATCTGTGGTGAGAGTCCTCCAGCACAGTCCTGGAAATGAGATGGGTGCGAGTGCCATTGCTCCTGTCAGCACCTGTATTTTCTATTTTACCGGAGCCAAAAAATACACTCATTGAAAAATATTGTGGAGCTCTAATATACTGTGATGGCATATAAATGTGTGCTATTTTGAGAAAGCAGCACAAGCCAGTGGCAAGTTACTTTCATAATTCAGCAGTTCCTTTTACATTTATCCCCTTGAACCAAATCAGCCGCTTTTCTGGCCAGGACTAATTCTTATTGCTGCTTTGAACTGGTATGGAGATACCACTAGAGTTCAAAGGGTTAAGGTTTCTGGTGTTTGGAGACAGTATTCCCTCTAAAATTCATATACTAACATTTTACGTTTGCAATTTATTCCCGTCTCTGAATTCACAGGAACTTTAAACTACGCCCGTCAATTTTGTTTGTTTCCAGTACTCTCAGCAGGCTTTAATCTAGGTCCTTTTTGGGGGTTGAAATAAAGCTCCTTTCCCAATTTGGTAATGATATAAAATTCACAATTTCTGACACACAGCAAGGAGGGATGACATGATATAGTTTTGTTGAAATGTTTTTTGAAAAATTTGTTTTTTCAGTTGCTTAACCCTTTATCCAATGTAATGGCCAAAACCAGTCACACTATTCACAAAAATCACCATTCAATTTTCATTATTTTTTTCACGTTTTGTCTCAGAAACATAGCTTATGATGCCTCATTGAAACAAGCTCAAGGAACAAGCTCTTTGAGCTTGTTCCATTGATGGGTCATAAGCTATGTTTTTGAAGCAAAAAATAAAAAGAATTAGTTATTCAAGAATTTTATTTGCAAGTGTTGTCTGTCTTTTGTGTTAGGTGAAGGGTTAATTTGCAAATTATGCAAGTGGATGTGGATGATTTGTCAGGTAAAGGGTTAATTGAGGCGGGTGAAGATAAGAGAAGGGGCAGGTAAAAAAACATTTGACAGGTTTACGTATTACATGAAACAATGGACACTTGCAACCCCCCAAAATTCTTGAATAACTTTAATTTTCCATTTGTAAAGAAATTTCAAATTCACAGCTAATGACCCTCACCACCACCCCCCAGCTCATTCCAGTGAAGGGTCATTAACTATATCCTCTTATGGGAAGTGAAACAGTGCTTGTTTATTGCGGTAAACAAGTTCTATTCTACTGGTAAAATAGGACCCAGTCACAGGTGCTTGAGGTGGAAGTCCTCTAAAATGGACAATGTTGGTATAAATGTTTGACTAAACTTGACTTTATCTCCATGTTGCAGTCCCCATTAGCTCTAGTGCAGACATATGTGACCTTAAACGCCAATAAATAAATGCTTTGTTTTGGATGCAAAAATGAAAATTTGTTGATTTTTCGTAAATATAGCTTGTCAGATTTATGTTAAGGAGAGGATTAACCCTTTACCTAACAAATCTGCAGCACCCGCCAATATGTAATGTTAAATAAGAGCAGTTGAAAAAAAGTACTTTAAAAAAAAAACTCCACAAAGCATATCATAAGCCCTCTCCCCCACCCAGCTCTTCCTTTCCCCCATTGGAATGAGCTCCTCTTGTGGTGTGGTTTAATTTTTGGACAAAGTAACAAATTTGATGTTGTGTACTCTGGTAAAGGGTTAAAGACAGGCTTAAATAATCATATTAGATTAAATCTGCACCATGCATCCAGTCAAGGACCGGCCAGGTGTAAAGCCTAATAGCACAACATCCAATCAGGGACTGACCTGATGTGAAGCCCGATAATGCACCATCCGGTCTAGAAGTGACCTGTGTGAAGCCTGATAGCTCACCATCCAGTCAAGGAATGACCTGGTATGAAGCCTGATAGCTCACCACCCAGTGAAGGACTGGCCTGGTGTGAAGCCTAATAGTGCATCTTCCAATCAAGGGCTGACCTGTTGTGAAGCAGGATAGCCAACCATCCAGCCAAGGACTGACCTGGTGTGAAGCAGGATAGTTCACCATCCAGTCAAGGACTGACCTGTGGTGAAGACTAACAGTGCACCATCCAGTCAAGGACTGACCTGTGGTGAAGACTAACAGTGCACCATCCAGTCAAGGACTGACCTGTTGTGAAGACTCAACAGTACACCATCCAGTCAAAGTCTGACCTGTTGTGAAGCAGGATAGCTAACCATCCAGTCAAAGACTCACCTGTTGTAAAGCCTGATAGTACACCATCCAGTCAAGGGCTGACCTGTTGAGAAGACTAATTGTGTACCATCTAGTCAAGGACTGACCTGGTGTGAAGACTGATAGCTCACCATCCAGTCAAGGACTGACCTGTTGTGAAGACTAATTGTGCACCATCCAGTCAAGGACTGACCTCATGTGAAGACTGATAGCTCACCATCCAGTCAAGGACTGACCTGGTGTGAAGCCTGATAGCTCACTATCCAGTCAAGGACTGACCTGTGTGAAGCCCGATAGCACACCATCCAGTCAAGGACTGACCTGGTGTGCAGCTTGAGAGCTCACCATCCAGTCAAGGGCTGACCTGGTCTGAAGCCCAATAGCTCACCATCCAGTCAAGGATTGACCTGGTATGAATCCTGATAATGCACCATCCAGTCAAGGACAGACCTGTGTGAAGCCTGATAGCACACCATCCAGTCAAGAACTGACCTGCTGTGAAGACTGATAGCTCGCCATCCAGTCAGGGACTAACTTGTGTGAAGCCTGATAGCTCACCATCCAGTCAAGGACTGACCTGGTATGAAGCCTAATAGATCACTATAGAGTCAAGGACTGACCTGGTGTTAAGACTGATAGTGCACCATCCAGTCAAGAACTGACCTGTGTGCAGCTTGATAGCTCACAATCCAGTCAAGGACTGACCTGGTCTGAAGCCTGATAGCTCACCATCCAGTCAAGGACAGACCTGTGTGAAGCCTGATAGCTCACCATCCAGTCAAGGACCGGCCTGCTGTGAAGACTGGTAGCTCACCATCCAGTCAAGGACTGTCCTGTGTGAAGCCTGATAGTGCACCATTCAGTCAAGAACTGACCTGGTGTGCAGCTTGATAGCTCACCATCTAGTCAAGGACTGACCTGGTGTGAAGCCTAATAGCACCTAGTGCACCATCCAGTCAAGGACTGACCTGTTGTGAAGTCTAATTGTGCACCATCCAGTCTAGTCTAGGGCTGACCTGGTGTGAAGCCTAATAGTGCACCTTCCAGTCAAAGACTGACCTGTCGTGAAAACTCATAGCACACCATCCAGTCAAGGACTGGCCTGTGTGAAGCCTGATAGCGCACCATCCGTTCAAGGACTGACCTGGTGTGCAGCTTGATAGCTCACCATCCAGTTAAGACTGACCTGGTCTGAAGCTTGATAGCTCACCATCCAGCCAAGCACTGACCTGGTGTGAACCTAAATAGCACCTAGTGCATCATGCAGTCAAGGACTGACATGTTGTGAATTCTAATTGTGCAGCATCCAGTCGAGGGCTGACCTGGTGTGAAGCCTAATATTGCACCATCCAGTCAAAGACTGGCCTGTTGTGAAAACTCATAGCACACCATCCAGTCAAGGACTGACCTGTTGTGAAGCATTATAGTGCACCATTCAGTTTATAAGGACAGACCTGATATGAAGCTTAAGAGAGCACCATCCAGTCAAGGACTGACCTGGTGTGAAGCCTGATAGCTCACTATCGAGTTAAGGTCTGACCTGATGTGAAACCTGATAGCACACCATCGAGTCAAGGACTGACCTGGTGTGAAGTCCGATAGCTCACTATCCAGTCAAGGACTGACCTGGTGTGAATTAAGCCTGATAGCTCACCATCCAATCAAGAACTGACCTGGTGTGAAGCCTGATAGCGCACCATCCTTTTAAGGACTGACCTGGTGTGAAGACTGATAGCTCACCATCCAGTCAAGGACTGACCTGGTGTGAAGCCAAATAGTCCCTATGTTGATTGCCCCATATATGAGGTGTCTAGATACAATATGAGTGTAGTTCACTTTACATCCATTCACAATCACACCTGTACATTTAATTGCTATTATGTTGGGCACCAAACCTCACTCTAATTATTTGTTTTGTAATTGATTTATAAAACATACTGTTTGCTGAGATCTGACATAGTAACAGTCCTTTCTCCAATACAAATTAGAATACAATTGATATGAAGTGGCTCGGCGAAACATCAGCTTATAAGTTAGGATTACAGTTGTGTATATGTTTCCTGAGAGAATATTAGCTGTGGATTTCTGGAGATGTTTTGTTTGGAAGCACCAGAAACTATTACCTAGGCTAAAGTAGCTTAGCTGTCATTTAACTCCTGGGGGCTTGCAGATTTTTATTCATAATAATTTTGCAATAATTTGACAGTCTACACATACTGTGGCTTTGCAGTTGTTTTGAGGCAAGTCTTGGCTCCCTACCAGGGTATATGGGCAGACAAGATTTACCTGAAACAGACTGCTTTGAAGTACTACAGCAGGATCTGTTGACTGCACAGAGTGTCTTTCTTATCAACCTACCTCAATTGTTTACTACAGGTTTGCACTACAGTGGAAGAATCTAACTCGGATAAAATACTCTCTATTTTAATCTTTCCGACGATTTGGGAAAGAAAAGTGGTGTAAAAACACCACAAAAAAATAAGCCAAAACTGAGTCGAGCGTCATCGGCGCACACCCAGTATGGGACGCTCTTCCATAGTACAAATCCACAACTACCGTAAAACAGTGCGCAATGCGTCGATTCATCATTCTTTTGATTATCCGCACACGTGGAGGATGTGTGCCATCATTGCTCAGTAACAGTGATATTTTAACTCGTCGATAATGGTTTTCCTGTGACTGGATTTATGGATCTGAAGATCGTATAATAACAGGACTGTGTTTTATATATTCTCATTTATATTTCCAACCACATTCTCATTGTATATTATTTACTATTCCGTTTTCGCGAATGTTTTGTTTTCGACATCACACGATTCGACAATGAATTTTTCGGTTGATGAATTATTGTTTTGGAGTTAGGTGTCAATCTGGGACTGTCTGGACAGGATTTCTTCACTCTGTTGAGGGCTGAATTTCTGTTTTTTCGGTCCCTGTCGACCGTCTGGGTTCTGTCATGTACCCACCGTTTTTTTTTTCTGCCACCTTCTCTCGTAGTTGAGGGTGTTCTTCCACTTTCTGTTTCTGTTGACTTCACCTTTTTCTTCGACTGCTCTCACCTCTATTATTTCCAGTTCGGTTCCTTTAGGGCAATTCCTTTTGCCCTCGCCTTGGTGCGTTCTCGTGCCTGCTGGTGGTGTGGAATGCTGTCGTTTTGGGAGCCTCCCGACTCGACCACGTCTGGTGTGAGTTTACCCCCTCCCCTGTGGGGGATGTGCAGCTCCTCCCACCCCCGTGGGGAGGGGGGACACTGTTGTTTCGGGGCCCCCGACTCGACCACGTCTGGTGTGAGTTCGACCCCCTCCGTGGGTGATGTGCAGCTCCTCCCTCTCCCACGGGGGGTGGGGAACGCTATCGTTTCGGGGTCGCCTGATTTGACCATGTCTGGTGAGAATTGGCGGAGGGGGGGGCACTGTCGTTTCGGGGCCCCCGACTCGACCACGTCTGGTGTGAGTTTGACCCCCTCCATGTGGGATGTGCAGCTCCATCTGCTCCCATGGGGGGTGGGGAACGTTATCGTTTTGGGGGTTGCCCGATTCGACCACGTCTGGTGAGAATTGCTCCCCCTCTGTGGGGGATGTGCAGCTCCTCCCGCACCAGTGGGGGGTGGGGAATGCTGTCGTTTCGGGGCTTCCCGACTCGACCATGTCTGGTGAGAGTTATTCCCCTTTCGTGGGGAATGTGCAGTTTTTTACCGTGGTGGATACTATGGGAGCTGTTGGATTTCTGGTGAAGAGATGCCTGGTTCCGGGCCTATGCGCCCTCTCCAGTCGACATCGGGGGCTGTCACTAGGGTTGTGACTCCTCCTTTGGAGGCCGAGCTTGGTGGCTCTCTCCGCTTTTCCGCCAGTTCCAACAGCTCCCGTCGTATCTGCTGGTACTGCTCTTCCGTCTACAACGTCATTGGGCACCATTTTTAGCCAGCCTCGGTTTATCCCTGCAAGGGTCTGCAGGGATGTCTGTAGTGTGGTTGTGGAGTATCGGCCTCAGCCTTCCCCGACTTCCACTCGGCGAAGTCGGATGGGGCTGCCGACTGAACCCCCTACTGTGTCCTCTCAGCCGTTGAGCACAGTAGTTTTAGACCTGCAGTGGTCTACTGCGGTGTCTGGTTGTGTAGACGTGGTGGTATCAGCCTCAGCCTTCCCTGACTTCAACTCGGCGAAGTTGGAAGTGGCTGCTGGCCGGACGCTCTACTGTGGTCTCTGCGCCATCGAGCACCACAGTTGTCATTGGATTCGGATGTTCTTAGTGGGACACTTTGAACTCCGTGGCGTTTCCGTCAACTCATTCTGGCCACACAACCAGTTTTGGGGGACCAACGTCTTTTGTGCAGCCTGGACCTTCTGCCCTGCATAGGTCCGTGGTGACTCTCATGAGTTCCCGCTATGTTGATCCTCGGGGTGTGTCACACCCCTATACACGTCTGCCGCCCGTCGTCCCACGTCTGATGTTTTGGAGGATCGTGACCCTTCGCTGGTTAAGAGGGTCAGAGGTGAAGCCACTTTGCTGGTTCGTTCCCCTGTCGAACCGGTCAGTATGGGCAGTGAGCTTAGGGAGGCCCTCTCCTTACTCACTCAGGTTCTGTCAAAGAGCCTTCCCGTTGCTTCCAGCGAGGCAGTGAGTGGTTTCAGGCGCCCCCTATGGCGCTGCCTCCCAGGATTGGAAACAGGCCACTTTCTGATCCCCCTGGTGTTCCGACACCATGGGAGGCGTCGGCTGGTTTGCCCACGATAGGCTATGTGTCTTCCGACTCAGGGGAAGAGTCAGACATGCTTGATGTCAAGAGCCAGCAGTCTTCGGACTTGGGGGCAGCTCTTGATTTCGTGTTTGGGTTCCTTCCGGATCTCAAACCATCTAATCAGTCGACAGTGTCAGCCAGGCCGCGATCATCAGTCGTGCGCCAACAGCCTATGGAGCAACCCGCTTCTGGGCGTCTTCGACCGTGCCAGTTGGTTGAAGCATTTTCAGCCTTGGATTCTAAGCTGAGTTCCAAGGCTATGAAGGCTCCGTTCTTCACCAGGGTTGACACCTTTTTGCCTCCGGCGCGTTATCGTTCCTACGGTTCCGCCAATCCGTCGGTCTACCAGACTTTGACGGTTTTGGATCAGGACTCCAATTCCCTCGGGCTTTACAAGTCCAAGTCTGCCGTCATTCCGATGGAGTCCACATAGGGCTTATCGAGAGAGATGCTTGGTATGCTTTCTCTCTCCGATCACGTCATCTCAGCTTTAGCCGCTTATCTGCCTCCAGATCAGTTTGACGAGGTACAGGCTCCTTTGCGTGTGCTGTCCAAGGCGCTCATGCATCTTACTCACACGCATGCCTGTAACACGGCTAATCTGGAATTAGTTCGAAGGGACTCTGTGCTGGACACAGGCCGATCCCTTCCTGAGGAGCAGTGTGCTGCTCTTCAAACTGCTTCTTTGGCAGGTCCGCAACTTTTTCATGGTTCTGTGTTGACGGTCCGGGATGACGTCCTACGTCATTCTAAAGATCAGCTGCTGTTTCTTCAGCTTGATCAGCCTTCTAGGGTAGGCAGGGGCCATTCCAAGCCTAACAGGTACCCTCTGCTTCCTCTGCGAAGCAAAGGGGCTGATCCTTCTGCCACCGCTTCTACTTCTTACTCAAGGGGTAAGGGTAAGCGACGGCAGTCTTGAGGGAAGTCCCAGGATTCTTCATTCAGTAGAGGAGGTGTTTTCTCCTCTCGCGAGCCTCATCGGGGTTCGAAATGAAGGTCCTCACCTCGATTCATCCTAGGTTGGAGGAAGGATAGCAGAGTTCGCAGACCGTTGGGCCACCATCACATCCGATCCTTGGGTGTTAGATGTTGTTCGGACCGGGCTGCAAATATCCTTCCGAAGGCACCCCACTCTGTCCAGGGTGCCTCTTCCAACCACAGTTCCTTCAGACATTTTATGTTGGGAACTTTTGTCCACGGAGATAGACAATCTCCTGACAAAGGGGGCGATTGAGGTCATCAAGAACATTAGGTCAGTGGGTTTCTATTTCCGCCTGTTGTTGTTGCCGAAGAAGGACGGCCGACTCCGACCGGTTATCGATCTGAGTTTCCTGAACCAGTCTATCATTGCTCCCAAGTTCAGCATGGAGACTTTCAGGTCGGTCCTCCGTTCACTTCACCAAGGAGATTTCGCTTCCAGCTTCGACCTGCGAGACGCTTACTTTCATGTTCCGATTCATTGGGCTTTACGGAAGTATCTCAGGTTCGTTTTTCTGGGGCGAGTTGACCAGTTCAAGGCCATGCCTTTCGGCCTCAACCTGGCTCCTTGGGCCTTCACCAGACTGATGTCGCATGTGATAGCTTTCCATCACACACAGTCCAGGGTGACTACTACGGCATATCTGGACGATATCCTCCAGGGGCATTCCAATGCTGCCTTACTGGAGTCGGATGTCGCCACTCTGTTGAGCTTGCTCACGTCGCTAGGTTTCAGAGTCAACAAGGAGAAGTCGGACCTGGTCCCTTCTCAGTCGTTTTATCATCTGGGGATGGCTTTCCGCACACAATTCAATTTGGTGGTGGTTCCCCAGGCCAAGGCTGTGATTCTCTCAGCTTTTGCTCTGACTCTGTCCCAGTCCACATCTGCGACGGCTCGGAGTATTCTCCGGCTACTCGGTCTCTGCTGTTCGGTGACGGATCTCATTCCTCTAGGTCGGCTGCGTGTCTGACCCCTCCAACACTTTCTGCTCAGTCGTTGGAGGCCGAATGTAGATCTCTGGATCTGGTGCTTCAGTTTCCAGAATATCTTTAACCTCACCTTCTCCTCTGTGCGGATGTCCAGTGGCTTTCGCAGGGTGTTCCGTTGGACTTACCCATGTCCAGTCGCGTTCTGATGGCAGATGCCAGTGATCTCGGATGGGGTGCAACGTTGGATCCTCTAGGTCTTTCCATTCACGGAATGTGGGACAGGATCATGCAGCTCTACACATCAACCAGAAGGAGCTTCTTGCTCTTCTTCTGAGTTTCAGGCAGTGGACCCCTCTAGTGCTGCCGCGGTTATCCGGATAACCGGTTAACCTGCGGTTAAAACTTTGACTGGTCAAGAAAATGTTTTAACCGGTAAACCTTACATTCACTATACTCACCGTATATGTCTGTGTATAAGTCGCGCCCGTGTATAAGTCATTAGGGATGCAACGGAAATAGGTAAGTTTTCACGAGTTACCACGTGGTGAATAAAATAAAAGAATAAAGGAAAATTATTATTCAACATTTAAAAAATACTCGCATTTATTTGTTTTTCGTTGTTTGTTTATCACCCCAACGTCTTCATCCCTGTCAAGAAAATCCAACGCTTGTTTGTGACTGAAACTTCATAGTTTCAGAATCAGAGCACCATTTGCGTCGTAACCTGCGAAGTTGTTGTGATTAAGTTGGTTTTTCCGGAATGCGAGAACGTTCTGGAAAAACCAATAAAAATACAACAAATGCGCAGGTTACAGCGCAAATTATTTTCAAATTGTTGTCCCACTTAAGCATTGTTGGTGCACGTGTGCGTAATTTATAACCGGACATTACACATCAGGGAATTGGAGTTCATGGAATAAATAAATACGTCTCTCCAGGTATTGCTGGCAAACATGTAATGTGTTATTACTTATTTTTTCGTTGTTATTTTGATGATTTTGTATTTTTTATGGTTTCATCCATATTGGCCCCACAAACATGTTGATTTCCAGTACACGCACTGATGTTAACACATGGGCGATTAAACAACAACGATTAAATAGAATACTTCTTTATTATTATTTATGGTCAATGTAAATAACAACATTGGCCGGCCCGATAGAATAGTTACAGTTGAAGCAAGAACACACTACAAATATAGGCACCTTAAATGCGGTTAACCACGGTTAACCATGGTCAAACACGCTGGTTAACCGGTCAGAAAAAAGTCTTAACCGTGGCAGCACTAGACCCCTCACCTGTTGAAACGCCAGGTCCTTCTGTTGTCCGACCATTCCAGGGTGGTTGCTTACATTCGGAACCAGGGCGGCACGCACTCTGTTCCAATGTACGAATTGGCTCGGGATCTTCTACTGCTCGCTCAGGATGTCCACGCCGGGGTGGCTGTTCGTCACATTCCCGGTCGTCTGAACGTCCTAGCCGATTCCCTGTCCCCTCGGGGCAGGGTCATTTCCACCTGGTGATGCTCCACATGACGGGTTCCATCGATCTCTTGCGACTCGTTGGAACCATCCGGTGGACACTTTCGTGTCCCCGTGTCCAGATGCTCTGGCTTTCGCCGTGGATGCTCTGGCCCTCCTTTGGGATGGTCTTGTCGGCTACGCCTTCCTACCGGTTCTGATTCCGCCTCAGGTTCTCGCCCAGATATGAACCTGCAGTCGTCGAATCCTTTCGATCACACCTGTCGCCTCAGTGGGTGTGGATCAATCTGCTCCGCTCTCTGTTAGCGGCGGTTCCGGCATGTCTCCCTCTACCTCGCAACTTTTTTTGCCAGGAGGTTTCACGTTGACCCGACTTCATTGTGCCTTCGCACATGTCTTTTATCAGGTCCTGTCTCCTCCGTAGTGGTTTTTCGAGACACGCAGTGGAGTTGCTTTTCTTCTTCAAGAAGGCACTCACTCCACTGGTTTAGCCTCTGTGGCTAAGTGGAAGGTTCTTCTGTCGATGGTGTGCGATCACTCTGTTGCTTCTGTCACTCCTTCGATCACACCACTTGCGGAGTTTCTGGTATATGTTTGTTTTTGGGGGTCTCCAGCAATGGGCACATGTCCATGCTTCGGAGACATTTTTTCATATGTGATACCGCATCGTTTTGACACTCATCCTTGCCTCTCCAAGCTTGTTCAGCTCTTTTCCTTGAAAAGACCTAGGACTTTGCACTTTACTCCAAGATGGTCACTTTCTTGGGCGCTGCTCTGCTTGGGGGTGGGGGCGTTCGCACCTTTATCCTGGATGAATATGCGTTTTCTCACATGCCAGATCTCTCCTGCATCCATTTCTTGATGGATTTGTCTTGCTATTCGTGCAGCTTCCGTTCGTCTAGCTACTGGTGATTGTATTACCAATTGTTTTTTCTGCCACGAGGTGCGTGCATTGTCTTCCTCTTTTAATAACTCTGTCATGTTGTCGGATGACTGATGTTATACTGGCAGCCTTCTGGAGAAATTCTACATTCTTTTATCTGCAACAGTTGCAGGAGCCGACAGAGAACCTTGGGGCCCTGTTTCTTCGACTCAGGCTGTTGTCTATCCCAGCCTTTCAGCTTTTTTCAGGGTCAGTTCCAGCTTTGTGCTGTTACTGCCCTTTCTGTCTGTGCGTCGCACTTCACCATACGCCTCATCTTTCATTGTCTTTTCTAATGTTTGTGATGCTATGGTTTGATAGGCCTAAGGATCTCTTCCTCAGTCCACGGTCCCAGTACTATTGAGTTATGTGTGGGTTGGTTATGTGATTCCCTCCAGCCTTTTGTCTATTCAGCCTGTAGTAAACAATTGAGGTAGGTTGATAAGAAATATAAATTTTATAGTAAATTTTCTTTCTTATTATACCTACCGAAATTGTTTACATGGAGGCCCTCCCGTCTTCTAATTCAGGTAAGAATCCTTCCTCCCCGCTGATCACATAACTCCTGTGTTGTTCGGAATCAAAAGAATGACGAATTGACGCATTGCGCGCTGTTTTATGGTAGTCGTGGATTTGTACTCTGGAAGAGCGTCCCATACTGGGTGTGCGCCGATGGCGCTCGACCCAGTTTTGGCTTATTTTTTCGTGGTGTTTTTACACCACTTTTCTTTCCCAAATCTTGGGAAAGATTAAAATAGAGAGTATTTTATCCGAGTTAGGTTCTTCCACTGTAGTGCAAGCCTGTAGTAAACAATTTCGGTAGGTATAATAAGAAAGGAAATTTACTATAAAATTTATACTTTTCCACACAAGGGACAGCCATATCATGCCCCCCACCTCTTTGGGTGGTATGCTGTATGCTGAGGAAAGAAAAACTGAAATTTTATATAGTGCTGCCACGGTTAAGACTTTTTTCTGACCGGTTAACCAGCGTGTTTGACCGTGGTTAACTGTGGTTAACCGCATTTAAGGTGACTATATTTGTAGTGTGTTCTTGCTTCAACTGTAACCATTCTATCGGGCCGGCCAATGTTGTTATTTACATTGACCATAAATAATAATAAAGAAGTATTCTATTTAATCGTTGTTGTTTAATCGCCCATGTGTTAACATCAGTGCGTGTACCGGAAATCAACAGGTTTGTGGGGCCAATATGGATGAAACCATAAAAAATACAAAATCATCAAAATAACAACGAAAAAATAAGTAATAACACATTACATGTTTGCCAGCAATACCTGGAGAGACGTATTTATTTATTCCATGAACTCCAATTCCCTGATGTGTAATGTCCGGTTATAAATTACGCACACGTGCACCAGGTAAAGTTAGTTTCAATAGCACCAACAATGCTTAAGTGGGACAACAATTTGAAAATAATTTGCGCTGTAACCTGCGCATTTGTTGTATTTTTATTGGTTTTTCCAGAACGTTCTCGCATTCCGGAAAAACCAACTTAATCACAACAACTTTGCAGGTTACGGCGCAAATGGTGCTCTGATTCTGAAACTATGAAGTTTCAGTCACAAACAAGCGTTGGATTTTCTTGACAGGGATGAAGACGTTGGGGTGATAAACAAACAACGAAAAACAAATAAATGCGAGTATTTTTTAAATGTTGAATAATAATTTTCCTTTATTCTTTTATTTTATTCACCACGTGGTAACTCGTGAAAACTTACCTATTTCCGTTGCATCCCAAATGACTTATACACGGGCGCGACTTATACACAGACATATACGGTGAGTATAGTGAATGTAAGGTTAACCGGTTAAAACATTTTCTTGACCAGTCAAAGTTTTAACCGCAGGTTAACCGGTTATCCGGATAACCGCGGCAGCACTAATTTTATAGTTGTTCAGAACAGAAAGGTAGATGGTATCTTCAGCTTGTTTAAAAGTGTGAACCCTTTACTTGATCTGACTCGAAGACAGCATTTGCCAAAGAATTCCCTACAACAATTGAAAAAGATTATATTGTTGCTACAAAAGCCAAGCTTATGACCCCTAATCATTAGAATGTGCTCATTAGCCTGTCCCATTGAGGAGCTACCAGGTACAAGCTATGTTTTTGAAGCCAAAAATGAAAATATGTATTGTTTTAGGAAACAAATTGTAGAATTTTTAGTTATAATAAATGCTGAAAGTAAGCCTTAAACAACTATAAATATATGTTTTAGCAAATTAAAAGAAACTCATGAATTATCTGTATTTTGTGGGGCTTCTCAAGTCGGCCTCCATATAGACTTATTGTAATATTGTATTTAGCTTAACTTGACATATTGAGGATAAGCTATTGCCATCACACATGCGGAAGTCTGTGAGTCTGTCAGTCTGAGTCTGTTCACATTTTCTTTAGTGCAGACTACATCCCGTAGTTCTTGTCTGATCATCACTAAATTTCATGTGCAGGTTTGAGGTCATGTTTAAATGAGAACATCCCATTTCGGTCATGACAAGTCATGATGGCTACGTGGGTCCGAAACCAAAAAAACCTTTAGCACAGTCTGAAGGGATTTCATTGTAACTTGGTATGATGACTCAGTATAATGTCTAAATAAGAATGCCGTATTTTGGTTTGGTTTCAGTCAGCCATGACAGATGCTGGGGCACGTGACATAGATTCCTTTAGCAAAGTCTACAGGTTGCATTTATGAAGGGATGTCTTTGTAAATTGGTAGGATGACTCAGTATAATGTCCAGATGAGAATGTCCTATTCTGGTCTTGATCGGTCGACTGTGACGGCTGCACAGGCACGTGACCTAGATTTGTTTAGCACAGTCTACAGTTTATATTTATGAAGCAATTTCATTGTAACTTGGTAGAATAACTTGGTATGATGAGACTGTCTTATTTTGGTCACGATCAGTCCTGCCGTTACCACTGCTTGGGTATGTGACCTAGATTCCTTTCCCACTGTCTACAGGTCGTATTTATGAAGGGATTTTATTGTAACTTGGTAGGATGACTCGGTATGATAACTAGATGAGACGGCTGTATTTTTCGTCGCAATTGGTCAATAGTGACCGATGGATATGTGACCTAGATCTATTAGCAAAGTTTACAAGTTAGATTTATGAAGGGATTTCATTGTAACTTTGTAGGATGACTCATTCTGGAATGAGTTTACTGTAACTTGGTAACTTTCGTTGACAAAATTAACTGTGAGGGCAACATCAACTGGGGCCTCATTTCTTCAGTACAGTCTACACCTCAGATTATTCACGTTGAAAACATAGCATGTAGGGTACAGAACTTAACATATTCTCAATTATCACAATTCTTGTCTTCTTTTATAATCCTTTCATAAACATTGAATATTATCCTTTTCATCAAACACTATACACACTCAAGTTAAGCTACAGTGTCATTGACATTTTCATTTGATATTACTGGCATAACAGTTCAAATGATGTGGCAGTGATTTCTGATCATGGTACCTCTCTTAAGGCATCTAAGTTTCAACTAAAACCCTGTGTTAAGCCAAAGGACTTACATTGGAAAACAGTGTGACATTTTCTAGGCTCTAGACTTTGAACAACTAGGTCTCTGTGTATATTCGATACTAAAAATGATATTTAGTCTGCTCACAATATTCGATTTAAATTTGATTTGACAATCAACAATCTTCAATATTTTATTCAGCTTTTTGTTGTTGTAGAAATGCAATGGATATCAATGCGAACGAGATAAATCTATGTTTCAATACAATATTACCAAGCTACATGTATTTCTTGTATAGTGTCTATGACCACTCAAAGAGACTGGGTAGATACCAACATGCATTTGGGGTGCTGTGGCATTGCGGTAACCGTTCTCATCAGTTCATCGAAGTTAAGCAACGTCGAGCCCAGTTAATCTGCAGATGGGTGACCGTCTGAGTGATCAATTCAGACTCCCGCATTGTGTCCTTGGGCAAGGCACTTCACCCAGATTGTCCACATGGGAGCTCGATGACGCCATGTACTAAGGCATACTGGACATCGATGGTGCGCATGTCTTCAACCAATCTAACCCTGCCTGTGCTACAATGCGGAGTTACGATGTTGGGGAGCTGACAGCTGCTCGTCATTGCTCGGTGGCTCTTTCCAGGTACTCCAGCTTCCTCCACCCGTAAAACTGTCATGGTCATGATTAGCCATTGTGCATAAGTATGTGACCTTAAACACCGGGATGTTCCATATTTTAAATGAACCCAGACTTAGTAAGACCCATCAAATATTTGGTTATTTGTGTAGAAAATAGCCCTAACAGCAGAATTTTTGCATGAATCTGCACACTGTAGACCTTGCATTATCATCATCTGGTCTGTCTACGTGGAAAAGACAACTTAATTGATATGATGTTTGTGACAGGTTAACTTAACTTGTATGCACTGGATTTAAAGTGGGTTTTTTCCTGTTGACGTTCTATCGATAATGATTGTTACGTATTTGATTCAATATTCAATTTGATTTGCAAATAGTGTGCATTATTTGATTTGGTATTGATTCAGTATTCGATTCAGTCATATTAAAATATTCGCTTGAGCCAAGAAACAACATAACGTATTAGCCCTTAAATCCCTGTAAAGGAAAAGTGCCACTTTATTCATTTTGCTTTGAAAGCATTGCTCCCAAATTATTCTTCCTTGAGAACTTAACCTGCAAACTGCATTTATCATGGCAAACTATGTTGAGGAATGTGCAGCTGTGTATATTTATATCTTTAGTAATTATCCTATAATTTAATCTGATGCTTTAACCCTTTACCCAGTGCAGACGATGTCAAAATGTATTTTTTTAAATTTTAAAACAAAATTTCAACCAAACCATATCATGTGACCCCTCATTGGAACGAACTCGGTGAGCTCGTTCCAAAGAGAGGTCACATGATATGGGTTGGTTGAAATTTTGTGAAAAAT
This sequence comes from Pictodentalium vernedei, assembly GCA_031216915.1. Lineage (NCBI taxonomy): Eukaryota > Metazoa > Mollusca > Scaphopoda > Dentaliida > Dentaliidae > Pictodentalium > Pictodentalium vernedei. Next base: position 354,905,170 of record CM062292.1, on the reverse strand, counting down.
AATGCTTTTTCAGCTGCTGAATTTGCATATTTCGTCACGCCCATTGATTCATTTTCCAAGATGACAGTGCAAGAGCATACAGGGCCCATGTCACTACAGAGTTCCTCTACGAGCAGAACATCACTACACTGCCTTGGCCAGCACTAACTTGAGACCTTTCACCAATTGAGCACATATGGGATATGCTTGACCAATGACAGCGACAACAGCCTCCTACCAATGTCCAGGAACTCCCCACTGCACTGCAGGAAGAATGGAATAACACCAGTCAAGCTGATATTAGATGTTTGGTGAGAATTATGCCATTTCGGATCCACGCTTATCTCGCGAACCAAGGAGGATTTACAAGATATTGAGGTTTTGGACTGAATGTGGTAAATTCTCTGACTGGCTACCCATGTCTTCTTCAGCTCAGTGCTTGGAATGTGTGCTTGTCAGACACCCAACTGTCACTGAAATCATTCACCAGATGTCACAGTGCAATGCCTCAACTGTCTTTTTAGATGAAAATATAAATATATTTCTTCATATATCTCACTTTTATTAATTGCCCCTACTTTTTTTGAATAGTATAGGAACATTCATCAGAATGAATAATAGTTATGGAACTAATGATCTGTCAGAATGTAGCACACACCTCTTCTATCACACCTGTACATTCATTTGGTATTTATGTAAAGTGTTTACTGTCTCAATAAATTATTTGCTATCTAATTGATTTGCAAATTGTACTGTTGGTACAGGCTACACAAAGCTGTTAATCAAGTCTCTGAGATGCTCTCTCCATTACAGATTTGAAATTACAGTGATTGTGGGCATGACAAGACATTTTTATTTCTAAATGCTACATGAACACTTCATACCATACAATTTATTTATTTATTTATTGGTGTTTAAGGTCACATATTTCTGCACAATGGCTAACCATGACCATGACAGTTTTACGGGTGGAGGAAGCCGGAGTACCCGGAGAGAACCACCGAGCAACGGCGAGCAACTGTCAGCTCCCCAACATACCAACTCCACACAAGCAGGGTTAGCATTGGTTGAAGACAGGTGCACCATCGACGTGCAGTATGCCTAAGTACACAGCGTCACCGTGCCCCCACGTGAGCAATGGGGGTGAAGTGTCTTGCCCAAGGACACAACGCGGTTGCCGCAGGTGGGATTCGAACCGAGGACCTCTCGGCTTGCAGCCTGCACCTCTACCTACTGAGCCACCGCGCCCTCCTCATACCATACAAAAGCTGTCAATTAGGTTCGGAGATAAATTTTTGCTTGGGAAATAATTTTAAATGTCCCATCTCACAAGTGGAAGCACAATGACACAGTGTGCTAAGTATACTGCATGTTGATGGTGCACTTTGTCTTCAACCACTGCTAACCTGAAGAGTCTGACATTTACTCACTACTGTTCGATCGTTCTCTCTGGTACTCCAGCTTCCTCCAACCAGAAAATGATCCTGCATTACATTACCTTGGTTGTTGAATGAGTCATTAAACTCCAATACATAAATGTCTCTTGTAGGCTTAACCCTTTAGCCAAGGAATCGGCCGCATCCATATGCATAATATACAATTTGGGCAGTTAAAAAAAATGTTTTTCAAAAAATTTCAACAAAACCATATCATGTGACTTCTCATTGGAACAAGCTTGTAAGCTCATTCCAATGAGGTGTCACATATGGTTTTGTTGAAATTTAAAAACAAAAATTGAAATAACAAATTTTGATATTGTGTGCACCGTAAAAATGGTTAATAACACTGAAAATATATGGAGGATATCTACGGTGAATATTGGGAATTATCTGATGAGTGTGGACCTGAAAGTTTTATTCTTCACAAGCGCTTGCGCTAGTGATTAAACAATACTTTCAGGTCCACACGAATGAGATAATTCCCAATATTCACTAAAATAGCATGGATTTTCTTTTTATTATATGCTACATGACATTTTGCTGCGCAATTTTCAGCCCAATTTGACTGCAAACAGTTTCAAGGCAATTACAAAGATTGCTGATTGTTCCTTCAAGGCGATGTCATGCTCCGAAGCTTGACGTCATTTTGGAAGCTACTGAGGGATATTTCTCAATATCCATCAAGTCGATGGATATTGAGAAATATCTTGTAGATAATCTGTGATAATTCACAGGCTGGCATATAATAAATATTCCTATTGTAGGCGTGATGTCACTAACCTGATCACCCATCAGAAGATGTTTTGAAGTAGTGCTTCCATTCTCAGATGGGTGAAAACAATAAAAGATAAATGTATCAGTCCTTGAGTTTTAAACGTGTAAATGTTGATTCCCCACCCAACCTCCACAAGCAATAACAAAGTAGTGGATATTTAATCCTAGTCGTGAAAAATTACTTTTGACACACAGTTGACTTCATTCTAAACATTTAGTTTTATCAGAGCATTTTGAACCCCACAGGTAAAACAGATCATACTAATGTATGTCTACCTGCTTTGCTTGTAGTGTACAATATGTGATTAGCCTGTGTGACAAAGTAACAATATCCTCTAAGGTTTCAATCCACTTAAAGAAAAATAAATAAATTGTGTGTTTGGGAAACAACCGGGTCCTGCGAAACAAGGGTTCCCAAATGGGTTTCCAAATTTTCTTGAGTAATTGCCATTTTTAGCTTACCTCGCTGGCTCAAAAATCAGAGTAGACAGTTGTCACCACCTTACATCTGTCATCAGTAAATTTTGGTATTTGCATTTTCTTTTTCAGATTAGCACTTGTCCAAATTAAACCAAACATGGCACAAATTAACTTGGTGTGGGTAGGGAGGGGATTCCCTTCCATGTTTATTTAAAAGTTGCTAACCTCTGTGGTAGGGACCTGCGAATTGCTAGTTTTGATCGAATCGAATATTGAATCGAATTGGTGAAAACAAATCGAATTTCAATCGAATTGTGAATCAAACTTCAAATCGAATCACAGTTAATGGATACATCGTCAAAAGAAAAGTTTTTTACTAAAATAATACCCCCCTGCAGCAATAAACATTTTCAAATGAACCTGGCTGTGCCAATACCTCACTTTTATCACATGTTTTCTTGGAAAAAAACTCATTTTACACAGATCGATTCCATTCCAGTGGGGAAGCCATTTATTTTAAATAAAAATGCGGCATTTCTAAAACAAAATGATAATTCAGTGCCGAACGGAGTTGATCCACTTGTAATTTAAAGCCTGCTCTACTTATAGTTATATAATAATCAGGGGTATTCTTTTAGAAAACCGTTGCTTTTGACGTTGCATCCAGAAACTGTGATCGAACAGAACAATACTCAATATAAAATAATGTGATCATGTTGTGGAACAAATCATTTTTTGAAGTTGAAAAGCAGAATAACTTTTGAAAGTTCAAAACATAAAATTTTCATAAATGGTCACTGGTCATAATGCACAATAAGTCGAAATGAACAGATGTAGCAGTAACAGTGTTTGTAGCGATGTGGCTACAACTGCTGTACAGTTGTAGCTACATCGCTACAAAACCTGTTAACACTACAAGTCAGTTACGTTTCTACTCTGAACTGTCAAAAACTTAAGGCCAAAGTATATTCAAAAATATTTGAATTTCCAATTTCGAATTGAATCGAATCATATATTGACTTTCAAATCGAATTTCAAATTTTTGTGGGAGCCTACTCTGTGGATGTTGGTAATGGCCCAGAACTTTAAAATTCTTTAAAAATCTTCTCATATACCACCATTCACAATGCTTTGAGATTTGAAATGCAACTTCTTTGGTAACTTGAAAAGATTCCTGTTTGTTCTAAGAAAGTTTCATGGAACCCTGGGAAGTGAGGCAATGCTTGTTTACTGTAGTAAACACCATTTGTTTTACTGGTAAAGTAGAGTTTGGTATCCATTGCCTGGGCAAAATGGGTATAAATGGTTTGTTGGACTTGACTATATATCCATTTTGCTATCATAATTAGCCATTGTGCTGAAATACGTGACCTTAAACACCAATTAATAAATTAATAAATAAGTTTCTTAGACAATAATTGGGCTTGTTAACCAGGAGGGGCAAGATTTATAACCCCATCCCAAATTTTAATTTTCCATTCAAATTGGCTGATTTGAACCAAATTTGCTATACAGTATTGTTTGGGGGTATGTGTATGCAAAAATGCCTTGTTCTGGGAGAGAGAACCTCCACCCACTCTCAAAGACAGAAAATGATCAAGATCATGTTAATTGATTTTCACTGGCAAATTAGCCTTTCAGTTAACATGGTTCCACTACACTAATATCCTGTAATGTGGAGTATATTGTGGGATGGTGGTTCTTAAAATTTTAGATTGGCTTGCTCTTCAACCAGGAAGTTGCCTATTCGGCCTGAACTTGCCCCTTTTTATATTGCTCTGAAAAAGTTGTCTCGAGTGTTTTCTTTCTTGAGAAATCTACAGGTAGAATGCATTTGTCTTCATGGTGTTTTCACATTATTAACAGTGTTTCTACAATAATGTAGAAACACTCTTAAGCCATCCGTAGCTGTGTTCATGTATATATGGTAGTTATTGTTGTAAACCTGTACAGGCACCAGCAATGTTATAGAAACACTGAAGTCATCTGCAGCCATTTTCATGTATATACAGTAGTTATTCTCTTAAGCTTGTACAGGCAGCCAACAATTTTGTTGAAACACTGTTAAGTCATCTGCAGCTGTCTTCATGTATATACAGTAGTTATTGTTGTAAACCTGTTCAGGCAACCAGCAATGTTGCAGAAACACTGTTGAGTCATCAGCAGCTGTGTTCCTGTATGTATGGTAGTTATAATCGTAAACCTGTACAGTCAGCCAGCAATGTTATAGAAATATTGTTAAGTCATCTGCAGCTGTGTTCATGTATAGCTATTGTAAACCTGTACAGGCAGCCAACAATGTTGCAGAAACACTGTTAAGTTATCTACAGCTGTGTTCATGCGTATACAGCATTTATTATCGTAAATTGGTACAGGCAGCCAACAGTAATAAAGAAACACTGTTAAGTCATCTGCTGCTGTGTTCATGTATTATGGTAGTTATTATCGTAAACCTGTACAGGTAGCTAACAATAATGTAGAAACACTGTTCAGTCATCTGCAGCTGTGTTCATGTATATACAGTATATACAGTAGTTATCATAAACCTGTACAGGCTGACAACAAATGTTGTAGTCATCTGCAGCTGTGCCCATGTATATATGGTTTTATTGTTGTAAACCTGAACAGGCAGCCAACAATGTTGTAGAAACATTGATAAGTCGTCTGCAGCTGTGTTCATGTATGTATGGTAGTTATAATCGTAAACCTGTACTGGCAGCCAACAATGTTGTAGAAACACTGTTAAGTCATCTACAGCTGTGTTCATGTATATACTGCAGTTATAATAGTAAACCTGTGCAGGTTGCCAACAATGTTGTAGAAACACTCTTAAGTCATCTACAGCTGTGTTCATGTATATACGGCAGTTATTATTGTAAACCTGTACAGGTTGCCAACAATGTTGTAGGAACACTGTTATGTCATCTGCAGTTGTGTTCATGTATATACGGTAATTATTTCATAAACCTGCACAGCAACAATAATGAGGAAACACCGTTAAGTCTTCTACTGCAGTCAACATGTGTATACGGTAGTTATTATTGTAAGATTAATCTGAGTATTTGAAGGTTAATTATTTCTAATCACACATTTAACTCTTAACCCTCTGAGCATTTTCAAACTATTTGTTATTAAATCTAGTTATGGCTGCTATGATACAGCCATGACTAGATTTGATGAAAAATTCAGTTAAATGCAACTCATGAAATCATTGGGGAAAAAGTCTCTTCAGTGTTCAGAGTGGCATTTGGTTAACTGGTTGAGTGCTGGAAGCCACTATCAGGGCTCTACTGAAAAGTGCTGAAAGCCACTTTAGTGGCTTTGCTCTGTTATACACTAGTTTGTTGTTGGCTCAGCAGTAGAAAAAAATCTTAATACAAATTAGTTTTGTTACAATTCATTGGAGAGTGCCAACTGGCACTCTCTAATGAATTGTAACAAAACAATTATTTTTGAACAGTATATTGCTAAACTAAGTCTTCTCCTGCTGGTAGCGTAGTGTCTTTTGAAAAAAATACTTGCGTTACAAATGACCACAGAAAAATAATTTAGCACTCTACCAGTTAAACGTCTTATTTTTTGTGGCTAGAAATTTTGTGTCCTGAGCAGAAATATCCACAGCAGCATGTAAGGAATTAACTTTTATTTTTATTCACAGATCATTGTATTCAAACAAGAGGAGAAAGATGTTGGTGGTGCTAACATGTACAGTAGTATACAGGCCAAGAATCCATGTATTCGATGCCACATTACCAGTGAAGTAAGTTTATGCAACATTTCAGAGTTTTTTACTCCCTTTGTAGATATATACTGAGTGAAAAAAGAAAGTATAATAGAAACAAATGTGAAAAAATAGCATAAAGGATGAAATATAATAGTTCTAATGTTGCGTATTTGTGTGGACAAGAAGTCATGCAAAGAGTTTAAAGACATGTTACTGTCCACCCAACCATATACAATTTTGCTACGGATTTCAATATATCATGTGCTACCTGAGAATGTCAAATTGAATGGGTGATTGACGATTTTCTTTGTGTTATGTTGTGCTAGAGAGCCTGGGTTATTGAGAAAACACGCTAGGTTTTGTCTTCCGACATTTTAAAAAATGCCAAGGTTAACCGAAAATCAGAAGTTGCATGACATTGGTATGCATAAGGCTGGAATACCTCCAGATGAGCTCGCTGCTGAGTTCGGAGTCACTAGGGCCACTATGAACAGCTATATGGGGACGAAATTCTTACGCTGTTGTCCCGTTGTTCAATGCTAATGTCGGATTGCAGTTATACCAGCAAGACAATGCCCAATGTCACATGGTGCATATCTGTCATGACTTTCTTGAGGAGCAGAGCATCGAACTTCTTCCCTGGCCCCCACTTTCGCCAGATTTGTCGCCAATCAAGCATCTTTGGGATCAATTGGACCGTCGGGTACAACTTCATGATCTTCAGACGTTAGGCGATTTACATAATATTCTAAGGCAGGGGTGGAACGCAGTACCACAGGGTGACATCCAGAGACTTATCAGGTCCTTGCATGGTCGATGTCTTGCCATCCAAGAGGCAAATGGTGGACATACACGCTATTGACTGCATGTGTGAACTTTTCATTTCACCCCATGTCTGAATTGCGATGTCCTGATATGACGCTGGCAACAGTAAGAACATGAAATCATGCAAATTCATTCAGCTGGACTCGAAATATGAATTTATAATAATTTGTTTGGGATTGAAGTCGATAATACTAAAAAATTGCTCTGCATAGTTTATTATACTTTCTTTTTTGACTCAGTATATTATGTTGGTTATAGTATGCAATCTTTGTTTTGGCTCTCTGTCACTGACAGGGTAGTCCAAAATCAAAATGTCCACTCTATATGGGGTGGAACAATATTTGGCTGCATGACATTTTAACAAATAAGATTATTTAAAAAAAGTCTTGGTTTCTCAGGCACCTCTGAAAAGTCCATGAAAATCTGTCTGATCACTTTTTTTTGTTATCTGAAAATCACTTTGATTTCAGTTGTTCGAATTTGCATTTTGATCAGCATTGTTACGTCCGGTCCTTCCATTGCAGCTCAGTTAATACTTTCAGATCTTGTTTTGGGCCATGATTACTTCTATTATCATTCATACTCTACGTATGGATGTGTTTTTGGCAATTTTTAGCTGCGACTAGCAGCTCAATAAGTGGCAATGTCGGTCTGTCGGTCTGTCGGTCCGTCGGTCCGCCGGTCTGTCTGTGACCAACGAGTTTCAAAACTCAATAACTTTTGAAATACTTGATGGAATGACTTTATATTTGGCATGTAAATGTATCTTATTGATGTCTAGCCACTGTTCAATGCATGTGTTGTTCCAAATATTTTTCTTGAAGTTATGGCCCTTGATGAACTTAGAATTTTGTGAGATTGCACCACCCGTCGCAGCTACGGCGTCGATGTCGCGATTTTTTATCATTTTTCTGCCCAAAATAACTTGGAATTTATATGTAAGAATTTCTGTTTTGCTTGGCTATTGTATAGTTTGTATGTTTTTGTTAAGCTCAGTTACATTGAATTTCATATCCGCAGAGCTTTTAGATATTGCAACTAGCAGGGTTACCTGGCGTTGCTCGGGCTGAGGAGAGTATTCTCCCTCAATATACTAATATACTTAATATTCATACCCCAAGTAGACCCCTTTGAAGACCTATATGAAGACCTATATCGGTGAAAAACATGCTGGTCATAACTGTTGGTGCCCCTCTACACCCCTACCCCACCCCCACCCCACCCCGGCACTTTTTTTAAAGTTCACCATTAGATTCCTGGTAAAAGATTACCCCTAGTAGACCCCTTTGAAGACCTATATCTGTGAAAAAAATTTTGGTCATAACTTTTTGTGCCCCTCTACACCCCCACCCCGATACTTTTTTAAACCTCACCATTAGATTCCTGATAAAAATGTACCCCCAGTAGACCCCTTTGAAGACATATATCGGTAAAAACTTTTGGTGCCCCCCCTACGCATTAGGTAAAGGGTTCACTAATTCATTAACCCCTTAAACCCGAAAACCCTTTTTTCAGCAAACCTTCGAGGATTTGATTTGATGTTTCAACATCAATGGCCTGATTCTTATCAGGACAGAATCGGCTTCCCGATTTGATTATTTTTTAATCAAGTAACCCATGTTTTTTCATGAGGAGACTGAGGTAAATAAATCTCTTTTACCAGCTAAATCACACTAGAGAAATGAAGGAATAGTTGTCTGTTACATTTTTGGTTCAATCAGTTTATCGGCATGTCTTCTTTACCATCCCTTATGCATGAATTTATGTCCAATTGTGGGTAGAAGTCACTCTGTGTGACTGATCCTAAAAAGTACTTCACTGTATAATTACTGATGTAACAAAGTAATTTGTAACCTTGATATATTGGATCTCATATGGCTTGTGGCACACACAAACTACAAGGATATCTGTGTGGTTCATGTAAAGAAAATTTGCTTGTTGAGCCCTGAAGTTGCATTGTATATGCAACCTGTTTCTCTCCTAATCAACCATTCAATGTAAAACTGACATTGACAATGTGTGTTATATTGCAGACTCTTTAAGATGTTATATAAGTAATGGAAAGTTAGCTTGAAAATTGATGATAGGTTATTTTAAAATAGTAATCTAAATAAAATAATAAGTTGTCACATTTTTTTGCTGTCCATCTAGGTTTATGAACAATGCTTCGCAGTTTTGAACAACAAAAAATGATAACATTTTTTGGCTATTTGACAGTATCAAAAATAACATGTCACCTATTTTCAAGCTAAATTTCCCATTACTGCTATGGTGCATCTTAAGTGATTCATCCAAAAGTGTGATTTAATTTCTTTTTCTGTTTATTTAGAGTGCCGCTCGTACAGGAGTATCCAGGATGAGCATATCTGTAGACCTAGCATCAGTAATGGGTGAATTTGATATCACAATAGCTGACAGAATAAACAGTCTGCTAAATCCTGAATTTCTCCAAACTGATAACCCTAACTACTACACTCAGAACATGTATGATCCATACACTAGTCAGGTAATCTACATTATCTTATACATTGCAGGTAAAAACTACTTGAACACTAAATGCAAGCAAAATTTGACTTCATGCCTTGGTCCAGGGTAATATAATGTAATACATGCAAGTGGACAATGTTTATTAGATTAGGCCTAAAAAAAAGTTAAAAATCTGTTTCCCAGGCACCCCTGTATGGTCCTTTTGACTGCTGCATGCTCTCTTTTTATAACCAATGCAAACTTGAAAAAATAAAATTTAATTGGCTTATGTCTGATATTTTCCCCAAGTTAACAAATTGATAAATTAGTCCCTTGGGTGCAAGAAGGCTTTGAAATGCTATAGCATTTGCAAAGCCTTCTTGCACTCAAGGGACAAAATACATTGCCACCCATGCTATTCTGTAGACGATGAGGTCTAAAACATGTAAGAAACCAAGAACATGAACTTTTGATGGCAAAGAAATAATTACAAAACTAAAATTAAAAAAACTCAGCCCACGTGCATTGTGCAGAAAATGGCCTGTGAAACAGAAAATCTACTTTGTGGGGCCATTTCTTATCAACCTACTCACAATTGTTTACTACAGGCTTGCAATACAGTGGAAGTCCCTAACTCGGATAAAATACTCTCTATTTTTGTCTTTCCCAAGCAAGTTGGGAAAGAAAAGTGGTGCAAAAGCACCAATAAAAATAAGCCAAAACTGGGTCAAGTGCAACCGGCACAGACCCAGTACGGGACGCTCTCTCCCAAGTACAACTCCACGACTTCCGTTGCCAGTGCGCATATACCGTCTCTAAAGACTCATTCTTTTTAAAATCCGCTTCGTGTCGAGATGTTTTTGCACGCTTATCAGTGTTCCACCAGCTCGATGTTTGATGATTCCTGATTCATTATACCACAGTGTATCCTTTGTATTCTCAGGAACAGTGTTTTATATATTCTCTTTTCTATTATATGTCCATAATGTATATTTATTTGCTCTCTCTCGAGTCGCGCGCGAATTTCGCGTGCCACGCGGTTCGGACTTAGATTTTTTCACAATTATTGTTAATGCTTTTTTTGCAAAATTTTCTAATTGTGTTAGAGTTAGGTGTCAGCGGGGTACCACTCCTGCAGTGTTTCTTCTTTCTTTTGAGAGTAGTCTTCCTGTTGGGTGGTTCCCGGTCGACCTTCTGGGGTCTTTGTTTCTGTCACCTTTCTCTCTTCTTTGGGGGTGTTCTGTTTTCTCATCTCACCTTCTCTGCTCCTCTCACCTCTATCATGCCCAGGACAATTCCCTGTGGGCAATGTCTGCTGCCAAAGCATGTGGACGATGTACATTCGTCTTGTTCCTCCTGTAATGGGTGTTCGGCCGAGCGGCCGTGTGGTGTCTGTGGAACATGGTCTTCCACCTTCTGGGCGTCAGTAAACCGTGTCGTTCGTTCTCGTGGCCGTGCCTCCCGCTCCCGCGGGAAAGGAGAACGTGGTCGTTCGGGGCCTCCCGAGCCGACTTTGTCTGGTGAGAGTTATTCCTCCTCCGTGGGGGATGTGCAGTCTTTTCCTGTGGTGAATACTGCGGGAGCCGTTGAGTGTTCTGGTGTAGAGATGCCTGGTTCTGGGACTACGGTCCCCCTCCAGTCGACATCTGAGGCTGTCACTAGGGTTGTGACTCCTCATTCGGAGCCGAGCCGGTGTGCTCTCTCCACTATTTCACCAGCCTCAACGACTCTCGACGTATCTACTACTGCTGCTGGCCCGTCTGCTTCGTTATCTGTTTCAGCCGGCCTCGGCTTTTCGCTGCAGGGGACTGCAGGACTGTCCGATACTGTAGACGTGGGATATCGGCCTCAGCCTTCCCTGACTTCAACTCGGCGAAGTCGGAAGGGGCTGCCGGCCGAGCCCATCGCTGTGGTCTCTTCGCCGTCGAGCACCACAGTTGTGTCTTTGGATTCGGATGTTCGTAGTGGAAACACTATGAACTCCGTGGCGTTTCCGTCTACTCACTGTGGTCACACGACCAGTTTTGGGGGACCAACGCCTTTTGTGCAGCCTGGACCTTCTGCCCCGCAGAGGTCCGTGGTGACTCTCATGAGTTCTCGCAATATTGATCCTCGGGGTGCATCGTACCCCTATACATGTCTGCCTTCAGATGTTTCGGCTGCCGCCCGTCGTCCCGCGTCGGGTGTTTTGGAGGATCGTGACCCTTCACTGGTTAAGAGGGTCAGAGGTGAAGCCACTTTGCCGGTTCGCTCCCCTGTCGAACCGGTCGGTACAGGCAGTGAGCTTAGGGAGGCCCTCTCCTTACTCACTCAGGTTCTTTCTAAGAGCCTTCCTGTTGCTTCCAGCGAGGCTATGGGTGGTTTCCAGGCGCCTCCTATGGTGCCGCCTCCCGGGATTGGAAACAGGCCGGTTTCCGATTCCTCTGGTGTCCCGACACCATGGGAGGCGTCAGCTGGTTTGCCCACGATGGGCTATGTGTCTTCCGACTCTGGGGAGGAGTCCGACATGCTTGAGGTCGAGGGCCAGCAGTCTTCGGACTTGGGGGCGGCTCTTGACTTTGTGTTTGGGTTTCTGCCTGAGCTCAAACCTGCTAACCAGCCGACAGTGTCAGCCTGGCCGCGATCATCGGTCGCGCGCCAACAGCCTATGGAGCAACCTGCTTCTGGGCGCCTTCGACCGTGCCAGTCGGTACAGGTGGTTGAGGCTTTTTCAGCATTGGATGCCAAGCTGAATTCCAAGGCTTTGAAGACTTCGTTCTTCACCAGGGTTGACACCTTTTTGCCTCCTGTGCGTTATCGTTCCTACGATTCCGCCAATCCGTCAGTCTGCCAGGCTTTGACGGTTCTGGATCAGGACTCCACTTCCCTCGGGCTTTCCAAGCCCAAGTCTGCCGTCATTCCAATGACGACTCTGGAGTCCACGTTGGGCTTATCTAGAGAGATGCTTGGCATGCTTTCTCTCTCAGATCACGTCATCTCAGCTTTGGCTGCTCATCTGCCTCCAGATAAGTTTGACGAGGTACAGGCTCCTTTGCGTGTGCTGTCCAAGGCGCTTATGCACCTTACTCACACGCATGCCTGTAACACGGCGAATTTGGAATTAGTTCGAAGGGACGCTGTGCTGGACACAGGACGATCCCTTCCCGAGGAGCAGCGTGCTACTCTTCGATCTGCTTCTTTGGCAGGTCCACAACTTTTCCATGGTTCCGTGTCGACGGTCCGGGATGACGTCCTACGTCATTCCAAAGATCAGCTGCTGTTTCGTCAGCTTGATCAGCCTTCTCGGGGAGGCAAGGGCCGTTCCAAGCCTAACAAGTACCCTTCTGCTTCCTCTGTGAAGCAAAAGGCTGGTCCTTCTGCCGCCGCCTCTACTTCTTACTCACGGGGTAAAGGTAGGGGTCGGCAGAATCGAGGGAAGTCTCAGGATTCTTCATTTAGCAGAGGAGGTGGTTTCTCCTCTCGCGGGGCCTCATCGGGGCTCGAAATGAAGGTCCTCACCTCGACTCGTCCCAGGTTGGAGGAAGGATAGCAGAGTTTGCAGACCATTGGACCACCATCACATCCAATCCATGGGTGTTAGATGTTGTTCGGTCCGGGCTGCGCATATCCTTCCGACGGCACCCCACTCTGTCAAGGGTGCCTCTTCCAACCACAGTTCCTTCAGACGTTTTACGTCGGGAACTTTTGTCCACGGAGATTGCCAATCTCCTGGCAAAGGGGGCGATCGAGGTCGTCAAGAACGTTCAGTCAGTGGGTTTCTATTCCCGCCTGTTCTTGGTGCCGAAGAAGGACGGCCGCCTCCGACTGGTTATCGATCTGAGTATCCTGAACCAGTCTATCGTTGCTCCCAAGTTCAGCATGGAGACTTTCAGGTCGGTCCGCCAATCAATTCACCAGGGAGATTTCGCAGCCAGCATCGACCTGCGCGACGCTTACTTCCACGTTCCGATGCATCGGGTGTCACGGAAGTATCTCAGGTTCGCTTTTCTGGGGCGAGTTTACCAGTTCAAGGCCATGCCTTTCGGCCTCAACCTGGCTCCTTGGGCGTTCACCAGACTGATGTCGCATGTGATAGCGTTCCATCGCACACAGTCCAGGGTGACTACTTCGGCATATCTGGACGATATCCTCCAGAGACATTCCAATGCTGCCTTACTGGAATCGGATGTCGCCACTCTGTTGAGCTTCCTCACGTCGCTAGGATTCAGAGTCAACGAGGAGAAGTCGGACCTGGTCCCTTCTCAGTCGTTTTGTCATCTGGGGATGTCTTTCCAAACCAAATTCAATTTGGTGGCTGTTCCCCAGGCCAAGGCTGTGATTCTCTCAGCTTTTGCTCTGACTCTGTCCCAGTCCAGGTCCGCGACCGCTCGGAGTTTTCTCCGGCTGATCGGTCTCTGCGGTTCGATGACGGATCTCATTCCTCTAGGTCGGCTGCGTGTCAGACCTCTCCAACACTTTCTGCTCAGTGGTTGGAGACCGAATGTAGATTCTCTGGATCAGGTGCTTCCGTTTCCGGACTCTCTGTATCCTCACCTTCTTCCCTGGACAGATGTTCAGTGGATTACGCAGGGTGTTCCACTGGACTTACCCACGTCCGATCGCGTTCTGACGGCAGATGCCAGCGATCTCGGATGGGGTGCGACGTTGGATCCTCTCGGTCTTTCCCTACACGGGATGTGGGACCAGGATCAAGCAGCTCTACACATCAACCAGAAGGAGCTTCTTGCTCTTCTTCTGAGTTTCAGGCAGTGGATCCCTCACCTGTCGAATCGCCAGGTCCTTCTACTATCCGACAATTCGACAGTGGTTGCTTACATTCGGAACCAGGGCGGCACGCACTCGCTTCCGATGTACGAGTTAGCTCGGGATCTTTTACTGCTCGCTCAGGATGTTCACGCCGGAGTGGTTGTTCGTCACATTCCCGGTCGTCTGAACGTCCTAGCTGACTCCCTGTCCCGACAGGGCAGGGTTATTTCCACCGAGTGGATGCTTAACAGGGCAGTGTTCCAGTTGCTTTGCGATCTCTGGGGATGTCCCCACATCGACCTCTTTGCGACTCGTTGGAGCCATCAGGTGGACACTTTCGTGTCCCCGTGTCCAGATCCTCTGGCTTTTGCCGTGGACGCTCTGTCACTCGATTGGAACAGTCTACTCGGCTACGCCTTCCCGCCGGTTCCGATTCTTCCTCAGGTTCTCGCCAAAATTCGAACCTGCAGTTGTCGAATCATTCTGATCGCTCCCCTGTCGCCTCAGCGGGTGTGGATCAATCAGCTCCGCTCGCTGATGGCGGCGGTTCCGGCACGTCTCCCGCTACGTCACGACCTTCTTTGTCAAGGTCGCCCGAGGAGGTTTCACGTCGACCCGACTTCATTGTGCCTTCACGCATATCTTTTGTCAGGTCCTGTCTCCTCCGTAGAGGTTTTTCGAGACGAGCAGTGGAGAGCATTTCTTCTTCAAGGAGGCACTCCACTGGTTTAGCTTATGCAGCTAAATGGAAGGTCTTCTGTCGATGGTGTGCTGATCACTCTGTTGATTATGCCAATCCTTCGATTTCACAGATTGCGGAGTTTCTGGAATAACTGTTTGATTCTCGGGGTCTCCAGCCTGTTACCATCAAGGGTTACAGGTCTATGCTTTCAGAGACTTTTTCTCATGTGGGGAAGCGTCGTATTGGCACTAATCCTTACCTTTCCAAGCTTGTTCGGCACTTTTCTTTGAAAAGGCCTCGGACTCCACGATGGAATCTTTCGTGGGTGCTGCTTTGCTTGGGGGGGGGGGGGGGGGGCGCCGTTCGAACCTTTATCCCAGGTGGATATGCAATTTCTCACATATAAGACGGCTTTTCTGATGGCATTTGCTTCGGCCAGACGGGTTAGTGAGCTTCACGCCCTCTCGATTGACCCGGCCTTTTTTAGGAGCTCTCCCAACAGTGTTACTTTTACCACTGATTGCTCCTTTTTGGCTAAGAATCAGTTACCAGATACTACTCCTCCTCCTATCTGTATCAGGGCTCTTCCCTCTGTTGAGGGTACTCGCCCTTTGCTCTGTCCGGTCCGTGCTATTCGCATTTATCTTGATCGGACACGCTTCATACGGAAGGGCAGAAAACGTTTTTTTCTGTCTCTCATTCCGGGTCGACAGAAGATCTCTCCTCAATCCATTTCTCGATGGATTTGTCTTGCTATTCGTACGGCTTATAGTCGTTTAGCAACTGGCGATTGTATTACCAATCGTATTTCTGCCCACGAGGTGCGGGCACTGTCTACCTCTTGGGCTTATTCTAACTCTGTCAAGTTGTCGGAGTTGTCGGATGTTATGCAGGCAGCCTACTGGAGAAATGCTTCCACTTTCTCCACCTTTTATTTACGCCAGTTGCAGGAGCAGTCGGAGGGCCTTTTTGCCCTGGGTCCTCTTTCCTCTGCTCAGGCTGTTGTCTGCCATAGCCATTAGGCTTCTTGAAGGTCAGTTTCAGCCTTGTGCTGTTACTGCTCTTTTTCTGCCTGTGTGTCACACACGCTGGCTCATATGTCTCTTTTCATTGTCCTTTACCAATGATTGCGACATTATGGTTGATAAGCCTCGGGACCTCTTCCTTCTACTTCACGGTTCCAGTGCACTAGGGTTATGTGGGGGTTGGTTATGCGATTCCCTCCAGCCTTTTGTCTATTCAGCCTGTAGTAAACAATTGTGAGTAGGTTGATCTAAATCTAAATTTTATAGTAAATTTCCTTTCTTATTATACCTACCACAATTGTTTACATGGAGGCCCTCCCGTCTTCTTTACGGGTAAAGAATCTTTCCTCCCCGCTGATCACATAACTCTAACGTTTACGGATTCAAAAAGAATGAGTCTTTAGAGACGGTATATGCGCACTGGCAACGGAAGTCGTGGAGTTGTACTTGGGAGAGAGCGTCCCGTACTGGGTCTGCGCCGGTTGCACTCGACCCAGTTTTGGCTTATTTTTATTGGTGCTTTTGCACCACTTTTCTTTCCCAACTTGCTTGGGAAAGACAAAAATAGAGAGTATTTTATCCGAGTTAGGGACTTCCACTGTAGTGCAAGCCTGTAGTAAACAATTGTGGTAGGTATAATAAGAAAGGAAATTTACTATAAAATTTAGATTTCTTATCAACCTACCTTACAATTGTTTACTACAGGCTTGCACTACAGTGGAAGACCCTAACTCGGATAAAATACTTTCTATTTTAATCTTCCCCAAGAGATGTGGGAAAGAAAAGTGGTGTAAAAAACACCACGAAAAAATAAGCCAAAACTGGGCCGAGCACCATCGGCGCACACCCAGTATGGGATGCTCTTCCCTTAGTACAAATCCATGACTTCCGTTAACCATTGCGCAGTGCGTCATCAATTCATCATTCTTTTTTTGTCTGAGACACGTGAAGGATGTGTCTCCGCCATTTTCAATTCGAAACAGTGATAATTCAACTCGTCGATAATGGTTTTCCTGTGACTGGAATTATGGATCTGAAGATCGTATAATAACAGGACTGTGTTTTATATATTCTCGTTAATATTTTCAACCACATTCTCATTGTAAACAATTGGTTTCCGGATGATAACTTGATAGTGGTTCAACTCACATTCATTAAACTTCATACATAGGTTGGTCTTGGTGGGAGGAAGAACCCTATTGATTTTGGACATGCTACGTCGAAGGTCAAGGTCACAGTGACCTTGAACATAGTAAATCTTAAACAATTGGTTTCCGGATGATAACTTGATAATGGTTCAACTCACATTCATGAAACTTCATAGGTAGATTGGCCTTGGTGAGGGGAAGAACCCTATTGATTTTTGACTCGCTACGTCAAAGGTCAAGGTCACAGTGACCTTTAACATAGTATATCGCAACAATTGGTTTCCGGATGATAACTTGATAGTGGTTCAACCTAGAGTCATGAAACTTCATAGGTGTGTTGGCCTTGGTGCGAGGAAGAACCCTATTGATCTTGGACTCACCAGGTCAAAGGTCAAGGTCACAATGACCTTGAACATAGTATATCGCAACAATTGGTTTCCGGATGATAACTTGATAGTGGTTCAACCTAGAGTCATGAAACTTTATAGGTGTGTTGGCCTTGGTGCGAGGAAGAACCCTATTGATCTTGGACTCACCAGGTCAAAGGTCAAGGTCACAGTGACCTTGAACATAGTATATCGCAACAATTGGTTTCCGGATGATAACTTGATAGTGGTTCAACCTAGAGCCATGAAACTTTACAGGCGTGTTGGCCTTGGTGCGAGGAAGAACCCTATTGATGTTGGACTCACCAGGTCAAAGGTCAAGGTCACAGTGACCTTGAACATAGTATATCGCAACAATTGGTTTCCGGATGAGAACTTGATAGTGGTTCAACCTAGAGTCATGAAACTTCATAGGTGTGTTGGCCTTGGTGCGAGGAAGAACCCTATTGACCTTGGACTCGCCTGGTCAAAGGTCAAGGTCACAACTCGACATTGGATCTGTGATCCTGAGCGGCATTTTTTCACTCTGTTGAAGGCTGAATTTCTTTTTTTTTCAGTCCCTGTCAGCCGTCTGGGTTCTGTCGTGTACCCACCGGGTTTTTTTCTGCCACCTTCTCTCGTAGTTGAGGGTGTTCCCCGTGGGGGGAGGGGAACGCTGTAGTTTCGGGACCTCCCAACTCGACCACGTCTGGTGAGAATTACTCCCCCTCCATGGGGGATATGCAGCTCCTCCCACACCAGTGGGGGGTGGGGAACGTTGTCGTTTTGGGGCCACCCGACTCGACCACGCCTGGTGAGAGTTATTCCACTTCCGTGGGAGATGTGCAGTTTTTTTTACCATGGTGGATATTGCGGCAGCTGTTGGATTTCTGGTGAAGAGATGCCTGGTTCCGGGACTATGCGCCCTCTCCAGTCGACATCTGAGGCTGTCACTAGGGTTGTGACTCCTCCTTTGAAGGCCGAGCTAGATGGCTCTCTCCCCTTTTCCGCCAGTTCCAGCAGCTCGTGTCGTATCTGCTGCTGCAGCTGTTCCGTCTACATTGTCATTGGGCACCGTTTTTAGCCGGCCTCGGCTTATCCCTGCAAGGGTCTGCAGGGATGTCTGTAGTGTGGTTGTGGGGTATCGGCCTCAGCCTTCCCCGACTTCAACTCAGCGAAGTTTGAAGTGGCTGCCGACTGAACCTCCTGCTGTGTCCTCTCAGCCTCTGAGCAAAGCAGTTTTATACCTGCAGTGGTCTACAGTGGTGTCTGGTAGTGTAGACATGGGGGTATCGGCCTCAGCCTCAGCCTTCCCTGACTTCAACTCGGCGAAGTTGGAATTGGCTGCCGGCCGGACCCTCTACTGTGGTCTCTGCATCGTCGAGCACCACAGTTTTGTCATTGGCGTTTTGCATCCACTCATTCTGGTCGCACAGCCAGTTTTTTGGGACCAACGCCTTCTGTGCAGCCTGGACCTTCTGCCTCGCAGAGGTCTGCAGTAACTCACCTGAGTTCCTGCTATGTTGATCCTCGGGGTGTGCGTCGTACCCCTATACTCGTCTGCCCTCAGATTTTTCGGCTGCCGCCCGTCGCCCCGCTTCGGATGTATTGAAGGATCGTGACTCTTCGCTGGTTAAGAGGGTCAGGTGTGAAGCCACTTTAATGGTTTGTCCCCATGTCGAACCGGCTGGTACGGGCAGTGAGCTTAGGGAGGCCCTCTCCTTACTCACTCAGGTTCTGTCCAAGAGCCTTCCCGTTGCTTCCAGCGAGTGGTTTCCAGGTGCCCCCTATGGTGCCGCCTCCCGGATATTGGAAACAGGCCCCCTGGTGCCTACACCATGGGAGGCATCGGCTGGTTTGCCCACGATGTGTCTTCCAACTCCGGGGAGGAGTCAGACATCCTTGATGTCGAGAGCCTGCAGGCTTCTGACTTGGGGGCAGCTCTTAACTTTGTGTTTGGATTCTTTCCGGATTTCAAACCATCAAACCAGCCGACAGTGTCAGCCAGGCCGCGATCATCGGTCGCGCGCCTACAGCCTGTGGAGCAACCTGCTTCTGGGCGTCTTCGACCGTGCCAGTCAGTACAGGTGGTTGAATCATTTTCAGCCTTGGACTCTAAGCTGAGTTCCAAGGCTATGAAGGCTCCGTTCTTCACCAGGGTTGACACCTTTTTTGCCTCCGGTGCGTTATCGTTACTACGATTTCGCCAATCTGTCAGTCTGCCAGACTTTGACGGTTTTGGATCAGGACTCCAATTCCCTTGGGCTTTCCAAGCCCAAGTCTGTCGTCATTCTTATGACGACTCTGGAGTCCATGTTGGGCTTATCGAGAGGAATGCTGGGTATGCTTTCTCCGATCACGTTGTCTCTGCCTTAGCTGGCTTAGCTGCCTATCTGTCTCCAGATAGGTTTGACGATCTACAGGCTCCTTTGCGTGTGCTGTCCAAGGCACTCATTCATCTTACTCACACGCATGCCTGTGACATGGCTATTTTGGAACTAGTTCGAAGGAACTCTGTGCTGGACACAGGTCGATCCCTTCCTGGGGGCAGTGCGCTGCTCTTCGATCTGCTTCTTTGGCAGGTCCGCTACTGTTCCATGGGTTCCGTGTCAACAGTCCGGGATGACGTCCTATGTCATTCCAAAGATCAGCTGCTGCTTCGTCAGCTTGATCAGCCTTCTAGGGGAGGCAGTGACCGTTTAAAGCCTAACAAGTACCCTTCTGCTTCCTCTGCAAAGCAAAGGGCTGATCCTTCTGCCACCGCTTCTTCTTCTTACTCACGGGGTAAGCATCGGCAGGCTACAGGGAAGTCTCAGGATTCTTCGTTCAGTGGAGGAGGTGGTTTCTCCTCTCGTGGGCCTCGTCGTGGCTCGAACTGAAGGGCCTCACCTCGATTCATCCCAGGTTGGAGGAAGGATAGCAGAGTTCACAGACCGTTGGGCCACCATCACATCCGATCCTTGGGTGTTAGATGTTGTTTGGTCCGAAGACACCCCACTCTGTCCAGAGTGCCTCTTCCAACCACAGTTCCTTCAGACGTTTTACGTCGGGAGCTTTTGTCCATCTCCTGGCCAAGGGGGTGTTTGAGGTCGCCGAGAACATTCAGTCAGCAGGGTTTTATTCCCGCCTGTTCTTGGTGCCGAAGAAGGACGGCCGACTCCGACCAGTTATCGATCTGAGTATCCTGAACCAGTCTATCATTGCTCCCAAGTTCAGCATGGAGACTTTCAGATCGGTCCGCCGTTCCATTCACCAGGGAGATTTCGCTTCCAGCATCGACCTGCGAGACGCTTACTTTCACGTTCCGACTCATCGGGTGTCACGGAAGTATCTCAGGTTTGCTTTTCTGGGGCGAGTTTACCAGTTGAAGGCCATGCCTTTCGGCCTCAACCTGGCTCCTTGGACCTTCACCTGACTGATGTCTCATGTGATAGCCTTCTATCGCACACAGTCCAAGGTGACTACTTCGGCATATCCAAACGATATCCTCCAAAGGCATTCCAATGCTGCCTTTCTGGAGTTGGATGTCGACACTCTGTTGAGCTTGCTGATGTCGCTAGGATTCAGAGTCAACGAGGAGAAGTCGGATCTGGTCCCTTCTCCATCGTTTTGTCATCTGAGGATGGCCTTCCGCACTCAGTTTCTATACGGTGGCGGTTCCCCAGTCCAGGGCTGTGATTCTCTCAGCTTTTGCCCTGACTCTGTCCCAGTCCACGTCCGCAACAGCTCAGAGTTTTCCCCGGCTGTTCAGTCTCTGTGGTTCAGTGACGGATCTCATTCCGCTAGGTCGGCTGCATGTCAGACCTCTCCAACACTTTCTGCTCAGTGGTTGGAGGCCGAATGTCGATCCTCTGGATCTGGTGCTTCAGTTACCGGAGTCTCTTCCTCGTCACCTTCTCCCCTGACCGATGTTCAGTGGATTATGCTGGGAATTCCATTGGACTTCCCCATGTCCAATCGTGTTTTGATGGCAGTCGTCAGCGATATTGGATGGGGTGTGACGTTGGATCCTCTAGGTCTTTTCCTAGGACCAGGATCAAGCAGCTCTTCATGTCAACCAGAAGGAGCTTCTTGCTCTTCTTCTGAGTTTCCGGCAGTGGATTCCCCACCTTTTGAATCGCCAGGTCCTGTTGTCCAACAATTCGACAGTGGTTGCTTACATTCAGAACCGGGGCGACACGCACTCTGTTCCCATGTTCGAATTGGCTCGGGATCTTCTACTGCTCGCTCCGGATGTCAACGCTGGAGTGGTGGTTCGTTACATTCCCGGTCATCAGATCGTCCTAGCCACCTGCCTGTCCCGACTGGGCAGGTTCATTTCCACCGAGTGGATGCTCCACAAGGCAGTGATCCAGTTTCTTAGCGATCTTTGGGGTTGTCCCCACATCGATCTCGCAACTTGTTGGAACTATGAGGTGGGCACTTTCGTGTCCCTGCGTCCAGACCTTCTGGCTTTTCACCGTGTATGCTCTGTCACTCGATTGGAACGGTCTTGTCGGCTACGCCTTCCTGCTGGTTCCAATTCTGCCTCAGGTTCTAACCAAGATATGAACCTGCAGTTGTCGATTCATTTTGTTCGCTCCCCTGTTGCCTTAGTGGGTGTGGATCAATCTGCTCCGCTCTCTGTTGGCGGTGGTTCCGGCACGTCTCCCTCTACATCGTGACCTTCTTTGCCAAGGTCACCCGAGGAGGTCTCACGTCGACCCAACTTCATTGTGCCTTCGCGCATATCTTTTGTCAGGTCCTGTCTCCTCCGTAGAGGTTTTTCGAGACGAGCAGTGGAGTGCTTTTCTTCTTCAAGTAGCCACTCCACTGGTTTAGCCTATGCGGCTAAGTGGAAGGTCTTCTGTCGATGGTGTGCGGATCACTCTGTTGATTATGCCAATCCTTCAATCACACAGATTGCAGAGTTTCTGGTATATCTGTTTGATTCTCAGGGTCTCCAGCCTGTTACCATCAAAAGGTACAGGTCATGCTTTTGGAGACCTTTTCGTATGTGGGACAGCATCTTATCGGCACTAATCCATACATCTCTAAGCTTGTTTGGCACTTTTTCATGAAAAGGCCTAGGTCTTTGCAGCTTACCCCAAGATGGAATCTTTCTTGGGTGCTGCTTTGCTTGGGGAGATGGGGATGCAGGGGGGGGGGGGGGGGGCCGTTCGAACCTTTATCCCAGGTGGATATGCATTTTCTCACATACAAGACGGCTTTTCTGATGGCTTTTGCCTCAGCCAGATGGGTTAGTGAGCTTCACGCCTTCTTGGTTGACCTGGCCTTTTTCAGGAGCTCTCTCAACAGTGTTATGTTTACCACTGATTGCTCCTTTCTGTTTGTGAGGCTATGGTTTGATATGCCTGGGGACCTGTTCCTCTATCCACGGCTTCAGTGCAATTGGGTTATGTGTCTATTCAGCCTGTATTGTCTATTCAGCCACATGTAGTAAACAATTGTAAGGTAGGTTGATAAGAAATTTAAATTTTATAGTAAATTTCCTTTCCTATTATACCTACCACAATTATTTACATAGAGGCCCTCCCGTCTTCTTATTCGGGTAAGAATCGTTCCTCCCCTCTGATCACATAACTCCATCGTTGGCAGATTCAAAAGAATGAGTCATTAGCTGCGTGTCTGCGCACTGGCAAAGGAAGTACTTAGAGAAGAGCGTCCCCTACTGGGTCTGCGCCGGTAGCACTCGACCCAGTTTTGGCTTATTTTTTCTTGGTGCTTTTGCACCACTTTTCTTTCCCAAATCACTTGGGAAAGATCAAAATAGAGAGTATATTTTCCGAGCTAGGGTCTTCCACTGTAGTGCAAGCCTGTAGTAAACAATTGTGGTAGGTATAATAAGAAAGGAAATTTACTATAAAATTTAAATTTCTTCACATACGGAAAGGTTTTTAGCTCACCGAAGGGAGCTCAACTTATCACTTGTCGTCTGTCGTCGTCATGAACATATTTAGCTCAACTTTGGCGAAGCCAAATTTGAGCTTATGCCATGGCCCGTTGTCCGTCTGTCCGTCAACAATTGGATACGGTTCGGACTAGAGCCCGTATTTATGAACCGATCTTTACGAAACTTCTTGGGTACCTTTGTTATGACCGTGGGACGAGAACGAGTGTTTTTGGGTGCGGTCCAAAATTCAAGATGGCTGCCAGCCACCATTTTGTACCGACGATGCAGAAATCTGTTTTTTGTACAGAACTTTCATATGAAAGCTCTGATTTGAATAATTTTTTGTATGAATGTTTAGTACCATGGGATACATCACATATAATACGGGTTTTTTTCTCGTGCGTAAATTATGCAAATTAGACAAACTTTGATGTTTTTTAGTGTCACTTTCAGCACTAAGTGCAAATGCCTATACGGCTCGGGCTAGAGGCCGTATTTATGAACCGATCTTTACGAAACTCCTTGGGTACCTTTGTTATCACCGTGGGACGAGAACGTGTGTTTTTGGGTCCGGTCCGAAATTCAAGATGGCCGATGGCAGCCATTTTGTACAAAATCTGGGGCAATCAGATTTTTGCACAGAACTTCCATATGAAAGTGCTGATTTTAATAATTTTTTGTGTGAATGTTTAGTACCATGGGATACATCAGATGAACTTTGATTTTTTCAGTGCTACTTACACACAGTAAGTACACATGTCAATACGGCTCGGGCTAGAGTCTGTATTTATGAACCGACAGGGCTTGAAATTTAGATTTTTTTGCATTTGTCCCATGGGACAACCGGAAAGCATATGTTGGTTGTCCCAAACCAAATCAGGTTGTCCAAGGTGAGACTACGGCTGAATCCAAAATTTAATAGCGACATTGTAGGCTTGGACATCGAAGACCAGTTGTAACTTCTAGTAGTAACCCAGCTCAACTGACTGCTAACACCCCCAAACCCCTGGTACCCACAATTTTTTTTGTGCGCTGTCAACAAACACTGAATGTGGACCAGTCATTTTAATTAGGTCATATTTTTACCTCTGTATCGGAAACAAACTATTCATATAAGACTACCTACATTTTTGAACTTACCGCACAGCAGATTCCTCGCATCACCTTCTATTTAAATTCGCCCGTTAGTAATTCAATTTAAAGCCACCCTTTCGAAAAAAAACAAAAATTTTATTCCGCAAATGCACACATTGTTTTCATTGGAAACATGTTTACTTTAAAAGTAGAGACTATGCGCTTGCGCTATAATCTTGTCATCCGGCCCAGATATCTCGTAATTATGAAGAGCCAATGAGATTATGTGAATTATTTGGTGCATGAAAAAACGTGGATTTTACGTGATGATAAAAATAAACTGCTGAGAGGTGATTGTTTCAGTTACGCATTTTGAAGGCTTTCTTGTAAATAATTGTGTCAATTTAATGATATTGGGACCTGTCTTTTGAAGCAAAAACTTGAAACACGCCATTTTTGCACTCCCTGACATAAAATCTTGTTGTCCCAGGGACAAGCGCTGATGGACTGGCTGGTTGTCCCAAACGAAACTTGGTTCTCCGGGACAAGCGGACAACCGTTTATTTCGAGCCCTGACCGATCTTCACGAAACGTCTTGGGTACCTTTGTTATCATCTTGGGACGAGAACGAGTGTTTCTGGATGCGGTCCAAAATTCAAGATAGCTGTCAGTGGCCTTTTTGTACCGAAATTAGGTCCAATCAGTTTTTTGTCACAACTTCTACACAGCTCACATTTGTGAACTGATCTTCACGAAACTTCTTGGGTACCTTTGTTTTCACCTTGGGACAGGAATGAATGTGTTTTGGGGTGCCTTTGTTATCACTGTGCTATGAGAACAAATATTTTGGGGTTCAGTCAGACCCACTCTGGGACTCAAAGATTTCTTTTCTAGTTTAGCATCTGACTTTCACCCACCTTTACAATACTTTACCTATACATTTGTTACAGGCAACGGTCAGTATTTATGTACAGACTGTTACAATACTTTATATGTACCTTTGTTATCAGGTCATTACCTAGATGTTTGTCATTGCTGTGTCACATACTATACATGTACATGTCTTTGTCTTGACAAGTTGAGCTACAGTGTCATTGACACTTTCATTCAAACGACTTCTCCTCTGAAATCACTGGTCCGATTTTCACGAAACTTCATGTGGATGTTCATTACTATATGGCAATTCAGGTTTGTTCAAATGAAAAGGCCACGTCACTTGGGGGCTCTGTATGGGTCATAACTCTGATAGCACCTTATGAATTATAGAAAAATTATTAAAAAATCTTTTTCTCCAGAACCAGTGGGCAGAATCATTTGATATTTGGTATACAGCATTATGGGGTGGATCTGATTCAAGTTTGTTCAAATTGGCCCCCTGGATTTATATTTGGGCTCACTATAGAAGCCCAAATTCGAACTTAGTGCATTTCAGGAAAATTTCTTAAAAAATCTTCTTCTCCAGATCCAGCAGGCAGAATCTTTTGATATTTGGTATGCAACATTGTGGGGTGGATCTGATTCACGTTTGTTCAAATAGGATCCCTGGGTTCTTATTTGGGCTCAGTATAGGAGCCCGAATTTGGACTTGGTGCATTTCAGGCAAATTTCTCAAAAAATCTTCTTCTTCAGATCCAGCAGGCAGAATCTTTTGATAGTTGGTATGCAACATTGTGGGGTGGATCTGATTCAAGTTTGTTCAAATCGGCCCCCTGGATTCATATTTGAGCTCACTATAGAAGCTCGAATTCGAACTTAGTGCATTTCAGGCAAATTTCTTTAAAAATCTTCTTCTTCAGATCCAGCAGGCAGAATCTTTTGATATTTGGTAAGCAACATTGTGGGGTTGATCTGATTCAAGTTTGTTCAAATCGGGCCCCTGTGTTCATATTTGGGGTCAGTTTAGGAGCCCAAATTTGAACTTAGTGCATTTGCAAATTTCTTTAAAAATCTTCTCAAGATCCAGCAGGCAGAATCTTGGGTCCATATTTGATCTCCCTGTGGGAGCCCGAATTATAACTTAGTCAATATGAGGAATTTTTCTTTGAAAATTTTCTTCTTCAGATTTAGCAGTCGGAATGTTTTGATATTTAGCGTGCAGCATCCTTGGGGGTGAGATTCAGGTTTGTTCAAGCCAAGTCCCTGGGTTCGTATTTGGGCTCACTGTGGGAGTCCGAATGATAACTTAGATCAAAATAAGGAATTTCTTTAAAAATCTTCTTCTTCAGATCCAGCAGATGAATGCTGGGGGTGGGGGGGTGGGGATTCAAGTTTGTTCAAGCCATGTCCCTAGTTCCATAAAATTTGTCTCTCATGACTTCATTCCTTTGTAGTGTTGATGAACCATGTCTAACTGAATGTGACCTCAAATACTTCTTTGAACCACTTTGGCCGGTGAGCGATTAAGGCTCCTTGGGGCCTCTTGTTCTTTAAAAGTCTTCACCTTCAGATTCAGCAGTCAGAATGTTTTGATATTTGGCATGCAGCATCCTTAGGGGGTGAGATTCAAGTTTGTTCAAGCCAAGTCACTGGGTTCATATTTGGGCTCATTGTGGGAGCCCGAATGATAACTTAGTTCAAAATGAGGAATTTTCTTTAATAATCTTCTTCAGATCCAGCAGATGAATGCTTTTGATATTTGGTATGCAGCATCCATAGGGGGGTAAGATTCAAGTTTGTTCAAGCCATGTCCCTATTTCCATAAAATTTGTCTCTCATGACTTCATTCCTTTGTAGTGTTGATGAACCATGTCTATCTGAATGTGACCCCAGATACTTCTTTGAACCACTTTGTTTGAATCACTTTTCCCGGTGAGCGATTAAGGCCCCTTGGGGCCTCTTGTTTTATTCAGTTAACTGGAGTATACTCTTTAACCCATATGCAGTTAACAGGTCAAAAATAATGTCTGAAATCACAGAATCTTGAAACATCAAAATGACTATAGAAGCATGTGTCATATTCTGGATGCCCAATGGATTGCTTCATACTATTTTTACATTTCCAAATTTTCTGTAAAGTGCAGTTAGTTAACTTGGGCAGCCATTGACACCCATGTCAACTGACAGTATTTTACAGAACTCCCAATAGAAAATCACAGTAGCAACTGTTGATGTTCTCAAATTATAGAAATGTTCCCAAATTATGGGGCTTGATAAATAGTTTGGGTTTTTTGTGTGCTTTTTTGTCAAGTTTCATCCAGAATTGATCCAATAGATATTCTGAGGCTGCAGTCCATCCCTGAAAAGTCAGACGATAATAGAGAGTTGCGGTTGTCACTTTTGCCCCTTCGGTTTCGGTTTCGGTTATTTTTGACTGAAAGGATTCAGTTCGGTTCGGTTGTTTGGTTGTTTTTTACTCTTTGTGTCTTACTAGCATTTTTCAGAATATCATGAACTATTTAGACTAGATAATGCATTTGTATTATGTATAGTATATAACGGTTGACTTACAATTACATGTATAAGAACTCAGGGACGGGTTGTCCCGGATAACTGTTGGGGCGGGTTGTCCCGCGGCAGGTTGTCCCGCGGCAGGTTGTCCCGCGGCGGGTCGTCCCACCTCGTTTGGGACAGGTTGTCTCTGGGGTGGGTTGTCCCATTCCGTCCTCGACTGCTGATCATGGGCACATAAATTATGGAAACGGGTCAATTAAAAGACAGTAACGAAAGTTGTTTGAGACGTCAAATTTACAGGCATCAAATGGAAAAACAGGTGACTTGTTGCAACACTGTACTTACCCCGATATCAAATAGAACTGTAATACTGTATTATGTATATTTTTGAGAGTTGAGGTTTTTGTGTAAAACATTATGTCTGTGTTGAGTGTAATAAGTCTTTATTAAAAAATTATATATCCCAATCAAAATTGACTTGTTTAATTTTTTTTGTCAACCTCGTTTTGGAAGCTGTGATTTGTTTCAAATAAGTGTGCAGACTGCTGTCAATAGTTGTCTGAAACACGCCCATAACATATAGTTTTCACGGTGGTTGAACATCATCACAAAGATACTGATTGAACACTGCCACTTTCGAGCGGTGCACAACTCATTGTGAAAGAACACTGCCACTTTCGAGCGTGCACAACTCACTGTGAAAACGGGTGTTCAGAAATTAATGAGAAAGTGGTAATTAAAAATAAAAAATAATTACAACTCTGGTATTTGAGAATTATATAACAATTTAACCAGTGATATGATGTATGACTTATTGGTTTAATAAAACATGCTCATTTATCATTTCATCATACTCTGCAACATGTGAAGTTATGACTTTCAGTGTAAAATAAATTTTTTGAATGTCGCCAAGGGAGGCAACTATTTTGTTATTCATATTCCGCTGTGTAAATTTTATCTGGTTTTCATATTATGATTTTTTTTTATTGATTTTGTGTGAAGCTATATTTTGTTTATTCGTAATAAATGTACATATTTAAAAAAAAAACAGCTATTTTTAAACAGTCTATGTTTGTCTGTTTTCAAGGGGGTGGTTTGCAGTGTTGATTGACATACTTAACTTACGTCCATTTCAAGCTTCGAGAGTAACATGAACAAAAAATGAAAACAACACCGCATGGTTTTCTGTTTGTTTTATTCATTAAATTGAGAATTAAAACCCGAAATCTGAAAATGAAATGTATGTACAAGATAATTATGAGAATTTTTAAAGCAAATTCTGATTAAATTAGCTATATACTTTCGGTTTCGTTTACTGGATGAATGGGGATGTATAATGACATGCACAGTGAATAAAGGAAACTGGAAATGTTTCAGTTTTCGCTGACAATGTGACAATGCGATTCGGACCTCTTGCAGATGGTGATATGAAGGTGGAGGGGGGGGGGGGGAGGGGTAGGGGCATATAACAGCAGTTTTAATTTTGTTTTTGTTTTGATTCGCTGAATTTGAAACATGGGTACTGCAGATCGAGTCATGCTTGAGGGAGCTGTGGTGCTTTAGCCCTTGTACTTTTTATCCTCCTACAGTGAAGGGATATAGTAAACAGTTCCTTCTGTCCAAAAATTTGTTTGTGTTAACTTGAACAATAGTTATTGGATTTCAGTTAATTTTGGTGTGCTACTTTATATTAATAATGTATTCTACAAGTTTAATGACCACTATTATTCAATGACAATTAATGGTACCATTGCTCTTTGGTGAATTTTTACCCAACATTTCATTGTTTATTCTATAACTTAACTGTTAGAGTGCTATATTTTATTTGGCCACTAAAATTTTTTCACATGTCTTTGTCTTGCTACAATTTATAGGAGAGTGCCCACAGGCACTCTCCTATAAATTGTAACAAGGCAAATCTTAACAGACTAACTAATATCACTTCAAAGATAATATGATGCACAGCCACTGAATTTGAAGCCTTTAAGTTGCAGTACCTGCACTTCAGAATAAAGCCCAAATATGGGCTTCCAGCTCTCTACCAGTTAAACAATAAACTTCTGATTTAAAATAAAATTAAACTGACTGCTTATTTGGGTTTAATGACACTTTCGACAGCTAGGGTCACCTTACGTCGGATAGTTTTACGGGTGGAGGAAGCCAGAGTACCTGAAGAGAACCATCGAGCAATGGTGAGCAACTGTCAGGCTTCCCAACATACCAACTCCACACAAGCAGGGTAAGCATTGGTTGAAGACAAGTGCACCATTGACGTGCAGTATGCCTTAGTACACAATGCCTCCATGCCCCCACGTGAAGGAAGTGTCTTCCCAAAGACACAATTCATTTGCCACAGGTGGAATTCAAACCAAGGACCTCTCACTGACTGCTTAACCCTTTACCCAACATAACGGCCAAAACCGGCCAGCGATATTCACGAAAATCACCAATTAATTTTCAATATTTTTTTCGTCTTTGTGTCAAAAACATAGGTTATGACCCCTCATTGGAACAAGCTCGTCGAGCTCGTGCTAATGAGGGGTCATAACCTGTGTTTTTGAGACAAAAAAATGACAAAAATTAGTTATTCAAAAGCTTTGATTGCAAGTGTCGCCTGCTTTTCATGTTGGGTAAAGGGTTAAACTGAAAATTAAACTCCTTGTGGATGTGCTTCATACAATCTTCAAAGTAAAATTATTTGGCCTGTTAGGATTAGCATCCCCTTATGAAAAGCCCAAATGTTTAACCCTTTACCAAACTGGACTGGAAGGCAACACTTTGAAAAGTCTTGAATAACTAAAAAAATGTCTTTTTATGCATGAAATACATAGCTTATGACCCCTCATTGGAATGACCTTGACAAGTCATAAGTTGTATTTTGTAGGCATCATTTGAAATCAAAGATCAATTATTACTATTAAAATTCTGCATAAGAGAACATTTCCTCATTGGAATGAGCCTGACAAGTCATAAGTTGTGTCTTGTTGGCAAAAATGAAAAAAATAAAACTTGAATAGCAATTTGTTCTGTTGGGTACCATGTTAATCAAAAAGTCATTCTCAGACCTATTATTATTACAATTCTGCATAATACTCTGAGTCAAAAAAGAAAGTATAATAAACTTTGGGGAGCAATTTTTTTTAGTATTATCAACTTGAATCCCAAACAAATTATTGTAAATTTATATTTTGAGTCTAGCTGTATGAATTTACATAATTTCATGTTCTTACTGTTTCCAGTGTCACATCAATACATTGTAATTCAGACATGGGGTGAAATGAAAAGTTCACACATGCAGTCGATAGCGTGTATGTCCACTGTTTGCCTCTTGGATGACAAGACGGTGCATGGACCTGATAAGTCTCTGGATGTCACCCTACAGTATTGCATTCTGCTCCTTCCTTAGAACATTACGCAAATCGCCTAACATCTGAAGATCATGGAGTCGTACCCAACGGTCCAAACGGTCCGAAAGATGATTGATTGGCGACAAATCTGGCAGAAGTGGGGGCCAGGGAAGGAGTTCGATGTTCTGCTCCTCAAGAAAGTCATGACAGATACGCGCCACATGACATCGGGCATTGTCTTGCTGGAATAACTGCAATCCAACGTTAGCATTGTACAACGGGACAACAACAGCGTTAAGACTCTCTTCTCTATATCGCTGTCCATTCAGATTACCATCAATGAAGATCAACTCTGTTCGATGGTGCGAAGAAATTCCTGCCCAAACCATTACACTTCCCCTGCTGAGTCGGCCACATTCCTGCATGCAAGCATCAGAAAACCATTCTCCTCATCGGCGATACACTCTTGCCCTCCCATCAGTGATACACTCTTGCCCTACCATCAGCGCACTGTAGACAAAATCGTGATTCATCAGTGAAAAGGACTGTGCTCCAATGCTGCTGAGTTCAGCAAACACGCTGACATGCCCATACCATTCTGACGGTACGATGACGTTGGGTAAGGATTAGTCTGTGGTATGGATGCCTACTGCAGATGCCGAGTTCAGCGAGTCTGTTGTGCATAGTTTGTGCACTGATTCTATTGTTAGTTCTACCAGAAGTAATTGCTGTTGTCCTCGTTGCCGGAAAGAAGCGATCCCGCAAGTGAGACGTCCTGAAGTGTCGGTCTTGAGCAGGGTTCATAACTCGGTCAATCGGCAGTAGATTCAGTGGTTCTATACCTTCCATTGAGATGGTAAATAGTTGCCACAGTGATTCCGAACTCAGCAGCGAGCTCATCTGCAGGTATCCCAGCCTCATTCATAGCAATGGTATGCAACCTCGGATATTTTTATGCTATAACCAATGGGCCAGACTTAGCTGGTGCTAACTCAAAATTATCTAGGGCCAAACACAAATTTTGCCCTCCAATCCCCAAAATTTGCACGCAAAACCAAAAATTAGGAGTCCTATCTGGCCCTCCATACATTTACTCTCTGCGCATGCACAGACGCCAGGAAGTCACCGGAACTGGCACCAACATCATTCTTTGTTTGGCCCTTCAGTCATATAACATCAAACTGACATCTGTGCTTTTAAATCTCAATTTTCATGATGCCAGACACAAATCAATGGTTAATTTGGTGGATTCAAGGACACAACTGGATGAAGGAAGGAAGAAATGGTGGTTTGAAACATTCAGGGCTGTAACTTTATCATATTTTTAAAAAATTATTCATGTTTCCCAATTTCGGGAACATGGGCCTGACGTCATCATTATTATAAATGATTTTCCACTGTTTGTTAAGTATTCCTTCCCTATCCTTCCTTGAACCCCCAATTTAAACTCCCAAGCTTTTTGGCTTGTTTTATTGAAATTTTTTTTTATAAAATTTCTTGGGAGTTTAACGTATTATACAGAAGGTTATTCTGTACATCCCCATGGTTACGTCCTCACCCTTGGGGTGTTTAGGCATTTTGGTCATACATCCAATGTATTGTGTTTCTTCTGCTGAAGATCTTGCTTTTCATCAGATAGTTTTAATTCTGTTACTAACTTCGGGCTGTGTTGCCTGGGGTCTTGTTTCAGGTTTTTATTCTGAAGTTTTTTACATTGACAATGCTTTATTTGTATAGGTAGTTTCCTATTATGTTTAGGGAAACAACGGTTGTAAGTAACATAAAATATTCCGGTAGTGTGGCAGTTAATTTTTGGGATAATATTATAATTTTGTCCACACTTATGCTCTTTTGGGCTCATCGTTCCCTTTGGGAACTTGGGCTCTTATATAAGAAAATTTTTTCATAAAATTTTTTCGAAATATTTCTTTTGGGTGTAATTATTTCATTGATTATATATTTTAATGTGGTCTTATATCTGATGTAGACTTGGTGGTAGTTCAGTCGACCTATTTAAGCCTTTATGTAATAATATTTCTCAAATAGCAGGGCAAATAAGAGGAAGCCTTTCCTCTGTTTACATGGTCGTTGTCTTGCTTGTAGTCGATGTACTTCCACTAATTCTTGTACAACGTGTGTCAGATTTAGACAACGTTGGAGACGGGTGTCATGGTTCGTTGTTTGAGGCGAGAGGACACTACCGGTCCTCTCGCGGCGAGGGGACACTGCCAGTCCTCTCGCCAAAAAGTCACTCTAGTTTTTTAGTTTCTATTTACAGAGGAACAAGAACATGGTGAGGTTACGTGACGCCGTCAGAGAGTGTGCTTCTGTCGTCGCAATATACAATTAGAGCTAGCGGCAAAGTGCTCAATGATATTAGACAAGGGACTAGACTGAAGTATTTGAGGTTTACTACCTTGTCGCCAACTAACTGAACCAGCGGATCTATTACTCATGATTTGAGTAGTGTGACGCCGGGTATGTCCGTAGGGGTCGAGGAGGGAAAAGAGGGTGTAGCGAGCACTATAAAATCCGAACATGCTCACCCTGTGATGACGGAAAGGAGGAAGCAGGCAAATTCTGAGGTATGCTCGTCCAGGTCTGCCACGATCGTAAGCAAGAGAGAGGCCCCTCTCTCTTATTTATTTATTGATTTATTGATGTTTAAGGTCACATATATTTATGCACAAGGGCTAATCATGACCGTGACAGTTTTACGGGTGGAGGAAGCCGGAGTACCCGGAGAGAACCACCGAGCAACGACGAGCAGCTGCCAGCTCCCCAACATCGTAACTCCGCACTGCACTGTAGCACAGGCAGGGTTAGATTGGTTGAAGACATGCATACCATCGACGTGCAGTACGCCTTAGTACACGGCGTCATCGTGCCCCCACACGGGCAATGGAGATGAAGTGTCTTGCCCAAGGACACAACGCAGTTGCCGCAGGTGGGAATCGAACCGAGGACCCCTCGGCTTGCAGCCTGCACCTCTACCTACTGAGCCACCGTGCCCCCCCCCCTCTCTCTTATAACAGCATCTGGGGTCAGAGGTTGTTGGTAAGAATTTGCGTCAGTTGGAGCTTACGTTCATGCCTTCCTGTCCGGGACGCTCCTTCTAATAGGCTGCCGGGGTCGGTTAGTCTTACAGCTTTCTCTACGTCCGAAAAGCACACACGACAGCACAAAAAGTCTGTTGTCGCCAGCTAGCTCGACTGGTGAAGCGGTTACTCAGGCCTCTGAGAACTGTGATGCCAGGTGTGTCCGTTCTTGTCTAGGAGACGAAAAAGGATGGAGCGAGCACTATAATATACAATCATGCTGATCCAGTGACGACGGAAGGAGGAAGCCGGCAAGTTCTGATGTACGCTCGTCCAGGTCTGCCAGGACCGCGAGCAAGAGAGAGGCCTCTTTCTCTTACAGCATCATCAGATGTTGTTGGTAGGAACTTGCGTCAGTCGGAGCTTACGTCCATGCCTCCTGTCCGGGACGTTCTGTCTAATAGGCAGCCGGGGTAGGCTAGTCTTACGGCTTCTTCTGCATAACGGCTAAAGTGCTCATAATATTGCACAGGGCTATAAACCACGGCTCATGGTTTCAGTTCCCTGTTGCCGGTGAGGCGGTTATTCTTCAATATGAGGACCGTGACACCGGTTGTGTCACTTTTACATAGTAAATCAGAGCTAGCGGCAAAAGTGCTCAATAATATTAGACAAGGAACTAGACCGCAGAATTGGGGTTTACTACCTTGTCGCCAGCTAGCTCGACCGGTGGAGCGATTACTCAGGACTGTGAGCAAGAGGGAGGCCCCTCTCTCATACAACATCGGGGGCCAGATGCTGTTGGTAGGAACTTGCATCAGTTGGAGCTTACATACGTGCGTATTGTCTGGGACACTCCGTTTAATTCTCAGCCAGGGTTGGCTACAATTCGGATTCTTCAGCGTCTACTAAGCACTCATGGCTGCACCTTGGCTATGTGACTTCGAATATCTAGTCTGCATCATGAAATAGGTCCACTCTTTGTCAAGGAAGTCGCACCATCTAGTAGCCAAGGAGATGAGGCTTCATTCATCGGGACGTCTGCAGTTAAGAACAATCTCAGACACACTGTCCCAGGAGCAGCTGGCGGACAAGCAATTCATGACCACTGCTCCTCAAGCCTCCGTAGCGGACTTGCTGTCGCAGATTGGGCAGCTCATCACAGTATTCCTGCAAATGCAGAAGCACTCAACGTCAGTCTCAGGAGTTAAGCTGTCGGATGGTGCTTGGTCGATCCAGTCATCTGCGTGTTCAGATACCGTTGACCGTGATTCTAAAACTGATTTAGACAGATGATGAAATTGATACGGAGGAGGATTAACCTTCCCTTTCGGAACAACACATGGATGATATGGATGCTATCCATTATCACTACCTTGAACTTGTTCCAGCAAATCAGAATGCTGCTTGTAATTGTGAGAAACCGCTAGCATTGTTAGACGCTGACTTTATCCGGACAAAGAGGAGGATATGTCTTTTCTTATCAACCTACTCACAATTGTTTACTACAGGCTTGCACTACAGTGGAAGTCCCTAACTCGGATAAAATACTCTCTATTTTTGTCTTTCCCAAGCAAGTTGGGAAAGAAAAGTGGTGCAAAAGCACCAATAAAAATAAGCCAAAACTGGGTCGAGTGCAACCGGCGCAGACCCAGTACGGGATGCTCTCTCCCAAGTACAACTCCACGACTTCCGTTGCCAGTGCGCATATACCGTCTCTAAAGACTCATTCTTTTTAAAATCCGCTTCGTGTCGAGATGTTTTTGCACGCTTATCAGTGTTCCACCAGCTCGATGTTTGATGATTCCTGATTCATTATACCACAGTGTATCCTTTGTATTCTCAGGAACAGTGTTTTATATATTCTCTTTTCTATTATATGTCCATAATGTATATTTATTTGCTCTCTCTCGAGTCGCGCGCGAATTTCGCGTGCCATGCGGTTCGGACTTAGATTTTTTCACAATTATTGTTAATGCTTTTTTTGCAAAATTTTCTAATTGTGTTAGAGTTAGGTGTCAGCAGGGTACCACTCCTGCAGTGTTTCTTCTTTCTTTTGAGAGTAGTCTTCCTGTTGGGTGGTTCCCGGTCGACCTTCTGGGGTCTTTGTTTCTGTCACCTTTCTCTCTTCTTTGGGGGTGTTCTGTTTTCTCATCTCACCTTCTCTGCTCCTCTCACCTCTATCATGCCCAGGACAATTCCCTTTGGGCAATGTCTGCTGCCAAAGCATGTGGACGATGTACATTCGTCTTGTTCCTCCTGTAATGGGTGTTCGGCCGAGCGGCCGTGTGGTGTCTGTGGAACATGGTCTTCCACCTTCTGGGCGTCAGTAAACCGTGTCGTTCGTTCTCGTGGCCGTGCCTCCCGCTCCCGCGGGAAAGGAGAACGTGGTCGTTCGGGGCCTCCCGAGTCGACTTTGTCTGGTGAGAGTTATTCCTCCTCCATGGGGGATGTGCAGTCTTTTCCTGTGGTGGATACTGCGGGAGCCGTTGAGTGTTCTGGTGTAGAGATGCCTGGTTCCGGGACTACGGTCCCCCTCCAGTCGACATCTGAGGCTGTCACTAGGGTTGTGACTCCTCCTTCGGAGCCGAGCCGGTGTGCTCTCTCCACTATTTCACCAGCCTCAACGACTCTCGACGTATCTGCTACTGCTGCTGGCCCGTCTGCTTCGTTATCTGTTTCAGCCGGCCTCGACTTTTCGCTGCAGGGGACTGCAGGACTGTCCGATACTGTAGACGTGGGATATCGGCCTCAGCCTTCCCTGACTTCAACTCGGCGAAGTCGGAAGGGGCTGCCGGCCGAGCCCATCGCTGTGGTCTCTTCGCCGTCGAGCACCACAGTTGTGTCTTTGGATTCGGATGTTCGTAGTGGAAACACTATGAACTCCGTGGCGTTTCCGTCTACTCACTGTGGTCACACGACCAGTTTTGGGGGACCAACGCCTTTTGTGCAGCCTGGACCTTCTGCCCCGCAGAGGTCCGCGGTGACTCTCATGAGTTCTCGCAATATTGATCCTCGGGGTGCATCGTACCCCTATACACGTCTGCCTTCAGATGTTTCGGCTGCCGCCCGTCGTCCCGCGTCGGGTGTTTTGGAGGATCGTGACCCTTCGCTGGTTAAGAGGGTCAGAGGTGAAGCCACTTTGCCGGTTCGCTCCCCTGTCGAACCGGTCGGTACAGGCAGTGAGCTTAGGGAGGCCCTCTCCTTACTCACTCAGGTTCTTTCTAAGAGCCTTCCTGTTGCTTCCAGCGAGGCTATGGGTGGTTTCCAGGCGCCTCCTATGGCGCCGCCTCCCGGGATTGGAAACAGGCCGGTTTCCGATTCCTCTGGTGTCCCGACACCATGGGAGGCGTCGGCTGGTTTGCCCACGATGGGCTATGTGTCTTCCGACTCTGGGGAGGAGTCCGACATGCTTGAGGTCGAGGGCCAGCAGTCTTCGGACTTGGGGGCGGCTCTTGACTTTGTGTTTGGGTTTCTGCCTGAGCTCAAACCTGCTAACCAGCCGACAGTGTCAGCCTGGCCGCGATCATCGGTCGCGCGCCAACAGCCTATGGAGCAACCTGCTTCTGGGCGCCTTCGACCGTGCCAGTCGGTACAGGTGGTTGAGGCTTTTTCAGCATTGGATGCCAAGCTGAATTCCAAGGCTTTGAAGACTTCGTTCTTCACCAGGGTTGACACCTTTTTGCCTCCTGTGCGTTATCGTTCCTACGATTCCGCCAATCTGTCAGTCTGCCAGGCTTTGACGGTTCTGGATCAGGACTCCACTTCCCTCGGCTTTCCAAGCCCAAGTCTGCCGTCATTCCAATGACGACTCTGGAGTCCACGTTGGGCTTATCTAGAGAGATGCTTGGCATGCTTTCTCTCTCAGATCACGTCGTCTCAGCTTTGGCTGCTTATCTGCCTCCAGATAAGTTTGACGAGGTACAGGCTCCTTTGCGTGTGCTGTCCAAGGCGCTTATGCACCTTACTCACACGCATGCCTGTAACACGCCCAATTTGGAATTAGTTCGAAGGGACGCTGTGCTGGACACAGGACGATCCCTTCCCGAGGAGCAGCGTGCTACTCTTCGATCTGCCTCTTTGGCAGGTCCGCAACTTTTCCATGGTTCCGTGTCGACGGTCCGGGATGACGTCCTACGTCATTCCAAAGATCAGCTGCTGTTTCGTCAGCTTGATCAGCCTTCTCGGGGAGGCAAGGGCCATTCCAAGCCTAACAAGTACCCTTCTGCTTCCTCTGTGAAGCAAAAGGCTGGTCCTTCTGCCGCCGCCTCTACTTCTTACTCACGGGGTAAAGGTAGGGGTCGGCAGAATCGAGGGAAGTCTCAGGATTCTTCATTTAGCAGAGGAGGTGGTTTCTCCTCTCGCGGGCCTCGTCGGGGCTCGAAATGAAGGTCCTCACCTCGACTCGTCCCAGGTTGGAGGAAGGATAGCAGAGTTCGCAGACCATTGGACCACCATCACATCCGATCCATGGGTGTTAGATGTTGTTCGGTCCGGGCTGCGCATATCCTTCCGACGGCACCCCACTCTGTCAAGGGTGCCTCTTCCAACCACAGTTCCTTCAGACGTTTTACGTCGGGAACTTTTGTCCACGGAGATTGCCAATCTCCTGGCAAAGGGGGCGATCGAGGTCGTCAAGAACGTTCAGTCAGTGGGTTTCTATTCCCGCCTGTTCTTGGTGCCGAAGAAGGACGGCCGACTCCGACCGGTTATCGATCTGAGTATCCTGAACCAGTCTATCATTGCTCCCAAGTTCAGCATGGAGACTTTCAGGTCGGTCCGCCAATCAATTCACCAGGGAGATTTCGCAGCCAGACGCTTACTTCCACGTTCCGATGCATCGGGCGTCACGGAAGTATCTCAGGTTCGCTTTTCTGGGGCGAGTTTACCAGTTCAAGGCCATGCCTTTCGGCCTCAACCTGGCTCCTTGGGCGTTCACCAGACTGATGTCGCATGTGATAGCGTTCCATCGCACACAGTCCAGGGTGACTACTTCGGCATATCTGGACGATATCCTCCAGAGGCATTCCAATGCTGCCTTACTGGAATCGGATGTCGCCACTCTGTTGAGCTTGCTCACGTCGCTAGGATTCAGAGTCAACGAGGAGAAGTCGGACCTGGTCCCTTCTCAGTCGTTTTGTCATCTGGGGATGTCTTTCCAAACCAAATTCAATTTGGTGGCTGTTCCCCAGGCCAAGGCTGTGATTCTCTCAGCTTTTGCTCTGACTCTGTCCCAGTCCAGGTCCGCGACCGCTCGGAGTTTTCTCCGGCTGATCGGTCTCTGCGATTCGGTGACGGATCTCATTCCTCTGGGTCGGCTGCGTGTCAGACCTCTCCAACACTTTCTGCTCAGTCGTTGGAGACCGAATGTAGATTCTCTGGATCAGGTGCTTCCGTTTCCGGACTCTCTGTATCCTCACCTTCTTCC
Source organism: Pictodentalium vernedei (assembly GCA_031216915.1). Lineage (NCBI taxonomy): Eukaryota > Metazoa > Mollusca > Scaphopoda > Dentaliida > Dentaliidae > Pictodentalium > Pictodentalium vernedei. The sequence continues at coordinate 354,865,407 of CM062292.1, read as the reverse complement.
CTGGACAGATGTTCAGTGGATTACGCAGGGTGTTCCGCTGGACTTACCCACGTCCGATCGCGTTCTGACGGCAGATGCCAGCGATCTCGGATGGGGTGCGACGTTGGATCCTCTCGGTCTTTCCCTACACGGGATGTGGGACCAGGATCAAGCAGCTCTACACATCAACCAGAAGGAGCTTCTTGCTCTTCTTCTGAGTTTCAGGCAGTGGATCCCTCACCTGTCGAATTGCCAGGTCCTTCTGCTATCCTACAATTCGACAGTGGTTGCTTACATTCGGAACCAGGGCGGCACGCACTCGCTTCCGATGTACGAGTTAGCTCGGGATCTTTTACTGCTCGCTCAGGATGTTCACGCCGGAGTGGTTGTTCGTCACATTCCCGGTCGTCTGAACGTCCTAGCCGACTCCCTGTCCCGACAGGGCAGGGTTATTTCCACCGAGTGGATGCTTCACAGGGCAGTGTTCCAGTCGCTTTGCGATCTCTGGGGACGTCCCCACATCGACCTCTTTGCGACTCATTGGAACCATCAGGTGGACACTTTCGTGTCCCCGTGTCCAGATCCTCTGGCTTTTGCCGTGGACGCTCTGTCACTCGATTGGAACGGTCTAGTCGGCTACGCCTTCCCGTCGGTTCCGATTCTTCCTCAGGTTCTCGCCAAAATTCGAACCTGCAGTTGTCGAATCATTCTGATCGCTCCCCTGTCGCCTCAGCGGGTGTGGATCAATCAGCTCCGCTCGCTGATGGCGGCGGTTCCGGCACGTCTCCCACTACGTCGCGACCTTCTTTGTCAAGGTTGCCCGAGGAGTTTTCACGTCGACCCGACTTCATTGTGCCTTCACGCATATCTTTTGTCAGGTCCTGTCTCCTCCGTAGAGGTTTTTCGAGACGAGCAGTGGAGTGCATTTCTTCTTCAAGGAGGCACTCCACTGGTTTAGCTTATGCAACTAAATGGAAGGTCTTCTGTCGATGGTGTGCTGATCACTCTGTTGGTTATGCCAATCCTTCGATTTCACAGATTGCAGAGTTTCTGGTATATCTGTTTGATTCTCGGGGTCTCCAGCCTGTTACCATCAAGGGTTACAGGTCTATGCTTTCAGAGACTTTTTCTTATGTGGGGAAGCGTCGCATCGGCACTAATCCTTACCTCTCCAAGCTTGTTCGGCACTTTTCTTTGAAAAGGCCTCGGACTTTGCAGCTTACTCCACGATGGAATCTTTCGTGGGTGCTGCTTTGCTTGGGGGGGGGGGGGGGGGTGGGGGGGGGGGGGGGGGCGCCGTTCGAACCTTTGGCATTTGCTTCGGCCAGACGGGTTAGTGAGCTTCACGCCCTCTCGGTTGACCCGGCCTTTTTTAGGAGCTCTCCCAACAGTGTTATTTTTACCACTGATTGCTCCTTTTTGGCTAAGAATCAGTTACCAGATACTACTCCTCCTCCTATCTGTATCAGGGCTCTTCCCTCTGTTGAGGGTACTCGCCCTTTGCTCTGTCCGGTCCGTGCTATTCGCATTTATCTTGATCGGACACGCTTCATACGGAAGGGCAGAAAACGTTTTTTTTTCTGTCTCTCATTCCGGGTCGACAGAAGATCTCTCCTCAATCCATTTCTCGATGGATTTGTCTTGCTATTCGTACGGCTTATAGTCGTTTAGCAGCTGGCGATTGTATTACCAATCGTATTTCTGCCCACGAGGTGTGGGCACTGTCTACCTCTTGGGCTTATTCTAACTCCGTCAAGTTGTCGGATGTTATGCAGGCAGCCTACTGGAGAAATGCTTCTACTTTCTCCACCTTTTATTTACGCCAGTTGCAGGAGCAGTCGGAGGACCTTTTTGCCCTGGGTCCTCTTTCTTCTGCTCAGGCTGTTGTCTGCCATAGCCATTAGGCTTCTTGGAGGTCAGTTTCAGCCTTGTGCTGTTACTGTCCTGTTTCTGTCTGTGTGTCACACAGGCTCATATGTCTCTTTTCATTGTCCTTTACCAATGATTGCGGCATTATGGTTGATAAGCCTCGGGACCTCTTCCTTCTACTTCACGGTTCCAGTGCACTAGGGTTATGTGGGGGTTGGTTATGCGATTCCCTCCAGCCTTTTGTCTATTCAGCCTGTAGTAAACAATTGTGAGTAGGTTGATAAGAAATCTAAATTTTATAGTAAATTTCCTTTCTTATTATACCTACCACAATTGTTTACATGGAGGCCCTCCCGTCTTCTTTACGGGTAAAGAATCTTTCCTCCCCGCTGATCACATAACTCTAACGTTTACGGATTCAAAAAGAATGAGTCTTTAGAGACGGTATATGCGCACTGGCAACGGAAGTCGTGGAGTTGTACTTGGGAGAGAGCGTCCCATACTGGGTCTGCGCCGGTTGCACTCGACCCAGTTTTGGCTTATTTTTATTGGTGCTTTTGCACCACTTTTCTTTCCCAACTTGCTTGGGAAAGACAAAAATAGAGAGTATTTTATCCGAGTTAGGGACTTCCACTGTAGTGCAAGCCTGTAGTAAACAATTGTGGTAGGTATAATAAGAAAGGAAATTTACTATAAAATTTAGATTTTCGGTTAAGTCTACACGGGTGTTACCAGTCTTCGGTTATTTAGATGATGCCATATTCAACTTCCTGTGGGAAGAAGTTACACGGTTTCTTATCACCATCTTCTGTATTTTTAACCATTTTTTGAACAACATTCATTTCAAAAATGGCCGGGGAAGATGTATTGAAAGATTCTCTGCGTTTGAATGAGCAGGTTAAGGTCTTAGTTGTGGCCTTACCTTCATCATTTCGCTGTTCGCGCGGACACAATTGAGAAGATAATTTCTTATTTAGAGCGAATTTAGTCTCGCTGTCTTACGTAGTTCACCTTTAAGAACTGTGATGCAACTTCTATATGGAAAGGAATTTTGTGGACGTTTGTACCTCTTTAAAAATTCTTTCCAGGCCTAATTATCACACATATCTCTGTCTTAACAGTTGTTGTTAAGTGGGAGTTATTCTGATGTGACGAAGCCTTGCATCGTCATCTTTAATAGACGACAAGATGGAAAACTCTCTACAGGTCGCTCTGGTTTTCCAGACACTAAGTCTTTGATGATAAGCTTTCATTAATATAGGATTAAGCTACATGAAAGCATCAATACTCTGCTCCTTAAGTTGGTGTCTATTCGACCAACAACAGCAGAAAAGAGTAAGAGAGGTTGTCCTAGACTCAGACCGTCTATAAGTACTCATAGCCAGGCTATAGGTAACCCTCCTATAATTACTTAGGGATTGTCAATACAGCCACTTGGATAGAGAATTTAGGTCTGTTCAAAATTACTGATCAGACACCCCTGAGCCAGTGACTCGAGGCTCTTGAAGAGCTTGGTCCGACCGATAATTGACTGGAACTGGATAACGTGTTTATCATGGCTCTAAAAGGTTATTTATGGTAATCATTCAGTCGAAAAAGCGAGCGTTCGAATGATCGACTGTGCGGCAAGTATAGTTCTTAAGATCACTTGAAGATTGAACTCGATGATATCTCAGAGGATGATTGATAGGATACCCGTATCCTAAATTCATTTTCAACAAGCTGGTTCGTCTGTTGTTTCACAGAGCGAATTAGCTAGTTGTTAGGCTCCCTTTTGTCTTCTATCAGACACATTAACAGCGAAAGATTTTTGCGTCGGATGGGGTTGTTGCGAGCAGCTACAAATGTTATTCCGATGGATCGCTTACGCACACGTCCCCTCCAGTTATTCTTTACTGGAGTGGGAAGACGTTTTTCTCTCAAGACCTGTATTGTTTTAGCAAATCTAGTAAACGTAAGGTCAAGTTTGGGCAGATATTCAGTGGTTTAACAGCTGCCAGATTCGGTTTTCTCAATTATGACGGACGTGAGTTCATAAATTCGGTTACAACCCTGAGTCCAACGGACTTGATATGCAGGGTTCTTGGGACCCTCAGTTCTTGGAGATCACATATTCATCAGAAATGATGTCTTATTGTTTACGCTACATCATTGGATTTATATTATTAGCGAACGTACATGTGGTATCACTCCAGGATAGTTAAGTTTGCGATGCACAGGAACAATAGTTTCCATCATTTGTGTCGCCAGTTTTAGACATTTGAGCGCATACAGTTGACGCACATTCGTATTCAGGGGAATGATTGGTAGGATACATGTATCCTTCAATTCCTTTGATTCAGTCGATTACGTTAAGGTCAAACAGTCTCAGTGTGATTCCTCCTAATAACATATCTGTCGTCACAATATCCTTCTATCAGTTTTCTCAAGTGCCTGTTATTGAACATTCTCCAGAAGCTTCCTCTACGAGAGAGCCTTCTTCTTCAGGGGAAGTTTTGTGCTTCATGTCATTCTCCACCCATAGTGGCATAAGGGAGTCTGTTAGACGTGAGGGAGCCTTTTCGGTTCCTATATTTTTGCTGTCTGGACCAGCAATGATTAAGTAATGTAGGTGAGCAGGTTTCGACATGACTTCGAATTCCCCCTCCCCCCTCCACCCCCCCCCCAACACTCATGCACTGTCTCGTATATATATCTTAATACATACATACTATGCATTTGGGTCGTGTTGGATGGCGCCCTCATAGGCATATACGCAGTTTTGTTGCATTAGCTTCCGGTTATTATTTATTGATTTTTGATATACAAGCGCTTATTAAAATCATCATAATTGCTGCTATTTGAGTTCATCGGTGGCTGCATAACCAGTTATTGGTATTTAGATGATTACATGCTGAATTTTAATGCACTCACACAATATTGTATTAGGCTATCGCTTTTGTGGACCTTGAAATAATTATATATTTCGGGTGTGGTCCATGTTGGAGCCTGTTAATCATACCTACCTCCAATTCTAGATCCTGGTCTCTATTTTGTCACTTCTCAAACCGCATATTCTCACATGTTTATGGTTGTAGATATTGGATAGTACACGTTGGAGAGTGTTGTTACTGGATTTTATTGTACAGAGGCCGCCTGTGGATGACTTTGGAAGTGTGTTTTCTCTGCAGAGATTGTTCAATGTATCTCGATTTAATATGTGTATGTTATATTTTTCGTCGCACCTGTGTACGCCGTCTGTGGTGTACATTTTGTAGCGAACAATATTAATTACCAAAATCGTCACTATAGCCTTTGCTTGTGAAGTGGCATTAAGCACCATTTATTAGTCATGAATTAATTCCTGAGTGCCTGATTGATAATTATTTATATTGTATTTTGGTACCGCTTTTATAGATTCCAGAGCTCTCTCCTCTTTCTTTTGAAGAAATGTTCAAAAAAAAAAGGGGTGGGGGATCATTTTCACCCCTTCTCTGGCTTAATGGGTATATAACTATGAAGGAAGCTGTTTTATCCATGATTATATTCTGCATGTAGCTGTAGTATTATTGTATGGCGTAGGTTTGTGGGCAATTTTCTCTCATTCCCAAATATGCCATCCTAATTTTTGGGGCTTAGTCCAGACTAACCTTAAAAATTGTGAACTTGTTACATCCTAAATAGCATGGTTTCATGCTTAGACTTAGGATTTACATAAATTGGGATCCATATTAGGATATGTCTCCTCTATTATGGTATGGAGAGACATACATGTAAATCCTAATTATTCTAAATTCCTTCATCATGGATTGAAGGATTTGATCTTTGTTGATCAACTATTTCGGTAGTTCTAGACCCTCCACTTTTTTACGATTCAGCTAAGTCTGGGCCATTGGTTATAGTATTAAAATATGAAAAAATTTAAAGTAATTTATATATTTTTTAGGGGTCGCGGTGGCTCACTTGGTAGAGGTGCAGGCTGCAAGCCGAAAGGTCCTCGGTTCGAATCCCACCTGCGGCAACCGCATTGTGTCCTTGAGCAAGACACTTCACCCCCATTGCCCGCGTGGGGGCACGGTGACGCTGTGTACTAAGGCTTACTGCACGTCGATGGTGCACCTGTCTTCGACCAATGCTAACCCTGCTTGTGTGGAGTTGGTATGTTGGGGCGCTGACAGCTGCTCGCCGTTGCTCGGTGGTTCTCTCCGGGTACTCCGGCTTCCTCCACCCATAAAACTGTCACGGTCATGGTTAGCCATTGTGCAGAAATATGTGACCTTAAAACACCAATAAATAAATAAATAAATATATTTTTTATACTTACCAATGGCCCAGACAGGGATGGCCCTCCCATGAGTGGGCAGTACTGGGCACTCATACCTCCCCACTGAATTATTTTATAATAATCTTTTTTACAAAGAATGATGTTGGCGCCAGTTCCGGTGACTTCCAGGCATCTGCGCATGCATGGAGAGTAAATGTATGGAGGGCCAGATAGTACTTCTAATTTTCGGTTTTGCATTCAAATTTTGGGGATTGGGGGGCAAAATTTGTGTTTGGCTCTAGATAATTTTGAGTTGACACCAACTAAGTCTGGGCCATTGGTAAGTATAAAAAATATATAAATTAATTTACATTTTTTCATTTTCGGTTAACCTTGGCATTTTTATATGCCTGTTTTGAAAAAAAACGGTCGTATTATGGTATACCGCTGTCCGTCCGTCCATCCGTTCATCTACACGTCGTAAAATAACTTGAAAACGCTTCAAGCAATTTTTTGATTTTTTGGTGGAAAGTATATGTTGATGGTAGGAAGCTCCCTTTCGATTTGTGTCACTGTCCGATTTGTCATTCCACAGTTATGGGTCTTTATTCATCAAAATATAGGCAATTTTCCACATGTCGGACAATAACTTGAAAATGCTTTGAGCAATTTTCATGATTTTTTGGTGGCAAGTATATGTTGATGGAAGGAATCTTCCGTTCTGTTTGTGTCGCCATCCGATATGTCATTCCAGAGTTATGGAACTTGATTCGTCAAAATATAAGCAATTTTCCACATGTCGAACAATAACTTGAAAATGCTTAGAGCAATTTTCATGATTTTTTGGTTGCAAATATATGTTGATAGAAGGAATCTTCCTTTCGATTTGTGTCGCTGTCTGATATTCATTCCAGAGTTATGGGACTTTATTCCTCAAAATATAGGCAATTTTCCACATGTCGGACTTTGAGCAATTTTCATGATTTTTTGGTGGCAAGTATATATTGATGGAAGGACTCTCCCTTTCTATTTTGTAATTAATAACGGGTGTATCATGTGCTCATGGCGCAGCTGTTTATTTAAAATGTCGAAAGAAAAAAACTAGCATGTTTTCTCAATAGCCCAGGCTCTCTAGCATAACATAACACAAACAAAATCATCAGTAACCCATTCAATTTGACATTCTCGTGTAGCACGTGCCATTTTGAAATCCGTAACAAAATTGTATACAGTTGGGTGGACAACAACAACATGTCATTAAACTCTTTGCACGATTTCTTGTCCACAAACATGCAGCATTAGAACTATGATATTTCATCCTTATGCTATTTTTTAGCCCGACTGTTTACAGCGAGGGCTATAGTAATGACTTTTGTCCGTCCGTCTGTCCGTCTTTTAACTTTTAGAGTTTTGGTTAAAGTTTGTGGTTAAAGTTTTTTTTATTCAACCTTCAAGTACAGGCTATACCTGGTAGTTCTTGTCTCATAGTCACGAAATTTCATATGCAGGTTTTAGGTCATGTCTATATGAGAACGTCCCCTTTTGGTCATGATCGGTCAACCGGTATGTCTGCCCGAAGCCTGAAAACCTTTAGCACAGTCTACAGGTCGTATTTATGAAGGGATTTCATTGCAACTTTATAGAATGCCTCTGTATAATGCCTAGGTGAGAACAGCCCCGTTTGGGCATGATCTGTCAACCGTGATGGCTGCCCAAGCCCGAAACCAAAAAACTTTTAGCAGAGTCTGCAGGTCATGTTTAATATGGAGGGATTTCATTGTAACTGGATACAATGACTCTGTATGATGTCTAGATGAGAATTTCCCCATTTGGGTGTGATCTATCAACCGTCACGACTGCCTGAGCCCAAAACCCGAAAACCTTTAGCACACTCTATGGGTCATATTTATGGAGGGATTTCATTGTAACTTGATAGGTTGACTCCGTATGAGTCTACATGAGAATTTCACCATTTGGGCGTGATCTATCAACCTTCACGACTGCCCAAGCCCAAAACCCGAAAACCTTTAGCACAGTCTACAGGTCATATTTATGGAGGGATTTCATTGTAACTTGATAGGTTGACTTCATATAATGTCTAGATGAGAACGTCCCCTTTTGGGCAACTGTGACGGCAACAGAGGCCCGAAGCCCGAAAACCTTTAGAATATTCCACAGGCCATAATTATGAATGGATTTCATTGTAGCTTGGTAGGATGACTCCAAGTTTGTGGTTAAAAACCCAGACAAACACACCTACCCCCCTCCCCCAATTAGGCTTTTTATTTGTGTCGCCGCCCCACGAAGTGGGGAACGACATATAGGGATTACTTTTGTCGTCTTGCATCGTCGTACGCACCATCCTCCTCACACTTTCTCTTATCTGCCACTCCTCTGTAACCTATGAATGGATTTTGATGAAACTTTCAGTGATTCTTTATCACATAATGGCATTGTGCACCTCCTATTTTATTTTTTGATCCGCTGTATTTTTTCCAGAGTTATGCCCCGTCGTCTTGCGTCATCCGCGTCATTGTCCACGTCGTCCGCGTCACACTTTCTCTTATCTGCCACTCCTCTTTAACCTATGAATGGATTTTGATGAAACTTTCAGTGATTCTTTATCACATAATGGCATTGTGCACCTCCTATTTTATTTTTTGATCCGCTGTATTTTTTCCAGAGTTATGCCCCTTTTCCACTTAGAATTCTGTCTGAAATGCCAGGCGACACACGTCTTCCATGGAAGACTCACATCTAAGTTCTTCTTTTCTCCAATATGCATTTTGATGTATTTACAGTCACTACATGCAGAACCTTTTTTTAAAACTTATGTACCCCCCCCCCCCCCCCCCCCAAACGTGCCCTACACCCCTCCCCCCTGCCCCCCCTGCCCCCACACACTTTTGTCTGTCCGTCCGTCTGTTTGTCTGTCCATCTGTTAACTTTTAGAGTTTTGGTTAAAGTTTTTTACTGAAGGTTCAAGTGGGTTTTTTTTTTTTTTTTTTTTTTTTTTCCTGTTTAGTTGACATTTGGAGTTTTGGTTAAAGTTTGTTGTTAAAGTTTTTTTTTATTCAACCTTCAAGTACAGGCTATACCCGGTAGTTCTTGTCTGATCATCACGAAATTTCATATGCAGGTTTTAGCTCATGTCTATATGAGAACGTCCCCTTTTGGTCGTGATCGGTCAACCGGTATGGCTGCCCGAGCCCAAGGCCCGAAAACCTTTAGCACAGTGTACAGGTCATATTTATGAAGGGATTTCATTGCAACTTCATAGAATGCCTCTGTATAATGCCTAGATGAGAACGTCCCCATTTGGGCATGATCTGTCAACCGTGATGGCTGTCCAAACCCGAAACCCAAAAATTTTTAGCACAGTCTGCAGGTCATGTTTAATATGGAGGGATTTCATTGTAACTTGATACGATGACTCTGTATGATGTCTAGATGAGAATTTCCCCATTTGGGTGTGATCTATCAACCATCACGACTGTCCGAGCCCAAAACCCGAAACCCTTTAGCACACTCTACGGGTCCTATTTATAGAGGGATTTCATTGTAACTTGATAGGTTGACTTCATATAATGTCTAGATGAGAACGTCACCTTTTGGGCAACTGTGACGGCAACAGAGGCCCGAAGCCTGAAAACCTTTAGAATATTCCACAGGCCATAATGATGAAGGGATTTCATTGTAGCTTGGTAGGATGACTCCAAGTTTGTGGTTAAAAACCCAGACAAACATCCCTCCCCCCCCCCCCCCCCCCTAATTAGGCGTTTTTTTTTTGTTTTTTTTTTTTTCTTCTTCCTCCAATATGCATATTTTTATACTGTACCAATGACCCAGACTTAGCTGGTGCTAACTCTAACAAAACCAGGGCCAAACACAAATTTTGCCCCCCAATCCCCAAAATTTGCATCCAAAACAAAAAGAAATCATGTCCTAAAGGACCTCCATACTACGCCTCTACTGCGCATGCGCAGTGACGCAGACGTCCCGAAATTGGCGCCAATTATCATTCTCTGTTTGGCCCTTCATCAGTCAACATCTCACTGATCTTTGTGCTTGTAAATCTCAGTTTAAAGGATGCCAGACACGTAATTTTTGGAGAAAATGTGATTCTAAGGAGGATAGAAGGAGGAGAGGAAAAAGAAGTGACAAAAAATAATCAGGGCTGTACTTAAAATTTTTTGATGAAATTATGTTAAGTTGCCTATTTTCGAGGCATGGGCCTCTTGTTGTCATTCTTGCTAAATGTTGCACTGCTTATTCAGTGTTTCCTCTCCCCTAGCCTTCTAAAGTCCCCCCTTGCAATTCTCCCATGCTTTTGGCATATTTTTGAGAAATTTCATTTCTAAAATTTCCTGGGAGAGTTGCTTGGTTACAGAATGTTTTCTGTTATTTTCCCCATAGTTACGTTTTCACCCATGGGTGTATAACGTTTGTGTTCTGCATCTTCCATCTGATGTTCTGCAGATTCTCCCCTGGGAGTCTCTGTTTTGCATCAGATAGAGTGTAATTTGATGACTGATTCCAGGCCAGTTTTTTCAGTGCCTGGAGTCATGTTTTCTGGTGTTTTTACACTGTTTGTTTACATTGGCAACAGCCTTTTTTGAGGGGGGGCTGTTTGCCTTTGCTGTAGTTTATCTTACTATAAGATACATTTATATTATCCGTAAGTGTCTCATTAATTATTTAATATAAATTTAAAATTTTTGACCACACTTTGCCATCGGATCCATCGGGGCTCAACGTTACTTTTCAGCAACTTGGGCTTCGCTGAAAAAATATTTTTTCAAAATTATTTTGATTTGCAATTGTTTTTTCATTTATTAATGGATCATGTTATTATGTATCTTTGTGTCAGGGGTTTTTGCGAGTAACTAGGACTTATTGTTGTTCTTTCACAATGAAGGGACGTTGTTCTAATTGTAATAGGAAGAAATCTTCCTCTGACTTTCATGATCATTGTATTAATTGTAGTCAGTGTTCTCGCATTAATCCCTGTCCTATATGTGAATATTGGGATGAGAAACATTGGAAACGTGTGTCACGATATGTTGTTTCTGGAGAAAGGGCAATGCCGGCTCTTTCTCCGCAAGGTCACTCTACTCTCTCAGTTTCTATTTCAGAGGAACCAGAACAGGGTGATGTTTCCATGTTATCTTCTACAAGTGTGCGTCCGTCGTCACAAATGAATTCAGAGCTAGCGGCAAAAGTGCTCATGGAGATTAGACAAATGTCGTCCGCTAGCTCGCCCGGTGTAGCGTCCATTCACCGAATGGTTCGGCAGCCGGGTTCGTCCGATGCGGTCCAAGAGGAAGTTTTGGGTGATGCGAGCACTATAAACATAATAGATGCACACCCAGTGACGATGTTTAATATGGAGGGATTTCATTGTAACTTGATACGATGACTCTGTATGATGTCTAGATGAGAATTTCCCCATTTGGGTGTGATCTATCAACCATCACGACTGTCCGAGCCCAAAACCCGAAACCCTTTAGCACACTCTACGGGTCCTATTTATAGAGGGATTTCATTGTAACTTGATAGGTTGACTTCATATAATGTCTAGATGAGAACGTCACCTTTTGGGCAACTGTGACGGCAACAGAGGCCCGAAGCCTGAAAACCTTTAGAATATTCCACAGGCCATAATGATGAAGGGATTTCATTGTAGCTTGGTAGGATGACACCAAGTTTGTGGTTAAAAACCCAGACAAACACCCCTCCCCCCCCCCCCCCCCCCAATTAGGCGTTTTTTTTTTTGTTTTTTTTTTTTCTTCTTCCTCCAATATGCATATTTTTATACTGTACCAATGACCCAGACTTAGCTGGTGCTAACTCTAACAAAACCAGAGCCAAACACAAATTTTGCCCCCCAATCCCCAAAATTTGCATCCAAAACAAAAAGAAATCATGTCCTAAAGGACCTCCATACTACGCCTCTACTGCGCATGCGCAGTGACGCAGACGTCCCGAAATTGGCGCCAATTATCATTCTCTGTTTGGCCCTTCATCAGTCAACATCTCACTGATCTTTGTGCTTGTAAATCTCAGTTTAAAGGATGCCAGACACGTAATTTTTGGAGAAAATGTGATTCTAAGGAGGATAGAAGGAGGAGAGGAAAAAGAAGTGACAAAAAATAATCAGGGCTGTACTTAAAATTTTTTGATGAAATTATGTTAAGTTGCCTATTTTCGAGGCATGGGCCTCTTGTTGTCATTCTTGCTAAATGTTGCACTGCTTATTCAGTGTTTCCTCTCCCCTAGCCTTCTAAAGTCCCCCCTTGCAATTCTCCCATGCTTTTGGCATATTTTTGAGAAATTTCATTTCTAAAATTTCCTGGGAGAGTTGCTTGGTTACAGAATGTTTTCTGTTATTTTCCCCATAGTTACGTTTTCACCCATGGGTGTATAACGTTTGTGTTCTGCATCTTCCATCTGATGTTCTGCAGATTCTCCCCTGGGAGTCTCTGTTTTGCATCAGATAGAGTGTAATTTGATGACTGATTCCGGGCCAGTTTTTTCAGTGTCTGGAGTCATGTTTTCTGGTGTTTTTACACTGTTTGTTTACATTGGCAACAGCCTTTTTTGAGGGGGGCTGTTTGCCTTTGCTGTAGTTTATCTTACTATAAGATACATTTATATTATCCGTAAGTGTCTCATTAATTATTTAATATAAATTTAAAATTTTTGACCACACTTTGCCATCGGATCCATCGGGGCTCAACGTTACTTTTCAGCAACTTGGGCTTCGCTGAAAAAATATTTTTTCAAAATTATTTTGATTTGCAATTGTTTTTTCATTTATTAATGGATCATGTTATTATGTATCTTTGTGTCAGGGGTTTTTGCGAGTAACTAGGACTTATTGTTGTTCTTTCACAATGAAGGGACGTTGTTCTAATTGTAATAGGAAGAAATCTTCCTCTGACTTTCATGATCATTGTATTAATTGTAGTCAGTGTTCTCGCATTAATCCCTGTCCTATATGTGAATATTGGGATGAGAAACATTGGAAACGTGTGTCACGATATGTTGTTTCTGGAGAAAGGGCAATGCCGGCTCTTTCTCCGCAAGGTCACTCTACTCTCTCAGTTTCTATTTCAGAGGAACCAGAACAGGGTGATGTTTCCATGTTATCTTCTACAAGTGTGCGTCCGTCGTCACAAATGAATTCAGAGCTAGCGGCAAAAGTGCTCATGGAGATTAGACAAATGTCGTCCGCTAGCTCGCCCGGTGTAGCGTCCATTCACCGAATGGTTCGGCAGCTGGGTTCGTCCGATGCGGTCCAAGAGGAAGTTTTGGGTGATGCGAGCACTATAAACATAATAGATGCACACCCAGTGACGGCGGATAGTAAGCGAGAACGGAGGAAGCCTTTGAGTCCGGTTCCTAGCTCGTCCAGGTCCAGCCGGGCCGCGAGCGAGAGAGGCCCCTCTCTCGTACAACAACATCTGGGACCAGATGTTGTGGTACAAAATGTGTCTTTAGCGGAGCATGCGTCTGTCTCTCGGGACGCTCCGTTGTATAAGCAGTCTGCAGAGACTGTTAAGGCTTCCTCTTCTCGTCAGTGCACACGACCGCACCTTGGCTGCGTGACCGCCGATATATTACCAGCTTTGCCGATCAAGGATTTTTCGGCGACCAGGTCACACCATCCAGCAGCCAGGGATTCGAGACCGATGGACTCCGGACGTTCGCATAGAAAAAGTATGCGGGAGCCATCTGATGCGGAGCTGCCCTCGGCGAAGCAGCGAAAGACTGCGCCTCCGCAGGTCTCGACGCCGGACATTCTTGTGCAGATAGCACAGCTTATCGCAGCATCCCAGCAGCCGACAGAAACGGTGTCGGATCGAGAATTATCCAACGGCGCTGGGTCGGTACGCTCCGCCGAAGCATCGGGGGCGGACGACCGGGAACATCATGAGGTCCGACCGGATGGTGAAAGGGATACGGATGACTTGGAGCTATCCCTTTCGGAACAACATAAAGCTGCCGTGGACTTCATTCGGCACTTTCTCCCTCAAGTTGTTCCGTCGGGCCAGACTGCTGCGGTTCCGGACAAGAGAATTATAGCATCATTGGACTCTGAATTTTTTGAGCGGTTCAGGGACATCGCTCCCGAGTTTCCGTCGCAGTCCAATAATGTTGCGAGAACATTTGAATTATTGAACGACGCTATATTTAAACTTGCTTCCAGGACGGGGAAAGCAGGTTTCTTGTCCGCTAATACTCTCAACCTGCCTTTCATTAATGCAAGGAATAAATTCGATACGGCAGGACAGGGTATACCGAGAGTTCCTCTGCGTATGGACGACGAGGCGGAAGACTTAGAGCTATCATTACCGTCGTCAGCTTCTATTCCAACCGCGGTGTTGGAAACAGCTATTGCGTCTAACAGAGCCAATTTAGATGCCTTATCTTACGCAGATCATCTTACTAAGGCGTTATCACTGCGCCTTCAGGGGAAAGAGTTTCAGGATATACAATCCTCTTTAAGACTTCTTTCAAGGGCAGTAGCTTATTCCACGTGTAACTCCGCCCTTTCAGTGGCAAATCTGGAGTTGGTTAGACGTGACGCAGCCCTAGCTACATCCACACTAGTGGATTCTAAGGTGAAGAACTCTCTTAAGGTCGCTTCGGTCTCAGGAGAACTTCTCTTTGACGGCAAGCTTTCCGCTATTTATGATAAAATTACAAAGAAAGCTAAGGATTCTCTGTTGTTCAAATCTGCTCCTAAGAAGTCGGATACAGCAGATACGAATAAGACAGGCACTTCTGGGTCTAATGCACCCAAGAGAGGTTCCTATAGAGGTTCCGGTGCGTCCTCTTGGTCTTATTCGAGAGACCGTCAGGATAGCGACTCTCGTTCGGGACGTCCTTCAGGCCGGGACAATCGGTCGGACGCCCCGAGGTCGACGGGGCGAGGTGCGGGCCGTGGAAGACGTGGTTTCTCCTACCGCAGGCCTCGCAGGTCCAGGAGGTCATGGCTTAAACCTCTATCGCGTTCCGGTTGGCGGAAGGTTGTCGAGCTTTTCACAAGAATGGGCATCGATTACGGACGACCCTTGGGTGAGAGGAGTGATTCGGAAGGTCTAAAGATATCCTTCAAACGAAAGCCTCCATTAACTCGAAGTCCAAAGTGGACTCATCTTCCGTCAAATCCGCAGAAAAGAGACGCTCTGTTATCAGAGGTGCAGTCTCTTTTAATGAAGAACGCGGTAGAGGTCGTAGAAAACCAGGAATCTCCGTTTTTCTACAGCCATCTGTTTCTGGTTCCGAAACCAGACGGCTCGTTCCGTCCAGTCATAGATTTGAGCTGGATAAACAAGCTGATCGTCGCTCCGAAGTTTTATATGGAGACGATTCGATCGGTCAGAGCGAGTATTCGGGTGAACGATTATGCAACGAGCATAGATCTCAAAGATGCGTACTTTCACGTCATGGTACATCCGACATTCCGAAAGTATCTACGCTTCGCAGTCCTAGGAGTGGTGTATCAATTCCGGGCGATGTGCTTCGGATTGAATCTAGCACCCTGGGCTTTCACTCGGGTAATGAACTCGGTAATGATCTACTTCCGAGCTCATTCGTCTGCGGTAACGTCGGCCTACCTGGACGACATTCTTCAGAGGTACGGCAATGAGTTAACGCTTCAGAACGATGTTCAGAATCTTCTTCTATTGCTCCGACGTCTCGGTTTTATAGTAAACGAGGAGAAGTCGGATCTGGTGCCGTCCAAGTCATTCACTCATCTGGGAATGAGCTTCGAGACGCACAACAATCTCGTTCGTCTGCCGTTAACCAGAGCGAAATTAGTCAGTTGTTATGCTCGCTATTGTCTGCACGCAGACAAAGTCACGGCGAGAGAATTTATGAGACTGATAGGTCTGTGCGGAGCTGCCGCGGATCTCATTCTGATGGGGCGGTTACGCACACGTCCTCTTCAAATTTTCTTGACTCAGAATTGGAGTGTGAAAATTCATTCGCTCGACGTAGACGTTCTCTTGTCAGATCAAGTGAAACAAGAGATTCAGACTTGGGCAAACATTCAGTGGTTAACTCAGGGAGTTCCGCTGCAGTTGCCGGATCCGAGTTTTACCGTTATGACGGATGCCAGTCAAACAGGTTGGGGTGCATCATTAATCCCAACGGATTCGAGATGCCAGGGTCTTTGGGATCCGCAATTCCTGTGCAAGCACATAAACATCAAGGAAATGATGTCAATTTGGCTTGCGTTACGTCACTGGATGGACATTATTCACGATGCTCATGTCCAAATCCTATCCGACAATACGACAGTAGTGGCGTATATACAGAATCAGGGAGGCACTCATTCAGTTCCGTTGTTCAATCTAACGGAAAGAATCCTTCTGTTTGCGCTAGAACATCACGTTCTTTCGGTCCGTCACATACCGGGTCGTCTGAATGTGCTAGCAGACTCCCTTTCACGAAAGGGTCGCTTGTTGCCGTCGGAGTGGACTCTCAACAAACAAGTATTCAATCAGATTTGCTACCAATGGGAACGGCCAATGATAGACTTATTTGCGACACATCTCAACAATCAGTTGCAAACGTATGTGTCTCCGTGTCCGGATCCAAGAGCATTTGCAGTAGACGCTCTGTCGATCCCTTGGGACGGAATGATAGGATATGCGTATCCTCCAGTGCCGTTAATTCAACAAGTATTGCTAAAGATAAAACAATCTCAATGCAAGATTCTGTTGGTAGCATCTCTGTCGCCACAGAGACCGTGGATAAATCTACTCAGGTGTCTGTTGTGGGACCTACCGCGGAAGCTTCCTCCACGGGAGGATCTTCTTTCGCAGGGGAAATCGCGCCAACTCCATCACAACCCGCAAGGTCTCAACCTTCACGTTTTTCCGTTGTGCGGTCCTTCTTGTATGGCAAGCACTTTACAGGACGAGCAGTGGACGCGATTTCTAACTGTAGGAGGACCTCCTCTTCGCTAAACTATGCGGCTAAGTGGAAGGTTTTTCGTCGTTGGTGTAGGGATCATTCTGTAGATATATTCGATCCCTCTATACCAGACATTGCAAACTTTCTAGTATACTTGTTTGTCGAAATCAAACTGCAGCCTGTTACTATAAAGGGTTATAGATCTATGTTATCTGATACCTATGCACATCATGATAGTTTACAAATTGGATCTAATGTCTCTTTATCTAAGTTGGTTAGAAACTTTTCGATAAATAGACCCAGAACTCTTAGATTAATTCCTAAGTGGAATTTAGCTTGGGTTCTTCTTAAATTGAAGGAAAAGCCATTTGAACCTCTTGGGACAGTAGATTTCAAATTCTTATCTTATAAGACAGCTTTTCTCTTAGCTTTCTCTTCTGCTAGAAGAGTCAGTGAGCTTCATGCACTATCGGTGGATGATTCTCATTATCGTAGTGTTGGGAACTCTATCACCTTCACTACTAATGTGGGTTTTTTAGCTAAGAATCAGGCTCCTAATAAATATCCGGAACCTATTGTTATTAAGGCTCTTCCGTCTTCAGACGGGCGTAGGCCTTTACTCTGTCCTGTTAGAGCGTTACGTATCTATAAACAGAGATCTCAGTTTATCAGAAAGGGACGGAAACGTTTCTTTCTGTCTTTGATGCCTAATAGAAAGGACATTTCAATCCATTCTATTGCTAGATGGATTCAATTAACTATCCATACTGCTTATGAAGATTTATCTTCTTCTCAGCAGTCTGTGCTTAAGATTTCTGCTCATGAAGTAAGAGCTCTTTCTACTTCCTGGGCTTATGCTAATAGTGTTGCTATTACAGATTTAATGAAGGCTGCTTATTGGTCTCAGCCATCCACATTTACGAATTTTTATCTCAGAAATATTGAGTCCATTTCTGGAGACCTGCATTGTTTAGGTCCGTTATCTGTTGCTCAGAATGTCGTCCACTAAACAGTTGCAACTATAGTTATGCAGGCTTTCTGTTCCGGCAGTGAATCCGTCCGGCTGCCCTCTTCGCTCTGGGCTATTTGACCCAGGGCAAGGGGAAGGGGGGGGGGGGGGGGTGTTCCCTTAGGTCACCTGCTTTATAGTGAAAAGCAAAGGAATGCCTCCTCCAAGTCAGTATTTCTGAGTCGCTTCCGGGATGGTTTTAAAGTGTAATATTAATGTTAAAATTCATTCATGTCTTATTTTTAAAGTGTAGCTCGGTGTGAAGCTTTTGTATATGTCAAGTGTCAAACGGGCTTTAATATACAATACTCGGACACTTTTAAATGACTATAAAGAGTCTCAATTCTCTGGACTACTTTATTTATTGGCTTGCTTTAAAAATAATTAGTATAAGGGTTATACTGGATGTTAATAGAGAGCATGAATGTTATTGTGCTCAATTATTAAGGGTAGTGTATCTTTCTAATTTAATATTAAATAAGAAAGATACATGTAAAGCCTAATACTCCTTTTCTCCTTAAGGGGTTACCTCTTTACTATATAGTTGAGCTTATTGGATTTTCCTCTATGTCCTAGGCCCTCCAGCCTGTTTACTATTCAGCTAAGTCTGGGTCATTGGTACAGTATAAAAATGTTAAAAAATTTATAGTAATTTATATATTTTTTATACTTACCAATGACCCAGACGGGGATGGCCCTCCCTGGAGTTGAGAACTCTTGCCTCCCCGCTGAGTACATAGCGCTGACCAGGCACTGCCAGTAAGAATGATAATTGGCGCCAATTTCGGGACGTCTGCGTCACTGCGCATGCGCAGTAGAGGCGTAGTATGGAGGTCCTTTAGGACATGATTTCTTTTTGTTTTGGATGCAAATTTTGGGGATTGGGGGGCAAAATTTGTGTTTGGCCCTGGTTTTGTTAGAGTTAGCACCAGCTAAGTCTGGGTCATTGGTAAGTATAAAAAATATATAAATTACTATAAATTTTTTAACTTTTACAGTCACTACATGCGGAACCTTTTTTTTTAAACTTGCGTACCCCCTCCCCCAACCCCCCCCCCCCTCCCCCCACCCCACCGGGGGCCAATTAGACACTTTTTTTTTTTGTCAAAAATGCTTTTTGATTTGACAGTTTTGGTTAAAGTCTGTGGTTAAATTTAACCCAGGCAAACACCACCACCCCCCCCCCCCCCACCCCCCTCCATGGTGCCAGTTAGATATTTTTTCTTCTCTGCTCAAAATGCATTCTGAAGGATTTAGACCGATATGTGGAAAAAAAAATGGACTCCCCTAACACACCTCCACTATCCCCCCACCCCCACCCCCACCCCACCTCCTCCTCACCCAGGGCCATTCATGCAATATTTCTGGAGGGATTTCATTGTAACTGGATACAATGACTCTGTATGATGTCTAGATGAGAATTTCCCCATTTGGGTATGATCTATCAACCGTCACGACTGCCTGAGCCCAAAACCCGAAAACCTTTAGCACACTCTATGGGTCATATTTATGGAGGGATTTCATTGTAACTTGATAGGTTGACTCCATATGATGTCTACATGAGAATTTCACCATTTGGGCGTGATCTATCAACCTTCACGACTGCCCAAGCCCAAAACCCGAAAACCTTTAGCACAGTCTACAGGTCATATTTATGGAGGGATTTCATTGTAACTTGATAGGTTGACTTCATATAATGTCTAGATGAGAACGTCCCCTTTTGGGCAACTGTGACGGCAACAGAGGCCTGAAGCCCGAAAACCTTTAGAATATTCCACAGGCCATAATTATGAAGGGATTTCATTGTAGCTTGGTAGGATGACTCCAAGTTTGTGGTTAAAAACCCAGACAAACACCCCTACCCCCCCCCCCCCCTCTCCCCCAATTAGGCTTTTTATTTGTGTCGCCGCCCCACGAAATGGGGAACGACATATAGGGATTACTTTTGTCGTCTTGCGTCGTCCGCGTTGTTGTCCGCGTCGTCCGCGTCACACTTTCTCTTATCCGCCACTCCTCTTTAACCTACAAATGGATTTTGATGAAACTTTCAGTGATTCTTTATCACATAATGGCATTGTGCACCTCCTATTTTATTTTTTGATCCGCTGTATTTTTTCCAGAGTTATGCCCCTTTTCCACTTAGAATTCTGTCTGAAATGCCAGGCGACACACGTCTTCCATGGAAGACTCACATCCAAGTTCTTCTTTTCTCCAATATGCATTTTGAAGTATTTACAGTTCCTACATGCGGAACCTTTTTTTAAAACTTACGTACCCCCCCCAAACGTGTCCTATACCCCCCCCCCCCCCCCCCCCCCCCCCGCCCCCTCCCCCCCCACACACTTTTGTCTGTCTGTCCATCTGTTAACTTTTAGAGTTTTGGTTAAAGTTTTTTACTGAAGGTTCAAGTGGGGTTTTTTTTTTGTTTTTTGTTTTTTTTCCTGTTTAGTTGACATTTGGAGTTTTGGTTAAAGTTTGTGGTTAAAGTTTTTTTTTATTCAACCTTCAAGTACAGGCTATACCCGGTAGTTCTTGTCTGATCATCACAAAATTTCATATGCAGGTTTTAGGTCATGTCTATATGAGAACGTCCCCTTTTGGTCGTGATCGGTCAACCGGTATGGCTGCCCGAGCCCAAGGCCCGAAAACCTTTAGCACAGTCTACAGGTCATATTTATGAAGGGATTTCATTGCAACTTCATAGAATGCCTCTGTATAATGCCTACATGAGAACGTCCCCGTTTGGGCATGATCTGTCAACCGTGATGGCTGTCCAAACCCAAAAACTTTTAGCACAGTCTGCAGGTCATGTTTAATATGGAGGGATTTCATTGTAACTGGATACGATGACTCTGTATGATGTCTAGATGAGAATTTCCCCATTTGGGTGTGATCTATCAACCATCACGACTGTCCGAGCCCAAAACCCGAAACCCTTTAGCACACTCTACGGGTCCTATTTATAGAGGGATTTCATTGTAACTTGATAGGTTGACTTCATATAATGTCTAGATGAGAACGTCACCTTTTGGGCAACTGTGACGGCAACAGAGGCCCGAAGGCCGAAAACCTTTAGAATATTCCACAGGCCATAATGATGAAGGGATTTCATTGTAGCTTGGTAGGATGACTCCAAGTTTGTAGTTAAAAACCCAGACAAACGCCCCTACCCCCCCCCCCCCCCCCCCACCCCCACCCCCCCAATTAGTCTTTTTTTTTTTCTTCTTTCTCCAATATGCATTTTTTCAGTCACTACATGCGGAACTTTTTTTAAACTTGCATACCCCCTCCCCCCCCACCCCACCGGGGTCCAATTAGGCACTTTTTTTTTTCTTTTGTCAAAAATGCTTTTTGATTTGACAGTTTTGGTTAAAGTCTGTGGTTAAATTTAACCCAGGCAAACACCACCACCCACCCCCATGGTGCCAGTTAGGTATTTTTTTTTCTCTTCTCAAAATGCATTCTGAAGGATTTGGACCGACATGTGGAAAAAAAATGGACTCCCCTAACACACCCCCACTATCCCCCACCCCCTCACCCCCACCCCACCTCCTCCTCACCCAGGGCCATTCATGCAATATTTCTTCTTTGGTACAAAATGCATTTTTAGCCTGACTGTTTATAGTCAGGGCTACAGTCATGATTTTCGTCATGACTTTCGTCATGATTTTCGTCAGTCCATCCATCTGTCTGTAAACAATTGGTTTCCGACTGATAACTCCAGTTTGGATTATTTCTAATCCTTTACCTAACAAAAGTTGAAGCCAACAGTACAAATTATTTTTCTGAAACATCAGATTTTTTATTTACTTCTAACCATGGCTTATAACTCCTTATTGGAACAAGCTCATCAAGTTTGTTCCATTAATAGGTCAAGAACTGCAAGCCGAGAGGTCCTCAGTTTGAATCCTACCTGCGGCAATCGCATTGTGTCCTTGGGCAAAACACTTCACGCCCATTGCCCATTTGGGGGCACGGTGACACTGTATACAAAGGCGTACTGCACGTCGATGGTGCACCTGTCTTCAACCAATGCTAACCCTGCTTGTTCATATGTTGGGGAGCTGACAGTTGCTCGCCGTTGCTCGGTGGTTCTCTCTGGGTACTCCGGCTTCCTCCACCCGTAAAACTGCCGTGGTCATGATTAGCCATTGTGCAGAAATATGTGACCTTAAACACCAATAAATAAATAAATAAATAAATAAATAAATAAATAAATAATAGGTCAGGAGGTATGTTTTGAAGTAGAGAAATGAAAAATTAAAATTTGAATAGCAAATTTTGTATATCACGAGTGCAGATATGGCAGATTCGTTAGGTAAACTGTTAACAAAAAATGGCTTCGACTATTTTGCGTCTTAGCATTGCCATTCCTGCGACGGTCGGGCTGCATGCGTTACATCACTTTAGTTCACATTTGTTTCTATTATACTTTCTTTTTTGGCTCAGTATTGAATATTTTTATACTGTACCAATGACCCAGATTTAGCTGGTGCTAACTCTAACAAAACCAGGGCCAAACACAAATTTTGCCCCCCAATCCCCAAAATTTGCATCCAAAACAAAAAGAAATCATGTCCTAAAGGACCTCCATACTACGCCTCTACTGCGCATGCGCAGTGACGCAGACATCCCGAAATTGGCGCCAATTATCATTCTCTGTTTGGCCCTTCATCAGTCAACATCTCACTGATCTTTGTGCTTGTAAATCTCAGTTTAAAGGATGCCAGACACGTAATTTTTGGAGAAAATGTGATTCTAAGGAGGATAGAAGGAGGAGAGGAAAAAGAAGTGACAAAAAATAATCAGGGCTGTACTTAAAATTTTTTGATGAAATTATGTTAAGTTGCCTATTTTCGAGGCATGGGCCTCTTGTTGTCATTCTTGCTAATTGTTGCACTGCTTATTCAGTGTTTCCTCTCCCCTAGCCTTCTAAAGTCCCCCCTTGCAATTCTCCCATGCTTTTGGCATATTTTTGAGAAATTTCATTTCTAAAATTTCCTGGGAGAGTTGCTTGGTTACAGAATGTTTTCTGTTATTTTCCCCATAGTTACGTTTTCACCCATGGGTGTATAACGTTTGTGTTCTGCATCTTCCATCTGATGTTCTTCAGATTCTCCCCTGGGAGTCTCTGTTTTGCATCAGATAGAGTGTAATTGATGACTGATTCCGGGCCAGTTTTTTCAGTGCCTGGAGTCATGTTTTCTAGTGTTTTTACACTGTTTGTTTTCATTGGCAACAGCCTTTTTTGAGGGGGGGCTGTTTGCCTTTGCTGTAGTTTATCTCACTATAAGATACATTTATATTATCCGAAAGTGTCTCATTAATTATTTAATATAAATTTAAAATTTTTGACCACACTTTGCCATCGGATCCATCGGGGCTCAACGTTACTTTTCAGCAACTTGGGCTTCTCTGAAAAAATATTTTTTCAAAATTATTTTGTTTTGCAATTGTTTTTTCATTTATTAATGGATCATGTTATTATGTATCTTTGTGTCAGGGGTTTTTGCGAGTAACTAGGACTTATTGTTGTTCTTTCACAATGAAGGGACGTTGTTCAAATTGTAATAGGAAGAAATCTTCCTCTGACTTTCATGATCATTGTATTAATTGTAGCCAGTGTTCTCGCACTAATCCCTGTCCTATATGTGAACATTGGGATGAGAAACATTGGAAACGTGTGTCATGATATGTTGTTTCTGGAGAAAGAGCGATGCCGGCTCTTTCTCCGCAAGGTCACTCTACTCTCTCAGTTTCTATTTCAGAGGAACCAGAACAGGGTGATGTTTCCATGTTATCTTCTTCAAGTGTGCGTCCGTCGTCACAAATGAATTCAGAGCTAGTGGCAAAAGTGCTCATGGAGATTAGACAAATGTCGTCCGCTAGCTCGCCCGGTGTAGCGTCCATTCACCGAATGGTTCGGCAGCCGGGTTCGTCCGATGCGGTCCAAGAGGAAATTTTGGGTGATGCAAGCACTATAAACATAATAGATGCACACCCAGTGACGGCGGATAGTAAGCGAGAACGGAGGAAGCCTTTGAGTCTGG
Organism: Pictodentalium vernedei; assembly: GCA_031216915.1. Lineage (NCBI taxonomy): Eukaryota > Metazoa > Mollusca > Scaphopoda > Dentaliida > Dentaliidae > Pictodentalium > Pictodentalium vernedei. The sequence goes on along the minus strand of CM062292.1, from coordinate 354,841,325 downwards.
TTCCTAGCTCGTCCAGGTCCAGCCGGCCCGCGAGCGAGAGAGGCCCCTCTCTCGTACAACAACATCTGGGACCAGATGTTGTGGTACAAAATGTGTCTTTAGCGGAGCATACGTCCGTCGCTCGGGACGCTCCGTTGTATAAGCAGTCTGCAGAGATTGTTAAGGCTTCCTCTTCTCGTCAGCGCACACGACCGCACCTTGGCTGCGTGACCGCCGATATATTACCAGCTTCGCCGATCAAGGATTCTTCGGCGACCAGGTCACACCATCCGGCAGCCAGGGATTCGAGACCGATGGACTCCGGACGTTCGCATAGGAAAAGTATGCGGGAGCCATCTGATGCGGAGCTGCCCTCGGCGAAGCAGCGAAAGACTGCGCCTCCGCAGGTCTCGACGCCGGACATTCTTGTGCAGATAGCACAGCTTATCGCAGCATCCCAGCAGCCGACAGAAACGGTGTCGGATCGAGAATTATCCGACAGCGCTGGGTCGGTACGCTCCGCCGAAGCATCGGGGGCGGACGACCGGGAACATCATGAGGTCCGACCGGATGGTGAAAGGGATACGGATGACTTGGAGCTATCCCTTTCGGAACAACATAAAGCTGCCGTGGACTTCATTCGGCACTTTCTCCCTCAAGTTGTTCCGTCGGGCCAGACTGCTGCGCTTCCGGACAAGAGAATTATAGCGTCATTGGACTCTGAATTTTTTGAGCGGTTCAGGGACATCGCTCCCGAGTTTCCGTCGCAGTCCAATAATGTTGCAAGAACATTTGAATTATTGAACAACGCTATATTTAAACTTGCTTCCAGGACGGGGAAAGCAGGTTTCTTGTCCGCTAATACTCTCAACCTGCCTTTCATTAATGCAAGGAATAAATTCGATACGGCAGGACAGGGTATACCGAGAGTTCCTCTGCGTATGGACGACGAGGCGGAAGACTTAGAGCTATCATTACCGTCGTCAGCTTCTATTCCAACCGCGGTGTTGGAAACAGCTATTGCGTCTAACAGAGCCAATTTAGATGCCTTATCTTACGCAGATCACCTTACTAAGGCGTTATCACTGCGCCTTCAGGGGAAAGAGTTTCAGGATATACAATCCTCTTTAAGACTTCTTTCAAGGGCAGTAGCTTATTCCACGTGTAACTCCGCCCTTTCAGTGGCAAATCTGGAGTTGGTTAGACGTGACGCAGCCCTAGCTACATCCACACTAGTGGATTCTAAGGTGAAGAACTCTCTTAGAGTCGCTTAGGTCTCAGGAGAACTTCTCTTTGACGGCAAGCTTTCCGCTATTTATGATAAAATTACAAAGAAAGCTAAGGATTCTCTGTTGTTCAAATCTGCTCCTAAGAAGTCGGATACAGCAGACACGAATAAGACAGGCACTTCTGGGTCTAATGCGCCCAAGAGAGGTTCCTATAGAGGTTCCGGTGCGTCCTCTTGGTCTTATTCGAGAGACCGTCAGGATAGCGACTCTCGTTCGGGACGTCCTTCAGGCCGGGACAATCGGTCGGACGCCCCGAGGTCGACGGGGCGAGGTGCGGGTCGTGGAAGACGTGGTTTCTCCAACCGCAGGCCTCGCAGGTCCAGGAGGTGATGGCTTAAACCTCTATCGCGTTCCGGTTGGTGGAAGGTTGTCGAGCTTTTCACAAGAATGGGCGTCGATTACGGACGACCCTTGGGTGAGAGGAGTGACTTCGGAAGGTCTAAAGATATCCTTCAAACGAAAGCCTCCATTAACTCGAAGTCCAAAGTGGACTCATCTTCCGTCAAATCCGCAGAAAAGAGACGCTCTGTTATCAGAGGTGCAGTCTCTTTTAATGAAGAACGCGGTAGAGGTCGTAGAAAACCAGGAATCTCAGGGATTCTACAGCCATCTGTTTCCGGTTCCGAAACCAGACGGCTCGTTCCGTCCAGTCATAGATTTGAGCTGGATAAACAAGCTGATCGTCGCTCCGAAGTTTTATATGGAGACGATTCGATCGGTCAGAGCGAGTATTCGGGTGAACGATTATGCAACGAGCATAGATCTCAAAGATGCGTACTTTCACGTCATGGTACATCCGACATTCCGAAAGTATCTACGCTTTGCAGTCCTAGGAGTGGTGTATCAATTCCGGGCGATGTGCTTCGGATTGAATCTAGCACCCTGGGCTTTCACTCGGGTAATGAACTCGGTAATGATCTACTTCCGAGCTCATTCGTCTGCGGTAACGTCGGCCTACCTGGACGACATTCTTCATAGGTACGGCAACGAGTTAACGCTTCAGAACAATGTTCAGAATCTTCTTCTATTGCTCCGACGTCTCGGTTTTATAGTAAACGAGGAGAAGTCGGATCTGGTGCCGTCCAAGTCATTCACTCATCTGGGAATGAGCTTCGAGACGCACAACAATCTCGTTCGTCTGCCGTTAACCAGAGCGAAATTAGTCAGTTGTTACGCTCGCTATTGTCTGCACGCAGACAAAGTTACGGCGAGAGAATTTATGAGACTGATAGGTCTGTGCTGAGCCGCCGCGGATCTCATTCCGATGGGGCGGTTACGCACACGTCCTCTTCAAATTTTCCTGACTCAGAATTGGAGTGTGAAAATTCATTCGCTCGATGTAGACGTTCTCTTGTCAGATCAACTGAAACAAGAGATTCAGACTTGGGCAAACATTCAGTGGTTAACTCAAGGAGTTCCTCTGCAGTTGCCGGATCCGAGTTTTACCGTTATGACGGATGCCAGTCAAACAGGTTGGGGTGCATCATTAATCCCAACGGATTCGAGATGCCAGGGTCTTTGGGATCCGCAATTCCTGTGCAAGCACATAAACATCAAGGAAATGATGTCAATTTGGCTTGCGTTACGTCACTGGATGGACATTATTCACGATGCTCATGTCCAAATCCTATCCGACAATACGACAGTAGTGGCGTATATACGGAATCAGGGAGGCACTCATTCAGTTCCGTTGTTCAATCTAACGGAAAGAATCCTTCTGTTTGCGCTAGAACATCACGTTCTTCTTTCGGTCCGTCACATACCGGGTCGTCTGAATGTGCTAGCAGACTCCCTTTCACGAAAGGGTCGCTTGTTGCCGTCGGAGTGGACTCTCAACAAACAAGTATTCAATCAGATTTGCTACCAATGGGAACGGCCAATGATAGACTTATTTGCGACACATCTCAACAATCAGTTGCAGACGTATGTGTCTCCGTGTCTGGATCCAAGAGCATTTGCAGTAGACGCTCTGTCGTTCCCTTGGGACGGAATGATAGGATATGCGTATCCTCCAGCGCCGTTAATTCAACAAGTATTGCTAAAGATAAAACAATCTCAATGCAAGATTCTGTTGGTAGCATCTCTGTCGCCACAGAGCCCGTGGATAAATCTACTCAGGTGTCTGTTGTGGGACCTACCGCGGAAGCTTCCTCCACGGGAGGATCTTCTTTCGCAGGGGAAATCGCACCAACTCCATCACAACCCGCAAGGTCTCAACCTTCACGTTTTTCCGTTGTGTCGGTCCTTCTTGCATGGCAAGCACTTTACAGGACGAGCAGTGGACGCGATTTCTAACTGTAGGAGGACCTCCTCTTCGCTAAACTATGCGGCTAAGTGGAAGGTTTTTCGTTGTTGGTGTAGGGATCATTCTGTAGATATATTCGATCCCTCTATACCAGACATTGCAAACTTTCTAGTATACTTGTTTGACGAAATCAAACTGCAGCCTGTTACTATAAAGGGTTATAGATCTATGTTATGTGACACCTATGCACATCATGATAGTTTACAAATTGGATCTAATGTCTCTTTATCGAAGTTGGTTAGAAACTTTTCGATAAATAGACCCAGAACTCTTAGATTAATTCCTAAGTGGAATTTAGCTTGGGTTCTTCTTAAATTGAAGGAAAAGCCATTTGAACCTCTTGGGACAGTAGATTTCAAATTCTTATCTTATAAGACAGCTTTTCTCTTAGCTTTCTCTTCTGCTAGAAGAGTCAGTGAGCTTCATGCACTATCGGTGGATGATTCTCATTATCGTAGTGTTGGGATCACTATCACCTTCACTACTAATGTGGGTTTTTTAGCTAAGAATCAGGCTCCTAATAAATATCCGGAACCTATTGTTATTAAGGCTCTTCCGTCTTCAGACGGGCGTAGGCCTTTACTCTGTCCTGTTAGAGCATTACGTATCTATAAACAGAGATCTCAGTTTATCAGAAAGGGACGGAAACGTTTCTTTCTGTCTTTGATGCCTAATAGAAAGGATATTTCAGTCCATTCTATTGCTAGATGGATTCAGTTAACTATCCGTACTGCTTATGAAGATTTATCTTCTTCTCAGCAGTCTGTGCTTAAGATTTCTGCTCATGAAGTAAGAGCTCTTTCTACTTCCTGAGCTTATGCTAATAGTGTTGCTATTACAGATTTAATGAAGGCTGCTTATTGGTCTCAGCCATCCACATTTACAAATTTTTATCTCAGAAATATTGAGTCCATTTCTGGAGACCTGCATTGTTTAGGTCCGTTATCTGTTGCTCAGAATGTCGTCCACTAAACAGTTGCAACTATAGTTATGCAGGCTTTCTGTTCCAGCAGTGACTCCGTCCGGCTGCCCTCTTCGCTCTGGGCTATTTGACCCAGGGCAAGGGGAAGGGGGGGGGGGGGGGGGGGGTGGCAGGTGTTCCCTTAGGTCACCTACTTTATAGTTAAAAGCAAGGGAATGCCTCCTCCAAGTCAGTATTTCTGAGTCGCTTCTGGGATGGTTTTAAAGTGTAATATTAATGTTAAAATTCATTCATGTCTTATTTTTAAAGTGTAGCTCGGTGTGAAGCATTTGTATATGTCAAGTGTCAAACGGGCTTTAATATACAATACTCGGACACTTTTAAATGACTATATAGAATCTCAAATCTCTGGACTACTTTATTTATTGGCTTGCTTTAAAAATAATTAGTATAAGGGTTATACTGGATGTTAATAGAGAACATGAATGTTATTGTGCTCAATTATTAAGGGTAGTGTATCTTTCTAATTTAATATTAAATAAGAAAGATACATGTAAAGCCTAATACTCCCTTTTCTCCTTAAGGGGTTACCTCTTTACTATATAATTGAGCTTATTGGATTTTCCTCTATGTCCTAGGCCCTCCAGCCTGTTTACTATTCAGCTAAGTCTGGGTCATTGGTACAGTATAAAAATGTTAAAAAATTTATAGTAATTTATATATTTTTTATACTTACCAATGACCCAGACGGGGATGGCCCTCCCTGGAGTTGGGAACTCCTGCCTCCCCGCTGAGTACATAGCGCTGACCAGGCACTGCCAGTAAGAATGATTATTGGCGCCAATTTCGGGACGTCTGCGTCACTGCGCATGCGCAGTAGAGGCGTAGTATGGAGGTCCTTTAGGACATGATTTCTTTTTGTTTTGGATGCAAATTTTGGGGATTGGGGGGCAAAATTTGTGTTTGGCCCTGGTTTTGTTAGAGTTAGCACCAGCTAAGTCTGGGTCATTGGTAAGAATAAAAAATATATAAATTACTATAAATTTTTTAACATTCCCATGATTTTGTTTATAATCTCTGTTGCTTGTTTGGCTATTAAAATTGCATAATTCTACCATACAATTCGGGATAAAATTTTTTAGAAAGCTTTCTGAGATGCCAAGAAATGATGTCACAACCAATTTTCTAACCATGTCAGAGGGGCAGAATAGAAATAATCTTGTAGGTCTTGTCTGTTGAGAAATAGGGTAACAGTTGTCATGTAATTCAAGTGAAAGAATAGATATTTTTTGTAGAATAAGTATTTCCCCTCTGTCAGGTGGTGACATAACCTCTATTTTGGGACGAAAAAAAATTAAAATCTAAATTTCTTCAGTAATGAAAGTTGCAAAAGCTATTGACAATGCTTTCTCGGCAATAGTTTTGCAATCTATTGTTGTGGCAATGAGAAATTCATGGGAAATTTTCATTTATTTTCAGATGGGGACACATTATTTCAACCAAGCAATAGAAGAAGCACAAGCAGCTAAAAGCTCAACAACCAGAATAAATATCAGTTGTCCATCTGTAACAATTTTTGTCAGGTAGTGTTAATTTACATCCATAAAATACAGTTGCCATGGAATGGTCATAATCCAAGAGTGGTTAGTGATGTCCACGAATGTGTTTACTGGGTAATAAAAATCATTATCAGTAAAATTTTATTTTATGAAGCACCGGATTGTACCTGGTTCTTCATTAATTAAATTTTTGATGATTATTCCCATAATTGGTGTTTAGAATCTAATATTATTGCTGCCTTGGAAATATTGCCCACTCATGGAAAGTGACCAGTCAACGACAGCCATACTGTAGATAGTAGTATGGTGAAAAATATTGGCATTTTCTTTGCATAGGACACATCGTTAATTTAACTGCATTGAGAAAACAGCTTAGTGATTCTTTCTTTGTAGTTTAGTTTCCATTAACCATTAAATTGAATCATGTTATATCACGCTAACTGTGAAGAGAGTGGCCTTAACTCTTGGCCTGTTGCCTCTGAATTTTTGTGCCCAGAACAAAAATACGTGGTTACTTGCTGAGGTTTGTTAGGCCTAAAAAAAGTTAAAAATCTGTTTCTCAGGCCCTTTCTCATGGTCCTTTTGGCTGCAGCATACTCTCTTTTTATAACCAATGCAAACTTTAAAAAGAAAAAATTAAATGTTTTATGTCTTGATATTTTACACAAGTTATAAAACTGACAAGTTTGTCCCTTGAGTGCAATCAGGCTTTGCAATGCATTGCGAAGCCTTCTAGCACCCAAGGAACGAAATACACAACCACCCAATCCATTCTGTAGATTATGAGGTCTGAAAAAATAAGACAAACCAAGAACATGAACATTTTTATACTGTACCAATGACCCAGACATAGCTGGTGCTAACTCTTAAAATATAGGGCCAAACACAAATTTTGCCCCCCAATCCCCAAAATTTGCATCTAAAACTAAAGAAAAAATGTCCTGAGAGGCCCTCCACACTTCGCCCCTACTGCGCATGCGCAGTGTCAAGGACGTTCCGAAATTGGCGCCATTTATCATTCTAAGTTTGGCCCTTCATCAGTTAACATCTGACTGATCTTTGTGCTTTTAAATCTCAGTTTAAATGATGCCAGACACATAAATATTAGTGAAATGGTGATTCTAAGGAGGATAGAAAAGGAGGAGAGGAAAAGAATGTGTGACAGAATATTATCAGGGCTGTAACTTAAAATTTTTTAATGAAATTATGTTAAGTTACCTATTTTCAAGGCAGCAGCCATTTTGTTGTCATTCTGATTATTTAGTTACACTGTTTTTTCAAGTGTTTTTCCTCTCTCCCTGTCCTTTAAGTTCCCCCTTGCTATTCTCCCATGCTTTTGGCATAATTTCTGTAATTATTATTACTAAAATTTCTTGGGAGTTTAGCTGAATAACAGAATGAATTCTGTTCTTTCCCCATGTTTACGTCTTCACCTACGGGTGGTTAGGCGTTGTGTTCTGCATCTACCATCTGATGTTCTGCAGTTTCTTCCCTGGAAGTCTCTGTTTTGCATCAGATGGTGTATTTTTGGTAACTGATTTCGGGCCTGGGTGCCTGGAGTCTTATTTTAGTGTTTTTACACTCATTGTTTACATTTACAACAGCCCTCTGTGTGAGGGGGGGATTTCTAAATAATAATATCTTTATGTTATTTCAATCATAACTAGATACATTATTATTGTTCGTAAGTGTTGAATAAATTGTTTAAAATATTTTTAAAATTTTTGTCCACACTTAGGCTTGGGATCCATTGGGGCTCAACGTTACTTTTCAGAAACTTGGGCTGTTCTGAAAAAATATTTTTTCAAAATATTTTGATTTCAATTATTTTTTCTATATTAATGGATCATATTATTATTATGTATTTTGATTGCCAGGGGTTAGTGCGAGTACCAGGACTTGTTTTCTTTTCACATTGAAAGGATATTGATCAATTGTTTTAAGAGGAAGTCTTCCTCTGACCTTATTATCATTCTATATGTGGTCAGTGTACTCGCATTAACTCCGGTTCTGTATCGTATGATTTCGATGACAATATGGGAAGCGTATGTCACGGTATGTTGTTGGGGATTTGGACACTCCGGTCCTTTCCCCGCAGGGTCACTCTACTTTATCAATTTCTATTTCAGACGATCAAGATTAGGGTGATGTATCTGTGATGTCTTCCAACAGTGTGCCTCCGTCGTCACAATTAATGAAGGGCTAGCGGAAAAGTGCTCATGTAATACGCCAATTGCCTAAGAGGACCCTAGTAGGTTCGACGGCCTTTGACGTCCGCTAGCTCGCCCGGTGTAGCGTCCATTCACCGAATGGTTCGGCAGCCGGGTTCGTCCGTTGCGGTCTAGAAGGAATTTTGGGGTGATGCGAGCACTATAAAATTAACTTAATGCACACCCAGTGACGGCGGATCGGAGGGAGAACGGAGGAAGCCTTTTAGTCCGGTTCATAGCTCGTTCCGGTCCATCCGGACGGCAAGCGAGAGAGGCCCCTCTCTCGTTCAACAACATCTGGCCCCAGATGTTGTGGTACAAATGTGTCGTTAGCGGAGCATACGTCCGTCGCTCGGGACGCTCCGTTGTATAGGCAGTCCGCTGAGACTGCTAAGGCTTCCTCTTCTCGTCAGCGCACACGACCGCACCTTGGCTGCGTGACCGCCGATATATTACCAGCTTCGCCGATCAAGGATTCTTCGGCGACCAGGTCACACCATCCGGCAGCCAGGGATTCGAGACCGATGGACTCCGGACGTTCGCATAGGAAAAGTATGCGGGAGCCATCTGATGCGGAGCTGCCCTCGGCGAAGCAGCGATAGACTGCGCCTCCGCAGGTCTCGACGCCGGACATTCTTGTGCACATAGCACAGCTTATCGCAGCATCCCAGCAGCCGACAGAAACGGTGTCGGATCGAGAATTATCCGACAGCGCTGGGTCGGTAGCCGGGGACTCGAGGCCTGCAGACTCCGGACGTTCGCATAGGAAGTATGCGGGAGTCAACGTACACGGAGCTTCCAGCGGCAATGCATCGTAAGTCCGCTACTGCACAGGCCTCGGGAACGGACGTGCTTTCCTTAATAGCACAGTTTATCGCAGCATCCCAGCATCAACTGAATCTGTCGCATATATTTTATCCGACGATGCTGGGTCGGGACGCTCCGCGGAAGCGGGTACGGACGTCCGAAAGTTTCATCCAGTCCGACGGGATACCGAAAGGGATTCGGTGGATTTCAAGCTTTCCCTTTCGGAACAACATATGCTGCGATGCCGGATAAGAAACTGATAGCGTCGGTGGACTTAGAAATTTTTGGTTCGGTTCAGGGACATCGTCCCTCAGTTCCGACATAGTCCAATAATGTCACACAAACTTTCGAATTATTGAACGACGCTATATATATTATTATTTTATGCTTGCTATCCAAGCATTTCTGGTTTCTTGTTCGAAGAGTTATGGAGATGTCTTTCAAAAGTGTGCCTCTGTCGTCATAGTTAATGAAGAGTTAGCGGCAATAAGTGCTTCTTGGAATATGTCTATCGCTTACGGAGTGACATTCGCTAGCTCACCCGGTGTAGCGTACATTCATCGAATGGTTCGGCTGCCGGGTTCGTCCGTTGCGGTCTAGGAAGGAGATTTGGGTGATGCGAGCACTTTAATTACTTTAGTACTCACCCAGTGACGGCAGATTGAGGACAGATCGGAGGAAGCCAACAACATAGGGGACCGCATGTTGTGGTTCAGATATTTTACATTCGGAGCATATGTCCGTTGCTCGGGACGCTCCGTTATATTGACAGTCCCAGAGACTGTCTTTAATGCTTCCTCATCCTCACAGCAGGGCACATGACCGCACATTGGCTACGTGACCTCGAGTATCCGATCAGTTTCGGCATTCAGTGATTCCACAGCGAATAGGTCGCGCCATCCGGTAGCCAAGGGACACGAGGCCTATACACTCCGTTCGCTCGCATATTGGAAGTATGCACGGGGTAACGATCTCGGAGCTTCCTGCGGCAATGCATCGTAAGACCGCTGCTCCTCAGGCCTCAGTGACGGACGTGCTATCCGAGTTAGCACAGTTGTTTCGCAGCATCCCAGCAATTGACGGTTTCTCGGTCGAATCAGGAATTATCCGACGGCGCTGGGTCGGTGCGGTCCGCGGTTGCATCAAGCTACGGACGACCGAACGCTTTATACGGTCCGACAGGATGGCGAAAGGGATTCGAAAGATTTCGAGTTTTCCCTTTAGTAGTATCGGAAGATGCCTTTCATATCTTCTGGCATTTCTTCCAGTGATTATTTTTCGGACTTCATTGCTGCGATCTTGGATAAGAGACTTATAGCGTCATTGGACTCGGATTTTTCGATCGGTACAGGGACTTTGTCCCTGACTTACCGACGCAGTCCAATATTGTAATTACAACATGTGTTTTATTTTTCGACGCTATATATTTATATATATATACAAGCCTGCTACTAAGCATGATAGTTTAGTTTCTTGTCCGCGTGGCTCATTTCTGCCATTTTATCTTTTTTACATATAGTTTATTTTGGCAGAGCAGGGCATACCGAGAGTTCATATGCGTCTAGACGGTGTGATTAAAGACTGCATATATTCTTTTTCACCGTTTATGTCTTTTCCAATTTCAATGTTGGGAACGACATTATGTATAGTAGACTTAACTTAGACGCTTTATTATACGTAATCCGCCTTACTGAGGCGTTATCATTACGTCTTCAAGAAAAGATTTACGGGATATTATTCTCAATGTAATTTCTTTTGAGGGCAGTAGTTTGTTCACGTATAACTCCGCCCTTCAGTGGCTGATTGGAGTTGGTTAGACGTGATGCAGCCCTAGCTACATCCACGCGTGGATAGTAGGTTAAGAACTCTCTCAGAGTCGCTTCGTTTTCGGAGGAGCTTCTCTTCGACGGCAACTTCCGGCAATCCATGAATTGCTTGATTTTTACATTCTCTTGTCTATCTAGTGTTACAAGAGATTCAGACTGGGGCAAACATTCGGTGGTTGACTCAGAGAGTGCCGCCGCAGTTGCCGGACCCGAGTGTGGCTGTTATGACGGTTGCCAGTCAAACAGATTGGGATATATACTGATCCCTACGGATTCGAAGTGCCAGGGTCTTTGGGTTCCGCAGTCTTTTAGCTATCAGTTAACTTCCGCGGAATAATGTTTTTTAGGCTTGCTTTATGTCATTGCATGAACATTATTCAGAAACGCATGCCCAAATTCCTGTCCTTTAATTCGACAGTAGTGGCGTATCTCCGGAACCAGGGAGGCACTCTTTCGTTTCCGTTATTCAATTTAATGGAAAGAATCCGTCTGTTGGTTATAGTACACCAAGTTCAGTTTTGGTCCGTCATATTCTGGGTCGTCTGATTGTTTTATCGCACTCCCGTTCTCTTACGGGTCGCTTGTTGCTGTCAGAATGGACTCTCAACAAACAAGTATTCAATCAGATTTGCTATCTATGGGTGCGCCCAATGATGTTTTATTTATGACACAGCTGGCTAATCAATTGCAGACGTATGTGTTGGCTTGTCCAGATCTCTGAGCTAATACTGTTAACGCTCTATTGATCTATAGGACGGAATGATAGGATACGCGTATGCTCCGGCGCTGTTGTTTTTAGCAGGTATTGCTAAGATAAACAACCACAATACATTTCTGTTGATAGCATCTCTATCTTCACAGAGATCATGAGTAATTTACTCTCTTGTCTACTGTGGATCTTAACGTGAAATCTTCCTCTATGTGAGGATCTTTTTTCACTGGGTAAATCGTGTCATCTTTATCACAACCAGCAAGGTCGCAACCTTCATGTATTCCGTTGTGTGGTCCGTATTGCATTGTAAGCACTGTACTGGACGAGCTTTGGACGCGATTTCTTACTATAGGAGATCCTCTTCTTCGCTATTCTATGCGACTAAAGTGGAGGCTCTTCCGTCGTGGTGTAGGGATCATTATGTTCATATGGTTGATCCCTCCATACTACTCATTGCTATTTTTTAGTATACTTGTTTCACAAGATCTACTGCAGCCTGTTGTTATTTAGGTTATAGGTTTATGTTACCTCATACCTATGCACTCTACGATAGTTTACAATTGAGTCTTTTGTCTCTTTATCTAAGTCAGTTAGTAACTTTTTGATAAATAGACTTAGAATCTTTAGATTAAAATTCCTATACGGATTTTAACTTCAGGTTCTTATTTAGCTAAGTAATCATTTGAGCCTCTGGAAACAGTAGTTTTCAAATTCTGACCTTTTAGACAGTAATTCTGTTGGTTTCTCTTATACTGTAGAGTCAGTGAGTTTCATGCACTATCGATGGATGATTTTCACTTTCATAGTTTCGGAATCAATACTTCCGTTACTATTTAGGTTGGATTGTTGCATAAGAGTTAGGCTCCTATTATCCGGAACCTATTATTTTAAGGTCCTTCCGTCTTCGTATGGGCATAGGCCTTTACTCTTTCCGGGTACAGTTTATGTATTTATAAACAGATATCTGTTTATTACAAGGGCGTAAGCTTCTTCTGTCTTTGATGTCTAGTAGAAGGACGTTACGCTCCATTTTATTGTTAATGGATTCTATTAACTAGCGTACTGCTTATGGTATATCATTGGCTTAGCAGTTGTGCTTAAGATTTCGGCTAATGAAGTAAGAGTTCTTCTACTTCTTGGGCTTACATTAATAGTGTTGCTATTATAGATTTTTGAAGGCTGCTCATTGCGCTCAGCCATCCATTCATGAATTTTATCTCAGAAATATCGAGTCCATTTCTGGAGGCCTCTATTGTTAGGTCTATTATCTACTGCTCAGAATGTCATTCACTTAACAGTTGCTACTATAGCTAGGTAGGCTGTCTGTTTCGGCAGTGTCTCCGTTCGGCTGCCCTCTTCGCTCTGGGCTATTTGACCCAGGGCAAGAAAAAGGGGGGGGGAGGGTGTTCCCTTGGGTCACCTGTTTTTACTATGAAAACAAGGGGATACCTCCTCCGGAGTTAGTAATTCTGAGCTGTTATTGGGATGGTTGTTTAGTGAGAAGTTTAAGTTTATAAAATTCATTCAAGTCTTAGTTTTTAAAGTATAGCTTTTGAATATTGCATATGTCAACGGACATGATTATGCAATTCTCACACACTTTTAGGAGTATAAGAGTCTCTATTCTCTAGACTTACTTTATTATTGGCTTACTTTAAAAATTATTAGTATAAGGATTATTGGATATTAATAGAGTACATGGATGTATGAAGCTCAATTTTTGGAAGGTGTTGTATCTTTCTTTTTTATCATAAATAAGAAAGATACATGTAAGGCCTATTACTTCTTTTCCCTACAGGGGATGACTCTATTTTATTTTATTGAGCGTATTCCATTTTGCTCTATGTCCTTGGCCCTCCAGCCTTTTTACTATTCAGCTATGTCTGGGTCATTGGTACAGTATAAAAATGTTAAAAAATTTATAGTAATTTATATATTTTTTATACTTACCAATGACCCAGACGGGGATGGCCCTCCCAGGAGTTGGGAACTCTTGCCTCCCCGCTGAGTACATAGCGCTTACCAGGCACTGGTTATTAGAATGATAAATGGCGCCAATTTCGGAACGTCCTTGACACTGCGCATGCGCAGTAGGGGCGAAGTGTGGAGGGCCTCTCAGGACATTTTTTCTTTAGTTTTAGATGCAAATTTTGGGGATTGGGGGGCAAAATTTGTGTTTGGCCCTATATTTTAAGAGTTAGCACCAGCTATGTCTGGGTCATTGGTAAGTATAAAAAATATATAAATTACTATAAATTTTTTAACTTTTGATGGCAAAGAAATCCTTACTAAACTAAATAATGAAATAATAAACCGCCCGCCTACATGCAGTATTACAAAAAATGGCCTGAGAAACAGAAGACCTATTCCGTTGGGCCTTACTAATTCTTTCTGGGAAGTGGTATTCATTGACTGTAACATTGTCTCACATTATATTGCACTAGCTGTGAAGAGAGTGGCCTCAACTCTTGGCCTGTTGCCTCAAAATCTTTGTATCCAGAACAAAAATACTTGGTTACTAGCTGAGGTATGCTACTGTTTTTTTTAACAAAATACTTGTCTATAAATAGGAGGAGTCTTCTTAATAATAATTACTGGAAGCCACACCCTGTTAAATATGTCATCAAATATAGCCTTGTTTGCTTTGCAATAGCCATGACTTTATGAGAAATTCATGAAGTACTTAACCCTTCGGTGGAGTGCTGCAAACCCATAATTGGGGTTTATTCTGAAGTAGAGGTGCCACAACTTAATGGCTTCATATTCTGTGGATGTGCTTTATATTATTTTTAAATTCAATTTATTTAGTCTGTGAGGATTTGCCTTGTCACAATTTATGGGAGAGTGCCACTGGACACTCTCTGATAAATTGTAACAAGGTAAAGAGATGTAGACAAATTTGGATGACCAAAAATAATTTACTCTACCAGTTAAAAAAGCCTATTTCTAAGTTTTCTACCCAAAACAGGTGCCCTCAACATGCCATCATGAGGAAATCCTGCTAACAGTAGACAAATTACCTGGGCAGTGGTTTCTAGTCAAGTCTTGGCTGCCTTTTTAGGCAGCCAAGACTTTACTAGAAACCATGCTACTCCACTGGATATGTACAGGCTGTGATCAGGTGAGAATTCAAGACAACAGTCCAGGCCCTTAAAGGTTATGAGTTGCAATCCCCATTAACCTGTGGGTCCCCAGACCGCTGCAAACACCCCTTTTATATTGCATTAAAAAAGTGTATTCTTCCCTAAGAACTCTACTGGTGAGTTGCATTTATTTTGACATTGTCTTTTCATCATTGTTTTCTGTCTGCACAGACATCCAACAATGATGTAGAAACACTGTTAAGTCACCTGCACCTGTATATATGTATATATAGTAGTTATTATTTTTAAAAAAAAACATCGAAGGATTTAAAGATTAAATAGAAAAACAAATATTCTTTCTTTTCAGATTTCCTATTCCTGACTTGAGACCACCATCACAAGTTGACAGATTTCCATGGTGGAAGAGAATGTTGCATAAAGAGATTCTTATTATAGAAATGTCTCATGCATTCATGTCTACTACTATCACATCAGACAATACATCAGAGATGAAACTAGAAATCATGTGCCAAGAAGCTCAAGGTTTGTCTGTTTAGAATCAATCTGTTCACTTTTCGAGGAAAGGTGGTTGAGTTTATAAGTATATTGTCTTTGTGAAAGTTGTTATTTTGTCGAAGCAAGAAACTTATTCCTAATTACTCAAGCAGGAGCATGGTGCTACCATGCATTAACTGGTAGAGTGCTAGAGGCCACTATCAGGGCTTTAATATGAAGAGCAGGTATCCCAGCCCAAAGGTGTCATATTCTGCAGATGTACTTCATATTATCTTAGAAGTGAAATTAATTAGTCTTCAAGGGTTTGCCTTGTTACAATTTATGGGAGAGTGCCTGTTGGCACTCTCCCATAAATCGTAACAAGGCAAATACATGTGAACGAATTTTGATGACCAAAAATAACTTAGCACTCTACCAGTTAAAGTATGCACCAAGTCTGTGGTAAACTTGCCTTCAACCAATGCTAACTCAGCATGTATGGGATGAGTATGTTGGCGAGTCCAACAATTACTCACAGCTCTTTGGTGGTTCTCTCCAGGTACTCCGTCTTCCTGCACCTCATATGAATCAAGCTATTGAATGTGTTATATATATTGAACCGCAAGAAACAAACGGACAATATTAAAAAAAATGTTATGTGCCACCTGGTATTCATACACATTGTCCTCAGACATTTTGTCCCTGGACTTTTTGACCTTAGATTTTCTCCTCAGACATTTTCTGATAAGAGTATTGTTGTCAGACATTTTTCTGATAATTTTTGTTGTGAGAAAATAGTATCATCAATGAAGTTGAGCTCTTATTTCTAAGGTCATATCTCATGATATCAAGAGTGAGAGTTTGATACAACATTTTGTACATAATGGTGATCATAATTTTATTTTACAGTTCTCAATTTTCACACTCATAAAACTCTTGTCGTTTCAGTCGAAACTGTGGTTTCGACTTGAATACTTCCAGTGATTCAGATACAAACAAAATAAAAGCAGTGTGGCTGGGGGCATCTAGTGTCTTGCCTTTCCATCCATAAGTCCTTCCATCATTCCATCTTTCCATCATTCATAAATAACAGTTTTCTGCTTTTTTGGGGTCACTATACATAAAGATAATTACTTGATTTCTGGCATGTGGCTTTGTTAGAGTACCTACAAAGCAAGTTTGAGTTTGGTCTCCATCGGATGATTTTTTGCAGACTTATTGACCTTGAACTTAGTTTATGATGTGAAAACTCAGAAAATCAGTTTTGTGGACTTTTGCTCACTTATACATATGTGTTGTACTGACACATCTAGTTTCTTTTATGTATAGAAATGTATACAGCCTCTCAGAACCACCTATCAAAAGCTTGTAATATTCTATGAATAGTAATGTAAACAAATCATAACTAAGCTTGCACCTGTATACCACATTTGCGGGATACAGAATTTGTATCAGGGAGACCTGATACAATATGCATTCATGTAATTACATACTCAATACATACTTATTTCAAGATAAAATGAATGAGAAATTCTGATTGTGCTCCTCTTACAACTTTTTTCTACTGGTACTGTAAATGTATAAGAGATTAAGTTAGTGACACTGATCACTCATCTCTTTTTTTACTGAATTGCTGGGACATGAGCAAAAAAAAACATTGTCACTCAAACTACCCCCATGATGGCATCAAGTCAATCAGTGTACAACTTCCTCCCAATCCATGATGTTTGATGACATGAACTCTGTTATGCTGTGACTATAGTCACAGCGTAACTGCTTTCACTTCATCAAGTGTCATGGTGTTCATCTATCACCAAAACAAATAAAACTGCATCAACTTTTCAGTCTTGGCACTTGAATTTTGTCAGTAATAACTCAAATATGTTGCAAATATTCAATTTGCATTTCTACGAAAAATGTGCACATCACCTACATATTCTTTTTTCACACACACCAAAGTATAGTCTTTAAAAAGAGATCAGTGATTTCGAAGTGGGAACTTGAAAACCTTCAGGTAATTTTTTTTTTGTTCTACATTGTTTATTTATAGCAACTTGGACTGTTTCATTACCTACCCCCACGTACACAGTATTTTTGCACAGAGAATGTCCATATGGTTGGATTAGGCAATTATGTTGTCACAGCATAAATAGAAGTATTTTGTATTCATGGATTCCCTTTGAGAACCCCAGGAACTGAAGCAGTGTTTGTTTACTGTTGTAAACATGCTTTGTTTTACTGTTAAAATAGGACCCAGTCACTAATGCTTGGGGTGGATGTCCTCTAAAATAGACAACATGGGTATAAACGATAGGCTGGACTTGACTTTATATCCATGTTGCAGTCACAATTAACCATGTGCAAAAATATGTGACCTTAAACAATAATAAATAAATAAACCTACTGGTAGCATGGATTTATCTTGACAATGTTTTTACGTCATTTTTAGCTGTGTTTACAGAAATATGTGACCTTAAACACCAGTAAAGAAATAAAAAATTAAAAAATAATAAATAAAACCCTTCCAGAATTTAAACATGCAAATCTTAAATAAAATACTTCAAACAGTGTCCGCAAGTGTTCACTCTGGCCCAAAACTGTCTGGAGCCATATTTTTTTTCATTCTGGATATTTTAGTGTCAAACAAAGTGTTTTGGTGCCAAAAAGCTAATGGGAAGTGATGGGTGTTTTTTCGCTCTCTGGTCAAAATAAATGTATTTTGAGTTTTGAAAAATGAACTGGCAGTTATTTCAACGGTGAATGGACAATTGTTCATGGAAAATATGTGACAGCGTGAAAGCTCTGACAAAATCTTTAGTATGCAAAGAGGGCGATCACCTAAGTTATATCTGTGACACTGATTCAGTTAATGGTCAGTTTGAATTATGTTCGTATATACACATGTTGCATTTAGATAAAAACAAATTAATGAGCTAATTACTGTTAATTCCCTGGTCTTTTCAGGTCTTGACAAAAGGCTGCATTTAGGCCTAAAAAAAGTAAAAAACCTGTTTCTCAGGCCCTCCTGCAAGGTCAATGCAAATTTAAAAGTATAAAAATTAAATGGTTTGTGTTTGATATTTTACCGAAGTTGTTAAAATTGATAAATTTGTCTCTAAAGCACTTCAAAGCCTTCTTGCTCTAAAGGGGTGAAATACACCACCACCTATGCTATTCTGTAGATTACGAGGCCTAAAACATAAAACAAACCAAGAACATGAATTTTTAATGGCAAAGAAATAATTACAAAAATAAAATTATAAAAAAAGCCTGCCGCATGCAATTTTACAAAAAATGGCCTGAGAAACAGAAGATCTACATTGTGGGGCCTTAATGTATTTAATTAGATATACATATTATTGCTACAGTGAAGTGATCTGGGTCTTAGTATCAAGTCAAGTTGAGGAGCTCAGATCATCGGACCAAATGAGCTATGCAGATCTGGCAATCTGACCTCAATGAGATGTGATGCCACGACCCAGATCACTTCACTGTAGCATTAAAAGGTTTATTATATGACTTATAGTTCAACAATAACAATTCCCTCCACCTTTTTATGGTAAATTGGATTGAAGTAAAAAAAGAACTACTTTTGTTTACACTTATTTATGTAACAGGTGCACACTTCCGGGGAATCCCCCGATGCACATGAATATGATAAAAAAAATCATGAATACGATAAAAAACCCAGACCATCGTTTGAGCGCACCCATTCCAGCTTGGAGTAAAGTACTCTCACAACTAACATTGAAAGTGAAATTGTCCAAACACTATTTCTAACACCTCATTGATAAAATTACTGGGATCCAGTGTGTTGCATGAAAATCAGTTATTGTTTTCAGCTCTATTGCCAGCTGATGAAAGTGGCTTTCCTTCACATGTGAAAGATTTTCTTGTTTTTGGTGCCAAAATTTGAACAAACGAAAAAGGTTTGATGCCAAATCAAAATTTTTAGTGCAGTTGGCCACATTGACGTTATGAACACATGTCCACACTTATATCACGTGTGACTTGTTAACCAGTTGTGAATGTGCTGGTGGTTCAGTGGTTACGGCATTGAACTTCAAACCGAAAGGTGCATGGTTCAATCCCTGCCAGAAGTAATTGTGTTGTGTCCTTGGGCAAGGCACTTAATGCACACTTGGGGGCTCAGTGACGGAGTGTACTAAGATGTACTGCACGTTAATGGTGCACTTGTCTTCAACAAATGCTAACCCTGCTTGTGTGGAGTTAGTACGTTGGACAGAGGGGTCTGACAGTTGCATGCCATTGCTTGGTGGTTCTCTCTGGATACCCTGGCTTCCTCCACCCATAAAACTGTCCAACACGAGGTGACCCTGGCTGTCAAAAGTGTTGTTAAACCCCAATAAATAAATAAACCTGTTGTGTAACCAGGTTAGCCCTATGCATACTGATGTAAAGATACCAAACTTTCGTGCAGCAAATTTTTCCCATAATGCAAGTAGTATTTTGGCCAATTCAGTTTTGTTTGACAGAGCTCAAACTGCTCTGTCAAATAAGACTGAATTGGTTAAATTCCTAGTTGCATTATGGGAAAAATTTGCTTCCTGAAATTGTAATATTTTGACATCCATGTGCAGAGTGTTAATCAGTTAATTATTTTAACACTAATGTAAACATCATTTCGTACTCAACTCATGTTAGATAATGACTAAAATTGTTACTGATTATGCTTTTAGGATTCTTCAAAGAAGATTCTGACCAGCCACGTCCACCTGTCCATTTTGTACATATCACGTCTGGTGAGGAAAGTCGCAGCAAAGATGAGCAAGCTTTTGACTGTGCAAGGTAATATTTATATTATTTGTATACGGTATATTCCCTATGTAGTGAGGGCAAGGCATATAGATCTGTTTATGATAGTATGAGGTTGATGAGTATCACCATTAATACCTATTTCCTTTTATTAGCCCAACTGTTTACAGTCAGGGCTATAGTCATGACTTTCGTCCATCCATCTGTCCGTATGTTAACATTTAGAGTTTTGGTTAAAGTTTGTGGTTAAAGTTTTTTAGTCATCGTTAAAGTTTTTTTTCTTTTAAATTAATATTAATTACTATTGATTGTATCATTCTCATGATGTTTCTTGTTATTTTGGGAAATATTTAACCCTTTTTTGTTTGGCAATTTAACTTACAACTTCCAGGTTAAAGTTTTTGGTTAAAGTTTTTTTGTTTACAAATTTACACTTTTAATTCTTCAAACAGTTTAGTGCAATGTCACTGTTTCTCATTTGGGACAATGTCTACTGTCTACTGAACCTTTTTACAGTGATTTTCATTAATATTGGCGTGATTTTAACCTCTTTTAAACATGTTTTCAGACTTAGTTTCTTTGTATATGAAATTAGACTTTGCCGCATACGTTCTTACTTTAATTCTTGCATGATCAATACAACTTAATGATTGCATTTACATCAATGATTTCTTTTATCAGTTTTAGGAAGTATTTAACCCTTTTTTGGCTGTCAATTTTACTTAGTATTCCCAGCTTAAAGTTTTGGATTAAAATTTTGCTTTTCAAGGTTGTAACTTTCATTCTTCAAACACTGTGTTACGTCATTGTTTTTCATTTGGGGCAAGGTCTACTGAACCTGTATACAGTGGTTTCAAATAATATTGGCATTAATTTAACCCTTTTCACAACGGTTTTCAAACTTAGTTTCTCTAAATTTCAAATTAGACTTCTACCACATACTTTGTTACTTTTTTATCACCCCACAAGGGAGGGATAGAGCTCCATCCATCTGTCTGTCAGTCCATCCGTCCGTCCATCCAGGCTTAGCAGAGGTAGATTGTGGGGTTTACAAGTTAGGGTCAGTGGTAGTTATGGGGTTAGGTTAGTACAATGGCCACTTGTGGGGTTATTTTTTGCACCGTGGGGTTAATTTTTTGACCTTGTGGGGTTAGGGTTTAACATGGGAAAAACTCCACAAGTAAGAACATATAAGAATGTTCATCCGCACATCCGTCCATCTTTCTTGACTTTGTTTGTGGCATAACTTGAACAATAGTTAACAAATTTCAATTCTTTTCAGTATATGTCTCTACAGCAGCAATGTCTATGTCAAGTTCAATAATCACCATTATTCAATGAAAATTGTTGAAGTTAATTTCCTGTACCCCCCCCCCCCCCCCACCCCCCAATGCCCTGCCAATTAGGCATTTTTTTTCTTTGATCCAATATATGTATTTTGAAGTATTTAGAGTGACTACATGCAGAATTTTTTTAACTCTTATTAGTATTGGAAGGATTTTAACCCCTTTTAAACATGTTTTCAGACTTAGTTTCTTTATATTGGAAATTAGGCTTTTACCACATACTTTGTTACTTTAATTCTTGAATGGCCAGTACAACTTAATGGTTGCATTTACATCAGTGATTTCTTTTATCGGTTTAGGAAATATTTAACCTTTTTTTTGCAGTCAATTTTACTTAGTATTCCCAGCTTAAAGTTTCAGATTAAAGTTTTGCTTTTCAAGCTTGTTCCATTAATAGGTCATGAGGTATGTTTTGGGGTAGAAAAAAATAAAATTTGAATAGTAATTTTTGTATATCATGAGTGCAGATATGGCAGATTCGTTAGGTAAATGGTTAACATAAAATGGCTCAGACTATTTTGTGTCAAAGCATTGCCATTCTGGGAAAGTTGGGCTGCATGCATGACATCACTCTAGTTACATTAGCTGTTGACTGATCAATTTGACTAGAAAAATTATGCAAACAGTTGAAGACTATATGATTATAGTTCTATATCTGTATATTGTCCGCTTATTGCTAGAATGTTCTATGTCCCTATATGATTATAGTTCTATATCTGTATATCGTCCGCTTATTGCTAGAATGTTCTGTGTCCCATAGGATACATAGAACATTCTAGCACTCAGGCGCCGATATACAATTTGACTAGAAAAATTATACAAACAGTTGAATTGTAAACCATATGATTAGATATGGTTATGTACAAGCCTGGAAATAAGTAGACTGTCATCTAGTTCTAGATCATTGGATCTGTAAATGAGAAAATTGCTGATTGTCAGGGTAATTTCTCAACATTACAAATTTTTGTATTCAATTAACAGGAGTTTACTCTAAAATCTATATGCAATTAACAGGTCAGATTTGTGCTGAAGACATGGCAAATGATTTTGTGTTTAGAAGTTAAATACCATTAAAAGGGTTATTCAATTACATATGCAATTGAGTGATCTCCAGTGTATTGTGGTTATGATATAGCCACAGATGCTGAAAGTAACCTTAAGCACCAATAAACGACAAAATAAATAAAGTTTATATCAAAATACGGTCTGTATTATTTTTCATTCTTGACAAATATAAAAAGCATAATCATGAGAAAAAGATTTTTATTATCCTAGGTTAACTAAGCCTTTATTTAATGTAATGAAAACGTTCGGCCAGAACTATTCACAATTTTTTTTCACGATCCAAAATATAGGTATGAATGCATCAAGCTCATTCTAATGAGGGCTCCTAAGCTATGTTTTGGCTACATATTCGGAAATGTTTTTTAGTTATTTATCAAAATTAGGGCCCATGCTATTTTTCAAATTCGTAATTATACCCCCACTTTCGAAGAAAATGGGGGTATTCTGGATTACATGCGTCCGTGCATCCATCCATCTGCCTGTCCATCCGTCCGTCTGTGCATCCGTGTGTGAGTCCATCCGAGAATATTCATAACTTGAGTAAATTATTATATTTTTATACTGTACCAATGACCCAGACATAGCTGGTGCTAACTCTTAAAATATAGGGCCAAACACAAATTTTGCCCCCCAATCCCCAAAATTTGCATCTAAAACTAAAGAAAACATGTCCTGAAAGGCCCTCCACACTTTGCCCCTACTGCGCATGCGCAGTGTCAAGGACGTTCCGAAATTGGCGCCATTAATCATTCTAAGTTTGGCCCTTCATCAGTTAACATCTGACTGATCTTTGTGCTTATAAATCTCAGTTTAAATGATGCCAGACACATAAATATTAGTGAAATGGTGATTCTAAGGAGGATAGAGAAGGAGGAGAGGAAAAGAATGTGTGACAGAATATTATCAGGGCTGTAACTTGAAATTTTTTAATGAAATTAGGTTAAGTTACCTATTTTCAAGGCAGCAGCCATTTTGTTGTCATTCTGATTATTTAGTTACACTGTTTTTTAAGTGTTTTCCTCTCTCCATGTCCTTTAAGTTCCCCCTTGCTATTCTCCCATGCTTTTGGCATAGTTTTTGTAATTATTATTACTAAATTTTCTTGGGAGTTTTAGCTGAATAACAGAATGAATTCTGTTCTTTCCCCATGTTTACGTCTTCACCTACGGGTGGTTAGGCGTTGTGTTCTGCATCTACCATCTGATGTTCTGCAGTTTCTTCCCTGGAAGTCTCTGTTTTGCATCAGATAGTGTATTTTTGGTAACTGATTTCGGGCCTGGGTGCCTGGAGTCTTATTTTAGTGTTTTTACACTCATTGTTTACATTTACAACAGCCCTCTGTGTGAGGGGGGGATTTCTAAAAAATAATACCTTGATGTTATTTTAATCATAACTAGATACATTATTATTGTTCGTAAGTGTTGAATAAATTGTTTAAAATATTTTTAAAATTTTTGTCCACACTTAGGCTTGGGATCCATTGGGGCTCAACGTTACTTGGGCTGTTCTGAAAAAATATTTTTTCAAAATATTTTGATTTCAATTATTTTTTCTATATTAATGGATCATATTATTATTATGTATTTTGATTGCCAGGGGTTAGTGCGAGTACCAGGACTTGTTTTCTTTTCACATTGAAAGGATATTGATCAATTGTTTTAAGAGGAAGTCTTCCTCTGACTTTATTATCATTCTATATGTGGTCAGTGTACACGCATTAACTCCTGTTCTGTATCGTATGATTTCGATGACAATATGGGAAGCGTATGTCACGGTATGTTGTTGGGGATTTGGACACTCCGGTCCTTTCCCCGCAGGGTCACTCTACTTTATCAATTTCTATTTCAGACGATCAAGATTAGGGTGATGTATCTGTGATGTCTTCCAACAGTGTGCCTCCGTCGTCACAATTAATGAAGGGCTAGCGGAAAAGTGCTCATGTAAATACGCCAATTGCCTAAGAGGACCCTAGTAGGTTCGACGGCCTTTGACGTCCGCTAGCTCGCCCGGTGTAGCGTCCATTCACCGAATGGTTCGGCAGCCGGGTTCGTCCGTTGCGGTCTAGAAGGAATTTTGGGGTGATGCGAGCACTATAAATTAACCTAATGCACACCCAGTGACGGCGGATCGGAGGGAGAACGCAGGAAGCCTTTTAGTCCGGTTCATAGCTCGTTCCGGTCCATCCGGACGGCAAGCGAGAGAGGCCCCTCTCTCGTTCAACAACATCTGGCCCCAGATGTTGTGGTACAAAATGTGTCGCAAGCGGAGCATACGTCCGTCGCTCGGGACGCTCCGTTGTATAGGCAGTCCGCTGAGACTGCTAAGGCTTCCTCTTCTCGTCAGTGCACACGACCGCACCTTGGCTGCGTGACCGCCGATATATTACCAGCTTCGCCGATCAAGGATTCTTCGGCGACCAGGTCACACCATCCGGTAGCCAGGGACACGAGGCCTGCAGACTCCGGACGTTCGCATAGGAAGTGTGCGGGAGTCAACGTACACGGAGCTTCCGGCGGCAATGCATCGTAAGACCGCTACTGCACAGGCCTCGGGAACGGTCGTGCTTTCCTTAATAGCACAGTTTATCGCAGCATCCCAGCATCAACTGAATCTGTCGCATATATTTTATCCGACGATGCTGGGTCGGGACGCTCCGCGGAAGCGGGTACGGACGTCCGAAAGTTTCATCCGGTCCGACGGGATACCGAAAGGGATTCGGAGGATTTCGAGCTTTCCCTTTCGGAACAACATATGCTGTTGTGTATGTCATCTGACTTGGTCTTCTACAGCTTCTTTCGTCGGACCAGAATGCTGCGATGCCGGAAAAGAAACTGATAGCGTCGGTGGACTTAGAAATTTTTGGTTCGGTTCAGGGACATCGTCCCTCAGTTCCGACATAGTCCAATAATGTCACACAAACTTTCGAATTATTGAACGACGCTATATATATTATTATTTTATGCTTGCTAACCAAGCATTTCTGGTTTCTTGTTCGAAGAGTTATGGAGATGTCTTTCAAAAGTGTGCCTCTGTCGTCATAGTTAATGAAGAGTTAGCGGCAATAAGTGCTCATGGAATATGTCTATCACCTACGGAGTGACATTCGCTAGCTCACCCGGTGTAGCGTACATTCATCGAATGGTTCGGCTGCCGGGTTCGTCCGTTGCGGTCTAGGAAGGAGATTTGGGTGATGCGAGCACTTTAATTACTTTAGTACTCACCCAGTGACGGCAGATTGAGGACAGATCGGAGGAAGCCTGTTAGTCCGGTTCCTGGCTTGTCCAGGTCCGTCCGGGCTGTGAGCGAGAGAGGTCCCTCTCTCACCCAACAACATAGGGGACCGCATGTTGTGGTTCAGATATTTTACATTCGGAGCATATGTCCGTTGGTCGGGACGCTCCATTATATTGACAGTCCGAGAGACTGTCTTTAATGCTTCCTCATCCTCACAGCAGGGCACACGACCGTACATTGGCTACGTGACCTCGAGTATCCGATCAGTTTCAGCATTCAGTGATTCCACGGCGAATAGGTCGCGCCATCCGGTAGCCAAGGGACACGAGGCCTATACACTCCGTTCGCTCGCATATTGGTAGTATGCACGGGGTAACGATCACGGAGCTTCCAGCGGCAATGCATCGTAAGACCGCTTCTCCTCAGGCCTCAGTGACGGACGTGCTATCCGAGTTAGCACAGTTGTTTCGCAGCATCCCAGCAATTGATAGTTTCTTGGTCGAATCAGGAATTATCCGACGGCGCTGGGTCGGTGCGGTCCGCGGTTGCATCAGGTACGGACGACCGAACGCTTTATAGGGTCCGACAGGATGGCGAAAGGGATTCGAAAGATTTCGAGTTTTCCCTTTAGTAGTATCGGAAGATGCCTTTCATATCTTCTGGCATTATCTTCCAGTGATTATTATTTCGGACTTCATTGCTGCGATCTTGGATAAGAGACTTATAGCGTCATTGGACTCGGATTTTTCGATCGGTTCAGGGACATTGTCCCTGACTTACCGACGCAGTCCAATATTGTCATTACAACATGTGTTTTATTTTTCGACGCTATATATATATATATACAAGCCTGCTACTAAGCATGATAGTTTAGTTTCTTGTCCGCGTTGCTCATTTCTGCCATTTTATCATTTATACAAATAGTTTATTTTGGCAGAGCAGGGCATACCGAGAGTTCATATGCGTCTAGACGGTGTGATTAAAGACTGCATATATTCTTTTTCGCCGTTTATGTCTTTTCCAATTTCAATGTTGGGAACGACATTATGTATAGTAGACTTAACTTAGACGCTTTATTATACGTAATCCGCCTTACTGAGGCGTTATCATTACGTCTTCAAGAAAAGATTTACGGGATATTATTCTCAATGTAATTTCTTTTGAGGGCAGTAGTTTGTTCACGTATAACTCCGCCCTTCAGTGGCTGATTGGAGTTAGTTAGACGTGACGCAGCCCTAGCTACATCCACACGCGTGGATAGTAAGGTTAAGAACTCTCTCAGAGTCGCTTCGTTCTCGGAGGAGCTTCTCTTCGACGGCAACTTTTCGGCAATCCATGAATTGCTCGATTTACACGTTCTCTTGTCTATCTAGTATTACAAGAGATTCAGACTGGGGCAAACATTCGGTGGTTGACTCAGAGAGTGCCGCCGCAGTTGCCGGACCCGAGTGTGGCTGTTATGACAGTTGCCAGTCAAACAGATTGGGATATAATACTGATCCCTACGGATTCGAAGTGCCAGGGTCTTTGGGTTCCGCAGTCTTTTAGCAATCAGTTTTCTTCCGCGGAATAATGTTTTTTAGGCTTGCTTTATGTCATTGCATGAACATTATTCAGAAACGCATGCCCAAATTCCTGTCCTTTAATTCGACAGTAGTGGCGTATCTCCGGAACCAGGGAGGCACTCTTTAGTTTCCGTTATTCAATTTAATGGAAAGAATCCGTCTATTGGTTATAGTACACCAAGTTCAGTTTTGGTCCGTCATATTCCGGGTCGTCTGATTGTTTTATCGGACTCCCGTTCTCTTACGGGTCGCTTGTTGCTGTCAGAATGGACTCTCAACAAACAAGTATTCAATCAGATTTGCTATCTATGGGAGCGCCCAATGATGATTTATTTATGACACAGCTTGCTAATCAATTGCAGACGTATGTGTTGGCTTGTCCAGATCTCTGAGCTAATATTGTTAACGCTCTATTGATCTATAGGACGGAATGATAGGATACGCGTATCCTCCGGCGCTGTTGTTTTAGCAGGTATTGCTAAGATAAACAACCACAATACTTTTCTGTTGATAGCATCTCTATCTTCACAGAGATCATGAGTAATTTACTCTCTTGTCTACTGTGGGTCTTAACGTGAAATCTTCCTCTATGTGAGGATCTTTTTCACTGGGTAAATCGTGTCATCTTTATCACAACCAGCAAGGTCGCAACCTTCATGTATTCCGTTGTGTGGTCCGTATTGCATTGTAAGCACTGTACTGGACGAGCTTTGGACGCGATTTCTTACTATAGGAGATCCTCTTCTTCGCTATTCTATGCGGCTAAAGTGGAGGCTCTTCCGTCGTGGTGTAGGGATCATTATGTTCATATTGTTGATCCCTCCATACTACTCATTGCTATTTTTTAGTATACTTGTTTCACAAGATCTACTGCAGCCTGTTATTATTTAGGTTATAGGTTTATGTTACCTCATACCTATGCACTCTACGATAGTTTACAATTGAGTCTTTTGTCTCTTTATCTAAGTCAGTTAGTAACTTTTTGATAAATAGACTTAGAATCTTTAGATTAAATTCCTATACGGATTTTAACTTCGGTTCTTATTTAGCTAAGTAATAATTTGAGCCTCTGGAAACAGTAGTTTTCAAATTCTGACCTTTTGGATAGTAATTCTGTTGGTTTCTCTTTTACTGTAGAGTCAGTGAGTTTCATGCACTATCGATGCATGATTTTCACTTTCATAGTTTCGGAATCAATACTTCCGTTACTATTTAGGTTGGATTGTTGCATAAGAGTTAGGCTCCTATTATCCGGAACCTATTATTTTAAGGTCCTTCCGTCTTCGTATGGGCATAGGCCTTTACTCTTTCCGGGTACAGTTTATGTATTTATAAACAGATATCTGTTTATTACTATGGGCGTAAGCTTCTTCTGTCTTTGATGTCTTGTAGAAGGACGTTACGCTCCATTTTATTGTTAATGGATTCTATTAACTATCGGTACTGCTTATGGTATATCATTGACTTAGCAGTTGTGCTTAAGATTTCGGCTCATGAAGTAAGAGTTCTTCTACTTCTTGGGCTTACATTAATAGTGTCGCTATTATAGATTTTTGAAGGCCGCTCATTGCGCTCAGCCATCCACATTCATGAATTTTATCTCAGAAATATCGAGTCCATTTCTGGAGGCCTCTTTTGTTAGGTCTATTATCTACTGCTCAGAATGTCATTACTTAACAGTTGCTACTATAGCTAGGTAGGCTGTCTGTTTCGGCAGTGTCTCCGTTCGGCTGCCCTCTTCACTCTGGGCTATTTGACCCAGGGCAAGAAAAAGGGGGGGGGGGGGGAGGGTGTTCCCTTGGGTCACCTGTTTTACTATGAAAACAAGGGGATACCTCCTCCGGAGTTAGTAATTCTGAGCTGTTATTGGGATGGTTGTTTAGTGAGAAGTTTAGGTTTTTAAAATTCATTCAAGTCTTAGTTTTTAAAGTATAGCTTTTGAATATTGCATATGTCAACGGACATGATTATGCAATCCTCAGACACTTTTAGGAGTATAAGAGTCTCTATTCTCTAGACTTACTTTATTTATTGGCTTACTTTAAAAATTATTAGTATAAGGATTATATTGGATATTAATAGAGTACATGGATGTATGAAGCTCAATTTTGGAAGGGGTTGTATCTTTCTAATTTATCATAAATAAGAAAGATACATGTAAGGCCTATTACTTCTTTTTCCCTACAGGGGATGACTCTATTTTATTTTATTGAGCGTATTCCATTTTGCTCTATGTCCTTGGCCCTCCAGCCTTTTTACTATTCAGCTATGTCTGGGTCATTGGTACAGTATAAAAATGTTAAAAAATTTATAGTAATTTATATATTTTTTATACTTACCAATGACCCAGACGGGGATGGCCCTCCCAGGAGTTGGGAACTCTTGCCTCCCTGCTGAGTACATAGCGCTTACCAGGCACTGGTTATTAGAATGATTAATGGCGCCAATTTCGGAACGTCCTTGACACTGCGCATGCGCAGTAGGGGCAAAGTGTGGAGGGCCTTTCAGGACATGTTTTCTTTAGTCTTAGATGCAAATTTTGGGGATTGGGGGGCAAAATTTGTGTTTGGCCCTATATTTTAAGAGTTAGCACCAGCTATGTCTGGGTCATTGGTAAGTATAAAAAATATATAAAGTACTATAAATTTTTTAACTTTTTATAACATTTGTTGGTCATAGGTATGCCCACACTAGTTATTTTTTTTTTTATTACTTGTTCACTTAGAAATTGTGTCCGTCCGAGCCAAATTTTGTCTGTTCAGCCTGTATCTCGGGTATCGAATGTTCTATTGCAATGAAATTTGCCATGAACACTGCTTCTGGTATAGGCTTTAAAAAGAGGATTCAATTATATTTCTCACATTCTCCTTTTTAGAGTTATCCCCCTTTTTTGACTTAGAAATTGTAGGAAATGGACATTATTTGTCTGTTCAGCCTGTATCTCAGGTATGGGTTATCGGATTTCAGTGAAATATGGCATGCAGTTTGCTTATGAGAAAGGCTTCTGTCTCACTGCATAAAACTTCCAAATACCAAACAATTTACCATACCTTTTGACTTAGAAATTGTTGGAAATTGTTGAAAACTTTCAAAGAAAATGGGGTTGGGGGGGGGGGGGTGTACTGGATTGGGGTTATCGGATTTCAGTGAAATATGGCATGCAGTTTGCCTATGACAAAGGCTTCTGCCTCATTGCATAAAACTTTCAAACACCGAACAATTTACCATACCTTTTGACTTGGAAATTGTTTAAAACTTTTGAAGAAAATGGGGGGGGGGGGGGGGAGGGTACACTGGATTGCGTCAGTCCATCTGTGCATCCGTCCATCAGTCCATACTAGAATATTCATAAATAATATTTGTTGGTCATAGGTATGCCCACACTAGGCGGTACACCACGTGGGGGTATGCACCAGACGAAAGTCCAGTTCTTGTTGATCCTTGATTTGGCCTACTGATTCAGTTTGTTACTGAATCGCTGACATGCGATCGAATCAGCCATGATTAACATTGATCATGTCAAATATTTCACACCAGCCTCCATCTCCATCAGATTTCAAAATCCTCACTGTATTCATGAAGTCTTTGCAGTATATTTAGCATTACATAAAGTTGAAAACAGGAATATCCCTGAAGTTTTCTAGTAGGTGATGCAAGCATGGCTACAAAAAAGGTTATGAACCGTTAGCACAGTTTACAGGTCGTATTTATGAGGGGCTTTCATTGTAACTTGGTAGGATAACTGTGTTATATTTTTCTGTCTTATTATACCTCACCCTCCCCCCCACACACAATGTTTGGGGGGTATATAGGAATCACCCTGTCCCTCCGTCCGTCTGTCCAAAAAGTTGTGATGTAGGAATCAAGTGCACCTGTGATTCACAGTGAAGAAGAAAAGCACACATTATTTGGCTGACACGACTAGTTTCAACCTTTACGTTTTTTTCAAAGAAACAAATACCTCAAGACTTCAATTTGTGTAAGTTTGAGACAACCGATTCTTGGTCGGTAATGTATTGTAGTATATAGGATATATAGGTCACTATGGGTGAGCGCCACTTGATACCAATTCGTTGAATGTTACAGCTTTCAGATATGGCTGAGACTTGAATTTGAACACTGCTGTTTTTCAGGTTCTGAGCAATATATTATCAACTGTTTATTGTAATTTCATATATTGCTATTTTAAGGAAATATGATTGATTTTCGGGAGGCGTTGGCTCGACCGTCAATTATGTTTCACACCTTTTTCTGTTTGTGTCTGAGGACCAGGTGTTTGTGCAAGACTGAGTGTGTTTTGTTTGCACTCTATTATTTATGCCTTTTTATGGCTTGTTTGAAACAGCTCTAATTGGAGAAATGAAGTGACTGTCGCAGTTTATTGATTTGACTGTCGCTTAAGTTTGCACTTTAGTATTTGTGCATTCGTGGCTTATTTGAGTTAGTTCTAATTGGAGAACTATAGCCATTCTAGCAGTCTTTTAGGTCGACTGTCTGAGACGCTCAGTGACTTGTATGTCGCTCTCAGAAGTTTCAAAGCTGGCAGGAAATACACAGAAAACTGTGTATGACACGGGCTTGTGGTGTGAAACTCCGATTCAGTTTCTAAATTGACCGACAGGCTCTGCTGTCTGGGATAGAAACCGTCGAGCGATGAAGCTTGCAAGCAGGCTGGAGGTACACAGGCTGTGTACGACACAGGCTTGTGGTGGAAGCTTCAGGGTTTGGCAAGCTGGCGGGCAATAACACACATTAATGTGTTAACACTGGCTTGTGGTAGGCAAACCCCTGTTGGCTATGTGTAAAGTCTGCAAGCAGGCTGGGAGTATACAGAAAATTCTATATACAACACTGGCTTGTGGTAGTGAGACTTTACAGTTTCGAAGCTGGCAGGCAATGTCACATAAATGTGAAAAATGCGAATGTGCAGTCGCGGTACATGGTGTATGATACAAACGAATCTCGGTGGTTTCGTATTCACGTGTGTGAAATCATAATCGTGCATTGAGAATCAAATTTGTGGAAGCTTCAACAGTGTTATCGGTTGATTAAAGATGGCGTCAGAGCTGTACGCGTTGTATACATGGAAATTGCTTCCGACTTGCTCGTGGTGCCTGCCCTCCCCCCCACAAAATATTCTTAATTCTCACAATTCTTATCTTATTTCATAATCCTTTCATAAACATTGAACATTATCCTTTTCATCAAACTCTACACACAGTCAAGTTAAGCTTCAGTGTTAACACCATTTAACATTGGAATGTGTCATCACATCCTTGTGTAATGTAGTGAAACAGGAAATTGTGAATGTTATTATTCAGTCAATTTAATTATCAAAAAAGAATCAATTTGCAAATTTGAGAATCAAATCAAAGTCAAATTTCCAAATTGCAAGGTCCTAAGCAAAATGTTTTTTCAAGGGTATTCTTCTAGTTATGTTGGTTAAAAGGTTGAAAGTTTCAGTCCCAGTTTTTATTATACATCAAAGAAAAAGTCTTTGTGTATCTTTTGTCTTTGTGTGTGAAATGCTGTTGTATTTTACCCTCTTGGAAAGGTCTCTCCCAGTCTGAAAAAATAAAACCTTTGACAGTCTGTGTTCTATTTTTCTGTCTTATTATACCCCCCCCCCCCCCCCCACACACACACACAATGTTTGGGGGGGGGGTATATAGGAATCACCCTGTCCGTCCGTCCGTCTGTCCATCCTTATAAGCGCAACTCCTCCTAAACCGTTTGAAGAAATTTCATGAAACTTTACACAGTGGAAGAACTCCGAATGAAGATGTGCATGAAGCAATATAATTCCGTTCTGACAGGCGCAGGCGGTATCACTTTGTGAGCTTACTCACAGTACCTCTAGTTGAATATATTAACATTAAATATTAAACTTATTTCAGAATTGTGATCAGCATTTATAATAAAGTGACATCTATATTAGAAGATGACAATACAGACTCCGATAATACTCCTCCTGTCGACTCCTTAAATGGTGCTTGTCAGTTTGTTAAATCTCAGCCCTCTCCATTCTCGGCCAAAAAGTCTCTGTATGAGAAGGAAGAAATCTCCGACAAGAGTGAAGTGAAGCATATCAGTGAAGAGGTAAGTTCTCTAACTTGCAAAAAAGTTTTTGAGTGGGCCATCAAAAACAAATATTGTGTCTCAGGCACATGGTGTTCCCCATCATTTAAATTCTAAAAAAAAACCTCTTTTGTCAGCAAAATTCTGCAATTTTTAGCTCAACTTGATGAAGTCAAGCTGAATTATTGCTGTCACTTCTTGTCCATTGATGTACCATGTCCGTACGTCTGTAGGCACACCCCTCAGGTCGCATTTATGATCAGATCAAACTTGGTGTGCTTGTTTGGGGTGATCTCTAGATGGGAACTATCGATTTTCTTCCATTTCCATAAAAAAATGTCACTGGCAACGATCTTTGAACTTAGTTTATTAGTTAGGCATCAATATTTCCCTTTGGCACACCATACAGGGCACATTTATGATCGGATTGCTTTCAAACCTGGTATGCTTGTTTGGGGTGACCTCTAGATGGGAGCTGTCAATTTTCTTCCATTTCCGTCAAAAAACGTTGCCATTGGCAATTGAACTTTGAACTTAGTATAGTCAGGCATCAATATATTTCTTTGGCTCAACCTACAGGGCACATTTATGGTTAGATCACTTTGAAACTTGGTATGCTTTCTTGGGGTGACCTCTAGATGGGAGCTATCGATTTTCTTCCATTTCTGTCAAAAATAGTTGCCATTTGCAACGACCTTTGATGAACTCAGTGCAGTTATGCATCAATATTTCTCTTTGGCACTCCCTGCAGGGCACATTTATGCTTGGATTGCTTTGAAACTTGGTGTGCTTGTTTGGGCTGACCTCTAGATTGGAGCTATCGATTTTCTTCCATTTCTGTCAAAAACATTGCCATTGGCACTGACCTTTGAACTTAGTTTAGTCAGGCATCAATATTTCCCTTTGGCACACTCTACAGAGCACATTTATGATCAGATCGCTTTGAGACTTGGTATGCTTGTTTGGGTTGACCTCTAGATGGGTGCTGTTGATTTTCTTCTATTTCCATCAAAAAACATTGTCATTGGGCAACGACCTTTGAACTTAGTTTAGTTTGGCATCAATATTTCCCTTTGGTACACCCCACAAGCCACATTTATGATTGGATTGCATCGCTACTTAGTATGCTTGTCGTTGGCAATGGCCTTTGATGAACTTAGTGCAGTTATGCATCAATATTTCTCTTTGGCACTCCCTGCAGGGCACATTTAAGCTTGGTTTACTTTGAAACTTGGTATGCTTGTTTAGGTAGACCTCAAGATGGGAGCTATCAATTTTCTTCCATTTCTGTCAAAAACATTGCCGTTGGTACCGACCTTTGAACTTAGTTTAGTCAGGCATCAATATTTCCCTTTTGCACACTCTACAGAGCACATTTATGATCAGATCGCTTTGAGACTTGGTATGCTTGTTTGGGTCGATGTGTAGATGGGTACTGTTGATTTTCTTCCATTTCCATCAAACAATATGCCGTTGGCAATGACCTTTGAACTTAGTTTAGTCAGGCATCAGTATATCCTCTGGCACACCCTACAGGGCATATTTATGATAAGATCACTTTGAAACTTGGTATGCTTGTTTAGGGTGACCTCTAGATGGGAGCTATTGATTTACTTCCATTTCCGTGAAACAATGTTGCCATTGGCAACGACCTTTGATGAACTTCATGCAGTTATGTATCAATATTTCCCTTTGGCACACCCTGCAGGGCACATTTATGATCAGATCACTTTGAAACTTGGAAGGCTTGTTTGGGGTGACCTCCAGATGGGTGCTGTTGATTTTCTTCCATTTCCGTTAAAAATAGTTACCATTGGTAATCACCTTTGATGAACTCAGTGCAGTTATTGCATCAATATTTCCCTTTGGCACACCCTGCAAGGTACATTTCTGATTGGATAGCTTTGAAACTTGGTATGCTTGTTTGGAGTGATCTCTAGATACAAGCTCTCGATTTTCTTCCATTTTCATCAAAAAATGTTGCCATTGGCAACGTCTTTTTAACTTAGTTTAGTTAGGAATCAATATTTCCCTTTGGCACACCCCACAGGGCACAGGTATGCTCGGATCGCCTTGATACCTAGTATGCTTGTTTAGGGTGACCTCTAGATGGGAGCTATCAAGTTTCTTCTATTTCTATCAAAAAATGTTGCCATTGGCAATGACCTTTGAATTTTGTCAGTCATCAATATATTCCTTTGGAACGCCTTACAGTGCACATTTATGATCAGATTGCTTTGAAACTTAGTATGCATGTTTGGGGTGACCTCTGGATGGGGGCTATTGATTTTATTCTATTTCCTCAAAAAAGTTGCCGTTTGCAATGACTTTGAGGATCTTAGTGCAGTTATGCATGAATAGTTCCCTTTGGCATACCTGCAGGGCACATTTATGATCAGATCACTTTGAAACTTGGTATGTTTGTTTGGGGTGACCTCTAGATGGGAGCTATTGATTTTCTTCCATTTCCGTTAAAATGTTGCTGTTGGTAATGACCTTTGATGAACTTCGTGCAGTTATGCATCAATATTTCCCTTTGGCACACCCTACAGGGCACATTTATGATCAGATCACTTTGAAACTTGGTATGCTTATTTGGGGTGACCTCAAGATGGGAGCTATTGATTTTCTTCCAGATCCATCAAAAAACATTGCCGTTGGCAACAACGTTTGAACTCAGCTCAGTCAGGCATCAATATATTCCTTTGGCATGCCCTACAGGGTACATTTATGATAGGATCACTGAAACTTGGTATGCTTGTTTGGGGTGGCCTCTAGATATGATTTTCTTCCATTTCCATCAAAAAATGTTGTTGTTGGAAATGATCTTTGAACTTAGTTTAGCTATTAGTTTAGCTATGCATCAATATATTCCCTTGGCATGCCCTACAGGGCACATTTATGATTGGATCACTATGAAACTTGGTATGCTTGTTTGAGGTGACCTCTAGATGGGAGCTTTCGATTTTCATCCATTTCTGTTAAAAAACGTTAGCAACGACCTTTGAACTTAGTGCAGTTGTGCATCAATGTATTCCTTTGGCACACCGCACAGGACATATTTATGAATTTCCATCAAAAAATAAAAAAAAACATTGCCACCAGCAACTACCTTCAAACTTAGCGCATTCATTATCGGGTTGTTTTGAAACTTGGTATGCATATTCAGGGTGGCTAAGATAGGATCTATCAATTTTCTTTTTATTTCCATCAAAAACTGATACCGTTTGCAACTTTGAATTTAGTGCATTTGTGCGTTAACGTTCTTCTTTGACATGGCCTACAGGGCACATTTGTCATAGTATTGTTTTTGATATGGTGTGCTCATTAGGCGAGGCCTCTAAGTAAGAGCTATTGATTAGCATTCATTTCTGTGAAGAAATTTACCGTTAACAATGAGCTTTAACTTACTGCATTTGTGTATCAACATTCTTCCTTTAGCCAGCCCTACTGTTTACATTTAAAAATTGCATGGATTGCTCTTGTGTTGTGCACACACAATGCTGTTATGTTCAAGTTTCACCAAATAACATTGGAACCAATAATCTTCAATTTTGACATTTCACTTATAACTTACCAATTTCTAGTTTGTCAAGTTGAGCTACAGTGTCACTGACACTTTCATTTTTTTTTTACTTTTTATTTATAACGAGTCAAAATATATGCTTTGATACATAATGTATAGGATAGAAAGACCTAATTTCAAAAATTGACTGTTGAATTACTAATGATTTCTTGGAGAATAAACATTTAAAATTTCAGGGACATTTCAAACTATTTTCAGAGATTGAAAAAAAGTGAAAAAAGCCTTCCTGTGCCTGAGGAAATAGAGTTTTTTTCAATATCCATAATCAAAAATTTCATATTTGTTTCAAAGCATAGCTCATGATCTCTCATTGAAATGAGCTCATTCCAGTGAGCAATGTTTTGGGGGCATATAATAATAATAAAATTTGAATGGTGAATTTTGTGAACAGTGATATGGCCATGGACAAGGGTTCAATGGAAACTGATATTATGTAATGTGAAAAGTCTCATCAGTCTTCCTATTTAGTGCTACAGTTGTGGATTCATACATATAATTTATTCCAAATGACCTGATTCTCACTGATAAAGTTTGTGGCCTCAGAATAAGGCCTGTTTCTGACATTCTTAGAAAAGGTGTCTAGGGACCTGCAACGCCTCAGGATTCTATTTGATTTCGAATCTTAAGTTGCTCTTTGGTTCGATTTGAAATTGGCTACCCAGTTTGTTCCTTTTGAATCTCTTCACAGGAATATATCTTGGTGTCAGTCATCTACGTCATTTCACAAAATGTATGGTTGAGGTGGAAATTGTACATAAATAGTGTTGAAAATAAAGACTAAGTGTAATTTCTGCTGTATTAAAATAAATAGCTTTTGCATGCATGCCACACACCAGACTAATTTCAGTCTAACTTAATTCACTACCACTTTTGGGAGCAAATTTAAAGTTTCCAAACAATGTTTATGATGAGGTATTATAGGGTACCCACGTGGCCTTGAATTCAAGAAATGGCCTTAAATTTGACTATGGGCCATTCAAAGCCTTGAAATCCTGGAAAATGGTCTTGGGGCATTGAAAACCCTGAATATTCACAAAAAATAGCCTTGAAAGTCCTTGAATTTGGCTATTGTAGGGTATTGAAAAGTGAAGAAAAACATCGTGAGACGGCCTTGAATAGCCTTGATTTTTATCAGTCCTTGCCTGCAGGAACCCTGTACAACAAGTGGCTACCCTAACCCTGTGTAGTGCATAGTACCGGTAATTCTGCCGCACCCATTCATTTTGGTTTTTGATGACACAGAGTGAGCTTGTTAATGGAATTAACTCTCAGGTCACATTCCCAAACAGTGCTTGGAGATCTTGCCATAGTTCAGTAGTACATTCCATCTTCAGACAGCAACTCATTCTTGAGAAGAAATGCAGAATAAACTCATGTTGTGAAAAGGAGTAGGTAATTCTGCTTCATTGAATTGAATGCAGGACAGATAGGTTTACCTCCAGTGGGAAGTCTCCTGCAGACAGTATTAATTTTTGGACTGGTTGACTTTGGACATAGTCATATAATCTCACCTTGAAATTTATATCATTCAGTTTGCGACTTCTGACTTTGTCTGCAAGACCGGTTCAATTCAAGGTTGGATTTGAATTCGAATAATAGACATGATTCGATTCAAGATTCTTTGATTTGCAGATCCCTAAGATGCCTTAACATGAAGTCTTGGGGTAAACTTGTAAGGCTCTTTCTAAGAACATTGGCATTTATGTCACTTCAAGTACAGTGTACAGGCAGCGAAGACTTTACTAGACACAATGGCAAAGTCACAGAACACAAACTGTCATAGGGTAATAACAGTGGGTTCATATATTTTTATACAACAACCAATGGCCCAGACTAGCTGGTGCTAACTCAAATTAATCCAGGGCCAAACACAAATTTTGCCCCCAATCCCCAAAATTTGCATGCAAAACCAAAAAAAAAATCAAGTTCTAGATGGTCCTCCATACTTTTTAGATCTGTACATGCGCAGTATCCAGGAAGGTACCGAAATTGATGTAAACCATCATTCTTTGTTTGGCCCTAAAGTCAGCAACAATGAACTGACATCTGTGCTTTTAAATCTCCTTTTTTGAGGATGCCAGACACAAATCAATGGTAAAATTGGTGGATCCAAGGATATAAATGGATGATGGATGTGAACAACGGTGGTTAGAAAGGTTCAGGGCCGTAACTTTATAATAATTATAAAAATTATTTCATTTTTCCCAAGTTTGGGATGTACGCCTGACGTCATCATTCTTGCTAATGATTTATCCACTGTTTGTTAAGTGTTCCTTCCCTAGCCCTCCTTGAAGCCCTCCTGTTAAACTCTCAAGCTTTTTGGCTTATTTTTATCGAAATTTTTTATTAAATTTCTTGGGAGTTTAACGTGTGTAACAGAATGTTTATTCTGTTTATCCCCATGGTTACAGCCTCACCCTAGGGATGTTAGGTCGTTTTGGGTCATGCATCTTCTATCCGATGTATTATTTTTTCTTCATTTGAAGATCTTGCTTTACATCTGGTAGCTTTAAATCTGTTACTGATTTTGGGCCTTTTTTCTGTGCCTGATGTCTTGTTTCCGTTTTTTTCCTTGACATTGTTTACATTGGCAACATCTTTAAATATATGTAGTATTTAATTATTATTACTGTAGGATTGTTGTAAGATACATTAATTAACATTCCGGTAGTGTAGCAAAAAAAATTGGATTTTGTCCACACTTAGGCTCTATCGAGATGCCCTTGGGCTCTTCATGTTCCCTTTTTTTGAATTTAATTTTTTTACTTCAATTTTTGTTGCTGTTTATTATGTATCTTTATCATATATTTATTGTGGAGTTTGTGGGACTTCGATCGACTTAGTTTTGATTAATCATGAAAGCTTACTGCTCAAAATGCAAGGCGAGGAAGTCTTCCTCAGATTTACATGCTTATTGTCTTGCCTATAGTCGATGTACTCCTGCAGATTCTCATCCTACATGTGTCAATTGGGATGACAAACGTTGGAAACGGGTGTCATGGTACGTTGTTGGCAGTGAGATGCCTATGCCAGTGCTCTCACTGCAAGGTAATTCAAGTTTTTAATTTTTTTTTTTCAGAGGAACAAGAACATGATGATGGTATTGTGACACCCACCAAAAGTGTGCTACCGTCGTCGCTCTCAGATGAGCAAACAGAGCTAGCTGCTAAGGTGCTCTTGAATATTAGGCAAGGGATAAGGCCACTGGGCGGTGTTCTTAATCCCTTGCAGGCAGCTAGCTCGACTGGTGAACCGGTTACTCCATCCGTGGGAGTTATAAAATTATTTCATTTTTCCCAAGTTTGTGACGTACGCCTGACGTCATCATTCTTGCTAATGATTTATCCACTGTTTGTTAAGTGTTCCTTCCCTAGCCCTCCTTGAAGCCCTCCTGTTAAACTCTCAAGCTTTTTGGCTTATTTTTATCGAAATTTTTTATTAAATTTCTTGGGAGTTTAACGTGTGTAACAGAATGTTTATTCTGTTTATCCCCATGGTTACAGCCTCACCCTAGGGATGTTAGGTCGTTTTGGGTCATGCATCTTCTATCCGATGTATTATTTTTTCTTCATTTGAAGATCTTGCTTTACATCTGGTAGCTTTAAATCTGTTACTGATTTTGGGCCTTTTTTCTGTGCCTGATGTCTTGTTTCCGTTTTTTTCCTTGACATTGTTTACATTGGCAATATCTTTAAATATATGTAGTATTTAATTATTATTACTGTAGGATTGTTGTAAGGCCAAAAAAAAAAAAGGAATTGATTCTCAGGCACCGCCGCGTTGAAAAAAATGGCCCGCGTTGGGCCTTTTTATTTGGACCGTCATTGCAAGAAAATAGGAAACAAGGAAATTGAAAAGGGACTATTGGTTTTAA
The DNA here is from genome assembly GCA_031216915.1 of Pictodentalium vernedei. Lineage (NCBI taxonomy): Eukaryota > Metazoa > Mollusca > Scaphopoda > Dentaliida > Dentaliidae > Pictodentalium > Pictodentalium vernedei. The sequence goes on along the minus strand of CM062292.1, from coordinate 354,800,614 downwards.
GGCCCAAAACCAACGAATAAACAGGTAAATATACACAGGCGTGTGTTAAGTGTGAGAGCCTCTGGCCTTGGCTTACATTGGGGGCGAAATTCAAGTCGCCCTTCTAAACTTCCTTGGGAGACATGGCAGTTTACTGTATTTTCTTATGTTTTATTTTTTTAAAAACACACGCTTCCGCAAAAAAACAGAAAACACGGTTGCTGTTAAAGTCCGTCACACGGCTATGAAAATAGCCTAAACTAGCCCAATTTTATATTTCTGAAAAGAATTGCAATGGCGTAGTCGTTCGAACAATTCGCCCCAACTGATAGCAACCAGCACAAAATGGCTATTTAAAAACAAAGTAGCAGACAAAACAACGAATTACAGAAGACACGCATCGAGTTAATTAGAATTTATTAAAAGTTAACCACCGTTTCAAAACAAAAAAAATGTATTGGAGACAGTTCGTCCATATCGAAATTGCTTGCGGTTACGCTCTGTTCCACTGAAAAATTGGCTGCATTGAAATTCGCCCCGCAATTTGCATTGAATGTTTTTCTTTGAAAACTTGTGAAGTTTGTTGGAAGAGGGTTAAATGTAATAAGGCTACAATAGAAATCACAGGTATTTGGATGGATAAGAATGGCAGACCTTCAAAGCACCAATCGCACGTGTCAGTGAAAGATGGTTGGCAGAAATTGTCAGTTTTCTGAACAGTGTATTATTACCCAGCGCAGCCGGAAAGGGAGACAACTGAAATGTTTTGCCATTTACCAAAGAAATTAATTAACTCAAATTGTTAATAACGCTTAATTTACGAAGAATATCGAAAACTTTTTTAACTACGCTTTTCAACTCAGTTGGGGTATTCAGAAACCATGAATGACCCAGCTTCTTATATGAACTTGAAATTTATTTTAAACACTTTAAATATTTTTTTAAAAAGAATATACCTTCTGTTACAGAGAAGAACACGCTCACCATGGGTCATACTAAAAATCAAAATAACTCACAATGATACCAATTTAATACGAGGGTGGTCAATAATATCCAGTATTCATAAAATAGTTCTGCTTTGTAAAAGTTTAAAAGTGAAGTCAGAGTTCTGTTTCTAAATACAAAAAGTGGTGATATCAGAAAATAAAGAAAAACAGTTTTAGTTTTCAATAAAATTAGTTTTATTTGTATATCATTTTACAATATGCACTTTCCATGCTTTTCAGGTAAAAACAGACATCAGAAAGTGACCTTTGCCTCTCAATCCTTTCTCACCATCTGGAAGAAATAAAAATAAAAAATAAAAATAAAATCCTCCCTCCCTCATTGATTTGAAAAAAAAATTGCCTGAGAATCAATTGATTTTTTTTTTTTGGCCTAAGATACATTAATTAACATTCCGGTAGTGTAGCAAAAAAAATTGGATTTTGTCCACACTTAGGCTCTATCGAGATGCCCTTGGGCTCTTCATGTTCCCTTTTTTTGAATTTAATTTTTTTACTTCAATTTTTGTTGCTGTTTATTATGTATCTTTATCATATATTTATTGTGGAGTTTGTGGGACTTCGATCGACTTAGTTTTGATTAATCATGAAAGCTTACTGCTCAAAATGCAAGGCGAGGAAGTCTTCCTCAGATTTACATGCTTATTGTCTTGCCTATAGTCGATGTACTCCTGCAGATTCTCATCCTACATGTGTCAATTGGGATGACAAACGTTGGAAACGGGTGTCATGGTACGTTGTTGGCAGTGAGATGCCTATGCCAGTGCTCTCACTGCAAGGTAATTCAAGTTTTTAATTTTTTTTTTTCAGAGGAACAAGAACATGATGATGGTATTGTGACACCCACCAAAAGTGTGCTACCGTCGTCGCTCTCAGATGAGCAAACAGAGCTAGCTGCTAAGGTGCTCTTGAATATTAGGCAAGGGATAAGGCCACTGGGTGGTGTTCTTAATCCCTTGCAGGCAGCTAGCTCGACTGGTGAACCGGTTACTCCATCCGTGGGAGCCGTAACACCGGGTATGTCTGTGGTGGTCGAAGGAAGTGTAGTGGGTAGAGCGAGCACCTTAAAAACAAAAGCTCACCCAGCGACGACGGAACTAGGGAGAAAGCCAGCAAGTTTCTTGTTGGGATGCTCGGCGAGGTATGAATAGTCCCTCTTTAAAAAGCAGCATCTGGGGCCAGATTTTGTTATGAGAAACTTGCACGGGCCGGAGCATACGTCCACACCAGCCGCCCGGGATGCTCCGTCTAGACTGCAGCTGGCCTCTGCTACAGTCACTGCTTCCTCTGCTACGATCAGTAAGCACACACGACCATATCCTAGCTACCCGACTTCGGATATCCAGCCAGCTGCGTGAAGATAGAGCCAGTCTTTGCCTGTGAAGTCGGACCATCCGGTAGCTAGGGAACTGAGGCTTCGATCATTGGGACATTCGGAGAAATAGATTCATCTCCAGAATGCCGTCCCAGGAGCAGCAAGCGGCTAAAAAACAGAAAACCACTGCTCCTCAAGCCTCGGTGATGGACTTGCTGTCGCAGATTGCGCAGCTGATCGCAGCATCCCAGCAAGTGTGGGAGCAGCCTCCCTTAGACTACGGAAGTGAGCTGTCGGATGGTGCTGGGTCGGTCTAGTCGTCTGTTCACGCAGATGCAATTGACCGAGATGCACAGCTGATTCAGTTGGATGGTGAAAGGGATAAGGAAGAGGATTACCCTTCCCTTTCAGAACAACATATGGTTGCGATGGACTTTATCCATCAATACTATCCAGAATTTGTTCTACCGAATCAGCAAGCTGCGACAACAAGGGAGAAACCGCTGGTGTCTTTAGATGCAGACTTTATACGGAGGAAGGAAGAAGTTCTTTCTTTCCCGGTTCAGTCTAGACAGGTGTCGTAGGCCTTCAGCCATGTAGACGGCATCATATTTAACCTCTCGAATGTGAGGAAAAAAGGCGGTTTCTTATCAACATCTTCCATAAAATATACTGTTCCTTGGACCACATTCATTCAAAACGGTAGGAGAAGATGTTCAGAGAGCTCCACTATGTTTAGAGGAGCAGGCCGGGGATTTAGACATTCAACATTCTCTCAGATGTTATAGAAAGTGCATCGAATAGAGCCAATTTGGATGCAATGACCTACGCAGATCATCTTACCAGAGCTATGGCGCAACGTCTCAACGGGAAGGAATTTGAGGATGTGTGTACCTTGCTTAGAGTTCTTTTCAGGGCAATCATGTATGCCACATATAACTCTGCCCTGACAGTGGCAAATCTGGAGTTAATTAGATGTGATGCTGCCATTGCATCGTCATCACTTATAGATGACAAGGTGAAAAGCTCTCTTCAGGTCGCTCCGGTCTTCGGAATACTATCTTTGACTACAAGCTTTCGTTAGTCTATGAACAGGCTACTAAGAAAGCTTCCAGTGCTCTGCTTTTGAAGTCGGCGTGTCAACAACCCGGTCAGCAGACCGGGGTAAGCAAGGACGTTCCAAATCAAAATCTTCAAAAGGGAACTCCTCGCGAGGGTACAAGAAACCCTCATATAATTACTCTGGAGATCGTCAATACAGCGACTCGGGAAAGGGGCTTAAGTCTGATTGGGATTATCGGTCAGAAGCTCCTAAGCCGAGGGGACGAGGATCTTCATGGGGAGGATGTAGTTTCTCCTCCCGTAAGCCTTGCAAGTCCTACAGGTGATGGTTGAGCCCTCTATTGCTTGCCAGTTGGCGGAAGGTTATCAAACTTCGTGAGAAACTGGATAGCAGTCACGGAAGATCAGTGGGTGAGAAGTGTAGTCTCGGATGGCCTATAGCAATCATTCCGAGCAAAACCCCCACTAACAAGATGTCCGCTTTGGACAAATCTTCTGGTGGAGCCTTTCAAAAGAGAGTCTCTCCTAGTGGAGGTACAGGCTCTCTTATTAAAGGAAGCAATAGAGGTCATTGAGAATCAAAATTGTCAAGGTTTTTACAGTCACCTGTTCCTCGTACTAAACCCAAACGGCTCGTTCTAACCGGTAATAGACTTGAGCTGGATAAACAAACTAATCGTGGCTCCAAAGTTCTATATGGAAACCATTCGGTCAGAGCGAGCATTCGTGTGAATGACTATGCAGCAAGCATAGATCTAAAGGATGCTTACTTTCATGTCCTTGTACATCCGGCATTCAGAAAGTACCTGCGGTTCGCCGTGCAAGGGAAGGTCTATCAGTTCAGAGCAATGTGCTTTGGTCTGAACCTGGCTCCTTGGGCTTTCACTCGAATAATGAACTCGGTAATGTCTTACTTCCGAGCTCATTCGTTGGCTTACATGGACAACATTCTGCAGAGATACGGCAACAGAATTATTCTTCAGAACGATGTTCAGAGTCTGCTACTATTGCTCTGACGTCTTGGTTTCATAGTAAACAAGAGAAAGTCGGATCTAGTTCCGTCCAAGTTGTTCACTCACTTGGGAATGAGCTTCGAGACTCGCAACAGTCTGGTTTGTCTGCTGTTACCCAGAGCGAAATTAGTCAGTTGTTATGCTCGTTTTTGTCTTCACTCAGATGCAATAACATTGAGGGAGTTCATGCGACTGATGGGGCTGTGCGGAGTGGCTGCGGATCTTATTCCAAGGGGCAGCCTGCTCATGCGTCCCCTCCAGATATTCTATTCTTTACTCAGAACTGGATTGTGAAGACTCATTCGCTCAAAACCAGTATTGTTTCAACGGACCTAGTAAAACAAAAGGTTCAGATTTTGGCAGATCATCAGTGATTAACTCAAGGACTTCCGCTGCAACTGCTGGATCTGGCTTTCACGATTATGACGGATGCAAGTCAGATGGGCTGGGGCATGACCCGAAGTCCCGCAGACTTGAAGTGTCAGGGTCTTTAGGACTCTCGTTTCCTAGAGAAGCACATAAACATCAAAGAGATGATGTCAATATGGCTAGCACTACAACATTGGATTCGCCTAATAGCGAACGTCCACGTTCAAATGTTGTCGGACAATTCAACAGTAGTTGCTTACCTCAGGAACCAAGGCGGCACTCACTCGATTCCATTATGCGAATTAACTGAGACGATTCTCCTACTCATCATAAATCATCACTTTCATCTCTCTGTTCATCATATACTGGGTCATCTGAACGTATTAGCAGACTCACTTTCGGAAAGGTCGCCTGTTGCCATCAGAGTGGACTCTCAACAAGCGAATATTCAGGCAGATTTGCTACCAGTGGGATCATCCCATGATAGATCTTTTTGCTCAGATCATCGGGCGTACGCAGTAGACGCTCTGTCAATTTCATGGGATGGAATGATAGGATATGCATATCCTCCAGCTCCGTTGATTCAGCAGATTCTGTTAAAGATCAAACAGTCTCATTGCAAAATCCTGCTGGTAGCACCTCTATCATCACAGAAACCTTGGATCAATCTTCTCAGGTGTCTGTTATGGGATGTTCCCCGGAAGCTTCCTCCACGAGAGGAACTTCTTTATCAGAGGAAGTCACGCGCACTGCATCACAACCCGCAAGGTCTCAACCTTCACGTATTTCCGTTGTGCGGTTCTTCTTGCTCGGAAAACATTTTACAGGGCATGCAGTGGACGCAATTTCTAACTGTAGGAGGACCTCCTCTTCATTCAATTATGCAGCGAAGTGGAGGGTTTTCTTCCATTGGTGTAGGGATCAGTCGATAGACGTATATGATCTGTTCATACCAAATGTTGCCGATTTCCTGGTCTACTTGTTTGACGATCTCAAACTGCAGCCCGTCACTATTAAGGGCTATAGGTCTATGTTATCAGATACTTACGCTCATCATGATAACTTGGCTATTGGATCAAATACTTCATTATCCAAGCTAGCTAGAAATTTCTCTATCAATAGACCTAGAACCATCAGATTAATTCCTAATTGGAATTTGGCTTGGGTTCTGTTGAAGCTCAAAGAAACTCCTTTTCAGCCGTTGGACGTCGTAGAGTTCAAATTCTTGGCCTATAAAACGGCATTTCTCTTAGCCTTTGCATCTGCTAGAAGAGTCAGTGAACTTCATGAATTATCTGTTGATGAATCTCACTACCGTAATGTGGGAAATACCATTACCCTCACTACAGAAGTGGGATTTTTGGCTAAGAATCAGATTCCGGATAAGCGGCCGGAGCCTATTGTCATTAAGGCCTTACCGTCCTCGGATAACCATAGACCTTTGCTATGTCCAGTCAGGGCTGTGCGCATTTATAAACGTTGATCAGATTTTGTTAGAAAGGGAAGAAAACATTTCTTACTTTCATTGATTCCTAACAGAAAAGATATTTCTATTCATGGTGTCGCTAGATGGATTCAGTTGGCAATACGCATTGTCTATGAAAATGTATCTTCGGATCAACGTTCTATCAATAAGATCTCATCGTTAGGTTAGAGCACTGTCCACTTCTTGGGCTTATTTTAACAGTATAGCCATTACTGATCTCATGAAGGCTGCTTACTGGACACAGCCCTCTTCATTTAACAAGTTTTACCAGAGAAATTTAGAGTCCATCTCCGGTGACCTTAGATCTTTAGGTCCTCATTCTGTTGCTCAGAATGTTGTCCATCAATGTTACATCTATAAGGTCTTTAGGCAGTCCATTCCAGTCCATTGCAGCACTGACGCTGTTCCGCTGCCCTCTTCGTTCTGTGGAAATTTACCTCAGAACAAGGGGAAGGGGAGGGGGACGTTTTTTCCCTTATGCTCATCTGGCTTTATAGTGAAAAGCAAGGGAATACCTCCGCCAGTGACAGTAGTCCTGCGTCGGTGCTTGGTAGTTTTAATGTGTAGCTCAGTGTGAAGCAATAACTATGCCTCATTTATTAGCTCACCGAAGGGAGCTTAACTTATCACTTGCCATCCGTCGTCCGTCGTCGTCCGTCGTGAACTTTACATTAACGACTACTCCTCCCAAATAACTGGATCAAATTGAACCAAATTTGGTGTGCATGTTCCCCATCATATGTCAATTCAAACTTATACAAATAAACTTGCCACACCCACAGGGGGCACCACAAGGGGCATAACTCTGATAGCACCCATGAATTAGAAGCCTGAATTTGAACTTAGTGCATTTCAGGCAAAATTCTTAAAAAATCTTCTTCTACAGATCCAGCAGGCAGAATCTTTTGATATTTGGTATGCAAGATTGTGGGGTGGATCGGATTCAAGTTTGTTCAAATCAGCCCCCTGGATTCATATTCGAACTTAGTGCATTTCAGGCAAATTTCTTTAAAAGTCTTCTTCTCAAGATGCAGCAGGCAGAATCTTTTGATGTTGGGTATGCAGCATGCTTAGGGGGGGTGAGATTCAAGTTTGTTCAAGCCAAGTCCCTGGGTTCATATTTGGGCTCGCTGCGGTAGCCCGAATTATAACTTAGTTCAAAATGAGCAATTTTCTTTAAAAATCTTCTTCTTCAGATCTAGCTGTCAGAATGTTTTAATATTTGGTATGCAGCATCCTTAGGGGAGTGAGATTCAAGTTTGTTCAAGCCATGTCCCTATGTCCATATTTGGGCTCACTGTGGGAGCTTGAATTGTAACTTAGTTCGAAATGAGGAATTTTCTTAAAAAATCTTCTTCTTCAGATCCAGTAGTTGGAATGTTTTGATATGTGGTGTGTAGCATCCTTGGGGGGTGAGATTCAGATTTGTTAAAGCCAAGTCCCTGAGTCCATATTTGGGCTCCCTGTGGGAGCCCGAATTATAACTTAGACAATATGAGGAATTTTTCTTTAAAAATCTTCTTCAGATTTAGCAGTCGAAATGTTTTGATATTTGGCATCCTTAGGGGGTGAGATTCAAGTTTGTTCAAGCCAAGTCCCTGGGTTCATATTTGGGCTCATTGTGGAAGCCCGAATGACAACTTAGTTCAAAATGTGGAATATTCTTTAAAAATCTTCTTCTTCAGATCCAGCAGATGAATGTTTTTGATATTTGGTATGCAGCATCCTTAGGGGGGTAAGATTCAAGTTTGTTCAAGCCATGTCCCTAGTTCCATAAAATTTGTCTCTCATGGTTTCATTCCTTTGTAGTGTTGATGAACCATGTCTTTGAACCACTTTGGCCGGTGAGCGATTAAGACTCTTGGGGGCCTCTTGTATACTGTTTTTAAAGTGTAGCTCATTGTGAAGCATTTGTATATGTGTCAAATGGGCGTTAATATACAATCCTCGGACACTTTTAAATGAGTATAAAGAGTCTCATTCTCTGGACTATCTTTTTATATTGGTTTTTCTTCACCAAATTAGCATAACAGTCTGGCATTAATGGAGAGTTATATATTATGTAATACTCAATTACATTGTTGGTGTTATGTCTTTCTCTTTTCTCGTAAAAGAGAAAGACATATATAGTTCCTATCTTCTCCTATTCTCTTGTGGGAGCTATTCTTTACTGTAGTAATTGAGAGATTGGATTTTTGTTCAAGTCCTAGGCCCTCCAGCCTTTTTACGATTCAGCTAGTCTTGGCCATTGGTTGTCGTATAAAATATGATAAATTTTAAGTAATTTGTATATTTTTTGTACTACTTACCAATGGCCCAGGCAGGGATGGCCCTCCCATGAGTGGGCACTCATACCTCCCCACTGTTTATAACATTTAACAGGCAATCTGTAGAAAGAATGATGGTTGACACCAATTTCGGTACCTTCCTGGATACTGCACATGTGCAGATCTAAAAAGTATGGAGAACCATCTAGGACCTGATTTTTTCGGTTTTGCATGCAAATTTTGGGGATTGGGAGGCAAAATTTGTGTTTGGCCCTGGATTAATTTGAGTTAGCACCAGCTAGTCTGGGCCATTGGTAAGTACAAAAAATATACAAATTACTTAAAATTTATCATTTTCCAGGCCTTTTAGGATTAAAATAGCAAATATTTATTTTTATCAGTTTCTTCAGTTATGTGGTTTGAATTTTTTGCCAGTCACAAGTAGAATATGACTCATACAAAAACATTCTTGATTCACTAAAAAATTTCATTTTGACTCCGAAAACATATCTTTTGACCATTCACTGGAACAGGCTTAACCTGACTGGCCTAGTATACTCATTACTCTATTTTTAGGATTAATTGCAACTGCCCACCATGGAAACCCCGAGAAGTGAAGTAATGCTTGTTTATTGTGATGAACAAGGTCTTTTGCTGGTAAAATAGGACCCAGTCACAATGCTTGGGGTGGAAGTCCTCTAAAATAGGCAGCATGAGTGTACAGTCCCGATTAGCCATTGTGCAGAAATATGTGACCTTAAACACCAATAAATAAAAAATACATTGAAACTGGTCTTATGCAAGGTTATAAATCTCAACTGTTCTACTACAGTAGAACCCTGTTAATTGAATAGCCACTTTGTCAATGAAAATTATTCAGTTAACTGGAGTATTCAAATAACAGGAATTGTGTCAATTTCCTGTATTCTAGAGATAAACTTTGTATTCATTCTATTATATCTTGTTTTACAGAGCTCATGGAGCTGTGTCCAACAAGATATAATATATTAAATGCCTGTATTGGATGTACTGAGGCCAAATAGGTCTATAAAGAAAGGAAAACTTTAGAGAGTCAGGGCAATTTCTCGACAGGTTACAAGATTTGTTATTCAATTAACAGGAGTTTACTTTATAACCTATATTCAATTAAAAGGTCAAATTTGTACTGGAGGTATGGTAAATGGTTTTGGGTTGGGAAATTATATTCAATTAACAGGGTTATTCAGTTGAGAGATATCCAATTAAGTAGGCTCCACTGTATTAAGTTCTGCAGCTGTGGTTTCACGTGCAGCTGATGCTAAATGGCTTGCTTCTGACTGACAAAGTTTGCAGCCGCAGAAAAGGGCCTTACCTGGTTGAGTGTTAGATTAATTTCAAGGATCAATTATGTATTGATTCATGGTCTGAACTGGATTTGAAAAAAAATGTAGAGGTTTTCCAGGGTTTTCAATGTATAATTTCATTTTTTAATTTATAGTTGTGTTTTTTGACTGTACTGAATTTCTTTATCTTTTGTAGATGGTTATACCAGGTGATAAGGAAGAGATGAAGCAGTTCCAAGAGAAATCTATGGCAAACACAAAAATGTCAGTGGAAATATATCTTCCTGTGGTGAATGGATGCTTAGAAAGCAAACAGTTCTTCGAAATTCTCTACAACAGGTAGAAAAGTTGATCTAGTGGAGACCTCCATTCGTCCATTTGTCCATGTTTACATTTGACTACTTATGTGGCTAGGATTTGTCATAAATGGATATTTATGTGGCTAATTTCTGTTACATGGCTACTTAAAAAATATAAGACTTATAAAAATTATATATGGACAGCCACATAAAAAGTTGGGAAGCCACTAAAAAATATATGGACAGCCACATAAAAGCTTGGAAGCTACTTAAAAATATAAGCCACATAAAATATATATGGACATGGGCACATAAATAGCTATTTCTTAGTAAAAAAGCCACATAATTGGCAGCCACATAATTGATAGCCACCTAAAAATTTGAGAAGCCACCTAAAATATGGATGGACATTGGACACATAAATAGCCAAAAGGGCCACATAATTTTGAGAAGCCACTTAAAAATATAAGCCACATAACTATTGGTTGGACAAAGGAGCCACATTAATTTGAGAAGCCACTAAAAAATATAAGCCACATAACTACTTACAGCCATAATTGACAGCCACATATCTAGTCAGATGTGAGTATGTCCATCCAGCCATCCATCCATCAGTCCATCCATCCGTCTGTTCACACCTACAAATCGGGTATATGTGCCTAGTCGTTGGCAAACAGTCCTGTTATGTGTCTAGTCTGATTTATGTAACTAGCCACATAAATTCGAACTAACAAGTGTTGTTTATGTGTCTAAAAAGTGGCTTATGGGGCTAAAATGGTTTATGTGGCTGCTAAGACAAAAAATGGCTGTTGTATTTTCAGGGATTTTATGTAAGGATAAGGTTTAGGGTTAGGGTCAGTAAGCTGAAAGGGTAAGTGTTAGAAATTAGACATAAAAAAGAGTTTTTAGTGGTTGTCCATGCATTTTAAATTCTTCAGATATTTTAGCCGCATAAACTAGAGCTGGTCAGTTTAACCAAACCGAAACCGAAACTCATTTTTTTAGTGGAAACTGAAACCGAACCGAAAAAGAGATTAAAAACCATACATTTTCGGTTTTGCTTAACTTTTGAATATTCACATTTAGCACGCCATAGATTTTGTATAATCAACTAAATGTCAGCTAAAATGCATGGTAGCATATCAATAAGAAACGACGATAGAAATGCCAACTAAGCAATAAGTCAGTCATCGCCTAGTGCGTAAATACCTCCAACCTGCGTCACCACATGCAGAATCATCAGACTGAAGAGTACAACACTGTTATTGAAAAAGAACGGACTGTGACACCTGCAAAGTATCAGTTCGCTCAAAGCTCAGTTGATGTTGGGGAACCCCTTTTTGCAGGAAAGGGGTTAAATTAATATTGATAAAACGTTAGCTTACATACCTGTCATACAAAGTGTCAATCGGAAATTTGAATAGAACAGAAAGTAAAAAATTTAAAAATACACTTATACATTCAAAACACACATGGCTGGGTTGTTTTTTCGAAGCAATGGGAATTCTCAGAATTCAGTGACTCTCTGACAATGATAATTCAATGCAAACTAAAAGGAAGAATGGACATGGAAATCAGGTCAGGTGATGATCTTGTCGGTAATTTGCATAACCTCTTCAGTGCTTTGTAAATGAATGATTCTGGGATTTAGAGTTTGCTCCTTTCGGGTACAATTGTCAACTTGTCAGGTTAGTTAGATTGTGAAATGGGTATCTGTTTTACTGAAAGTAAATGGCATATTCTAAAGTTCGCAACTTCTTGAAATTGGGCAGTTGCTATCTTAAATTCTGACCCGTTTCACTTATTTTCATGTCAGGCAACATGTCAATGCTGTGAATGGAAATGAAAAAATGAATCTGACAGAATAGTGAAATCATAAAGTTTCCATCTCAAACGACATTTTTGTGATGAAATGAGCCTCCCTCGACACACACTCCCGACTCCCGTATCTACTCCCATGCATTTGAATAACTTTTTATGAAAGCATAATGCAGATTGCAGATGTAACTTTCTGTTCATCAAATTTGCAGGAAACAATCACATTACAGTTTTATTTCATTTCTATTTCACTTGTTTGTTATTTAACATGTTTTAGTACTCTCGTGACCCAGTTTAATACATAAGATATGGAAAATGTGTATTGTGTTACAAAAAGCCGAAACTGAAAAACCGATTTTTTTCGTCCACAACCGAACTGAGGAAAAATTTCAAAACCAACCAGCTCTGACATAAACCCTGTTTTTAGGGGTGTCCATCCATCTGTCTGTCCGTCTATCTGTCCATATAAACATTTGGGATTGTAATTTCAAAGACATCAGTCGGATTTGGATCTCCTTTGGTATGCTGATAAACCCACATGAGGGAATGGATATGCACAAGGAACAGGTTCCATCCATGGTTATGGCTCTTTTTCACTCTTCCGTCTTAGAACAGTTTTCTTGACCTCTATATTGCATTCACTGCATGTTGGATTTGAAAAAACGTTTATTTGATTCAAATCATAATTTAGAGGTTACTTGTGGATGACCAGACAATGCTTCCTTTCGATTAGGGGCCAGATAGCCAATTAAATAGGGCCGCCAGGGTATTATGACACTGTCGGGGGCATATGCCATGCTTCATGTTGCTCTTGTTATATGCAGCAGCATTGCTTGATTCTGTTATGTTTCATTCCTTGTGAATTTGAAAAAAAAGTTAAATTTTTCCTGATTCCAATTAAGTGAATGATACAGAATAAAAGTATTGATGTCTAACTTTAATAAAGAATTGATTTGTTACAGGTATTAGAGTAGTTCTCATTAGCATTTTCCAATAATTTATCACAAAAGAAATATTTGGTGAAACAAATAAAAATGTTTTCTTCAAACTGAACATGAAGCACACCCAAACATGCAGGCCGTTCATTGTAATTACCTACACTCCCCCTCCCCACCCCCCCCCTCCCCCCCAAAAAAATAGTCCTGGTTTCTGCTCTCTAATGAAATTGTAATTCCACTGGGCTGATGAAAAACAAACTTGTCACATGGGTTAGCTTTGATGAGAGGAAGAACCCTATTTATTGAGGGGGTCATTATACCAAAGGACAAGATCACAGTGAACTTTATATGGACAGCCACATATTCCACTCTCTAATTAACTTATAGAGGGCTAGATTATTTTTGGTGGTCTGAATTTGTTATTATGTCTCCCCTTCCCAGAAGGGAGACATATTGTTTTAGTGCATATTCTTCTTCTTCTTCTTCTTCTTCTTCTCCTCCTTCTTCTTCTTCTCATACAAACTTTGTCCGGGCCATAACTTTTTTGTCTTTTGACCTACACCTTAGATACTTGGCATGTGGATGTATCACCATGAGCCGGTGTGCAGTGTACCATAGTGACCTTCATGTGACCTTGACCTTTGACCTGAAGGTCAGATTTATGTGTTTTTTCTGTGGGAAACATCACACAAACTTTGTCCGGGCCATAACTTTTTTGTCTTTTGACCTACACCTTAGATACTTGGCATGTGGATGTATCACGTTGAACCGGTGTGCAGTGTACCATAGTGACCTTCATGTGACCTTGATCTTTGACCTGAAGGTCAGATTTATGCCCTTTTAAAGGGAAACTGTCTGGACCAGAACTTTTTTGTATTTCGTGTCAGGCTTTAGATATTTGGCATGTGGATGTATCACCATGAGCTGGTGTGTAGCGTACCACTGTAACCTTCATGTGACCTTGACCTTTGATCTGAAGGTCAGATTTGTGCTTTTTTCAGGGAAACTTTGTCTGGACCAAAACTTGTTTGTCTTTTGAGCCTGGCCTTAGTCATTTGGCACATGGATGTATCACCATGAGCCGGTGTGTCACATACCATTGTGACCTTCTTGTGACCTTGACCTCAAGGTCAAATTTATGTTATTTGACATGTGGATGTGTCACCATGAGACTGCATGTCGTGACCTTTATGTGACCTTGACCTCAAGGTCAAATTTATGTACTTCAAAAAGGGAGTAATTGTCCAGACCAGAATTTTTTTGTTTTTTGACCTAGGACTTGGTTATTTGACATGTGGATGTGTCACCATGAGACCGCATGTCGTGACCTTTATGTGACCTTGACCTCAAGGTCAAATTTATGTACTTCAAATAGGGAGTAATTGTCCAGACCAGAATTTTTTTGTTTTTTGACCTAGGACTTGGTTATTTGACATGTGGATGTGTCACCATGAGACCGCATGTCGTCTACCTCGATGTGACCTTGACCTCTGACCTTAAGGTCAGATTTATGTACTTCAAATAGGGAATAATTATCCAGACCAGAACTTTTTTGTTCTTTGACCTAGGACTTAGATATTTGACATGTAGATGTATCGCAATTAGACCACATGTCACATATAATCATGACCTTCATGTGACCTTGACCTCAAGGTCAAATTTATGTACTTTAAATAGGGAGTAATTGTCCAGACCAGATTTTTTTTTTTTTGGACATGTGGATGTGTCACCATGAAACCGCATGTCTGCTACCTTGTTGAACTGCATGTGACCTTGACCTCTGACCTCAAGGTCAAATTTATGTACTTCAAATAGGGAATAATTGTCCAGATCAGAACTTTTTTGTTTTTTGATCTAGGACTTAGATGATTGACATGTGGATGTATCACAATGAGACCACATGTCATCATGACCTTCAGGTGACCTTGACCTCAAGGTCAAATTTATGTACTTTAAATAGGGAGTAATTGTCCAGACCAGAATTATTTTTTTTTGACATGTAGATGTGTCACCATGAAACTGCATGTCCGCTACCTTGATGAACTGCATGTGACCTTGACCTCTGACCTCAAAAGGAAGGGAGACATATGTTTTAGTGTGCTAAAACACTTTCTAGTTCAAAATTTGTTTTATTACAAAACATTGGCACTCTCCAATAATTTGTAATAAACAAATTTATATATAAACAAAGATATTTACGTTTAACTGAATATGAAATGTGAGCAAGAAAAATGTTGGCTTTTGCTCTGGTACTCTCATTTTTTTGAAAGCCCTGACAGTGGCTTCTAACACTTGACCATTTAAAGTTCTGTTGAGCCTGTGAAAACCAAATTTGACATGTGGGTTAGATATAATGAGAGGAAGAACCCTACTTATACTGGGTAATTGTGTCAAAGAGCAAGGTTGCAGTGACTTTTAACTTGGAAATTTTTCAGGTTTCCTCTCTTTTAGATGTATCAAGGCATTTTTTGGGAGGAATTAGCTCAGAAAGTTAATAAAGTCCAGTTATGGGCGTCAGGCACTGAGCAAGTTGAAATGAGGGATTGTTGGCATTCTATTTAAACTTGTGATTGAGAGATCATGAAGTCTAATCCAGCCTGGATCATATGTGCATTATGTTCTTTCAAAAGACCTTTTATAATATGATCAGGGACAAGAGTGGCTCAGAGTGCGTGTGAGTCAACTAAATTAGATGAAATTCACTTAAACTCACTTAAAACTCACTTGAAAGTTGCTGAATCTGAGGCAGATGACCAGTCTATTGATGAAACACAACATACTTTGCTTATCACCATCTGAATAACTTCATTCCTTCGTGATATATTAACAACACACATTGCTTATCGCAACCTGGATGACTTCATTCCTTCATGAGATGGGTACCACATGCATTGAATATCACAACCTGAACGTCTTCATTCTCCCAAGGCATATTTACGTCATTGAAACCTAGATAACTCTATTCCTCCATGACATATTTACAACTCGCATTGCATATCGCAACCTGATGACTTCAATTCTCCATGACATATTTACAACTTGCATTGTTTATCGCAACCTGAATGACTTCATTCCTCCATGACATATTTACATCATCGCAACATGGATAACTTTATTCCTCCATGATGTTTTTACAACAACATGCAACCTTCATTCCACCATGACATATTTACTTCCAAGTTGCATAAATGACAAATGTAAATGGCTGCACCCATTTATATATAAAGCATACATGTTTCAGCCTTAATAAAAATGGCTGTGTCTTACTGTTTGCATTTTGAAGCAACAAATTTTCAAGAAAAAGATGGAATTTGTATATTTTTATAATGTATACCAATGGTCTAGACTAGCTTGTGTGCTAACTCAAAAATATCTAGGGCCAAACACAAGTTTTGCCCCCAATCCCCAAAATTTGCATGCAAAACCAAAAATTAGAAGTCTTATCTGGCCCTCCATACATTTACCCTCCATGCATGTGCAGATGCCAGGAAGTCACCGAAACTGGCGCAAACATCATTCTTTGTTTGGCCCTTATGTCATATAACATCAAACTGACATCTGTGCTTTTAAATCTCAGTTTTAATGATGCCAGACACAAATCAATGATTATTTTGGTGGATCCAAGGACACAACTGGATGAAGGAAGGAAGAAACAGTGGTTTGAAACATACAGGGCTGTAATTTTATAATATTTATAAAAATTAGTTCATGTTCCCCAATTTCAGGACATGGGCCTGACGTCAACATTGTTGATAATGATTTTTCCACTGTTTGTTAAGTATTCCTTCCCTACCCTCCCTTGATCCCCCCCCCTCCCCCCCCCCCCCCCCCCCCCCCCCTAGTTAAGCTACCAAGCTTTTTGGCTTGTTTTATTGAAATTTTTTTATAAAATTTCTTGGGAGTTTAACATTTTATACAGAAGATTATTCTGTACATCCCCATGGTTACGTCCTCACCCTTGGGGTGTTTAGGCGTTTTGGTCATGCATCATACATCCGATGTATTGTTTTTTCTTATGATGAAGATCTTGCTTTACATCGGATAGTTTATTTCTGTTACTGACTTCGGGCCGTGTTGTCTGGGGTCTTGTTTCCGGTTTTTGTTTGAAGTTGTTTACATTGACTATTCTCTAGGTAGTTTCCTATTAGTTAGAGAAACAACAGTTGTAAGTAACATAAAATATTCCGGTAGTGTGGCAGTTAATTTTATTACATATTATTATAATTTTGTCCACACTTAGGCTCTTTTGGGCTCATCGTTCCCTTTGGGAACTTGGGCTTTTATATAAGAACAAATTTTTCAAAGTTTTTTTTTATGTTTTGTTTCTTTTGGATGTATTTATTTCATCGATTATTTTAATGTTATCTTATATTTATGTAGATTTGGTGGTGGTACAATTGACCTATATTAGATCTTAGGTAATAGTATTTCTCTAATAGCAGGGCAAATAAGAGGAAGCCTTTCCTCTATTTACATGGTCGTTGTCTTGTTTATAGTTGATATACTACCACTAATTCTTGTACCATATGTCAGATTTTGACAATGTTGCTGACTGGTGTCATGGTTTGTTGTTAGGCGAGTGGACTCTAGCGGTCCTCTTGCGGCGAGGGGACACTGCTGGTCTTGGTGTGGTTTGTGACTCCATCAGAGAGTGTGCTTCCGTCGTTGCATTATACTATTAGAGCTAGTGGAAAAGTGCTGAATGATATAAGACAAGGGCCTAGGCCTTAGAATATAGGGTTTACGTCCTTGTCTCCAGCTAGCTCAACCGGCAGATCTATCACTCAGAATATGGGTGGTGTGACGCCGGGTATGTCCGTAGCGGTCGAGAAGAGGAACAAGGGTGTAGCGAGCACTATAAAAATCCGAACATGCTCACCCTGCGACGATGGAAAGGAGGAAGCAGACAAGTTCTGAGGTATGCTCGTCCAGGTCTACCATGATCACGAGCAAGAGAGAGGCCCCTCTCTCTTATAACAGCATCTGGGGTCAGAGGTTGTTGGTAGGAACTTGTGTCAGTTGGAGCTTACGTTCATGCCTTCCTGTCAGGGATGCTCCTTCTAATAGGCTGCCGGGGTCGGCTAGTCTTACGGCTTCCTCTATGTCCGATAAGCACACATGACTGCACAAAAAGTCTGTTGTCGCATTTGGACAGGGCTAAAAATCATGGCGTATGGTTTTAGTTCCCTGTCACCAGCTACCTTAACCGGTGAAGCAGTTACTCAGACTTCTGAGAACTGATGCAGTTGGACTACAATATACAATTAGAGCTAGTGGCAAAGTGCTCAGTGATATAAGACAAGGCCCCAGATCACAGATCATGTGATTTTCGTCCTTGTCGCCAGCTAGCTCAACCGGTGCTTCTTTCACTCAGAATATGGGTGTCATGATGCCGGATAAGTCCGTAGTGGTCGAGGAGAGAACAAGGGTGGAACGAGCACTATAATGTACAATTATGCTCACCCAGTGATGACGGAAGGAGGAAGCCGGCAAGTTCTGAGGTACGCTCGTACAGGCTTGCCAGGACTGCGAGCAAGAGAGAGGTCTCTCTCTTGCAGCATCATCTGGGGCCAGATGTTGTTGGTAGAAACTTGCGTCAGTCGGAGTTTACGTCCATGTCTCTTGTCCAGGACATCCCATCTAATAGGCAGCCGGGGTCGGCTAGTCTTACGGCTTCCTCTACATAAGGCTAAAGCTTTATATTGCACAGGGCTATAAACCGCAATGAGTGATTTCAGTTCCCTTTCACCGGTGAAGCAGTTACTCTTGAATATGAGGATCGTAACACCGGGTGTGTCGTATTTACATAGTAAATCAGAGCTAGCGGCAAAAGTGCTCAATGATATAAGACAAGGGCCTAGACCTTAGAATATAGGGTTTTACGACCTTGTCTCCAGCTAGTTCATCCACTGCTTCTTTCACTCAGAATATGGGTGTCATGACACCAGATATGTCCGTAGCTGTCGAGGAGAGAACAAGGGTGTAGCGAGCACTATAAAATCCAATCATTCTCACCCTGCGATGATGGAAAGGAAGCCGGCAAGTTCCGAGGTATGCTCGGCTAGGTCTCCCTGGACCACGAGCAAGAGGGAGCCCCCCTCTCTTTTTACAACATCTAGGGCCAGATGCTGTTGGTAGGAACTTGCGTCATTCGGAGCTTACGTACATGCCTTTTGTCCAGAATGCTCCATTTAATTCTGCTTCTTCAGCATCTACTAAGCATCTTGGCTACGTGACTTCAGATATCTAGTCTGCATCGTCAATAGATCCACTCTTCACGGGTGTCACAGGTCTTTGATTATGTAGACAGCGCAATATTTAACTTCCTGTGGGAAGAAGTAATATGGTTTCTTATCATCATCCTCTGTATTTTTAACCGTTTTTTGATCACATACATTTAAAAAACGACCGGTGAAGATGTGTTGAGAGTTTCTCTCCGTTGAATGAGTAGGCTAAGGTCTTAGTTGTAACCTTACCTTCATCATTTCGCTGTTTGCTCAGACACAATTGAGAAGATAATTTCTTATTTCGAGCAAATTTAGACTCACGGTCTTATGTATGTCACTGTTAAGTACTGTGACGCAATGTCTATATGAAAAGGAATTTTGTGGACGTTTGTACCTTTTTAAAAATTCTTTCCAGGCCTATTTATCACATATATCTCTGTCTTAACAGATGTTAAGTGGGAGCTATTCTGATGTGACGAAGCCTTGCGTCATCATCGTTAATATTTGACTAGATGGAAAACTCGCTACAGGTCACTTTAGTTTTCCAGACACTAAGTCTTTGACGGTAAGCTTTCATTAATTTAGGATTAAGCTACAAGAAAGCATCAAATCTCGGCTCTTTAAGTTAGGGTCTAATCGACCAACACCAGTAGAAAGAGTAGGAGAGGTTGTCCTAGACGCAGATCATCTATAAGGACTCATAGCGAAGGTATAGCTATCCTCCTATATATTACTTTAGGATTGACTATACAGCCACTTCGATAGGGGGTTTAGGTCTGTTTGAGTTGACTGATCAGACACCCCTGAGTCGGTGGCTCGAGGCTCTTATAGAGCTCGGTCTGACCAATAATTAACTGGAACTGGATAACGTGTTTATTATGGCTCTAAAGGTTATTTAGGATAATCATTCAGTCGAAAAAGCGAGTGTTTGAATGTTCGACAGTCCGGCAATTATAGTTCTTAAGATCACTTGAAGAATGAACTAGATAATGTTTCATGGGATGAATGATAGGACACGTATCCTACAATTCATATTCAACAAGCTGGCTTGTTTTTTCATTGACTGAATTAGCCAGTTGTTAGGTTCGCTTTTGTCTTCTATCAGACACATTAATAGTGAAGATTTTATGTGCCGGATGGAAGCTACGAATGTTATTTCGATGGATCGCTTACGCACAAGTCGCTTCCAGTTATTCTTAACTGGAGTGGGAAGACGTTTTTTCGCTCAGGACCTATATTGTTTTAACGGATCTGGTAAACAGGTCAAGTTTGGGCAGATATTCAGTGGTTTGAGTTCATAATTGGATTGCAACCCTGAGTCAGACGGATTCTATATGCAGGGTTCTTGGGACACTCAGTTCTTGGAGATCACATATTCATCATGAATGATGTCTTATTGTTTACACTACATCATTGGATTATATTATTAGCGAACATGCATGTGGGATCACTCCAGGATAGTTAAGTTTGCTACGCACAGGAACAATAGTTTCCTTCATTTGTGTTGCCATTGTTAGACTTTTGAGCGCATACAGTTGACGTTCAGCCGTATTCAGGGGAATGAATGGTAGGATAAGTGTATCCTTCAATTCATTTGATTCAGTAGATTACGTTAAGATTTAACTGGTAAAGTGCTGGAAGCCCATATTTGGGCTTTATTCTGAAGTGCAGGCACTGCAACTAAAGGCTTCATACTCTGTGGATGTGTTTTTTTAATATCATCTTTAAAGTGAAATTATTTAGTCTGTAAGGATTTGCCTTTGTTGCAATTTATAGGAGAGTGCCTAGAGGCACTCTCCAATAAATTGCAACAAGGCAGACATATGAACAAATTTTGATAACCAAAAATAATTTAGCACTTTACCAGTTAATAATCTTAGTGTGATTCCTACTAATAACATAGCTGTTGTCACAATATCCTTCTATCAGTTTTCTAAAGTGTCTGTTATTGAACATTCGCAGAAGCTTCCTCCTCGAGAGGACCATCTTCATCAGGGGAAGTTTTGTTCTTCACGTCATTCTCTGCCCATAGTGGCATAAGGGAGTCTGTTCGACGTGAGGGAGCCTTTAGGGTTCCTATGTTTTTGCTGTCTGGACTAGCAATGATTAAGTAATGTGGGTGAGGAGGTTTCGACATGTCTTTGAATCCCCCCCCTCCCCCACACACACTCACACTCTGTCTTATATATATATATTTATACATACATACTATGCTTTTGGGGTTGTGTTGAATGGCGCCCTCATAGGCATATATGCAGTTTTTGTTGCATTAGCTTCCGGTGTTTATTTTCTGATTTCTGATATACAAGTGCTTATTAAATCATCATAATTGCTGCTGTTTGAGTTCATAGGTGACTGCATAACCAGTTAGTGGTTTTTAGATAATTACATGCTGGATTTTAATGCACCCGCGCAATATTTTATTAGGCTATCGCTTTGGTGGACCTTGAAATTATTATATATTTGGGGGGTGGTCCATCTTGGAGCCTGTTAATCATACCTACCTCCATTTCTAGATCCTGATCTCTATTTTGTCGGTTCTCAAATCACATATTCTCACGTGTTTATAGTTGTAGATATTATATAGTACACATTGGAGAGTGTTCTTACTGGATTTTATTGTACAGAGGCCACCTATGGATGATCTTTGAAGTGTGATTTCTCTGCAGAGATTGTTCAGTGTATCTCGTTTTAATATGAGTATGTTATATTTTATATCACTGATTTCGTAGTACCAGTATACGCCGTCTGCAGTGCATATTTTGTAGCGGACAATATTATTTACCAAAATCATCGCTATAGCCTTGACTTGTGAAGTGGCATTAAGCACCATTTATTATTCATGAATTAATTCCTGAGTGGCTGATCGATATTTATTTATGTTGTTTCCTGGGTACCGCTTATTGATTCCAGAGCTCTCCTCTTTCTTTTGAAGATATGTTCAAAAAAAAAGGAGGGGGGGGGTGTCATTTTCTCCACTTCTCTGCCTTATTGGGTATGTAACTATGAAGGAAGCTGTTTTATCCATACTATATTCGCCATTCAGCTGTAGTGTTATTGTATGACGTAGGTTTATGGGCAATTTTCTCTCATTCCCAAATATGCCATCCTAATTTTTAGGGCTTAGTCCAGACTAGCCTTAAAAATTGTGAACTCGTTACATCCTAATTAGCTTGATTTTATGCTCAGATTTAGGATTTACATAATTGAGATCCATATTAGGATATGTCTCCTCTATTATGGTATAAAGAGACATACATGTAAATTTTAATTATTCTAATTTTCTTCATCATGGATTGAAGGATTTGATCTATGTTGATCTACTATTTCGGAAGTTCTAGGCCCTCCACCTTTTTACGATTCAGCTAGTCTGGGCCATTGGTATACAGTATAAAAATATGAAAAAATTTAAAGTAATTTATATATGTTTATACTTACCAATGACCCAGATGGGAATGACAATCCCATGAGTGGGCAGTACTGGGCACTCATACCTCCCCGTTGAATTATATTATAATCTTTTTTTACAAAGAATGATGTTAGCCCCAGTTTCAGTGACTTCCTGGCGTCTGCGCATGCACGGAGGGTAAATGTATGGAGGGCCAGATAGGACTTCTAATTTTCGGTTTTGCATGCAAATTTGGGGGATTGGGGGCAAAATTTGTGTTTGGCCCTAGATATTTTTGAGTTAGCACCAGCTAGTCCGGGCCATTGGTAAGTATAAAAAATATATAAATTACTTTAAATTTTTTCATATTCTCAATTGCAGCCTTTTCTTAACGCGAATAGCAGATGTTGGAATTTTTTTCAGTCAGAAGTATAACTTATGACCCTTCATTTCAACAAGCTCAATAATAGTGTTTTTGAGGCAAAGTTTGCGAAAGCCCTTAAAACTCTCAGGAAAGTACAAATCTTGAAGGAACACAGATTTTTATTTCTGTAACATTTTATGTGTTTATTTCTTTGTCTAGAGTGAACAACGATCTTCTGATGTGGGAACCATCAGCTCCTACTCCAGTGACTGTACAAGAATCCATGTATCCATATGGTCAAGCTTTGAACTTGGATATTGGTGTTAACCCATATCAGCCTGGTGGAGATCAGTTTGAAATGGCTAGATCAGGATTGCAGTGTGGTATGTATTGAAAGTTAATGGTCATATGGTTGGCAGATAGAGTGTTATATAACGGTTATAGAATATAATATTGAGTTTTGTGATAGGCACTCTCCAATGAATTATATCAAAGCAAATCCCAATGCACCAAATTTTATTTCTTCTAACTGAAACAAGCTATTAATTGAATATAGAATGTGTTTTCATTTTTATACGCCCGTTTTGAAAAAACGGTTGTATTATGGTATACCACTGTCCGTCTGTCCGTCTGTCTATCCATCCGTCCACTCCACACGTCATACAATAACTTGAAAATGCTTTGAGCAATTTTCATGATTTTTTGGTGGCAAGTATATGTTGATGGAAGGAATGTTCCGTTCTGTTTGTGTCGCCATCCGATATGTCATTCCAGAGTTATGGAACTTGATTTGTCAAAATATAAGCAATTTTCCACATGTCGAACAATAACTTGAAAATGCTTAGAGCAATTTTCATGATTTTTTGGTTGCAAGTATATGTTGATAGAAGGAATCTTGTGTCGCTGTCCGATTTGTCATTCCAGAGTTAAAATTAATAACGGGCGTAACATGCGCTCATGGCGCAGCTGTTTATTGAAATTCACTGTAAAAAAATTTCCACAATCCAGTATAAATATTTTCGTTAGTTCCTTGAATCCTGCACCCTATGTAACATGTAACCAATCAACCCTGTGCATTCTTACAGCCTCAGTACAGTGTCTAATTTCACATCATGTGTGATATGGCAGTTACCAGTTTTTAGCTCACTTGACTGCAAGTTAGTGGGAGCTATTGCAATCACTTTTTTTTGGCGTCTGTCATCCGTCAACTTTTTTGCAAACTTGACATCTTCTTCACAACCAGTAGGCCAAATTCAAACATATATTGCACAGACCATCTATGGAGTATACTCTTTTTATTTCGTTTAAATGAAGCAGCTGCCATTTCTTATCAACCTGCGTTACAATTGTTTACTACAGGCTTGCACAACAGTGGAAGACCCTAACTTGGAAAATGTACTCTCTATTTTGATCTTTCCTGAGGGATTTGGGAATGAAAAGTGGTGCAAAAGCACCAAGAAAAAATAAGCCAACACTGGGTCGAGTGCTACAGGCACACACTCAGTAGGGGACGCTCATCTCCAAGTACAGTTCCACGGCTTCTGGTAACCAGTGCGCAGGCACTAACTAATGAATCATTCTTTTTTCGTCCGTCCGCATGGCGTGACGTCCATTTGCATTCAGAAACAGTGATAATTCAACTTGTTGATAATGGTTACCTATGACTGGAATTATGGATCTGAGGATCGTATGATAACAGGACTGTGTTTTATATATTTTTATACTGTATACCAATGGCCCAGTCTTAGCTGGTGCTAACTCAAAATTATCTCGGGCCAAACACAAATTTTGCCCCCCAATCCCCCAAATTTGCATGCAAAACCGAAAATTAGAAGTCCTATCTGGCCCTCCATACATTTACTCTCCACGTATGCGCAGACGCCAGGAAGTCACTGAAACTGGCACTAACATCATTCTTTGTTTGGCCCTTCAGTCAGATAACATCAAACTGACTTCTGTGCTTTTAAATCTCAGTTTTTATGATGCCAGACACAAAGTAATGGTGATTTTGGTGGATCAAAAGATGCATTAAGAGGATGAGAGGAAAAAACAGTGGTTGGATATGTTCAGGGCTGTAACTTATAATATTTTTATACTGTACCAATGACCCAGACATAGCTGGTGCTAACTCTTTAAATTTCAGGGCCAAACACAAATTTTGTTCCCCCCCCCCAATCCCCAAAATTTTCATCAAAATCCAAAAAATAATGTCCTATGTGGTCCTCCATACTTTTGTCCACTGCACATGTGCAGTGTCAAGGAGGTACCGAAATTGGCGCAAAATCTTCTTTCTTTGTTTGGCTCTTCAATCAGTAACATCTCACTGATATCTGTGCTTATAATCTCAGACAAAATGATGCCAGACACAAAATCATGAAAGAAATGGTGGATCTAAGGATGAAATAAGAGGATGAGAGAAAGAAACAGTGGAAGGATGTATTCAGGGCTGTAACTTATAATATTTTTAGCTCAACTTGACAAAGTCAAGCTGAGCTATTGCCATCACTTCTCGTACGTACGTACGTTAGTACGTTAGTACGTACGTCCACAATTTCCTTTGGCACACCTCACAGGTCGCATTTATGAGCAGATTACTTTGAAACTTGGTATGCATGTTTGGGGTGACCTCTAGATGGGAGCTATCGATTTTCTTCAATTTCCGTCAAAAAATGTTGCCGCGGCCAACGTTCTTAGAACTTAGTTTAGTCAAACCACAATATTTCCCTTTGGCACACCCTACAGGACACATTTATGACTTGATTGCTTTGAAACCTGGTATGCTTATTTAGGGTGACCTCTAGATGGGAGCTATCGATTTTCTTCAATTTCCGGCAAAAAATGTTGCCACGGCCAACATTCGTAGAACTTAGTTCAGTCAGACTTCAATATTTCCCTTTGGCACACCCTACAGGGCACATTTATGATCAGATTGCTTTGAAACCTGGTATGCTTGTTTGGGGAGACCTCTAGATGGGAGCTATCGATTTTCTTCAATTTCTGTCAAAAAATGTTGCCGCGGCCAACGTTCTTAGAACTTAGTTTATTCAGAAGACTCAATATTTCCCTTTGGCACACCCTACAGGGTACATTTATGATCGGATTGCTTTGAAACCTGGCATGCTTGTTTGGGGTGACCTCTAGATGGGAGCTATCGATTTTCTTCAATTTCTGTCAAAAAATGTTGCCACGGCCAACGTTCTTAGAATTTAGTCTAGTCAGACCACAATATTTCCCTTTTGTACACCCTACAGGGCACATTTATGATCGGATTGCTTTGAAACCTGGCATGCTTGTTTGGGGAGGCCTCTAGATGGGAGCTAACGATTTTCTTCAGTTTCTGTCAAAAAATGTTGCCACTGGCAAAAAAAATGACATTGGTACCAATGATCTTCAATTTTGCCATTTCATTTATAACTTACCAAGTTCAAGTTTGTCAAGTTGAGCTACAGTGTCATTGACACTTTCATTATACTGTACCAATGACCCAGACTTAGCTGGTGCTAACTCCTAAAATTCTAGGGCCAAACCCAAATTTTGCCCCCCAATCCCCAAAATTTGCATCAAAATCCAAAATTTCAATGTCCTATGTGGTCCTTCATACTTTTATCCACTGCACATGCTCAGTGTCAAGGAAATCCCGAAATTGGCACCAATTCTCATTTTCTTTGTTTGGCCCTAAAATCAGCAACATCTCACTGATATTTGTGCTTGTAAATCTCAGTTGCCAGACACATAATCATGAAAGAAATGGTGGATCTAAGGATGAAATAAAAGGATGAGAGGAAGAAACAGTGGAAGGATGTGTTCAGGGCTGTAACTTATAATTTTTTACGAAATTATTTCATGTTCCCTAATTTCGGGGCATGGGCCTGATGTTTTCATTCTTGCTGTGAAATTACCATTGTTTGTTCAGTGTTTCCTCTCTCCCTTTCCTTGATTCCCCCCTTGCTATTCTCCCATGCTTTTGGCATAATTTTTGTAATTTTTTTACTAAAATTTCTTGGGAGTTTTGGCTTTGTAACAGAATGATTATTCTCTTTTTCCCCATGGTTACGTCCTCACCCTTGGGTGGTTTGGTGTTTTGGTCATGCATCTACCATCCGATGTATTGTAGTTTCTTCTCTGGCAGTCTCTGTTTTACATCGGATAGTGTTTAAATTGGTAACTGATTTTGGGCCATGTTTACAGTGCCTGGAGTCTTGTTTCCGGTTTTTATACACTTTTGTTTACGTTTACAATGGTTACTTCAGATAGTGATTACTTGCCTTCGGATTTGTTCTGCTCATAGCCAGATACATTAATATTATCCGTAAGTGTTACATTCATTTTTAAATATGTTTTAAAATTTTTGTCCACACTTAGGCTTTTTTGGGATCCATTTGGGCTCATCGTTCCCATTGGGAACTTGGGCTCTCCTGAAATTTTTTGAAAAATTTTTTCTTTGAATTATTTTTTCGAAATGTTGTAATGGATTATATTATATCATGTATCTTTGTTTTCAAGGGCTAGTGCGAGTACTATGACTGTTTATATTCTTTCATGATGAAAGAATATTGTTCAAATTGTAATTCGAGGAAGTCTTCCTCTGATTCTCATGTTCATTGTGTTTCATGTAGTCGGTGTACTCACACTAATTCTTGCTCTGTGTGTGCCAATTGGAATGACAAACGTTGGAGACGTGTGTCACGGTATATTGTTAGCGGTGAGAGGTCCATGCCGGTCCTCTCGCCGCAAGGTCACTCTAGTTTTTCAGTCTCTTTTTCAGAGGAACAAGAACAGGGTGATGTTTCCGTGATGTCTTCAAGAAGTGTGCCTCCTTGTCACAGTCTAACGAAGAGCTAGCGGCCAAAGTGCTCAAGGAAATACGACAATTGCCTAAGAGGTCCCAAGTAAGATCAATGGTGTTGTCGCCCGTTAGCTCGCCCGGTGAAGCAATCATTCACGAAATAGTTGTGACGCCGAGTTCTTCTGTTGCGGTCCAGGAAAGGAGCTCGGGTGTTGCGAGCACTATAAACATAGAACGTGCACACCCAGTGACAGTGGATCGGAGGATAGAACGGAGGAAGCCTGTCAGTCCGGTAGCTAGCTCATCCAGGTCTACCCGGACCGCGAGCGAGAGAGGCCCCTCTCTCTTACAGCAACATCTGGGCCCAGATGTTGTTGTACGTAACATTCGTCAGTTGGAGCATACGTCCACTCCTCCTGCTCAGGATGCTCCGTCGCATAGACAGTCTGGCGTGACTAGTCTATCAGCTTCCTCATCCTCACGGCAGCACACATCGACCAGGTCATGCCATCCGGTAGCCAGGGATGCGAGGCCTTTACAGTCGGGACGTTCGCATAAAAGAAGTATGCAGGATTCAACGTTTCAGGAGCTTCCAGCGGCTAAGTCATGTAAGACCGCGGCTCCACAGGCCTCTGTGACGGACATGTTATCGCAGACAGCGCAACTCATCGCAGCATCCCAGCAGCGGTCAGAAACTTTTTCGGATCAGGAATTGTCTGAGGAAGCTGGGTCGGTTTGCTCCCCTGCAGAGTCAGGAAGGGACGACCGAGATTACCAAGTGGTCCAACCGGATGGCGAAAGGGATTCAGCAGAGCTGGAATTTTCCCTTTCTGAACAACATAAGGTAGCCATAAATTTTATCCGGCAATACCTTCCTGACGTTGTTCCTCCGGACCAAAATGCTGCATTGCCGGATAAGAGACTGATAGCATCACTGTACACAGATTTCTTCGTTCGGATTAGAGACATGGCGCCTGAGTTTCCGACCCAGTCCAGAAATGTCACACGGACATTTGAACTTTTGAATGACGCTATATTCAAACTAACCTCTAAGATGGGCAAGTCCGGTTTCTTATCTTCTAATGCTCTATAGCTGCCTTTCATCAATTCAAGGAATAAATTTGAAATGGCAGGACAGGGTGTTCCGAGAGTTCCTCTGCATCTGGACAACCAGGCTGAAGACCTAGAACTGTCTTTGCCATCGTCTATGTCTATTCCATCCAGTACATTGGAAACAACAATCTCGTCTAACAGGATCAGCTTAGACGCATTATCGTATGCAGATCACCTTACCAGAGCTTTATCATTACGTCTCGAAGAAAAGAATTCCAGGATGTACAAACTTCCTTAAGAGTTCTTTCGAGGGCCATAGCATACTCTACGTATAACTCCACCCTTTCAGTGGCAAATCTGGAGTTAGTTAGACATGATGCTGCCCTGACTGCATCCACTAGAGTGGATCATAAGGTGAAAAACTCTCTTCGAGTCGCTCTGGTGTCCGGAGAGCTTCTCTTCGACGGCAAGCTTTCCATAATCTATGATCAGATTACTAAGAAAGCTTCAGACACTCTGCTGTTTAAATCCACTTCTAAAAAGTCGGATTCAGCAGAGAAGAATAAGGCAGGCACTTCTGGGGCGAGTACGTCCAAGGGAAGTTCCTTTAGAGGTTCTACGTCTGGCGTTCAGAAAGTATCTTCGCTTCGTTGTCCTAGGAGTCGTTTATCAGTTCCGAGCAATGTTCTTCAGTCTGAATCTAGCGCCCTGGGCTTTCACTCGAATAATGAACTCGGTAATGACTCATTTCCGAGCTCATTCGTCTGCGGTAACGTCAGCCTACCTGGACGACATTCTTCAGAGGTACGGCAACGAGTTAAAGTTTCAGAACGATGTTCAGAATCTGCTTCAACTGCTACGATGTCTCGGTTTCATAGTAAACAAAAAGAAGTCGGATCTAGTTCCATCCAAGTCATTCACCCACTTGGGAATGAGCTTCGAGACGAACAACAATCTGGTTCATCTGCCGTTACCCTTAACGAAATTAGTCAGTTGTTATGCTCACTTTTGTCTTCACTCAGATGTAGTAACAGCAAGAGTATTCATGCGACTGATAGGTTTGTGTGGAGCCGCTGCAGATCTTATTCCGATGGGGCGACTATGCACTTGTCCACTCCAGATTTTTTTTACTCAGAATTGGAGTGTGAAGATTCAATCGCTCGAAACAAACATCATCTTGTTGAAACAAGTAAAACAAGAGATCCAGACTTGGGCAGATATTCAGTGGTTAATTCAGGGAGTGCCACTGCAACTGCCAGATCCGATTTTTACGATTACGACGGATGCGAGTCAGACAGGTTGGGGCGCAACTTTGAGCCCAACAGATTCGAGGTGCCAGGGTCTTTGGGATCTGCAGTTCCTAAATAAGCACATAAACATCAAAGAGATGATGTCAGTTTGGCTGCGCTACGTCATTGGATGAACATTATTCAGAATTCACATGTTCAAATTCTGTCCTACAATTCGACAGTAGTAGCGTATATTCGGAACCAGGGAGGCACTCATTGCATTCCATTGTTCAACTTAACGGAAAGAATCCTTCTGTTTGTCCTAGAGCATCAGGTTCTTCTGTCGGTCCGTCATATTCCGGGTCGTCTGAACATTCTAGCGGACTCCCTTTCTCGGAAAGGTCGTATATTGCCATCAGAATGGACTCTCAACAAACGAGTATTCAATCAGATTTGCTACCAGTGGGATCGTCCTATGATAGACTTCTTTGCGACGCATCTCAACAATCAGTTGCAGACGTATGTGTCGCCATGCCCAGATCCTCGAGCATTCACAGTAGACGCTCTCTCGATCTCATGGGACGGAATGATAGGATATGCGTATCCTCCAGCTCCATTGATTCAACGGATATTGCTAAAAATTAAGCAATCTCACTGCAAGATTCTGTTGGTAGTATCTCTGTCACCCCAGAGACTATGGATAAATCTACTCAGGTGTCTGTTGTGGGACATTCCTCAGAAGCTTCCTCCATGGGAGGACCTTCTTCGCAGGGGAAATCGCGCACACTGCATCACAACCCACAAGGTCTCAACCATCACGTATTTCCGTTGTGCGGTCCTTCTTGCACGGCAAGCATTTTGCAGGACAAGCAGTGGATGCAATTTCTAATTATAGGAGGACCTCCTCTTCGCTAAATTATGCTGCTAAGTGGAAGGTTTTCTTTCGTTGACGTCGGGGTCATTCTGTTGATATTTATGATCCCTCCATTCCAGACATTGTTAATTTTTTGGTCTACTTGTTTGACGAGATCAAACTGCAGCCAATAACTATTAAAGGTTATAGGTCTATGCTATCGGATACTTATGCTCATCATGATAGCTTACAAATTGGATCTAATGTCTCTTTATCTAAGTTAGTTAAAACTTTTTGATAAATAGACCTAGAACCCTTAGGTTAATTCCTAAGTGGAATTTAGCTTGGGTTCTTCTGAAGCTAAAAGAAGCGCCATTTGAACCCCTTGAAACAGTAGACTTCAAATACTTATCTTATAAGACAGCTTTTCTCTTAGCCTTCCCTTCTGCTAGAAGAGTTAGTGAGCTTCATGCACTATCTGTTGATGATTCTCACTATCGTAGTGTTGGTAATACTATTACTTTGACTACTGTTGGATTTTTGGCTAAGAATCAGGCTCCTAATAAGTACCCTGAACCTATTGTTATTAAGGCTCTTCCATCCTCAGACGGTCATAGGCCTTTGCTATGTCCAGTTAGAGCTATGCGTATTTACAAACGTAGATCTCAGTTTATCAGAAAGGGACGTAAACATTTCTTTCTGTCTCTGCTGCCTAATAGAAGGGACATTACGGTCCATTCTATTTCAAGGTGTATTCAATTAACTATTCGTACTGCTTATGAAAAATTATCTTCTACTAGGCAGTCTGTGCTTAAGATTTCGGCGCATGAAGTGAGGGCGCTGTCTACATCTTGGGCTTATGCTAAAAATATTGCTATTACCGATTCGATGAAGGCTGCATACTGGTCTCGGCCTTCTACATTCACAAATTTTTACCTTAGAAACATTGAGTCTATTTCTGGCGACCTGTGTTGTTTAGGTCTATTATCTGTTGCTCAGAATGTCGTCCACTAAACAGCTGCAACTATAGTTATGCAGGCTTTCTGTTCCAGCAGTGACTCTGTCCTGCTGCCCGCTTAGTTCTGGGGTGATTAACCCAAAGCAAGGGGAAGGGGGGGGGGGGGGGGGGGGAATGGTTTTCCCTTATATCACCTGCTTTATAGTGAAAAGCAAGGGAATATCTCGTCTGGAGTCATTGATTCCGAGTTGGTGCTGGGATGGTTTTAAAGTGTACAGCTAATGTCTGTCTGATTTATGTAATATTTTTCAAGTGTAGCTCGGTGTGAAGCATTTGTATATGTCACGTGTCATACGAGCATTAATATACAATACTCGGACACTTTTAAATGAGTATAAAGAGTCTCATTCTCTGGACTATCTTTATTTATTGGCTTTCCTTTAAAAAATTAGTATAATGGGTTATACTGGATGTTAATAGAAATCATTGATATTATTGTGCTCAATTACGGAATGGTGTTGTGTCTTTCTTTTTTTGTATAAACAAGAAAGATACATGTACATCCTGTTTCTCCTTTTCTCCTTGAGGGGATAATTCTGTTCACATGTAATTGAGCTTTTTGGATTTTCCCTTATGTGATAGGCTCTCCAGCCTTTTTTCTATTCAGCTAAGTCTGGGTCATTGGTACAGTATAAAAATGTTAAAAAATTTATAGTAATTTATATATTTTTATACTTACCAATGGCCCAGGTGGGGATGGCCCTCCCATGAGTTGGGAACTCATACCTCCCCGCTCATTACATAACACTTACCAGGCACTGGTTGTAAGAATGAAGATTTGGTGCCAATTTCGGTACTTCCTTGACACTGCGCATGCGCAGTGGACAAAAGTATGGAGGACCACATAGGACTTGTATTTTTTGGATTTTGATGCACATTTTGGGGATTGGGAGTTTAACCTGGTTACAGAATGTTTATTCTGTATATCCCTATGGTTACATCCTCACCTTTTGGGTGTTTAGGCATTTTTGGTCATGCATCTACCATCTGATGTATCACAGTTTCTTCTGATGAAGATTCTGTCTTACATCGGATAGTTTAAAAAATCTGTTACAGACTTCGGGCTGTGTTGTTCAGAGTCTGGGGTCTTGTTTCCGGTTTTTATAGCATTTTGTTTACATTGACAATGGTTACTTTCTGTAAGTAATCTCCTAGTCATTATGATGTTAGGTCTTTAATCAGATACATTATATACTCCGGAAATCAGATACATTATACACTCCGGAAGTGTAGCATTAATTTTTTAGAATCATGTAAAAAAAATTTGTCCACACTTGGGCTTTTTTGGGATCCATCTGGGCTCATCGTTCCCTTGGGAAACTTGGGCTCATATCAAAATTTTTCAAACATTTTTGTATGAATTATTTTTCGAAATTTTTGTATTGGATTGTGTTATTATGTACCTTTGTCATGTAATAGATATATCACTATTTTGTGTACTATATGGGTAAATAATTGTACAGTTGTGCAGGTGTCTGGAGATATTTTGGACGAGGCGAAGCCGAGTCCAAATATTGGAGGACAACTGTACAATTATTTACCCATATAGTACACAAAATAGTGATATATGTGATTTAATCCACAGCCCCTCAATGTTAACAAAAGTCAAAAAAATTATATTTTAGAAAGTTTGACACAAGTAAAACACTTTTTGCTTGCTCTACCCCCGAAAAACAAAATGGGCATAACCCATTGTTTGCTTGCTAGAAAGTCTATTGAAGTTATGACACGCATCAGGAGTTCAGATATTGTGAACAGATCTGTGGCTTCGAAGTGAACTCACATCATGACGTAATGTTTTCTCTAGCTAATATAATGTCTCAGCTCACGGGTGGAACACTTATTCAATCCCTCATCGAAAGTGCGGCAGATAAATTTAATAATCATTCATTTTTAAAGCAGTTGGAAGAATAATTCCTTTTTTTATCTGAAGAAGAGGTTCGCTTTCCCTCAGGGGTGGCGGGTGGTGGTGCCTGATTGCCATCTTAATATTTGAAAAAGGGTGTTTTTTTTAGGTTATTTATTTATTTACTGGTGTTTAAGGTCACTTTTCTACAGCTGTGGCTAATTGTGACCGCAAAAAAAGGTATAAAGTCAAGTTTAGCTAATCGTTTACACCCATGCTGCCCATTTTAGGGGACTTCTACCCTGGGCACTGGTGACCAGGTCCTATTTTACCTGTAAAACTGAACTTCTTTACCACAGCAAACAAGCACTGCTTCACTTCCGAGGTTTCCACAGGAGTCCTTTTTAGATTACCAGGGCTGTTGGTTATTAAAAGCAACAAAAAATTAAAAAGTACATTATAATTTGGACACGATGCACACTCAATTCAGTAGCTCTGTCGAGAAAAGCTTGTCGATAATTCATGTGTTAGAAAGTTTTTCACACCTCCTTTACATCATCTTTTCTTTTGCATGGTTATGATTACAGTACCGTGACAATCGTACAAATATCTAGTTGTTGGGACTGTTTCAAAACCGTCCCAATATCCAGATATTGGTACTGTTTTACTGAGCTGTTCTCATCAAAACCGTACTTAGTGTGATTTTATACGGCTTGTTTTCATGACAGAGAACAAAAGAAATATTAGGTAGCTGTGGATTAAATTTTGATGAGGGTTAGTGCGAGAACTATGGACTTGTAATTTTGGGCATAATGAAGGAATATTGCTCAAATTGTAAGTTGAGGAAATCTTCCTCCGACGCTCATGTTTATTGTGTTTGCTGTAGTCAGTGTTCTCACACTAACACTTGTTCTGTTTGTGCCAATTGGGATGACAAATGTTGGAGACGTATGTCACGATACGTTGTTAGTGGTGAGAGGTCCATGCCTGCTCTCGCACCACAAGGTCACTCTAGTATGTCAGTTTCTTTTCCAGAGGAACAAGAACATGGTGATGTATCGGTGATACTGTCAGGAAGTGTGCTACCGTCGTCGCAATCTAACACAGAGCTAGTGGCAAAAGTCCTCAAGGAAATTAGACAAGGGCATAGATCTCCGAATATGGGATTTACATCCTTGTCGCCAGCTAGCTCAACCGGTGCTTCTTTCACTCAGAATATGGGTGCTATGACACCGGGTAAGTCCGTAGCAGTCGAGGAAAGAAAAAAAGGGTGTTGCGAGCACTATAATATCGGAACATGCTCATCCTGCGACGATGGAACAGAGGAAGCCAGTTAGTTCGGCGGTCGGCTCGTCCAGGTCGTCCCGGACTGCGAGACAGGTCTCTCTCTCTTACAACAACATCTGAGGCCAGAGGTTGTTGTTCAGAGCGATCACCAGTCGGAGCATACGTCCACGCCTCCTGTCCGGGACGCTTCGTCAAATAGGCTGCTTGGGTCGGCTGGTCTATCGGCTTCCAGTTCGTCTTCAAAGCACACATGACCGCACCTTAGCTATGTGACTCCAGCCTGCATCACTGAGGAAGGATTCGAGAAAGTCACGCCATCCAATAGCCAAGGAAATGAGGCCACATGAATTGGGACGTCCATATAAGAGGAGTATGTTGGATATGCCGTCCCAGGAGCATCCAGTGGCTAAGCTACAAAGATCCGCTGCTCCAAAGGCCTTGCTGTCACAAATATAGCACAGCTGATCGCATCTTCCCAGCAGGCTATGGAACATCCTACGTCAGTTAGTTACCGATGTTGAACTGTTGGATGGAGCTGGGTCAGTACATTCCTCTGCTCATTCAGATAGGGATGACCGAGATTCAAATCTGGTCCAGTTGGATGGTGAAAGGGAATTGAGTGAATTAGATTTTTCCCTTTTGGAGCAACACAAGGTAGCGATGAATTTTATTCAGCAATACCTTCCAGATGTTGTTCCTCCGGATCAGAATGCTGCGACAAAGGATAATAAAGGGTGGAGCGAGCACTATAATATAAAATCAGGCTCACCCAGCGACGGCGGAAGGAGGAAGCTGGCAAGTTCTGAGGTACGCTTGTCCAGGTCGGCCAGGACCGCGAGCAAGAGAGAGGTCTCTCTCTCTCTTACAGCATCATCTGGGGCCAGATGTTGTTGGTGGGAACTTGGTCAGTCGAAGTTTACGTCCATGCCTCCTATCCAGGACTTCCTGCCTAATAAGCAGCCGTAGTCGGCTAGTCTTACGGCTTCCTCTACATAACGGCTTTATATTGCACAGGGCTATAAACCATGATGAGTGGTTTCAGTTCCCTGTCACCAGTGAAATGGTTACTCTTGAATATGAGGACCGTGACACCGGGTGTGTCGTATTTACATAGTAAATCAGAGCTAGCGGCAAAAGTGCTCAATGATATAAAACAAGGGCCTAGACCTTAGAATATAGGGTTTATGTCCTTGTCTCTATCTAGCTCACCCAGTGCCGGCAGATCGGTACTCAGAATATGGGTAGTGTGACGCCGGGTATGTCCATAATGGACAATGAGAGAAACAAGGGTGTAGCGAACACTATAAAATCCAATCATGCTCACCCTGCGACGATGGAAGAATTAAGCCGGCCAGTTCTGAGGTACGCTTGGCTAGGTCTCCCTAGACCGCGAACAAGAGGGAGACCCCTCTCTCTTTTAACTACATCTTGGGCCAGATGCTGTTGGTAGGAACTTGCCTCATTCGGAGCTTTCGAACATGCCTTTTGTCCGGGATGCTCCGTTTAATTATCAGCCGGGGTCGGCTACTATTCGGCTCTTCAGCGTCTACTAAGCACTCACGACTGCACCTTGACTACGTGACTTCGGGTATCTAGTCTGCATCGTCAATAGGCCCACTCTTTGTCAAGAAAGTTGCACCATATAGTAGCCAAGGAGACGAGGCCTCATTCATCGGGACATCTGCAATTAAGAGCCATCTCGGACACACTGTCCCAGGAGTAGCTGGTGGATAAGCATTACATGCCCGCTGTTCCTCAAGCCTTCGTAACGGACTTGCTGTCACAGATTGCACAGCTCATTGCAATATTTCTGCAAATGCAGAAGCACTCAACGTCAGTCTCAAAACTTGAGCTGTTGGATGGTGCTTTGTCGGTCCAGTCATCTGCCTGTTCAGATGCCGTTGACCGTGATTCTAAACTGATTTAGACGGATGATGAAAGGGATATGGAGGAAGATTAACCTTCCCTTTTGGAATAACTCATGGATGATATGGATCCTATCCATTATCGTTTCCTTGAACTTGTTCCAGTGAATCACAATGCTGCGAGTAATTGTGAGAAACCGCTAGCATTAAACATTGACTTCATCCGGACAAAGAGGAGGATATCTCTTCTTCGGTTAAGTCTACACGGGTGTCACAGGTCTTGAATTATTTAGATGACACCATATTCCACTTCCTGTGGGAAGAAGTAATACGGTTTCTTATTCTCATCTTCTATATTTTTAACAGTTTTTGAACACATTCATTTAAAAAACGACTGGGGAAGATGTGTTGAGAGTTTCTCTGCGTTGAATGAACAGGCTAAGGTCTTAGTTGTGCCTTACCTTCATCATTTCGCTGTTTGCTCGAACACAGTTGAGAAGATAATTTCTTATTCAAAGCGAATTTAGACTCACTGTCTATATGGAAAGGAATTTTGTGGACATTTGTACCTCTTAAAAAATTCTTTCCAGGCCTATTTATCAGATATATCTCTGGCTTAACAGTTGTTAAGTGGGAGTTATTCTGATGTGACGAAGCCTTGCATCGTCATCGTTAATATTTGACAAGGTGGAAAACTTGCTACAGGTCGCTTTAGTTTTCCAGACACTAGGTCTTTGACGGTAAGCTTTCTTTAATGTAGGATTAAGCTACAAGAAAGCATCTCTACTTGGCTCTTTAAGTTGGGGTCTAATCGACCAACAATGGCAGAAAAGAGTAGGAAACGTTGTCCTAGACTCATATCGTCTATAAGGACTCATAGCGAAGGTATAGGTATCCCTCCTATATTTACTTTAGGGATTGACTATACAGCCACTTGGATAGGGGGTTTAGGTCTGTTTGAGTTTACTGATCAGACACCCCTCAGCTGGTGGCTCAAGGCTCTTCAAGAGCTTGGTCCGACCGATAATTAACTGAACTGGATAACGTGTTTATCATGGCTCTAAAAGGTTATTTAGGATAATCATTCAGTCGAAAAAGCGAGCGTACGAATGTTATGTCGATGTATCGCTACGCACATGTCTCCTCCAGTTATTCTTAACTGGAGTGGGAAGACATTATTCGCTCAAGACTTGTTTTAGCGGATCTAGTAAACATAAGGTCAAGTTTTGGCAGATATTCAGTGGTTTAACAACTGTCAGATTCGGTTTTCTCAATTATGACAGACTTGAGTTCATAAATAGGGTTACAAATCTGAGTCAGACGGACTTGATATTCAGGGTTCTTGGGACCCTCAGTTCTTGGCGATCACATATTCATCAAGAATTGTTTTCGCTACATCATTAGTTTTATATATTAGTGAATATGCATGTGGGATCGCTTCAGGATAGTTAAGTTTGCAATGCACAGGAACAGTAGGTTCCGACATTGTGTCACCACTGTTAGATATTTGAGCGCATACAGTTGATGCTCAGCCATATTCAGGGGAATGAATGGTAGGATACATGTATCCTTCAATTCATTTGATTCAGTAGATTATGTTAAGATTTAATAATCTCAATGTGATTTCTACTAATAACATATCTGTCGTCACAATAACCTTCTTCTTCAGGGAAAGTTTTTTTTTTCACGTCATTCTCCGCCCATAGTGGCATAAGGGAGTCTGTTAGGCATGAGGGAGCCTTTGGGGTTCCTATATTTTTTGCTGTCTGGACCAGCAATAATTAAATAATGTGGATAAGGAGGTTTCGACATGACTTCGAATTCCTCCCCAAACCCACGCCCCCACACTCACATTCTGTCTTGTATATATCTTAATTCATACATAATATGCATTGGGGTCGTGTTCTAGGCCCTCCACCTTTTTACGATTCAGCTAAGTCAGGGCCATTGGTATACAGTATAAAAATATGAAAACATTTAAAGTAATTTATATATTTTTTATACTTACCAATGGCCAAGACGAGAATGGCCCTCCCATGAGCGGGCAGTTTTGGGCACTCATACCTCCCCGCTGAATTATTATATTATAATCTTTTTTACAAAGAATGATGTTGGTGCCACTTTCGATGACTTCCTGGCATCTGCACATGTGCGGAGAGTAAATGTATGGAGGGCCAGATAGGACTTCCTAATTTTCGGTTTTGCATGCAAATTTGGGGGATTGGGGGCAAAATTTGTGTTTGGCCCTAGATAATTTTGAGTTAGCACCAGCTAAGTCTGGGCCATTGGTAAGTAAGTATAAAAAATATATAAATTACTTTAAATTTTTTCATATTCTTGTTATTATTTTCAACCACATTTTCATTGTATTTTATATATTCTCTTGTGTTCGTGTACCATGCGGTTCGGACATAAAATTTTTTGGTTGATAAATTTATGTTATCTTTTTGGATATTATTATTATTGTTAGGTGTCAATGGGGGGAGGGGGGGGGGGGGCTGTATGGACAGGATTTCTCCTCTCTGTTGAGGGCACAATTTCTGTTTTTGGAGTCCCTGTTGGTCGTCTGGGTTCAGTTGTGTTCCCGCCAGTCCTTTATTTTCTGCCACCTTTCTCTCGTAGTTGGGGGTGTTCTTCTACTTTCTACATCTGTTGAGTTCACCTTTTTAGCTCACCTGAGCAAAGCTCAAGGGGAGCTTAACTGATCGCTTTCCGTCTGTCGTCCCTCCGTCGTCCGGGGTCTGTCGCTAACTTTACATTATCGACTTCTTCTCACGAACTGCTGGACCAATTTCAACAAAATTTGCTGTGCATGTTCCCTATCATATGTCAATTCAAGTTTGTTCAAATCAAGTTGACCCGCCCCTTGGTAGGGCCATGCCCAAAAAATGTGCTTAAATCTTAAAAAATCTTCTTCTCATGAACCAGCAGTAGCTGAGACTTGATATTTGGTGTGCAGCTTCCTTTTGAGGTGTAGACTCAGATTTGTTCAGGAGAAGTTCGAGGAGCTATATTTGCCTTCGTTATGGGAGTGGCAAGAATTTTCGCCAAGCCTAAAATTTCTATTTTTCAAACCGAGAGGCAGATTTGAACCAAATTTGATATGAGGGCATATTGGGTCATAAGTACTTAATTTATGCCCAATTTTTTTTTTCTGTCACCCCATGGGAACCACAGGAGTTAAAAATAGGAAAAAATTAAAACGCCCATATCTCCAAAACTACACGGCACTGAGAATTCTTATTTGGTGTGAAGCTTCCTTAGGACCAACAGAATGGAATGCTCTAAAAAACTGCTATCGGTTTTATCATAAGGTACTTTTGGGGGGGGGGGCTTTGAAAAAGTGCTGAGTCAGCATTTTTAGCTCACCTGACTTTCAGTCAGGAGAGCTATAGTGATCACTCACCGTCCGTCGTCCTGCGTCCGTCGTCCGTGAACATGGTGTTTGCCTCTTCTTCTCCCAAACCGCTGAACCAATTTAATTGATATTTGAGATAATAGTTTGTTATGACATCGCAATTTGATTTTGTTCAAATCAAGTTGCACCGCCCGTGGGTAGGGCCACACCCAAAAAGTGTGCTGAAATCTTAAAAAATCTTCTTCTCATGAACCAGCAGTAGCAGAGACTTGATATTTGGTGTGCAGCTTCCTTTTGAGGTGTAGACTCAGATTTGTTCAAGAGAAGTTTGTGGGGCTATACTTGGCGTCGTTATGGGAGGGGCAAAATTTTTGGCCCCGCCCAAAATTTCTATTTTCCAAACCGACAGGCTGATTTGAACCAAATTTTATGTGAGGGCTTATTGGGTCATAAGTAACTAATTTATGCTGATTTTTTTTTCCCCGTAGCCCCATGGGAACCGCAGGAGCTAAAAATAGAAAAAAATTAAAACGCCCATATCTCCAAAACTGCACGGCACCGAGAATTTTTATTTGGTGTGAAGCTTCCTTAGGACCAACAGAAAGAATTGGTAAAAAAAAAATTGCCATCGGTTTTATCATAGGGTACAGTTTCGGGACATTGAAAAAGTGCTGAGTCAGCACTTTTTAACACTGTAGGCAATGGGAAAAACATTAAAAAATCTTCTTCTCCAGATCCAGCAGGCAGAATCATTTGATATTTGGTATGCAACATTGGAGGGTGGATCTGATT
This sequence comes from Pictodentalium vernedei, assembly GCA_031216915.1. NCBI lineage: Eukaryota > Metazoa > Mollusca > Scaphopoda > Dentaliida > Dentaliidae > Pictodentalium > Pictodentalium vernedei. Next base: position 354,759,676 of record CM062292.1, on the reverse strand, counting down.
CAGGTTTGTTCAAATCGGCCCCCTGGGTTCATATTTGGGCTCAGTATAGGAGCCCGATTTCGAACTTAGTGCATTTCAGGCAAATTTCTTAAAAAATCTTCTTCTCCAGATCCAGCAGGCAGAATCTTTTGATATTTGGTATGCAACATTGTGGGGTGAATCTGATTCAAGTTTGTTCAAATCGGCCCCTTTGGGTTTATATTTGGGCTCAGTATAGGAGCCCAAATTTGAACTTACTGCATTTCAGGCAAATTTCTTTGAAAATCTTCTTCTCCAGATCCAGCAGGCAGAATCTTTTGATATTTGGTATGCAACATTGTGGGGTGGATCTGATTCAAGTTTGTTCAAATCGGCCCCTTGGGTTTATATTTGGGCTCTGTATAGGAGCCCAAATTTGAACTTAGTGCATTTCAGGCAAATTTCTTTGAAAATCTTCTTCTCAAGATCCAGCAGGCAGAATTTTTTGATATTGGGTATGCAACATTGTGGGGTGGATCTGATTCAAGTTTGTTCAAATCGGCCCCTTGGGTTTATATTTGGGCTCAGTATAGGAGCCAAAATTTGAACTTAGTGCATTTCAGGCAAATTTCTTAAAAAATCTTCTTCTCCAGATCCAGCAGACAGAATCTTTTGATATTTGGTATGCAACATTGTGGGGTGGATCTGATTCTATTTTGTTCAAATCGGCTCCCTAGATTCATATTTGGGCTCACTATAGAAGCTCGAATTTGAACTTAGTGCATTTCAGGCAAATTTCTTCAAAAATCTTCTTCTCCAGATCCTGCAGGCAGAATCTTTTGATATTTGGTATGCAACATTGTGGGGTGGATCTGATTCCAGTTTGTTCAAATCGGCCACCTGGATTCATATTTGGGCTCACTATAGAAGCCCAAATTCGAACTTAGTGCATTTCAGGCAAATTTCTTTGAAAATCTTCTTCTCAAGATCCAGCAGGCAGAATTTTTTGATATTGGGTATGCAACATTGTGGGGTGGATCTGATTCAAGTTTGTTCAAATCGGCCCCTTGGGTTTATATTTGGGCTCAGTATAGGAGCCAAAATTTGAACTTAGTGCATTTCAGGCAAATTTCTTAAAAAATCTTCTTCTCCAGATCCAGCAGACAGAATCTTTTGATATTTGGTATGCAACATTGTGGGGTGGATCTGATTCTATTTTGTTCAAATCGGCTCCCTAGATTCATATTTGGGCTCACTATAGAAGCTCGAATTTGAACTTAGTGCATTTCAGGCAAATTTCTTCAAAAATCTTCTTCTCCAGATCCTGCAGGCAGAATCTTTTGATATTTGGTATGCAACATTGTGGGGTGGATCTGATTCCAGTTTGTTCAAATCGGCCACCTGGATTCATATTTGGGCTCACTATAGAAGCCCAAATTCGAACTTAGTGCATTTCAGGCAAATTTCTTTGAAAATCTTCTTCTCAAGATCCAGCAGGCAGAATCTTTTGATATTTGGTATGCAGCATCCTTAGGGGGGTGAGATTCAAGTTTGTTCAAGCCATGTCCCTAGGTCCATATTTGGGCTCAATGTGGGAGCTTGAATTGTAACTTTGTTCGAAATGAGGAATTTTCTTAAAAAATCTTCTTCTTCAGATCCAGCAGTCGGAATGGTTTGATATGTGGTGAGTAGCATCCTTGGGGGGGAGGGGGGATTCAAGTGTGTTAAAGCCAAGTCCATGGGTCCATATTTGGGCTCCCTGTGGGAGCCCAAATTATAACTTAGTCAATATGAGGAATTTTTCTTTAAAAATCTTCTTCTTCAGATTCAGCAGTTGGAATGTTTTGATATTTGGCATGGAGCAACCTTAGGGGGCTGAGATTCAAGTTTGTTCAAGCCAAGTCCCTTGGTTCATATTTAGGCTCACTATGGGAGCCTGAATGACAACTTAGTTCAAAATGAGGAATTTTATTTAAAAATCTTCAGATCCAGCAGATGAATGCTTTTGATATTTTTTATGGAGCATCCTTAGGGGGTAAGATTCAAGTTTGTTCAAGCCATGTCCCTAGGTCCATATTTGGGCTGATTGTGGAAGCTCGAATTGTAACTTGGTTCAAAATGAGGAATTTTCTTTAAAAATCTTCTTCTTCAGATCCAGCAGTCGGAATGTTTTGATATTTGGTGTGCAGAATCCTTAGGGGTGTGAGATTCAGGTTTGTTAAAGCCAAGTCCCTGGGTTCATATATGGGCTTCCTGTGGGAGCCCGAATTATGACTTAGTTCAGTATGAGGAATATTCTTTAAAAATCTTTTTTTAGATCCACTGGTCAGAATATTTGGATATTTGGTTTCAGCTTTTCTTAGGAGGAGCAGATGCAACTTGTGGAAATCAATTCTCTGGGTTGCTATTTAGGCTACCATGTCAGGTGAGCGCCCTCAGGCCCCCTGGGGCCTCTTGTTTAACACTGTGGGTAATGGGAAAAACATTAATGACTACTTTTCTCCCAAACCACTGCTCCAAAAGCTTTCAAATTTCACATATAACATCTTTGAAAGATTGTTTCACAGGTTTAGTGAAATCAATTCCCTGGGTCCATATTTCGGCTATCTATGGGAGCCCAAATGTTCAAATTAGTGCAGTTTGAAGAATATTCTTTAAAAATCTTCTTCTTCAGATCTACCAATAGGAATCTTTTGATATTTGGTATGCAGCATGCTTAGGGAGGTGAGATTCAGGTTTGTTCAAGCCAAATCTCTGGATTCATATTTGGGCTGAAAATTTGGGGTCCCGGTCCGGACTTCGAAATTTTGGACCAAAATCCAGAAATTTGTTTTTTCGTTTTTTATGCGTTTTGGTAAATTTTAAGACAAAAAAAAATTTTCTTTTTTTTTTACACTAAAAATTTGGGGTCTGGGTGGGACTTTTTGGACCAAAATCCGTAAATTATTTTTTTTGTTTTTTATGCATTTTGGTCCATTTTAAGAAGAAAAAAAAATTTTAGTCTGAAAAAATTTTGTTTGAGACTTCGAAAATTTCCAAACAAAAATAAAAAAAAATCTGTTTTTTATGCGTTTATCTCAATTTTGGGACGTAAAAGTGCAGGAACTGAAAATTGAATGAAAATCATTTGTATTGTGTGGGCACAATCACTTCATCTAGTTGGTATATGCTTTTCTTAGGAGGGGCGTATGCAGCTTATTCAAGTCAAGTCCCTGGTTTGATATTTAGACTACCATGTCACGTGAGCACCCTAAGGCCCCCGGGGCCTCTTGTCTTCTACTGCTCTCACCGCTGTTATGCCCAGGACCGATCCTTGAGGGCAGTGCCTTTTGCCCAAGCATGTGGTGCATTCTTGTGGCCGTTCCTCCTGCACCCGCAGGGAGGGGTATGCTGTCGTTCGGGGCCTCCCGACACAACCACGTCTGGTAAGAGTTCTATACCCTTCGTGGGGGATGTGCAGTCTTTAACTGTGGTCGATACTGCTGGAGCTGTTGAGTTGTCTGGTGAAGAGATGCCTGGTTCCAGGATTGTTTCCTCTCCAGTCGACATCTGAGGCTGTCACTAGGGTTGTGACTCCCCTTTTGGAGCTGAGCTTGATTGCTCTCTCCACTTTTCCTCCGGTTTCAACAGCTGCCGTCATATCTGCTGCTACTGCTGTTCTGTCTGCTACGTCATTGGTCACCATTTCAGCCTGCCTCGGCTAATCCCTGCGGGGGTCTGCAGAGATGTCTGGTAGTGTGGACGCGGGGTATCGGCCTCAGCCTTCCCTGACTTCACGGCGAAGTCAGAAGGTGTTGCCGGCCGAATCCTTTTTGTGCAGCCTGGACCTTCCTGTTGTTCTGTCTGCTACATCATTGGTCACTGTTTCAGCCGGCCTTGGCTTATCCCTGCAGGGGTCTGCAGAGATGTCTGGTAGTGTGGACGATGGGTATCGGACTCAGCCTTCCCTGACTTCAACTCGGCGAAGTCGGAAGGGGCTGCTGGCGGAATCCTCTGCTGTGGTCTCTCAGCCATCGAGCCCAGTAGTTTTCTCATTGGATTCAGATGTTGATGGTGGGGTCACCATGGACTCTGTTGCGTTTCCGTCCACGCACTTTGATCCCAATGGCCAGTTTTGTGGGACCGAAGCTTTTTGTACAGCCTGAACCTTCTGTCCCTCAGAGGTCCGCGGCAACTCTTCTGAGTTCCCGCACTGTAGATCCTCGGGGTATGTCATACCCCTATACGCATCTGCATTCATATGTTTCGGCTGCCACCCATCGCCCCACGTTGGGTGTATTTGAGGATCGTGACCCTTTGCTGGTTAAAAGGGTCAGGAGTGAAACCACTTTACCAGTTCGTTCCCACGTCGAACCGGCCGACACGGGCAGTGAGCTTAGGGAGGCCCTCACCTTGCTCACTCAGGTTCTTTCCAAGAGCCTTCCCGTTGCCTCCAGCGAGGCTACTAGTGCTTTCTGGTCGCCGCTTCCCAGGATTGGAAGTAGGAGGCCACTTTCTGATCCCTCAGGTGTGCCTACACCATGGGAGGCATTGGCTGGTTTGCCCATTATGAGCTATGTGTCTTCTGACTCAGAGGATGGGTCAGGCATACCTGACGTCGAGAGCCAACAGTCTTCTGACTTGGGGGCAGCTCTTGACTTTGTGTTTGAGTTCCTTCCAGATCTCAAATCGTCAGACCAGCCGACGGTGTCAGCCAGGCCACGATCATCAGTCGTGCCTACAGCCTGTGGAGCAACCCGCTTCCGGGCACCATCGACCGTGCCAGCCGGTACAGGTGGTTGAAGCATTTACAGCTTTGGACTCTAAGCTGAGTTCCAAGGTTATGAGGACTTCATTCCTGACCAGGGCTGACACTTTTTTGCCTTCAGGGCGTTATCGTTCATACAATTCTGCTAATCCATCATTCTGCCAGTCTTTGATGGTCTTGGATCAGGACTCCACCTCCCTCGGGTTTTCCAAGCCCAAGTCAGCCGTTATTCCAATGGCTACTCTGGAGTCCTTGTTGGGCTTATCGAGAGAGACACTGGGCATGCTTTCTCTCTCAGATCACGTCGTCTCTGCTTTAGCTGCTTATCTGCCTCCAGATAAGTTTGACGACATACAGGCTCCTTTGCCTGTGTTTTCCTAGGCGCTCATTCATCTTACTCACATGCATGCCTGTAACACGGCTAACTTGCTATTAGTTCACTGGGACGCTGTGTTGGACACAAGCCATTCCCTTCTTGAGGGGCAGCGCACTGCTCTTCGATCTGCTTCTTTGGCGTGTCCACAACTAATCCATGGTTCCGTGGTGACGGTCCGGATGACATCCTCTGTCATTCCAAAGATCAGATGCTGCTTTGTCAGCTTGATCAGCCTTCTGTTGGAGGCAGGGGCCGTCCAAAGCCTAACAAGCGCCCTTCTGCTTCCTCTGCGAAGCCAAGGGCTGATCCTCCTTTCGCCGCTTCTACTTCTTACTCACAGGGTAATGGTAAGCATAGTATGAGGGAGGACTCAGGATTCGTCATACAGTAGAGGAGGTGGTTTCTCTCGCGGGCCTCTCCGGGACTCGAAATGAAGGTCCTCACCTCGATTCATCCCAGATTGGAGGAAGGATATCAGAGTTCGCAGACCATTGGGCCACAATCACATCAGATCCTTGGGTGTTAGATGTTGTTCGGTCCGGGCAGCGGATATCCTTCCAGAGGCATCCCACTCTGTCAAGAGTGCCTCTTTCAACACAAGTTCCTTTAGACGTTACACGTTGGGAACTTTTGATCACGGAGATAGACAATCTCCTGTCAAAGGGGGTGATCGAGGTCGTTAAGATCATTCATTCAGTGGGATTTTATTCCCGCCTGTTGTTGGTGCCAAAGAAGGATGGCTGACTCCGACCGGTTATCGACCTGGGTATCCTGAACCAGTCTATCATTGCTCCAAAGTTCAGCATGGAGACTTTCAGGTTGGTTCGCCGCTACATTCACCAGGGAAATTTCGCTTCCAGCATCGACCTGCGAGACGCTTACTTTCATGTTCTGATTGATCGGACATCGCAAAAGTATCTCAGGTTCGCTTTTCTGGGGTGAGTTTACCAGTTCAAGGCCATGCCCTTTGGCCTCAACCTGGACCTGGCTCATTGGGCCTTCACCCGACTGATGTCGCATGTGATAGCCTTCCATCGCACACAGTCCAGGGTGACTACTTCGGCATATCTAGACGCTATCCTCCAGAGGCATTCCAATGCTGCCTTTCTGGAGTCAGATGTCGACACACTGTTGAGCCTGCTCATGTCGATAGGGTTCAGAGTCAACAAGGAGAAGTCGGACCTGGTCCCTTCTCAGTCGTTTTGTCATCTGGGGATGGACTTCCGTACTGAGCTGAATACGGTGGCAGTTCCCTAGGCAAGGGCAGTGATTCTCTAAGCTTTTGCCCTGACTCTGTCCCAGTCCGCGACAGCTTGGAGTATTCTCTAGCTGCTCGGTCTCTGCGGTTCGGTGCCAGATGTCATGCCTCTAGGTCGGCTGTGTCTCAGACCTCTCCAACACTTTCTGCTTAGTCGTTGGAGGCCGAATGTCGATGCTCTGTACCTGGTGCTTCAGTTACCGGAGTCTCTGCAGGGGCAAGTATCTCAGGATACGAATCGCCAGGTTCTATTTCATGAACCGGTGGTCCAATTTCAACCAAATTTGGCATGTATAAGTGGGTCCTAAGTAATTAATTGATGCCCCCCCCCCCCCCACAAAAAAAAAACTCCCTGCATAATCCATTGAACATCCGTCTCATCACCTTCTCCCCTGGTCGGATGTTCAGTGGATTATGCAGGGAGTTCTGTTGGGCTTACCCATGTCCGATTGTGTTCTGATGGCAGACGCCAACGATCTCGGATGGGGTGTGACATTGGATCCTCTAGGTCTTTCCCTTCATGGGGCATGGAACCAGGATCAAGCAGCTCTTCACATCAACCAGAAGGAGCTTCTTGCTCTTCCTCTGAGTTACAAGCAGTGGATCCCCCACCTTTCGAATCGCCAGGTTTTTCTGTTGTCCAACAATTCGACAGTGGTTGCTTACATTCGGAACCAGGGCGGCACGCATTCGGTTCCCATGTATGTATTGGCTTGGGATCTTCTACTGATCGCTCAGGAATTCAACGCCGGAGTGGTGGTTTGTCACATTCCCAGTTGTCTGAACGTCCTAGCCGACTCCCTGTCCCGATGGGGCAGGGTCTTTTCCACCGAGTGGATGCTCCACAGGGCGGTGTTTCAGTCGCTTTGCGATCTCTGGGGTCGCCCCCGCATCGATCTCTTTGCGACTCGTTGGAACCATCAGGTGGACACTTTCGTGTCCCCTTGTCCAGATCCTCTGGCTTTTGCCGTGGACGCTCTGTCACTCGATTGGAACGGTCTTGTCGGCTACTCCTTCCTGCCAGTTCCAATTCTGCCTCAGGTTCTAGCCAAGATACGAACCTGCAGTTGTCGAATCATTCTGATCGCTCCCCTGTCGCCTCAGCGGGTGTGGATCAATCAGCTCTGCTCTCTGTTGGCAGCGGTTCCGGCATGTCTCCCTCTACGTCGCGACCTTCTTTGCCAAGGTCACCCTAGGAGGTTTCACGCATATCTTTTGTCAGGTCCTGTCTCCTCCGTAGAGGTTTTTTCAGCCTGTTACCATCAAATGGTACAGGTCCATGCTTTCGGAGACCTTTTTATATGTGGGACAGCGTCGTATCGGCACTAATCCAAACCTCTTCAAGCTTGGTCAGCACTTTTCCTTGAAAAGGCCTGGGGCTTTGCAGCTTACCCCAAGATGGAATCTTTCTTGGGTGTTGCTTTGCTTGTGATTGTGGGGGGGGGGGCTGTTTGAACCTTTATCCCAGGTGGATGTGCGTTTTCTCACATACAAGACGTTTTTTCTGATGGCTTTTACCTCAGCCAGACGCGTTAGTAAGCTTCACTCCCTCTCGGTTGATCTGGCCACATTCAGGAGCTCTCCCAAAAGTGTTACGTATACCACTGATTGCTCCTTTCTGGCCAAGAATCTGATACAAGAAACGACTCCACCTCCTATCTGTATCAGGGCTCTTCCTTCTGCTGAGGGTAATCACCCTTTGCTCTGTCCTGTTCATGCAATTCGCATTTATCTCAATTGGACGCAGTTCATTAGGAACGGCAGGAAACGATTTTTTCTGTCTCTTATTCCTGGTCGACAAGATCTCTCTTCAATCCATTTTCTCGATGGATTTGTCTTGCTATTCGCGTGGCTTACGGTCGTCTATTGACTGACGATTGTTTTACCAATCATATTTCTGCCCACGAGGTGCATTCATTGTCTCCCTCTTGGCCTTATGCTAACTCTGTCAAGTTGTAGGATGTTATGCAGGCAGCCTACTGGAGAAATGCTTCTACTTTCTCCACCTTCTATCTGTGTCAGTTGCAGGAGCCATTAGGCTTCTTACAAGGTCAGTTCCCGCTCTGTGCTGTTACTGTCCTTTCCGTACGCCTCATCTCTCATTGTTTTTTACTAATGATTGTGATACTATGGTTTGATAGGCCTAGGGATCTCTTCCTCTGTCCACGTTTCCAGTGCAGTTGGGTTATGTGGGGCTTGGTTATGTGATTCCCTCCATCATATTGTCTATTCAGCCTGTAGTAAACAATTGTAAGGTAGGTTGATAAGAAATTTAAATTTTATAGTAAATTTCCTTTCTTATTATACCTACCAGAATTGTTTACATGGAGGCCCTCCTGCCTTCTTATTCGGGTTAGAATCCTTCCTCCCTGCTGATCACATAACTCCATTGTTGGCGGATTCAGATGAATGATTCATTAGTTACTGCCTGTGCACTGGTTACTGGAAGCCATGGAACTGTACTTGGAGAAGAGCGTCCCCTACTGGGTGTGTGCCCGTGTGGGTGTGTGCCCGCAGTTTTGGCTTATTTTTTTTAGCTCACCTACATCTGTAAGATGTGGTGAGCTATTGTCATAACCTCGGGCATCAGTGTCGGCGTCCGGCGTGTCCAATATTGTAAGATGTAATGTTAAGGTTAATTTCTCAAACATCAGTGAGCTCAGGCCATTGATATTGCATATGTAGGTTGTAGGGGACTATCTCAACAGTATTTAACCCTGATACTACGACTTTTTTCCAAATTTCATCTAAAATTTTCTGCCAAAAGTTGTTGTAAGAAGTTGCGTTTAGGTGTTGTAAGAATTTGTGTTAAAGTCAGCTTCTGTGCAGATTGTAGTGCCTTTACCTCTCATTACTGTTTATTTTCTCATTTCAATAACAACTGTAGGTATTAACCCTACTGTATGCAGAAATTTAACTGATTTCTTTTCTTTTTTTCAGTCACAATGTTCATGTTTTTCTCTGACTTACTCAATTTTAAGTTCTAAAAGTTTGTGTTAAGGTGAGATGTTAAGGTGAGTTCTGTTTCTATGTGTCTTTCCAGGCAATTGATATTGTACGCATGGGTTACTGAACTACATTGCGGTAACATTGCGCGCTTATTACATGCATATTTGAGGAATTTGAGGATGATTTTTGGCACTTATATTCACTTTCTTTAAAAAAAATTTTTTTAACTTTTTTTTTTTATTTAATACTTTCTCATACTTGTTACTAGTAACATTAAGGCTTATTTTAGTTGTTGAGTGATGTATTTTTGTTGGGCCTTATAGTCACTTTCTTGAACGAATGTTTTTCCGCAACTTCTCTTTAACCAATGAATGTTCTTCAATTACAATTTCAGTGATTTATGAAAGCCTTTCCTAATTCTTATTTATGATTTAATATCTGGCCTCACGATTCATATTCTTAATCATAAACATTTCTAAAAGACAAAAATGCTTTTATATCCAATGATTCTATGTTGAATTGATATATAATAAATGCAGAAATATAGACTTTCCAAAGTCATCACATAAACCACATTAATCATTTGATGCCCAGTTAATGATTTATATTAACTAAATATTAGGCATGTTACATTGGAACGACATTATCAAGCGCGAATGTAGGTGAGCGTTGGGATGTAACATCCCTCTTGTTCTTGGTGCTTTTGCACCACTTTTCATTCCCAAATCTCTTAGGAAAGATCAAAATAGAGAGTATATTTTCCGAGTTACTGTAGTGCAAGCCTGGAGTGAACAATTGTGGTAGGTATAATAAGAAATGAAATTTACTATAAAATTTAAATATTTTGGCTCTAGTTTATGCTGCAAAAGCTTAAAAACCTTTAAAAATCTTCTTCTCATGAACCACCCGAGGGAATGCCTTGATATTTGGTGTGAAACATCCTTTGATGTAGAAGATTAAAGTTTGTTGAAGGGAAGTTGATAGGTCAATATCTGGGCTCTGTGGGGGCATATCCATTTTGGGCTCTGCCCAAAATTTCTATTTCATGAACCGGTGGGCCAGTTTCATCCAAATTTGGCATGTAGTATAAGTGGGTCCTAAGTAATTAATTGATGCCCCCCCCCCCCCCCCCCCCCAAAAAAAAAATTCACAGCCCTGTGGCAATCCAGGAGCTAAAAACAGAAAAAAAACTCAAAAGCAAATATCCCAAACCACAAGGAACAGAGAACTGTTATTTGGTATGAAGCATCCTTAGGACAGGAAGAAGGGATTGGTAAAAAAAATAACCACCTGTTCAATCAGGGTGCCCAGTAGAGGGTATTGAAAAAATGATGAGTCAGCATTTTTGCAGTAGTTTATCCTGGTGGAAAATTTTCATTCTCTGAGAACGTTGATTGACGTATTGTTCTTTTGTTCATAAAATAAAATTTCTGCTTAGACCATTCTAATCTTGTTATTTTAATCAGAATATTTGTGGACTTCAGTTTGTTTTCCAAAGATTTTATTTCATGCTGAATGAACCCTTTCAATGCTGGAAACATTTATCTGATTCCTGTATGCATGTCTTTAATTTAACCCTTTCAAGACTGCAATGTGGGTTCCAAAGATTTTATTGATGCCATGAACAAACAAACCCTTTCAATGCTGTATATGTTTTTTTCTGGTTCCTTGGAAAAAAATTGATCTGATTCCTGTATGAATATCTTTAATTTTACCCTCTCATCACTTCAGCGTGTCTGTCCAAAGATTTTATTTCATGATGAACTCTTTCACTGCTGTGCACATATATGTTATTTTATGTTGAATGAACCCTTTCAATGCTGGAAACATTTATCTGATTCCTGTATGCATGTCTTTAATTTAACCCTCTAAATGCAGCAGTGTGGGTTCCAAAGATTTTATTGATGCCATGAACAAACAAACCCTTTCAATGCTGTATATGTTTTTTTCTGGTTCCTTGAAAAAAAAGATCTGATTTCTGTATGAATATCTAATTTGACCCTGTCATGACTTCAGGGTGTTTTCCAAAGATTTTATTTCATGATGAACTCTTTCTCTGCTGTGCACATATATGTTTATTTTCTGGTTTCTTGGAAACATTTATCTGATTCCTGTATGCATATCTTTAATTTAACCGTCTCAAGACTGCAATGTGTGTTCCAAAAAAATTTTTGATGCCATAATCAAACACTTTCAGTGCCGTGCACATATATGTTTTTTTCTGGTTCCTTGGGGAAAAAATTGATCTGATTTCTGTACGAATATCTTTAATATAACCCTCTCATGACTTCAGTGTGTTTTCCAAAGATTTTATTTTATGTTGAACCCTTTCAATTCTGTGTAAATATATATGTTTTTTCTGGTTTCTTGGAAACATTTATCTGATTCCTGTATGGATATCTTTAATTTAACCCTCTCAAAACTTCAGTGTGGCTTTCAAAGATTTTATTGATGCCTTGATCAAACCTTTTCAATGCTGTGCACATATATGTTTTTTCTGCTTTCTTCTCAAGGCTTCAATGTGGTTTCCAAAGATGTTATTTCATGTAATACTGTTAAGGAAAACCTATTTCTGATTTCTTTAAAAATATTTTAATATTTTACCCCCCTCCACAAAAAATAAACCTCCATAAATTCTCTTTCTGTTTTGTTTATTTTTGAAGCTTTAACCATTTTCACACAGACTTGAACTTACTGGTGGCAGTAAAATTCTGTTTTTCTAGTTTGAAATCTTTCTTATTCTTTAAAACCACTGGGCCAAATTCATTCATTTATTGCACAGACCATCTTTGGAGTAAACCTTTTCTCCTTTGTTCAAATGAAGCTGCTGCCACCTTCTGATTTTTCCCTCCAAATTACTATATACCTAATGGTGGGGTTAATGCTCCATAAGTCTAATATGCTTTTAAAATCCTCTTTTTATAAGCCACTTGCAATAATGCTTAGATTTCTTGTTTGCAACTTACTTTAGTGATGCAGGTTCACTTTTTTCAAAGAAACTCAGTAAGTCAAAATTTGGACTACACTCAATATCTCTATTTTCAGATTCAGTGGGCAGATGTGAACCATATTTGTCATGTAGTATATAACTGGGGTGGAGGGGGGAGGGGGGGTGGTGGAGGGGGTAGAAAGAACCACAGTAGTTGAAAACAAAACAAAAATTCACAGAACAGAGCTTGCTAGAAAACTTTCCTAGGACCAGCAGAAATGAATGGCCAAAAAAAGTTGCCTTTGGTTGTGTCATAGCAAATCAAAAAATTGCTTTTGTTGTTGATCACTTACTGATACACTCATATCTTTTGACAACTTGAGCAAGGTGAGCATATTAGGTGTACTTGAGCCTCTGGTTTTATAACTGAAAAGTGTGACTAACCCTGTGCATTGCACTCCCTCATTGGAAAAGTATGTGAGAATTTTATTTTAGTGAATTCCAAAAATAATTTTTTTTTTTTTTAGTTAATAGCTTGTTCTGACTGAAAAATATCCACACAGAAGCCTTCATTAGAATACAAACTGTTTTCAGTAAGCCCTGAATTTGGCTTCTAACACTGGAGAATTTGAACTTAAATCAAAGGAAAATTAGGCAAATGTTCCTGGCCAAAGGGTTGGCTTTCTGTATGTGTAGGGTTTTTGATATGATTTCAGTGGTCCCCTTGACAGCCCCACTCCTTCTGATTTTTGTTAACTGATATATTGCATTTCCTAAGCTTTTTTAATAAGAAAGTGTTTTTGGATCTTTGAAACAATTTTACTCCCAGTTTTCATCCATGTGCATACACTTGGTTGTGCAATAATTGACACAATTAACTATCCCATGTAATCAGTGTAAAATTGGAAGTATGGAGGATGAGGAGTATTTTGTTTGTTTTTAACCAAACTTTACCCCTTTCATTTCAAAGAACCTTTCCCCCAATCATGACTTTTGGAAATGGAAATTCCTTTTGGTAACTGGGGTTAAGGCAGACAGTTCGTTGACACTGTATATATGTTGACAAATGTGAGCAATCCATTGTGGGGGGGGAGGGGGGTGCTCAGGAGGTGGTAGGAAAAAATTGCAGAAATAACATGGCATTTTTTGTTCTTTACACTTTACCGAACCTCTCACCCACCCCTATCTGCAATATTTTTGTTTTGAACATTTTTTTGCCCACCCCTCTTGGATCCTAAAATCGGCCCTCCAATCATTTGTTAAATTGAAGGCTGCTGGGCTGGTTGCCATGAATTCATAGAACATAATCTATGTTTCAGAAGCTAAATTTGAAAAAAACTTAAATTTAATGACTCTTTTTTGTGTCTAGCTAATTTTGTTATCGGAAGTTTCAAACAAAACTATCAGGTTATGGAAATAAGTCATGAAAAAGTCATGGAAATTTATATCTGAAATATCTGGCATCGTGTTTGATCTGGCTGGTCTGGTCTTTTCAGACTGAATATGACCACCAGAATACCTGACTATTGTAATAATATGTTTATTATATAAAACCCTATGTTTAAAAATTGTATACGGCAACTGAAATGTAAACAAAAATGATGTATAGATATTTGTCCAGAGTATTCAGTGCAAAGACACTCAAGTTTTTATTTTGTGTTTGTAAAATTGTCTTTTCAAAAAATCTCCAAATGTCACTGATGTCATTGACATCATAGGAGGCATGTTTGACACCAGCATGATATGAATTTATAGATGTTGAGACTCTTGTTTTCTGGCGAGCCAGAAATGTTTGAGAAAGTACTGCAGTATTAAGGGGATATTTTTGGTAGTCACATAAATTTTGATCTCTTATAACCTTTCCAATAGTGTCTTAGGTCACAGCATTTCATCATCAAAGTCAAAGAATACTAAGTTTCTGTATTATTATGAAGTAATTATGATACTGTAAAAGTTCCAGATCTTTTACCTGCTTGTATTGTTGACATCCCAAACATTCATCCCCTTACTTTTAGGTCATACTTTTTGGGAATAAAATGATCTGTCGCCCACTTTGTACAAACCTTAATAATGCCCTTTTAGCCCTTTACCTAATGAATCACCCACATCCACCTACGTAATTTGCAAATTGAGCCGTTGAAAAAAATTAATTTTTTCAAAATATTTCCACAAAACCATATCATATGACCCCCTCATTCCAGTGAGGGGTCACATGATATGGTTCTGTTGAAAACAAATAGTAATTAAAATAATAAATTTTGATATTCTCTGTGTTGGGTAAAGGGTTAGTGGATTCTGGCATTGAGAAAGTAAATGCAGAGAAAAGAAAAAGTAATTTCCACCTAGAAGTGTTTGGTATGGTCATTATCTACATATGAGTAACAATGATAGGTTGAATATAACTTCTAAACACCAAACATGTACCATACCTTCTATACAGATTTGACCTGGTAATTGCATACTCTTACCTGCAAAATAATAGTGATGGCTGAATAATAGTGATGGTCAGGATATTTAATTGGAAATAATAATAGTGATTGCTTTTTCCCCCTCTGTTCTTCACTGCCAAATAACCGTGATTGCGGGAATTTTTTCTGAAATATTAATAATGGTGTTGTGTTACGGTAAATAATACAAGCATACCTTTGGTTAGTGGCAATCATGATGATACGTGTTTGGTATGGTCATTATCTACAAATGAGTAACAATGATAGGTTGAATATAACTTCCAAACACCAAACATTTACCATACCTTCAGTACAGATTTGACCTGATAATTGCATACTCTTACCTGCCAAATAATAGTGATGGTCAGGATATTTAATTGAAAATAATAATAGTGATTGCTTTTTCCCCCTCTGTTCTTCACTGCCAAATAACCGTGATTGCTGAAATTTTTTCTAAAATATTAATAATGGTGTTATGTTACTGTGAATAATACAAGCATACCTTTGGTTAGTAGCAATCATGATGATAAATTCATAAAATTTCTCAGCATCAGTATGGATAAGCATTTGAGTTTCAAACACCACATCTCAGCTGGTTGTTCTGAAATACCAAGGGCTATGTATGCAATAAATAGAGATAGAGTGAAAAAAATACTTTCCCTCAGTGCCATAAAAACCTTGCACTCTACCCTAATACATAGCCACTTATTATAGGGGATTCAGGTTGGGTCATATACCAGCCACTAAGAGGATCTTCAAACTCAAAAAAAAAAAAGAACCCTACAAGATTCTATAATTTGCGAATGTAGGCCGCAGGAACTGGCTGTGAGTTTTCAGCATAGGCTAGGGGTTTGGTCTTATCCAACGGTTTGTGGACTGGTGGCTCATCAGCGCTTCCTGTGTTCTATGGTTGAGGCGTTGATCTGCTGTCTCATGCATTGGTAGCATTTTCCACACTATCCACCATAGTATCTTTCCAAAAAGAGATTCCATCACTAACCCTAATGTGGCAACATCACAAACCGTGCTGTCATGAGTATTCTTTTCATCAAAAGAGAATGGCACAGACATGTTAACTTTCCCGGAATGCCCGGGAAAATCCCGGAATTTCAGTGTAGTTCCCGGCCTCCCGGACGGGAATCAGGTTTGGACCAAAAATCCCGGAAAACAACAGTCAAATATTTCGTTCCCGTTGAAACTTATGAAAAACGTTCGGAGTCAAATCACATGCATTTCAAACTCTGGTAAAAACTCACGAAGCAGTAAAATATGGATTTAAGTTAAATTTATTTAAGAAAAGGGTATTTTATGATATATATTTCAACTGTGTTCATGTTTATTTCTGGGTTTTTTCTTCGGAGATTCGGATCAATGTGCGAGTGTCGAAGTGAAAATAGGTGACTTACTTTCAAAAAATTGAAAACTCCACCTTCATTTAAATGCAGTTTTTGGAAATTAAAATATATAAAAAGGAATTAAATAATATATATTTATTTATTCCTTCATAGAATAGCTTTAATTCTCATCCCTTTTTCAAAATCAAAACGTAAACAACAACTATTTAGCACAGTTTAAAAGTAGGTTAAAGTCGCTTAGGATGCCGAAAAATTATGACTGCATATTTAAACACAATGGACTTATATTTTTATACTGTACCAATGACCCAGACTTAGCTGGTGCTAACTCTTAAAATATAGGGCCAAACACAAATTTTGCCCCCCAATCCCCAAAATTTGCATCTAAAACCAAAGAAAACATGTCCTGAAAGGCCCTCCACACTTTGCCCCTACTGCGCATGCGCTGTGTCAAGGACGTTCCGAAATTGGCGCCATTAATCATTCTAAGTTTGGCCCTTCATCAGTTAACATCTGACTGATCTTTGTGCTTATAAATCTCAGTTTAAATGATGCCAGACACGTAAATATTAGTGAAATGGTGATTCTAAGGAGGATAGAGAAGGAGGAGAGGAATAAAATGTGTGACAGAATATTATCAGGGCTGTAACTTAAAATTTTTTAATGAAATTATGTTAAGTTACCTATTTTCGAGGCAGCAGCCATTTTGTTGTCATTCTGATTATTTAGTTACACTGTTTTTTAAGTGTTTTCCTCTCTCCCTGTCCTTTAAGTCCCCCCTTGCTATTCTCCCATGCTTTTGGCATAGTTTTTGTAATTATTATTACTAAATTTTCTTGGGAGTTTTAGCTGAATAACAGAATGAATTCTGTTCTTTTCCCCATGTTTACGTCTTCACCTACGGGTGGTTAGGCGTTGTGTTCTGCATCTACTATCTGATGTTCTGCAGTTTCTTCCCTGGAAGTCTCTGTTTTGCATCAGATAGTGTATTTTTGGTAACTGATTTCGGGCCTGGGTGCCTGGAGTCTTATTTTAGTGTTTTTACACTCATTGTTTACATTTACAACAGCCCTCTGTGTGAGGGGGGGATTTCTGGAAAATAATATCTTGATGTTATTTTAATCATAACTAGATACATTATTATTGTTCGTAAGTGTTGAATAAATTGTTTAAAATATTTTAAAAATTTTTGTCCACACTTAGGCTTGGGATCCATTGGGGCTCAACATTACTTTTCAGAAACTTGGGCTGTTCTGAAAAAAATATTTTTTCAAAATATTTTGATTTCAATTATTTTTTCTATATTAATGGATCATATTATTATTATGTATTTTGATTGCCAGGGGTTAGTGCGAGTACCAGGACTTGTTTTCTTTTCACATTGAAAGGATATTGATCAATTGTATTAAGAGGAAGTCTTCCTCTGACTTATAATCATTCTATAGGTGGTCAGTGTACTCGCATTAACTCCTGTTCTGTATCATATGATTTCGATGACAATATGGGAAGCGTATGTCACGGTACGTTATTGGGGAATTGGACACTCCGGTCCTTTCCCCGCAGGGTCACTCTACTTTATCAATTTCTATTTTCAGACGGTCAAGATTAGGGTGATGTATCTGTGATGTCTTCCAACAGTGTGCCTCTGTCGTCACAATTAATGAAGGGCTAGCGGAAAAGTGCTCATGTAAATACGCCAATTGCCTAAGAGGACCCTAGTAGGTTCGACGGCCTTTGACGTCCGCTAGCTCGCCCGGTGTAGCGTCCATTCACCGAATGGTTCGGCAGCCGGGTTCGTCCGTTGCGGTCTAGAAGGAATTTTGGGGTGATGCGAGCACTATAAATTAACCGAATGCACACCCAGTGACGGGAGAATGGAGGAAGCCTTTTAGTCCGGTTCATAGCTCGTTCCGGTCCATCCGGACGGCAAGCGAGAGAGGCCCCTCTCTCGTTCAACAACATCTGGCCCCAGATGTTGTGGTACAAAATGTGTCGCAAGCGGAGCATACGTCCGTCGCTCGGGACGCTCCGTTGTATAGGCAGTCCGCGGAGACTGCTAAGGCTTCCTCTTCTCATCAGCGCACACGACCGCACCTTGGCTGCGTGACCGCCGATATATTACCAGCTTCGCCGATCAAGGATTCTTCGGCGACCAGGTCACACCATCCGGTAGCCAGGGACACGAGGCCTGCAGACTCCGGACGTTCGCATAGGAAGTGTGCGGGAGTCAACGTACACGGAGCTTCCGGCGGCAATGCATCGTAAGACCGCTACTGCACAGGCCTCGGGAACGGACGTGCTTTCCTTAATAGCACAGTTTATCGCAGCATCCCAGCATCAACTGAATCTGTCGCATATATTTTATCCGACGATGATGGGTCGGGACGCTCCGCGGAAGCGGGTACGGACGTCCGAAAGTTTCATCCGGTCCGACGGGATACCGAAAGGGATTTGGAGGATTTCGAGCTTTCCCTTTCGGAACAACATATGCTGTTGTGTATGTCATCTGACTTGGTCTTCTACAGCTTCTTTCGTCGGACCAGAATGCTGCGATGCCGGATAAGAAACTGATAGCGTCGGTGGACTTAGAAATTTTTGGTTCGGTTCAGGGACATCGTCCCTCAGTTCCGACTTAGTCCAATAATGTCACACAAACTTTCGAATTATTGAACGACGCTATATATATTATTATTTTATGCTTGCTATAACCAAGCATTTCTGGTTTCTTGTTCGCAGAGTTACGGAGATGTCTTTCAAAAGTGTGCCTCTGTCGTCATAGTTAATGAAGAGCTAGCGGCAATAAGTGCTCATGGAATATGTCTATCGCCTACGGAGTGACATTCGCTAGCTCACCCGGTGTAGCGTACATTCATCGAATGGTTCGGCTGCCGGGTTCGTCCGTTGCGGTCTAGGAAGGAGATTTGGGTGATGCGAGCACTTTAATTACTTTAGTACTCACCCAGTGACGGCAGATTGAGGACAGATCGGAGGAAGCCTGTTAGTCCGATTCCTGGCTTGTCCAGGTCCGTCCGGGCTGTGAGCGAGAGAGGTCCCTCTCTCGTCCAACAACATAGGGGACCGCATGTTGTGGTTCAGATATTTTACATTCGGAGCATATGTCCGTCGGTCGGGACGCTCCGTTATATTGACAGTCCGAGAGACTGTCCTTAATGCTTCCTCATCCTCACAGCAGGGCACACGACCGCACATTGGCTACGTGACCTCGAGTATCCGATCAGTTTCGTCATTCAGTGATTCCACGGCGAATAGGTCGAGCCATCCGGTAGCCAGGGGACACGAGGCCTATACACTCCGTTCGCTCGCATATTGGTAGTATGCACGGGGTAACGATCACAGAGCTTCCAGCGGCAATGCATCGTAAGACCGCTTCTCCTCAGGCCTCAGTGACGGACGTGCTATCCGAGTTAGCACAGTTATTTCGCAGCATCCCAGCAATTGACAGTTTCTCGGTCGATTCAGGAATTATCCGACGGCGCTGGGTCGGTGCAGTCCGCGGTTGCATCAGGTACGGACGACCGAACGCTTTATAGGGTCCGACAGAATGGCGAAAGGGATTCGAAAGATTTCGAGTTTTCCCTTTAGTAGTATCGGAAGCTGCCTTTCATATCTTCTGGCATTATCTTCCAGTGATTGTTATTTCGGACTTCATTGCTGCGATCTTGGATAAGAGACTTATAGCGTCATTGGACTCGGATTTTTCGATCGGTTCAGGGACATTGTCCCTGACTTACCGACGCAGTCCAATATTGTCATTACAACATGTGTTTTATTTTTCGACGCTATATATATATATATACAAGCCTGCTTCCAAGCATGATAGTTTAGTTTCTTGTCCACGTTGCTCATTTCTGCCATTTTATCATTTATACGAATAGTTTATTTTGGCAGAGCAGGGCATACCGAGAGTTCATATGCGTCTAGACGGTGTGGTTAAAGACTGGATATATTCTTTTTCGCCGTTTATGTCTTTTCCAATGTCAATGTTGGAAACGACATGATGTATAGTAGACTTAACTTAGATGCTTTATCATACGTAATCCGCCTTACTGAGGCGTTATCATTACGTCTTCAAGAAAAGATTTACGGGATATTATTCTCAATGTAATTTCTTTTGAGGGCAGTAGTTTGTTCACGTATAACTCCGCCCTTCAGTGGCTGATTGGAGTTGGTTAGACGTGACGCAGCCCTAGCTACATCCACACGCGTGGATAGTAAGGTTAAGAACTCTCTCAGAGTCGCTTCGTTCTCGGAGGAGTTTCTCTTCGACGGCAACTTTTCGGCAATCCATGAATTGCTCGATTTACACGTTCTCTTGTCTATCTAGTGTTACAAGAGATTCAGACTGGGGCAAACATTCGGTGGTTGACTCAGAGAGTGCCACCGCAGTTGCCGACCCGAGTGTGGCTGTTATGACGGTTGTCAGTCAAACAGATTGGGATATAATTCTGATCCCTACGGATTCGAAGTGCCAGGGTCTTTGGGTTCCGCAGTCTCTTAGCAATCAGTTTTCTTCCGCGGAATAATGTTTTTTAGGCTTGCTTTATGTCATTGCATGAACATTATTCAGAAACGCATGCCCAAATCCTGTCCTTTAATTCGACAGTAGTGGCGTATCTCCGGAACCAGGGAGGCACTCTTTCGTTTCCGTTATTCAATTTAATGGAAAGAATCCGTCTGTTGGTTATAGTACACCAAGTTCTGTTTTGGTCCGTCATATTCCGGGTCGTCTGATTGTTTTACCGGACTCCCGTTCTCTTACGGGTCGCTTGTTGCTGTCAGAATGGACTCTCAACAAACAAGTATTCAATCAGATTTGCTATCTATGGGAGCGCCCAATGATGTTTTATTTACGACACAGCTTGCTAATCAATTGCAGACGTATGTGTTGGCTTGTCCAGATCTCTGAGCTAATGTTGTTAACACTCTATTGATCTATAGGACGGAATGATAGGATACGCGTATCCTCCGGCGCTGTTGTTTCAGCAGGTATTGCTAAGATAAACAACCACAATACATTTCTGTTGATAGCATCTCTATCTTCACAGAGATCATGGGTAATTTACTCTCATGTCTACTGTGGGTCTTAAAGTGAAATCTTCCTCAATGTGAGGATCTTTTTTCACTGGGTAAATCGTGTCATTTTTATCACAACCCGCAAGGTCTCACCCTTCATGTATTCCGTTGTGTGGTCCGTATTGCATTGTAAGCATTGTACTGGACGAGCTTTGGACGCGATTTCTTACTATAGGAGGTCCTCTTCTTCGCTATTCTATGCAGCTAAAGTGGAGGCTCTACCGTCGTTGGTGTAGGGATCATTATGTTCATATTGTTGATCCCTCCATACTACTCATTGCAATTTTTTAGTATTCTTGTTTCACAAGATCTACTGCAGCCTGTTATTAGTTAGGTTATAGGTTTATATTACCTCATACCTATGCACTCTACGATAGTTTACAATTGAGTCTTATGTCTCTTTATCGAAGTCAGTTAGTAACTTTTTGATATATAGACTTAGAATCTTTAGATTAAATTCCTATATGGATTTTAACTTCGGTTCTTATTTAGCTAAGTAATCATTTGAGCCTCTGGAAACAGTAGTTTTCAAATTCTGACCTTCTAGACAGTAATTCTGTTGGTTTCTCTTTTACTGTAGAGTCAGTGAGTTTCATGCACTATCGATGGATGATTTTCACTTTCGTAGTTTCGGAATCGCTATTCCGTTACTATTTAGGTTGGATTTTTGCATATGAGTTAGGCTCCTAATATCCGGAACCTATTGTTATTAAGGTCCTTCCGTCTTCGTACGGGCATAGGCCTTTACTCTTTCCGGGTAGAGTTTATGTATTTATAAACAGATATCTGTTTATTACTATGGGCGTAAGCTTCTTCTGTCTTTGATGCCTAGTAGAAGGACGTTATGCTCCATTCTATTGTTTATGGATTCTATTAACTATCGGTACTGCTTATGGTATATCATTGACTTAGCAGTTGTGCTTAAGATTTCGGCTCATGAAGTAAGAGTTCTTCTACATCTTGGGCTTACATTAATAGTGTCGCTATTATAGATTTTTGAAGGCTGCTCATTGCGCTCAGCCATCCACATTCATGAATTTTTATCTCAGAAATATCGAGTCCATTTCTGGAGGCCTCTATTGTTAGGTCTATTATCTACTGCTCAGAATGTCATTCACTTAACAGTTGCTACTATAGCTAGGTAGGCTGTCTGTTTCGGCAGTGTCTCCGTTCGGCTGCCCTCTTCGCTCTGGGCTATTTGACCCAGGGCAAGAAAAAGGGGGGGGGGGGGGGGAGGGTGTTCCCTTGGGTCACCTGTTTTACTATGAAAACAAGGGGATACCTCCCCCGGAGTTAGTAATTCTGAGCTGTTATTGGGATGGTTGTTTAGTGAGAAGTTTAGGTTTTTAAAATTCATTCAAGTCTTAGTTTTTAAAGTATAGCTTTTGATTATTGCATATGTCAACGGACATGATTATGCAATCCTCAGACACTTTTAGGAGTATAAGAGTCTCTATTCTCTAGACTTACTTTATTTATTGGCTTACTTTAAAAATTATTAGTATAAGGATTATACTAGATATTAATAGAGTTCATGGATGTATGATGCTCAATTTTGCAAGGTGTTGTATCTTTCTAATTTAACATAAATAAGAAAGATACATGTAAGGCCTAATGCTTCTTTTTCCCTAGAGGGGATGACTCTATTTTATATAATTGAGCGTATTCCAACTTGCTCTATGTCCTAGGCCCTCCAGCCTTTTTACTATTCAGCTAAGTCTGGGTCATTGGTACAGTATAAAAATGTTAAAAAATTTATAGTAATTTATATATTTTTTATACTTACCAATGACCCAGACGGGGATGGCCCTCCCAGGAGTTGTGAACTCTTGCCTCCCCGCTGAGTACATAGCGCTTACCAGGCACTGGTTATTAGAATGATTAATGGCGCCAATTTCGGAACGTCCTTGACACTGCGCATGCGCAGTAGGGGCGAAGTGTGGAGGGCCTTTCAGGACATGTTTTCTTTGGTTTTAGATGCAAATTTTGGGGATTGGGGGGCAAAATTTGTGTTTGGCCCTATATTTTAAGAGTTAGCACCAGCTAAGTCTGGGTCATTGGTAAGTATAAAAAATATATAAATTACTATAAATTTTTTAACTTTCTAACACTACATTTATTCTGTTGTGCTGACTACAGAACTGTTAACTGTTGGCCATCTGTACCCAGAAAATTTCGAATGGAATTAAAAAAAATGCTTTAATGATGAAAAGAAAAGTTTTGTGTAGGACACAAACGTCCCACATGCATGAAGTTTGATCAAGATACTTTCTGAGTACTAATGTTCTTGAAGTAACTGAACATTACGACATCTTTTCATGTTAACATTTCCAGACTTGAGAAATTATTAGCTAAGTAGATTTTGATAAGAGCAAATCACATGTGGAAGTGCTCTGTGGGACAGTGTGGGTGGGTGGTGGTGAGGGGGGGGGGGGGGGGGGTCAAATCAACAGTTAATTTGTGATTTTTTAACATAGCATAAATGCATCAGCATAGTTGACAACTAGTTCTGGATATAACCATGTGTTAATAGTGGTCCATGAGTTTTTTCTTTTATTTTGTCCCCGCGCGAACTTTTCCCTGAAATCCATCCCATTTCCCTGAAAATCACCCTCAGGTTCCCTGAAAAATTATTCTGGAGGTTAACATGTCTGGAATGGCAGGAAGACAGCCTTTTAGGCTATGCCATTTCCTTGCAGCATATTCATCTGTAACCTGTCTTGCTGTTATATTGTATATTTATATGCTGCAAAATAAAATCAATCAGTCACTCAATCAGTGGTCTTAGAGTAAATTCCTGTTAATTAAATAAAAAACTCTCGTAATATTTCAATTATTTTTTACAGCCATTGAGGTCCTCATGTTTATAGATCTATTTGGCCTCAGTACATCCACTACAGACATTTAATCTATTATATCTTGTTTGACAGAGTTTCAGGAGCACTGTCAAACAAGATTTAATAGAATAGAATAAAATGCTCATTTAACACAAGAATGTAGAAAATAATCCAAATTTCTGTTAATTAAGTACTCCTTTTAACTGAATAATAATAAAAACAAATTTTCAATTAACAGGGTTCCACTCTATATTATCGCATAATATTACATAAAATTCCCTTTGTAAATGAAATGGAAATGTATTTTGACTTAATTTTTATATATTTTTAGCTTCTGATTCCAGCAGTGATGACAGTTTCCATCCATATTATTCCATACATGAAAGTCGATTTCGGCAGTCAAAAAGAAAAGATAAACTACAACAGAGCAAGTTGTGTGTGAATTTGAATATTGGATCTGGTAATCTATCAGCATTCCTGCCATTAACGGTAATTATTGAGTTTATATATATTTTACAATTGAGTTTATATTTCTTATCAACCTACCTTACAATTGTTTACTACAGGCTTGCACTACAGTGGAAGACCCTAACTTGGAAAATATACTCTCTATTTTGATCGATTGGGAAAGAAAAGTGGTGCAAAAGCACCAAGAAAAAATAAGCCAAAATTGGGTTTGAGTGCCTTCAGCGCACATCCAGTAGGGGACGCTCTTCTCTTAGTACAAATTCACGACTTCCGGAAACCAGTGCTCAAGCAGTAACTAATGAATCATTCTTTTTTCATCCGCCCATGTGGCAGGACGTCCATTCGTATTCAGAAACAGTGATCATTCAACTCGTTGATAATGGTTTCCTGTGACTGGAATTATGGATATGAAGATCGTATAATAACAGGACTGTGTTTTATATATTCTCGTTATTATTTTCAACCACATTTTCATTGTATTTTTTATATTGTCCATGTTTGCGTACCGTGCGGTTCGGACATAAAATTTTTCGGTTGATAATTTTATGTTGTCCTTTTGGATATTATTATTATTATTGGAGTTAGGTGTCGATGAGGGGCTGTATGGATAGGATTTCTCTTCTCTCTTGAGGGCAGAATTTCTGTTTTTTGGTCCCTGTCAGCCATCTGGGTTCAGTCGTGTTCCCGCCGGTCCTTTTTTCTGCCATCTTTCTCTTGTAGTTGGGGGTGCTCTTCTACTTTCTACATCTGTTGAGTTCACCTTTTTCTTCTACTGCTCTCACCTCTGTTATGCCCAGGACTGTTCCTTGTGGGCAATGCCTTTTGCCCAAGCATGTGGTGCATTTTTGTGGCCGATACTCCCGCACCCACGGGATGGGGAACACTGTCGTTCGGGGCCTCCCGACACGACCACGTCTGGTGAGAGCTATATACCCTCCATGGGGGATGTGCAGTCTTTTTCTGTGGTGAAGAGATGCCTGGTTAAGGGACTGTGGTCCTCTCCAGTCGACACTTGAGGCTGTCACTAGGGTTGTGACTCCTCCTTTGGAGCCAAGCTAGGTTGCTCTCCCCTTTTCCACCAGTTTCAACAGCTCCTGTCATATCTGCTGCTACTGCTGTTCTATCTGCAACATCATCGGTCACTGTTTCAACCGGCCTCGGTTTATCCCTGCAGGAGTCTGCAGTGATGCATCTCTGGTAGTATGGATGTGGGGTATCGGCCTCAGCCTTCCCTGACTTCAACTCGGCGAAGTCGGAAGTGACTGCCAACCGAACCCTCTGCTGTGGCCTCTCCGCCGTTGAGCACAGCAGTTTTATCCCTGCAGGGGTCTGCAGAGATGTCTGGTAGTGTAGACGTGGGGTATCGGCCTCAGCCTTCCCTGACTTCAACTCGGCGAAGTCGGAAGGGGCTGTTGGCCAAACCCTCTGCTGTGGTCTCTCAGCCGTCGAGCACTGCAGTTTTCTCATTAGATTCAGATGTTCATGGTGGGGCCACCATGAACTCCGTGGCATTTCCGTCCACACACTCTGGTGCCGTGGCCAGTTTTGCGGGACCAACGCCTTTTGTGCAGCCTGGACCTTCTGTCCCTCAGAGGTCTGTGGCGACTCTCCCGAGTTTCCGCTCTGTAGATCCTCGGGGTATGCCATACCCCTATACACGTCTGCCTTCAGATGTTTCTGCTGCCACCCGTTGGGTGATTTGTGGATCGTGACCCTTCGCCGGTCGGCAAGGGCCGTGAGCTTAGGGAGGCCCTCTCCTTGCTCACTCAGTTTCTTTCAAAGAGCCTTCCCGTTGCTTCCAGTGAGGCTACTAGTGGTTTCCAGGTGCTACCCTCCCCCCCCCCCCCCCCCCTGCAGCGCTGCCTCCCAGGATCAGAAGCAGGCCGCATTCTGATTCCTCAGGTGTGCCTACACCATGGGAGGCGTCGACTGGTTTCCCATGATGGGCTATGTGTCTTCTGACTCAGAGGTTGAGTCCGACATACCTGACGTCGAGAGCCAACAGTCTTCTGACTTGGGAGCAGCTCTTGACTTTGTGTTTGGGTTCCTTCCAGATCTCAAACTGTCAAACCAGCCGACAGTGTCTGCCAGGCTGCGATCATCGGTTGCGTGCCTAGAGCCTGTGGAGCAACCTGCTTCTGGACGCCTTCGACCGTGCCAGTCGGTACATGTGGTTGAAGCGTTTTCAGCTTTGGACTCTAAGCTGAGTTCCAAGGCTATGAAAACTTTGTTCTTCACCAGGGTTGACACTTTTTTGCCTTCGTTATCATTCCTACGATTCCGCCAATCCATCAGTCTGCCAGACTTTGACGGTCTTGGATCAGGACTCCACCTCCCTTGGGCTTTCCAAGCCCAAGTCGGCCGTTATTCCTATGGCGACTCTGGAGTCCCTGTTGGGCTTATCGAGAGAGATGCTGGGCATGCTTTCTCTCTCGGATCACATCGTCTCTGCTTTAGCTGCTTATCTGCCTCCAGATAAGATTGATGATGTACAGGCTCCTTTGCGTGTGCTTTCCAAGGCACTCATGCACACAGATGCCTGTAACACGGCTAACTTGGAATTAGTTCGCAGGGACGCTGTGTTGGACACACGCCATTCCCTTCTTGAGGGTCAGCACGCTGCTCTTCGATCTGCTTCTTCGGCGGGTCCGCAACTATTCCATGGTTCCGTGGCGATGGTCCGATGATGACGTCCCACATCATTCCATAGATCAGATGCTGCTTCGTCAGCTTGATCAGCCTTCTGTTGGAGGCAAGAGCCATCCAAAGCCTAATCCTCTTGCTGCCACCTCTACTTACTCACTGGGTAAGGGTAGGCGTCGGCACCTCGATTCGTCCCAGGTTGAGACATCCAACTCTGTCGAGAGTGCCTCTTCCAACACAAGTTCCTTTAGACGTTATACGTTGGGAACTTTTGATTATAGAGATAGGCAATCTCCTGTCAAAGGGAGCTGTCAAGAACATTCATTCTGTGGGATTTTATTACCGCCTGTTCTTGGTGCTGAAGAAGGATGGCCGACTCCGACCGGTTATCGATCTGAGTATCCTGAACCAGTCTATCACTGCTCCTAAGTTCAGCATGGAGACTTTTAGGTCGGTTCACCGCTCCATTCACCAGGGAGTTTTTGCTTCCAGCATCGATCTGTGAGACGCTTACTTTCACGTTCTGATTCATCGGACATCGCGAAAGTATCTTGGGTTTGCTTTTCTGGGGCGAGTTTACCAGTTCAAGGCCATGCCCCTTGGCCTCAACCTGGCTCCTTGGGCCTTCACCCGACTGATGTCTTATGTGTTAGCCTTACATCGCACACAGTCCAGGGTGACTACTTCGGCATATCTAGATGATATCCTCCAGAGTCATTCCAATGCTGCCTTTCTGGAGTCAGATGTCGACACACTGTTGAGCCTGCTCACATCGCTAGGATTCAGAGTCAACGAGGAGAAGTCGGACCTGGTCCCTTCTCAGTCGTTTTGTCATCTGGGGATCGACTTCCTACTCAGCTGAATACGGTGGCAGTTCCCTGGGCAAGGGCTGTGATTCTCTCAGCTTTTGCCCTGACTCTGTCTCAGTCCACGTCCATGACAGCTCGGAGTCTTCTCCGGCTGCTCAGTCTCTGCGGTTCGGTGACGGATCTCATTCCTCTAGGTCGGCTGCATGTCAGACCTCTCCAACACTTTCTGCTCAGTCATTGGAGGCCGAATGTCGATTCTCTGGATCTGGTGCTTCAGTTACCAGAGTCTCATCGTCACCTTCTCCCCTGGATAGATGTTCAGTGGATTATGCAGGGAGTTCTGTTGGACTTACCCACGTCCAATCGTGTTCTGACGGCTGTCACCAGCCATCTCGGATGGGGTGAGACGTTGGATCCTCTAGGTCTTTCCCTTCACGAGGCATGGGACCAGGATCAAGCAGCTCTTCACATCAACCAGAAGGAGCTTCTTGCTCTTCTTATGAGTTTCCGGCAGTGGATCCCCCACCTTTTGAATCGCCAGGTCCTTCTGTTGTCCGACTATTCGACAATGGTTGCTTACATTCGGAACCAGGGTGACACACACTCTGTTCCTAAGTACGAATTGACCCGGGATCTTCTACTGCTTGCTCAGGATGTCAATGCCGGAGTGGTGGTTTGTCACATTCCCGGTCGTCTGAACGTCCTAGCTGACTCCCTGTCCTGACGGGGCAGGGTCATTTCCACCGAGAGGATGCTCCACACGCCGGTGTTCCAGTCGCTTTGGGGTCGTCCCCACATCGATCTCTTTTCGACTCATTGGAACCATCAGGTGGACACTTTCGTGCATTTTTCTTCAAGGAGGCACTCCACTGGTTTAGCCTATCCGGCTAAGTGGAAGGTCTTCTGTCGATGGTATGCTGATCACTCTGTTGATTATGCCAAGCCTTTGATTTCACAGATTGTGGAGTTTTCTGGTATATCTGTTTGATTCTCGGGGTCTCCCTCCTGTTATCATCAAAGGGTACAGGTCCATGCTTTTGGAGACCTTTTCGTATGTGGGACAGCATTGTATCGGCACTAATCCATACCTCTTCAAGCTTGTTCGGCACTTTTCCTTGAAAAGGCCTAGAACTTTGCAGCTTATCCCAGGATAGCAAGATAGAATCTTTCTTGAGTGCTGCTTTGCTTGGGGGAGAGGAGGGGAGCCGTTCGAACTTTTATCCCAGGTGGATATGCGTTTTCTCACATACAAGACGGCTTTTCTGATGGCTTTTGCCTCAGCCAGACGGGTTAATGAGCTTCACGCCCACTCGGTTGATCCGGCCTTTTTCAGGAGCTCTCCCAACAGTGTTACGTTTACCACTGATTGCTCCTTTCTGGTCAAGAATCAGATACCAGAAACTACTCCACCTCCTATCTGTATCAATCAGGGCTCTTCCTTCTGCTGAGGGTAACCGCCATTTGCTCTGTCCGGTTCATACAATTCACATTTATCTCAGTCGGACGCAGTTCATTCGGAAAGGCAGGAAACGATTTCTGTCTCTTATTCCTGGTCAACAGAAGATCTCTTCTCAATCCATTTCTCGATGGATTATTTGTCTTGCTATTCGCACGGCTTACGCTCGCCTACGACTGATGATTGTATTTCTGCCCACGAGGTGCGTGCATTGTCTACCTATTGGGCTTATACTAACTCCATCATGTTGTCAAATGTTATGCAGGCAGCCTACTGGAGAAATGCTACTTTCTCCACCTATCTACGTCAGTTGCAGGAGCAGTCAGAGGACCTTTTTACTATGGGCCCTCTTTCTTCTGCTCAGGCTGTTGTCTACCCTAGCCATTAGGCTTCTTACAAGGTCAGTTCCAGCTCTGTGCTGTTACTGCCCTTTCTGTCTGTGTGTTGCACAGAACTATACGCCTCATCTCTCATTGTCTTTTACTAATGATTGTGATGCTATGGTTTGATAGGCCTAGGGACCTCTACCTCTGTCCACGGTTCCAGTGCAGTTGGGTTATGTGGGGGTTGGTTATGTGATTCCCTCCATCCTATTGTCTATTCAGCCTGTAGTAAACAATTGTAAGGTAGGTTGATAAGAAATTTAAATTTTATAGTAAATTTCCTTTCTTATTATACCTACCAGAATTGTTTACATGGAGGCCCTCCTGTCTTCTTATTCGGGTAAGAATCCTTTCTCCCTGCTGATCACATCACTCCAGTGTTGGTGGATTCAAAAGAATGATTCATTAGTTACTGCTTGCACACTGGTTCCCGGAAGTCGTGGATTTGTACTAAGAGAAGAGCATCCCCTACTGGGTGTGCGTCGATGGCACTCGTCCCAGTTTTTGCTTATTTTTAGCTCACCTGACTGAAAGTCAGGGTGAGCTTTTCTTATCACTCTTCGTCCGTCGTCCGTTGTCCTGCGTGAAGGTGGTGTTTGAGCCTCTTTCTCCTAAACCACTGGCCACATTTTAATTAAATTTCATATAAGTAGTGGTTATATAGGGGCATTTTGATTTTTAGGCAAATTAGGTTTCGGCTCATATTGAGCAGAGGTGTGGGGAAAAAATGGCCAAATTTTTTGAAAATCTTCTTCTAATGAACCACCAGTAGAAGAGACTTGATATGTGGTATACAGAGTCCTTTTGAGGTTTAGAATCAAGTTTGTTCAAGAGAAGTTTGTCGGGCATTATTTGCCTTCGTTATGGGAGGGGCAAAAAGTTTGGCCACGCCTAAAATTTCTATTTTCTGAACCGTGAAGTAGATTTGAACCAAATTTGATATGAGATGATAATGGGTCATAAGTAGTTGATTGATGCAAAAGAAATTTTTCTCATTGCCCCGTGGGAACCTCGGGAGCTAAAAATAGGAAAAACCTTAAAACTGCCATATCTCCAAAACTACACGGCACAGAGAATTCTTATTTTGTACAAAGCTTACTTTTATCCAGCAGAATAGAATGGTTAAAAAAAATCCCTATCGGTTTGATCACAAGGTACTTTTCTCAGGACTTTGAAAAAGTGCTGAATCAGCACTTTTTAACACTGTAGGCAATGGGAAAAACATTAAAAAATCTTCTTATCAAGATCCAGCAGGCAGAATCTTTTGATATTTGGTATGCAGCATTGTGGGGTGCATCTGATTGAAGTTTGTTCAAATCGGCCTCCTGATTTCATATTTGGGCTCACTATTGGAGCCCGAATTTGAACTTAGTGCACTTCAAGGAAATTTCTTTAAAAGGTTTCTTCTCCAGATCCAGCAAACAGAATATTTTGATATTCGGTATGCAACATTGTGGAGTGGATCTGATTCAAGTTTGTTCAAATCGGCCCCCTGGATTCATATTTGGGCTCACTATAGAAGCCCAAAATCGAACTTAGTGCATTTCAGGCAATTTTCTTCAAAAATCTTCTTCTCCAGATCCAGCAGGCAGAATCTTTTGATATTTGGTATGCAACATTGTGGGGTGGATCTGATTCAAGTTTGTTCAAATCGGCCCCCTGGGTTTATATTTGGGCTCAGTATAGGAGCCCGATTTCGAACTTAGTGCATTTCAGACAAATTTCTTCAAAAATCTTCTTCTCCAGATCCAGCAGGCAGAATCTTTTCATATTTGGTATGCAACATTGTGGGGTGGAGCTGATTCAAGTTTGTTCAAATCGGCCCCCTGGATTCATATTTGGGCTCACTATAGAAGCCCAAATTCGAACTTAGTGCATTTCAGGCAATTTTCTTCAAAAATCTTCTTCTCCAGATCCAGCAGGCAGAATCTTTTGATAGCAGTCGGAATGTTTTGATATTTGGTTTGCAGCATCCTTAGGGGGTGAGATTCAAGTTTGTTCAAGCCATGTCCCTAGGTCCATATTTGGACTCACTGTGGGAGCTCGAATTGTAACTTAGTTCAAAATGAGGAATTTTCTTTAAAAATCTTCTTCTTCAGATCCAGCAGTCGGAATGTTTTGATATTTGGTGGGCAGCATCCTTAGGGGGGTGAGATTCAAGTTTGTTAAAGCCAAGTCCCTGAGTTCATATATGGGCTCCCTGTGGGAGCCTGAATTATAACTTAGTTCAATATGAGGAATATTCTTTAAAAATCTTTTTTTATTTAGATCCACTGATCAGAATCTTTGGATATTTGGTATAAGCTTTTCTTAGGAGGAGCAGATGGTACCTGTTGAAATCAATTCTCTGGGTTGATATTTAGGCTACCATGTCAGGTGAGCGCCCTCAGGCCCCTTGGGGCCTCTTGTTTCTTATTGCTTTTGCACCACTTTTCTTTCCCAAATCGATTGGGGAAGATCAAAATAGAGAGTATATTTTCCAAGTTAGGGTCTTCCACTGTGGTGCAAGCCAGTAGTAAACAATTGTGGTAGGTATAATAAGAAAGGAAAGTCACTATAAAATTTAAATTTCTTTTCAACCTACTCACAATTGTTTTCAGTTGGCTGTAACGTCGTGAGTGCAAGCCCTACTCCGGAACTTAACTCAAGCTAATAACTTTTCTAAATGAATTTGGACAAGTAGAAAAGTGCAAAAGCACTATAAAGAGATCGAAAAGGCTGGAGCAAGACAGGCACTCGAAATTACAGGTACTCTCCCTGCACACCTCTTGCATTACAGAGTGCATGCGCAACTACCGTGACATTGATTCCTTTTTTCCGGCATCTTGCATGGTCGGATGTTTTGTGACTTGTGTCAGTTGCTCTCGTTTTCATCGTGAACTACTTGTGCTCACTAGATATCTTGTTACAAAGTGCATTCTGGATTGTATCCTTTCACTCAAACTCTAAATTATATATATTTCAAACATATTTATGCTAATTTTAGCCTGTGTTCTCACTGTTTGCCTTGTTTTTTCACCGGTGAGTAATATTGTGTATTGTTTTTTTTTGGGGGGGGTCTTCCCCTCTAAATTCACTTCTCACATCCATTTGGACAATGCCAAAAACAATTCCTTGTCCTTGTTTGCTAGTGAAACATGTTGATGATGTTCACAGTGCTTATGTCACCTGCATCAATTGCTCTTGGGCCAATCTCTGTGATGTTTGTTCATTTAATTCTGGGCTTCCGTTAACAAGGAGGTTCTGACCTGAGCTAGAACCCCTCATTCTCAGGGCAAAGGTAGCCATGCCTCCTCGGATATTTCTGCGAGTGCACTGGGTGATTCTGTCATACAGGATGTTAGGCAGCCTTTTACAGCAACAGATTCCTCCGCAGCTGTTGGTGTTGCTGGTGATGGGATGCCTGAAGTAGGGACTATGGTCTCCCTTCCTTTGGCTCCAGTGGTCACCCTCGAGGCGACGGTTTTCGTCAAGACGTGTTCTTCCAAGGCCCACTCAGGTACTTTCTCTGATTTCCCGCCAGCATTATCTACAGCTTCTGAGGAATTTGTTCATGCTGCTCCTATTTTGCATGATAGGTCTTCCTCCCATCTCTTCTAGAGTTGGTATACAGTCTCGGGGGCCCAAGGCTGTATCTGGTGGTGTTTCACAGGGCTCCCAGTCTTCCATGGCTTTATGAAGCTGTATGGGTTTGCTTGCTGCCCCATTTCATCCGGCTAGGTTTACTCGCGACACACTCTTGGGCACCAACTCCTCATTCCTCATTGACAAATTGTTTGCTGTTCCACCTCCCCCTGCTGGTGAGCCGACCAGCAGGATGGGGCTGGGACATTGGTAACCAGGTCCTGTTCGGCAGAGGCCAGTGACAGCTGTTAGTTGTCACTCATGGGAACTTCTTCTGGTGATTTCTCACCATGTCCCAAGTCTGGCTGTCGATCGACGCTTGTCGTCGGGCTCAGACAATAGGCAATTGGGGCCTTCTGTTGCTCAGAGGCCAATGGCAGTTTCCTGTCACTCTTGGGACAATCCTCCGTTTTTTCCTCATCATGCTGATCGATGTCTGCCGTCGGTCTTTCTAGAGGATTTGCAGACAGGGCCTTCTGTTTTGCTGAGGCCAGTGATGGCCCCTGAGCATCACTCTTGGGACTATCCTTTTCTCACCATCTCCCTACTCTGTCTGCGGGTCGACGTTCGTCATCGGTCCCTTCTGAGCATTTGGGCTCTTCTTCCAGAAGGGTTCATTGGGGAGACACTCCGCCGGGTACGGCTGCTCCGACGGATTCTTGGGTCTTCCACTGTAGTGCAAGCCAGTAGTAAACAATTGTGGTAGGTATAATAAGAAAGGAAATTCACTATAAAATTTTAATTTCTTTTCAACCTACTCACAATTGTTTTCAGTAGGCTGTAACGTCAAGTTTGCTTCCCTGTGCTTCCTGAGGTGCAACCTCCTTTGGTCAGTCATAAAGATTCCTCGCCTGCCCCTTTGGTTGCTGCTCATCATTCACAGGAGATTCCTGCTGGTCAGCCTGAGTTGGGCTACGTCATATTTGCCAAAGTGGATGATGATTTGCTTTAGGCGACTGGCCCCCCTCGTCAGTCTGGAGGCAGGCTTTAGATTTTGTTTTTGGCTTCTTGCCAGACTTTAGCCTTCAGACCAGCCCTCAGTGGCCACCCGGCCACAGTCATCTTTGGAGTGCCACAACCCTGTCAAACCTTCTAGCTCTGCGATTTTGTGCCCTCTGTAATCAGCTGAGGTTGTTGAGTCCTTTCAAGGCCTGGATGCCAATATGCATTCCAAGGCCCTGAATGGCCCTGAAGGGTTCCTTCTTTTCTTGATCTGATGCCTTTCTGCCTCCAACACGATTTCGTATCCTCCAGTCTTCCAGGGGTTGACTACTATGGACGAGGATTCTTCTTCCCTCAAGTTTGCTAAGCCAAAGTTGGTAGTTCTCCCGGTGTCGGTATTGGAATCCATGGTGAGCCTTTCCCGAGAGATGCTGGGCATGTTGTCTCTCACGGATAATGTTGTTGCTGCCTTGGCTTCCTATCTCTTGGCAGAGGAGTTTGATAATGCACAGGCTCCATTGCGTGTTTTTTCTCAGGCTCTTATGAATCTGACGCACGCTCATGCCAGCAACACGGCTAATTTGGACATTTCTCAATCCCTTCCTTCTGAGCAGCGTGCTGTTCTGAGATCTGCTTCTTTGGTTGGATCTCAGCTGTTCCATGGTTGGGGGCTGTCCGTGACGAGGTTCTTCATCATTCGAAGGACCAGCTTTTGTTATGGCAACTGGACCAACCTGCAGCTGTGGGTGGTAGTCGTTCCAGGCCTGCCAAGTGCCCATCTGCATCAGCCATGCAGGTGATGCCATCGGCTATGTCTGTTCCTTCTGCTCAGAAGAAGTGTTGTGGCCAGGCCCACTGGCAGCCTCAGGGAGAAAAGTCTCAGGACTCTTTTGCTTCCCGAGGGGGTGGTTTCTCCTCTTGGGGTCCTCGTCGAGGCTGTAGATGAAGGTCCTCACCTCGATTCACCTCCAGTCAGGAGAAGGCTGTCGCTATTTTCGAACATTGGACAGAGATAACGTCAGATCCTTGGGTCCTCGGCGTCATCCAATTAGGTCTGCGACTGTCCTTCCATCAGCACCCCTGTTTATCTTGAGTTCCCCTCCCCACTACTCCCCATTCCGATCCTCAGCATCGGGGCCTTCTGCAGGGGATTGACAGTCTACTCTCCAAAGAGGCGATCAAGATGGTCAAGAACACCCTTTCTCTGGGGTTCTACTCGAGACTTTTCTTGGTGCCAAAGATAAATGACCAGCTTCGTCCTGTCATTGATCTGAGTATCCTGAACGAGTCCATCATTGCACCTCATTTCAGCATGGAGGCTTTCTGGTTGGTTCGACGGTCGATTCATCAGGGCGATTTTGCAGCCAGTATCGACCTGAAGGATGCCTATTTCCATGTGCCCATTTACCTGGCGTCACAGAAATACCGTCTGTTCTCGTTTTGATACCGTATCTTTCAGTTCAAAGCTCGCCCATTCGGTTTGAACCTGGCTCCTTGGGCCTTCACCCTACTGATGTCACATATGCTAGTTTTTCACCACACTCAAACGGCTGTGACTTCGGCAGTCTACCTGGACAACATCTTCGAATGTCACCCCAACGTTGCCATTCTGGCGTCCGATGTCTGGCGGCTGTTTGGCCTGCTAGCGTCGCTGGGTTTCAGAGTCAGCTGCGAAAAGTCAGATCTGATTCCTTCTCAGCAATTTCGTTATTTGGGCATGGATTTCGACACTTTTCACAATGTGATGTCTTTGCCAAAGGCTCTGGCATTGATCCTTTCCGTCGATCCTCCTTGGTCTTGGCCAGGACTTTCCTTCTGTTGCTGGGCCTTAGCGGTTTGGTGACAGATCTCATTCTCCTGAGTCGCTTGTTTGTCCAACACTTCCTGTTGGATCATTGGCATCCAAATGTGGATCCTCTGGACCTGGAACTCACTATTCCTCGGTCCTTGTTTTGTCACCTCCGCCCTTGGGCCAGTGTTCCCTGGTTGACTTAGGGTGTTCCGTTGGATCTTCCTCTGGCCGATCGCATCCTCACAGCAGATGCCAGTGATTGAGGTTGGGGTGCGACATTAGATCCTCTCTGCCTGTCTACTCATGGCGAGTGGGAACGAGAGCAGGCGGCCTTCATAGCATCCAGAAGGAGCTGCTTGCTCTTCTGTTGAGTTTTCTGCAATTGATCTCTCACCTGTCGAATCACACAGTCCTGCTTCTTTCGGACAATTCGACAGGGGTGGCCTACATCCGGAATCAAGGGGGCATGCATTCGATTCCCATGTATCAACTATCTTGGGATCTTCTGCTGTTAGCGCAGTATGTACATGCTCGGGGGGCATTCGGCACATCCCCAGGCATTTCGTCCTAGCCGACTCCCTGTCCTGATGAGACAGTGTCCTTTCCACTGAATGGATGCTGCATCGTTCGGTGTTTCAGATGATTTGTGAACAGTGGGGGTCATTCTCTTATCGACCTTTTCGCCACTCCCTGGAATCATCAGGTCGAGACCTTTGTCTCCCCTTGTCCAGATCCACTTGCCTTTGCAGTGGACACTCTGTCTCTCATCTGGACAGGGTGGGTCGGCTATGCCTTTCCTCCTGCACTGGTTCTTCCTCAGGCATTGTCGAAGATTCGTGCTTGCAGTTGCAGGGTCATTCTGATCACCCCTCTGTCTCCACAGAGGTTGTGGATCAATCAGCTGCGGCCGCTGTTAGCAGATTGGCCAATTCATCTTCCTCTACACCACAATCTTCTTTCCCAGGGCCAGTCCAGGAAGTATCACAACAACCTGGCAAGCCTGTCCCTTCACAACTGTCTTTTATCAGTCCAGTCTCTGGCATAGAGGTTTTTAGAGATGAACAGTGGAGTGCATTTCTGCATCACAGTGACATTCCACTGACATGACTTATGCTGCTAAGTGGAAAGTTTTCTGGCATTGGTGTGCAGATCAACAAACAGATTACCGAAATCCATCAATCGCTCAAATTGCAGATATTCTTGTCTACCTTTTTGACTCCAAGGGCCTTCAGCCTGTTACCATTAAGGGCTATAGGTCTATGCTGTCAGAAACAATCTCTTTCTCTCCAAACTGATTTGGCACTTTTCTTTGAAGAGGCCTCGAGTTTTGCGTCTTTCACCCAAATGGAACTTGGCATGGGTGTTGCATTGTTTGGAGGGGGCACTGTTCGAGCCTTTATCTGAGACTGATATGCGTTTTCTCGCCTATAAGACTGTTTTCATTCTAGCGTTTGCTTCTGCCAGGCATGTCAGTGAGCTTCATGCGCTATCTGTTGATTTGGTTTTCTTCAGAAATGAGGCTAACAGTGTAACCTTCACTACTGATTGCTTTTTCTGGCCAAGAATCAACTTCCTGATTCTGTTCCTCCTATGATGTGCGTTTGGGCACTCCCTTCTGTTGATGGCTAGAGGCCTCATCTTTGTCCTGTACGTGCGATCAACACTTATGTTAATCGCACTCAGTTCATTTGGAGGGATCAGAAGAGATTCTTTCTGTCTCTCATTCCTGGGAGACAGTCTATCTCTTCCCATTCTATTTCCAGGTGGATTTGTCTTGCAATCAAGCTGGCTTATTCCAGTTTGACTGCTCCAGATCTTGTTTCAAACCGGTTTAATGCTCATGAGGTTTGTGCTGTTTCTACATCCTAGGCATTCTCAATTTCTGTTATGCTCAGGGATGTTGTGAAAGCGGCTTACTGGAGGAATGCTACTACTTTCTCCTCCTTTTATCTCCACCACCTACAACAGTAATCTGAGGACGCTTTTTTCTTTAGGCCCTCTAGTTGCTGCTCATGCTGTTGTTCACCCTCATTGATTATATTTTTTTAGGTTGTTTGAGCATTTTTCTCATGCAGCCTTGTTTTTTTCAGGTGCTTCTATGCAACACTTCTTTCAGGATGCTTTTTAACACTTTGGTGTAGTGTTTCAGCTTCTGTTCTTTTCAGCAGGTTCCCACTCTTTCTCCTTTTGCAGGTTTTCTGTTGTTCCCCGCTTTCCTTTCATTTCTTTCAGCTGCTCATTTGATGGTATTGGTTACGTGATTCACCTCCTCCTATTGTTTATTCAGCCAATTGTAAACAATTGTGAGTAGGTTGAAAAGAAATTAAAAATTTGTAGTAAATTTTGTTTCTTAACACACCTACCACAATTGTTTACCAGAGGCCCACCCTCCTTGGGGATATCTTTGCCTCCCTGCTGAATCACAAAACTTCTCGTTGGCGGAAATTCAGAATTGATGTCACAGTAGTTGCGCATTCACTAGGTAATGCAAGAGGTGTGCAGGGAGAGTACCTGTAATTCAGCCACCAGTCTCATTCGACCCTTTTTGATCTCTTTATAGTGCTTTTGCACTCTTCTACTTTTCCAAATTCATTTGGAAAAATTATTAGCTTGAGTTAAGTTCCAAAGTAGGGCTTGCACTTATGTTACAGCCAATTGTATACAATTGTGGTACGTATGTTAAGAAACAAAATTTACCCCAAAATTTTGATATTTTTCACAATTTTATTTTTAGCACAAGCTCATCTTATTCATGTCTTTTCCAAACATAATAAAGTGATGAGTAACATTTTTCTGTGCATATAACTTGTGAGTTGTATGCCTACTTATAAAATGATGCTCAAGAACCAGAGTTGGAGATTGGCAGGCAGTGGGTTCAGTTGAACCTCTGGTTTGCAAATGTTGTCCTTAGTCATGCTAAAGAAGGGTTAAAACGGTTAATGGTTCATAAAATTATTAGAGATTATTCAGGTTCTGTCTAAAACTTATTCGCAGCCATGTGTGATTGGTACTTTAGGAGAAAACCTCATTCCTTACCAAATGAGATAATTCGTGCCTTGATAGAGACCTTTGGCAACTATTGTCCATAACACAAAACTTTTTATACAAAACACTAACTATTTCATGTATAACTCGACCAATGTTAAACCTTTGCCTAACAAATCAGAAACATCTGTCCATGTAATTTACAAATTGAGCAGTTGAAAAAATTTTTTTAGAAAACCATTTCAAGTGACCCCTCATTGGAAGAATCTAACAGAGCTCATTCCAGTGAGGGCTCAAATGATATTGTATTCTTGAAATTTTGTGAAAAATTTGAGAAAAAAATAATTAGTTGAACAATTTTGATACTGTGGCATTATGTAAAGGGTTAATGGTACATTGTTAATGTGTCCTTGGGTTTACGCTTCTTGTTTTTTTTTTCTTTTTTAATTCAGAACTGAATGAAGTTGAAATTGTCTCGGAAATTTCACTCTCTACACTCTAATGCTGAAAAAACTTTATCAGCAGCAAAAACTTCCCATAATGCAGCACTAATGTAGTTGAAATTGAACCAATTATATGTTATTTGACAGGGCTCAGTGAACTCTACCAAGCAAGGTTTATTTAAATGATTAACTGTTTAGACTTTCAAATGCAAAATAGTGGTATCAAGGAGGTTTCTTGTACTTTGTTTACCAAGGGTTGGCAATTTTATTCCAAGAACTTGTTAAAATTATTCAACAAATTGTTTTTGAGATTCAAAGTTTTCAAATTTATGATTCCTAGGCACTTTGAAAGAATTCGCTCTTGTCAGTGTAGATGTACTAGTTCTAAATATATTGGCTGAAATGACAAAGTTCTTTACTTTAACTGATTAACTCTTTATTTAACTGGTTGAGTGCTAGAAACCACTATCAGGGCTTTCAAAAAATGAGGATATCAGAGCAAAACCCAGACTTTCCTTGCTTATATTTCATATTCAGTCAAACATAAATAATATTTTGTTTATATAAATTTGTTTTATTACAAATTATTGGAGATTGCCTGTGGGCACTCTCCAATAATTTGTAATAAAACAAGTGTTGAAGAACAAATTCAGACCACCAAAAATAATCTAGCCCTCAACCAGTTAATGAAATGGCTGCATCCAACCACATAATATACAAATTGGGCAGTTGAGAAAAAAAGGTATTTTTATACTGTACCAATGACCCAGACAAAGCTGGTGCTAACTCTTAAAATATAGGGCCAAACACAAATTTTGCCCCCCAATCCCCAAAATTTGCATCTAAAACTAAAGAAAACATGTCCTGAAAGGCCCTCCACACTTCGCCCCTACTGCGCATGCGCAGTGTCAAGGACGTTCCGAAATTGGCGCCATTTATCATTCTAAGTTTGGCCCTTCATCAGTTAACATCTGACTGATCTTTGTGCTTTTAAATCTCAGTTTAAATGATGCCAGACACATAAATATTAGTGAAATGGTGATTCTAAGGAGGATAGAGAAGGAGGAGAGGAAAAGAATGTGTGACAGAATATTATCAGGGCTGTAACTTAAAATTTTTTAATGAAATTATGTTAAGTTACCTATTTTCAAGGCAGCAGCCATTTTGTTGTCATTCTGATTATTTAGTTACACTGTTTTTTCAAGTGTTTTCCTCTCTCCCTGTCCTTTAAGTTCCCCCTTGCTATTCTCCCATGCTTTTGGCATAGTTTCTGTAATTATTATTACTAAAATTTCTTGGGAGTTTTAGCTGAATAACAGAATGAATTCTGTTCTTTCCCCATGTTTACGTCTTCACCTACGGGTGGTTAGGCGTTGTGTTCTGCATCTACCATCTGATGTTCTGCAGTTTCTTCCCTGGAAGTCTCTGTTTTGCATCAGATAGTGTATTTTTGGTAACTGATTTCGGGCCTGGGTGCCTGGAGTCTTATTTTAGTGTTTTTACACTCATTGTTTACATTTACAACAGCCCTCTGTGTGAGGGGGGGATTTCTAAAAAATAATATCTTTATGTTATTTTAATCATAACTAGATACATTATTATTGTTCGTAAGTGTTGAATAAATTGTTTAAAATATTTTTAAAATTTTTGTCCACACTTAGGCTTGGGATCCATTGGGGCTCAACGTTACTTTTCAGAAACTTGGGCTGTTCTGAAAAAATATTTTTTCAAAATATTTTGATTTCAATTATTTTTTCTATCTTAATGGATCATATTATTATTATGTATTTTGATTGCCAGGGGTTAGTGCGAGTACCAGGACTTGTTTTCTTTTCACATTGAAAGGATATTGATCAATTGTTTTAAGAGGAAGTCTTCCTCTGACTTATTATCATTCTGTATGTGGTCAGTGTACTCGCATTAACTCCTGTTCTGTATCGTATGATTTCGATGACAATATGGGAAGCGTATGTCACGGTATGTTGTTGGGGATTTGGACACTCCGGTCCTTTCCCCGCAGGGTCACTCTACTTTATCAATTTCTATTTCAGACGATCAAGATTAGGGTGATGTATCTGTGATGTCTTCCAACAGTGTGCCTCCGTCGTCACAATTAATGAAGGGCTAGCGGAAAAGTGCTCATGTAATACGCCAATTGCCTAAGAGGACCCTAGTAGGTTCGACGGCCTTTGACGTCCGCTAGCTCGCCCGGTGTAGCGTCCATTCACCGAATGGTTCGGCAGCCGGGTTCGTCCGTTGCGGTCTAGAAGGAATTTTGGGGTGATGCGAGCACTATAAAATTAACTTAATGCACACCCAGTGACGGCGGATCAGAGGGAGAACGGAGGAAGCCTTTTAGTCCGGTTCATAGCTCGTTCCGGTCCATCCGGACGGCAAGCGAGAGAGGCCCCTCTCTCGTTCAACAACATCTGGCCCCAGATGTTGTGGTACAAAATGTGTCGCTAGCGGAGCATACGTCCGTCGCTCGGGACGCTCCGTTGTATAGGCAGTCCGCTGAGACTGCTAAGGCTTCCTCTTCTCGTCAGCGCACACGACCGCACCTTGGCTGCGTGACCGCCGATATATTACCAGCTTCGCCGATCAAGGATTCTTCGGCGACCAGGTCACACCATCCGGCAGCCAGGGATTCGAGACCGATGGACTCCGGACGTTCGCATAGGAAAAGTATGCGGGAGCCATCTGATGCGGAGCTGCCCTCGGCGAAGCAGCGATAGACTGCGCCTCCGCAGGTCTCGACGCCGGACATTCTTGTGCACATAGCACAGCTTATCGCAGCATCCCAGCAGCCGACAGAAACGGTGTCGGATCGAGAATTATCCGACAGCGCTGGGTCGGTAGCCGGGGACACGAGGCCTGCAGACTCCAGACGTTCGCATAGGAAGTGTGCGGGAGTCAACGTACACGGAGCTTCCGGCAGCAATGCATCGTAAGTCCGCTACTGCACAGGCCTCGGGAACGGACGTGCTTTCCTTAATAGCACAGTTTATCGCAGCATCCCAGCATCAACTGAATCTGTCGCATATATTTTATCCGACGATGCTGGGTCGGAACGAGAGGTTCCTCTCTCGCCCAACAACATAGGGGACCGCATGTTGTGGTTCAGATATTTTACATTCGGAGCATATGTCCGTTGCTCGGGACGCTCCGTTATATTGACAGTCCGAGAGAC
Organism: Pictodentalium vernedei; assembly: GCA_031216915.1. Taxonomy (NCBI): domain Eukaryota; kingdom Metazoa; phylum Mollusca; class Scaphopoda; order Dentaliida; family Dentaliidae; genus Pictodentalium; species Pictodentalium vernedei. Next base: position 354,716,991 of record CM062292.1, on the reverse strand, counting down.
TGTCTTTAATGCTTCCTCATCCTCACAGCAGGGCACACGACCGCACATTGGCTACGTGACCTCGAGTATCCGATCAGTTTCGGCATTCAGTGATTCCACGGCGAATAGGTCGCGCCATCCGGTAGCCAAGGGACACGAGGCCTTTACACTCCGTTCGCTCGCATATTGGAAGTATGCACGGGGGTAACGATCACGGAGCTTCCAGCGGCAATGCATCGTAAGACCGCTTCTCCTCAGGCCTCAGTGACGGACGTGCTATCCGAGTTAGCACAGTTGTTTCGCAGCATCCCAGCAATTGACAGTTTCTCGGTCGAATCAGGAATTATCCGACGGCGCTGGGTCGGTGCGGTCCGCGGTTGCATCAGCTACGGACGACCGAACGCTTTATAGGGTCCGACAGGATGGCGAAAGGGATTCGAAAGATTTCGAGTTTTCCCTTTAGTAGTATCGGAAGATGCCTTTCATATCTTCTGGCATTTCTTCCAGTGATTATTATTTCGGACTTCATTGCTGCGATCTTGGATAAGAGACTTATAGCGTCATTGGACTCGGATTTTTCGATCGGTACAGGGACATTGTCCCTGACTTACCGACACAGTCCAATATTGTCATTACAACATGTGTTTTATTTTTCGACGCTATATATATATATATATATACAAGCCTGCTACTAAGCATGATAGTTTAGTTTCTTGTCCGTGTTGCTCATTTCTGCCATTTTATCATTTTTACAAATAGTTTATTTTGGCAGAGCAGGGCATACTGAGAGTTCATATGCGTCTAGACGGTGTGATTAAAGACTGCATATATTCTTTTTCGCCATTTATGTCTTTTCCAGTTTCAATGTTGGGAACGACATTATGTATAGTAGACTTAACTTAGACGCTTTATTATACGTAATCCGCCTTACTGAGGTGTTATCATTACGTCTTCAAGAAAAGATTTACGGGATATTATTCTCTATGTAATTTCTTTTGAGGTCAGTAGTTTGTTCACGTATAACTCCGCCCTTCAGTGGCTGATTGGAGTTGGTTAGACGTGACGCAGCCCTAGCTACATCCACACGCGTGGATAGTAAGGTTAAGAACTCTCTCAGAGTCGCTTCGTTCTCGGAGGAGCTTCTCTTCGACGGCAACTTTCCGGCAATCCATGAATTGCTCGATTTATACGTTCTCTTGTCTATCTAGTGTTACAAGAGATTCAGACTGGGGCAAACATTCGGTGGTTGACTCAGAGAGTGCCGCCGCAGTTGCCGGACCCGAGTGTGGCTGTTATGACGGTTGCCAGTCAAACAGATTGGGATATATACTGATCCCTACGGATTCGAAGTGCCAGGGTCTTTGGGTTCCGCAGTCTTTTAGCTATCAGTTTAACTTCCGCGGAATAATGTTTTTTAGGCTTGCTTTATGTCATTGCATGAACATTATTCAGAAACGCATGCCCAAATTCCTGTCCTTTAATTCGACAGTAGTGGCGTATCTCCGGAACCAGGGAGGCACTCTTTCGTTTCCGTTATTCAATTTAATGGAAAGAATCCGTCTGTTGGTTATAGTACACCAAGTTCAGTTTTGGTCCGTCATATTCCGGGTCGTCTGATTGTTTTATCGGACTCCCGTTCTCTTACGGGTCGCTTGTTGCTGTCAGAATGGACTCTCAACAAACAAGTATTCAATCAGATTTGCTATCTATGGGAGCGCCCAATGATGATTTATTTATGACACAGCTTGCTAATCAATTGCAGACGTTTGTGTTGGCTTGTCCAGATCTCTGAGCTAATAGTGTTAACGCTCTATTGATCTATAGGACGGAATGATAGGATACGCGTATCCTCCGGCGCTGTTGTTTTAGCAGGTATTGCTAAGATAAACAACCACAATACATTTCTGTTGATAGCATCTCTATCTTCACAGAGATCATGAGTAATTTACTCTCTTGTCTACTGTGGGTCTTAACGTGAAATCTTCCTCTATGTGAGGATCTTTTTTCACTGGGTAAATCGTGTCATCTTTATCACAACCAGCAAGGTCGCAACCTTCATGTATTCCGTTGTGTGGTCCGTATTGCATTGTAAGCACTGTACTGGACGAGCTTTAGACGCGATTTCTTACTATAGGAGATCCTCTTCTTCGCTATTCTATGCGACTAAAGTGGAGGCTCTTCCGTCGTGGTGTAGGGTTCTTTATGTTCATATTGTTGATCCCTCCATACTACTCATTGCTATTTCTTAGTATACTTGTTTCACAAGATCTACTGCAGCCTGTTATTATTTAGGTTATAGGTTTATGTTACCTCATACCTATGCACTCTACGATAGTTTACAATTGAGTCTTTTGTCTCTTTATCTAAGTCAGTTAGTAACTTTTTGATAAATAGACTTAGAATCTTTAGATTAAATTCCTATACGGATTTTAACTTCGGTTCTTATTTAGCTAAGTAATCATTTGAGCCTCTGGAAACAGTAGTTTTCAAATTCTGACCTTTTAGACAGTAATTCTGTTGGTTTCTCTTACTGTAGAGTCAGTGAGTTTCATGCACTATCGATGGATGATTTTCACTTTCATAGTTTCGGAATCAATACTTCCGTTACTATTTAAGTTGGATTGTTGCATAAGAGTTAGGCTCCTATTATCCGGAACCTATTATTTTAAGGTCCTTCCGTCTTCGTATGGGCATAGGCCTTTACTCTTTCCGGGTACAGTTTATGTATTTATAAACAGATATCTGTTTATTACAAGGGCGTAAGCTTCTTCTGTCTTTGATGTCTAGTAGAAGGACGTTACGCTCCATTTTTAGCTCAACTTTGACGAAGTCAAATTTGAGCTATTGTCATGGCCCGTCGTCCGTCTGTCCGTCTGTCCGTACGTCAACAATTGGCTATGGCTCGGGCTAGAGGTCGTATTTATGAACCGATCTTTACGAAACTTCTTGTGTACCTTTGTTATGACCCTGGGACGGGAACGAGTGTTTTTAGGTGTGGTCCGAAATTCAAGATGGCTGCCAGTGGCCATTTTGTACCGATGATGCAAAAATCAGTTTTTTGTACAGAACTTCTGTATGAAAGTTCTGATTTGAATAAAGTTTTGTATAAATGTTTAGTACCATGGGATACATCACATATAATACGGGTTTTTTTCTCGTGCGTAAATTATGCAAATTAGACTGACTTTGATTTATTTAGTGTTAGTTTCAGAGCTGTAAGTGCCAAGCTGCTATGGCTCAGGCTAGAGGCCGTATTTATGAACCAATCTTTACGAAACTTCTAGGGTACCTTTGTTATGAACGTGGGACGAGAACGAGTGTTTTTGGGTGCGGTCCAAAATTCAAGATGGCTGCCAGCTGCCATTTTGTACCGACGATGCAGAAATCTGTTTTTTGTACAGAACTTCCATATGAAAGCTCTGATTTGAATAATTTTTTGTATGAATGTTTAGTACCATGGGATACATCACATATAATACGGGTTTTTTTCTCGTACGTAAATTGTGCAAATTAGACTAATTTTGATGTTTTTTGAGGTTACTTTCAGCACTGTAAGTGCAAATGCCAATAGGGCTCGGGCTAGAGGCCGTATTTATGAACCGATCTTTACGAAACTTCTTGGGTACCTTTGGTATCACCGTGGGACGAGAATGAGTGTTTTTGGGTCCGGTCCGAAATTCAAGATGGCCGATGGCAGCCATTTTGTACAAAATTAGGTGCAATCAGATTTTTGCACAGAACTTCCATATGAAAGCCCTGATTTGAATAATTTTTTTGTGTGAATGTTTAGTACCATGGGATGCATCACATATAATACGGGTTTTTTTCTCGTGCAGAAATTATGCAAATTAGATGAACTTTGATTTTTTCAGTGCGACTTACACACAGTAAGTACACATGTCAATACGGCTCAGACTAGAGTCTGTATTTATGAACTGATCTTCACGAAATGTCTTGGGTACCTTTGTTATCACCTTGGGACGAGAACGAGTGTTTCTGGGTGCGGTCTAAAATTCAAGATGGCTGCCAGTGGCCATTTTGTACCGAAATTAGGTCTAATCAGTTTTTTGTACACAACTTCTATACAGCTCAGACTAGAGGCCATATTTATGAACCAATCTTTACGAAACTTCTTGGGTACCTTTGTTATCACCGTGGGATGAGAGCGAGTGTTTTTGGGTGTGGTCCGAAATTCAAGATGGCCATTTTGTACCAAAATTAGTGCAATCAGTCTTTTGTATAGAACTTCTGTATGAAAGTTCTGATTTTAATAAATTTTTGTATGAATGTTTAGTAACATGGAATACATCACATATTGTAAGGGTTTTTTTTTCGTGCAGAAATTATGCAAATTAGACGAACTTTGATTTATTCAGTGCAACTTACACAATGTAAGCACACATGTCAATACGGCTCAGGGTAGAGGCTGTATTTATGAACCGATCTCCACAAAACTTCTTGGGTACCTTTGTTATCTCCTTGGGATGAGAATGAGTGTTTCTGGGTACGGTCCAAAATTCAAGATGGCTGCTAGTGGCCATTTTGTACCGAAATTAGGTCCAATCAGTTTTTTGTCACAAGTTCTATACAGCTCGTATTTATGAACTGATCTTCACAAAACTTCTTGAGTACTTTTATTTTCACCTTGGGACAGGAATGAGTGTGTTTTGGGGTGCCTTTGTTATCACTGTGCTATGAGAACAAATATTTTGGGGTTCAGTCAGACCCACTCTGGGACTCAAAGATTTTTTCTAGTTCAGCATCTGACTGTCACCCACCTTTACAATACTTTACCTATACATTTGTTACAGGCAACGGTCAGTATTTATGTACAGACCGTTACAATACTTTATATGTACCTTTGTTATCAGGTCATTACCTAGATGTTTGTCATTGCTGTGTCACATACTATACATGTACATGTCTTTGTCTTGACAAGTTGAGCTACAGTGTCATTGACACTTTCATTTTGTTAATGGATTCTATTAACTATCGGTACTGCTTATGGTATATCACTGACTTAGCAGTTGTGCTTAAGATTTCGGCTCATGAAGTAAGAGTTCTTCTACTTCTTGGGCTTACATTAATAGTGTCGCTATTATAGATTTTTGAAGGCCGCTCATTGCGCTCAGCCATCCACATTCATGAATTTTATCTTAGAAATATCGAGTCAATTTCTTGAGGCCTCTTTTGTTAGGTCTATTATCTACTGCTCAGAATGTCATTCACTTAACAGTTGCTACTATAGCTAGGTAGGCTGTCTGTTTCGGCAGTGTCTCCGTTCGGCTGCCCTCTTCGCTCTGGGCTATTTGACCCAGGGCAAGAAAAAGGGGGGGGGGGGGGGGGAGGGTGTTCCCTTGGGTCACCTGTTTTACTATGAAAACAAGGGGATACCTCCTCCGGAGTTAGTAATTCTGAGCTGTTTTTGGGATGGTTGTTTAGTGAGAAGTTTAAGTTTTTAAAATTCATTCAAGTCTTAGTTTTTAAAGTATAGCTTTTGAATATTGCATATGTCAACGGACATGATTATGCAATTCTCACACACTTTTAGGAGTATAAGAGTCTCTATTTTCTAGACTTACTTTATTATTGGCTTACTTTAAAAATTATTAGTATAAGGATTATATTGGATATTAATAGAGTACATGGATATATGAAGCTCAATTTTGGAAGGTGTTGTATCTTTCTAATTTATCATAAATAAGAAAGATACATGTAAGGCCTATTACTTCTTTTCCCTACAGGGGATGACTCTATTTTATTTTATTGAGCGTATTCCATTTTGCTCTATGTCCTTGGCCCTCCAGCCTTTTTACTATTCAGCTATGTCTGGGTCATTGGTACAGTATAAAAATGTTAAAAAATTTACAGTAATTTATATATTTTTTATACTTACCAATGACCCAGACGGGGATGGCCCTCCCAGGAGTTGGGAACTCTTGCCTCCCCGCTGAGTACATAGCGCTTACCAGGCACTGGTTATTAGAATGATAAATGGCGCCAATTTCGGAACGTCCTTGACACTGCGCATGCGCAGTAGGGGCGAAGTGTGGAGGGCCTTTCAGGACATGTTTTCTTTAGTTTTAGATGCAAATTTTGGGGATTGGGGGGCAAAATTTGTGTTTGGCCCTATATTTTAAGAGCTAGCACCAGCTATGTCTGGGTCATTGGTAAGTATAAAAAATATATAAATTACTATAAATTTTTTAACTTTTTGAAGCATTTTCAACAAAACCATATCGTGTGACCCTTCACTGGAATGAGTACACAGAGGTACATAAGAAACAACATTTTTTTGTGTAGCCTTATCTATTATCTATGCACGCCGAGTCTATCCTAAAGATCTCTTTCGTTTAATAGTTCCCTTATGGCATTTCTAATTTCTTTTCTTTTTTTCTTTCACAAATTTCAGTCAGAGAAAGATGGTGGTGTACACATTCAAGAATATGGAAAATTTATTGTGGAATTGAAAGATGCAACATTGTTCTCTGTTGTGTCCTACAACGGTGATCCAGAACTGAGATATGTTTGCTTTCAAGCTAACCAGGGTCAGCTCAGAAGCAATGGTGAGTACGTAATGTGCATAAAAAGTATCATATGGTTGAAAAAAAAATATTACAAGGATCTTATGTACAGTACATTGAGAGTGTATTATCACTAAATTCACCTGCAGAGTGGAGATTCCACTCAAGCAATAATTGCAAATTCATTGCAAAGCATAACCAGCACAAGCAAAGTTTCAGCCATTGGACCTCCCGGTTAAACCCAGAGGTCCAATGGCTGAAACATTGCTTGTGTTTTTTGTCGATATGATCAAATTTTGAAAGTTATAGCTTGGGTGATAACTCCACTCCATGGGTGATTCAGTTACAATCCACTATCCACGTACTGTAGTCTGATTCTGTTGAGTTTGTTTGTGAGAGCTAAACTTTGCTTATCTCTTGTGATGTTTTTCTAATGTTTCTTATCTCTTCTACAATTCTTAACCCTTTGAACCCTTGTGGTATCTTCCATATTAGTTCAATGACAGCAACTGGAAGAATCCATGTTCATTATTTAGGGGTAGACCAATTAATATTGAAAATATTGATTGGTCTACCACACACATGCACTTAGAATCCATCCTATTTAATGAAATGATGACGTATCACGCTCCTGGTTGGAAAAAACGGCCTCTAGGGTTCAAAGGGTTAAATTAACTTTTATTAGCTCAACTTATCACTTGCTGTCCATCGTCCGTCTGTCGTCGTGAACTTTTTTCAAACAACTTCTCCTCTGAAACCGCTACGTCGATTTGCTCGAAACTTGGTATGGATGTTCATTACTATATATCAATTCAAGTTTGTTCAAATGAAATGGACATGCCCACTTGGGGCTCCATAGTGGGCATAACTTCGATAGCACCCTATGTATATTAGAGAAATTACTAAAAAATCTTCTTCTCCAGCACAAGTGGGCAGAATCATTTGATATTTGGTATACAGCATTATGGGGTGGATCTGATTCAAGTTTGTTCAAATCGGCCCCCTGGATTCATATTTGGGCTCACTATAGAAGCCCAAATTCAGACTAAGTGCATTTCAGGCAAATTTCTTAAAAAATCTTCTTCTCCAGATCCAGCAGGCAGAATCTTTTCATATTTGGTATGCAACATTGTGGGGTGGAGCTGATTTTGGGCTCACTATTGGAGCCTGAGTTTGAACTTAGTGCATTTCAGGCAAATTGCTTTAAAAATTTTCCTCTCCAGACCAGCAGGTAGAATATTTTTTTATATTTTGTATGCAGCATTGTGGGTAGATCTGAATCAGGTTTGTTCAAATCAGCTCCCTGTGCTGTTCGTCGTCCGTCCGTCGTCGTGAACTTTTTCAAACGAGTTCTCCTCTGGAACCGTTAGGTCAATTTGCTCGAAAGTTGGTATGGATGTTCATTACCATATGCCAATTCAAGTTTGTTCAAATGAAATAAACATGCCCACTTGGGGCTCTATAGGGAGCATAACTCTGATAGCATCCTATGTATAAATTACTAAAAAATCTTCTTCTCCAGCACAAGTGGGCAGAATCATTTGATATTTGGTATACAGCATTGCGGGGGGGATCTGATTCAAGTTGGTTCAAATTGGCTCCCTGGATTCATATTTGGGCTCAAGCCCAAATTCGAACTTAGTGCATTTCAGGCAAATTTCTTTAAAAATCTTCTCCAGATCCAGCAGGCAGAATCTTTTGATATTTGCTCTGCAACATTGTGGGGTGGATCTGATTCAAGTTTGTTCAAATCGGCCCCCTGGATTCATATTTGGGCTCATTAAAGGAGCCTGAATTTGAACTTAGTGCATTTAAGGCAAATTTCTTTAAAAATCTTCTTCTCAAGATCCAGCAGGCAGAATCTTTTGATATTTGGTATGCAGCATTGTGGGGTGCATCTGATTGAAGTTTGTTCAAATCGGCGTCCTGAATTCATATTTGGGCTCACTATTGGAGCCCGAATTTGAACTTAGTGCATTTCAAGGAAATTTCTTTAAAAGGTTTCTTCTCCAGATCCAGCAAACAGAATATTTTGATATTCGGTATGCAACATTGTGGAGTGGATCTGATTCAAGTTTGTTTAAATCGACCCCCTGGGTTCATATTTGGGCTCACTATTCGAGCCTGAATTTGAACTTTGTGCATTTCAGGCAAATTGCTTTAAAATTCTTACTTGCCAGACCAGCAGGTAGAATATTTTTTATATTTTGTATGCAGCATTGTGGGGTAGATCTGATTCAAGTTTGTTCAAATCAGCCCCCTGTGTTCATATTTGAGCTTACTATATTAGCCTGAATTTGAACTTAGTGCATTTCAAGGAAATTTCTTTTAAAATCTTCTTCTCCAGATCCAGCAGGCATAATCTTTTGATATTGGTTTGTAGCATTGTGGGGTATATCTGATTCAAGTTTGTTCAGATAGGCCCGCTGGGTTTATATTTGGGCACACCATAGAAGCCCAAATATGAACTTAGTGCATTTCAAGGAAATTTCTTTAAAAATCTTCTCCACATCCAATGAGCAGAATCGTTTGATATTTGGTATGCAGCATTGTGGGTGGATCTGATTCACGTTTGTTCAGATCGAACCCTGTGGCTTATATTTGGGCTCACTATAGGAGGCCGAATTTAGACTCGTTGCATTTCAAGGAAGTTTCTATAAAAATCTCCTTGTCCAGACCCATCAGACAGAATCTTATGATATTTGGAGTAAAGCATTGTGGTGGTAGATCTGATTTAAGTTTGTTCAAATCGGCAGCCTGAGTTCATATTTGGGCTCACTGTAGAGAGCCTGAATTTTAACTTTGTGCATTCAAGGAAATTTCGTTCTCCAGATCTGGGAAGCAGAATATTTTGACACTTGGTATGCAGTATTGTGGGGTGTATCTGATTCAAGTTTGATCAAATTGGTCCCCTGGGTTCATATTTGGGCTCACTTTTCAGCTCACGAAGGGAGCTCAACTTATCACTTGGCGTCTGTCGTCCGTCCGTCCGTCCACCCGTCATCGTGAACTTCTTTCAAACGACTTCTCCTCTGAAACCGCTAGGTCGATTTGCTCGAAACTTGGTATGGATGTTCATTACCATATGTCAATTCAAGTTTGCCCAAATGAAATGGACATACCCACTTGAGGCTCCATATGGGGCATAACTGGGATAGCACCCTATGTATATTAGAAAAATTACTAAAACATCTTCTTCTCCAGAACTAGTGGGCAGAATCATTTGATATTTGGTATGCAGCATTCTAGTATGGAACTGGTTCAGATTTGTTCGTAAAGAGTGCCTCGGTCACGGTTAGGGCTCACCATGGGAGCATGAATTTTTACTTTGTGCGATTTAGATAAAATTCTTTAAAAAATTTCTTCTCCAGAACCAGTGGGCAGAATCTTTTGATATTTGGTATACAGCATTCTAGTATGGGCCTGGTTCAAGTTTGTTCATATTGACTTCCCTCAGTCAATATTGGGGCTCACCATGTGAGCATGAATTTTTACTTTGTGCGATTCAGGTAATATTCTTTAAAAATTTTTCTTCTACAAAACCAGTGGGCAGAATCTTTTGGTATTTGGTATGCAGCATTCTAGTATGGATCTGGTTCAAGTTTGTTCATTTCGAGTCTTTTCGGTCAATATTAGGGCTCACCATGTGTCCATTCGTGTGTCTTGTCGTGAACTTTTTTAAAATGAATCCCTATTACCCAAAAGATTCAAGTTTGTTCAAACTGGTTGAGTCCACCCACATGGGGCCCAAAAAGTGGAGATAACTGCAAAAACCTTGTTTTATTACAGGGTTCAACAGAGGTAATTTTTGTTTTCACTAATGATACAGATACCTTCCTTCCACCTCCCACACATCCCACATTGTGTCCAGAGTAGATGTGTAACAATAGTAATGAAATTTGAAGTCCTTTATTTTTGTCACTGTCCTGGAGAAACGTTTTTAGCACACCTGAGAGTAGCTCAACTTATGACTGCCATCGTGAAGTTTATGAAATCAACTTCATCTAAG